>OY796674.1:5856581-6509121 GCA_963680715.1 Tetragnatha montana | reverse complement strand
TCAACATTATAATAGCCCTTATTTAACTCACAATTATCTGCTCTACTTACCCACAATATAATCTTTATTTAAAAACGGTATCATCTTAATGAGTTTTCTAAAAGATTAAAATAAAAAAAGTATTCTTTAGGATTTTGTCCGTATCAATCGTCAGTGACGTGGAAGTAGGGAAACACGTTTCTTAAACATTTAGTCAAAAAAAGATATAAAAAAATCAATCTAAAAGAGTTGAACATCCGTCTGTTAAATAAGATTTGAATCAAAATAAATTAATTAATAATGGTGTATTTAGTACTCTATTAAAAGCAAATATAATGTTTTTCATTACACATCAACTTTAATTTTTTACTATTCTGCAGTGTGACATTATAAAAAAAACACATGGTTATATACACTGCAGAGTCAACACAAGAACTCATTTCATTTGACTATCACTTAAATTAAGTTTAGTATATTTAAATGGAAGTGTAGTATTTTTTTTTATCGAATCCTTTTCAAGAGAGATTTCCCGACGTACTAGTGAGAAAAAAAATCACTTTGAAAAAAAAAACTCAACCGCTTTCTCATTAATTATAAATATTTTTTTCACTTTCAGGGGCGAATCAGACTGTCTTAAAATATGCACGAAGCGTTTTCAGTTTCAACGGAAGAACCTTAGTTTCGAAGTAATTAACACATTTACAGCTCTTAACACCTAAATCGCTATTGAATGCTAAATGCATTCTTTCATTAGTGTTAATCATATCTCTCTTCTTCTGATTTTAATTCTGAGAAAGAGGAGCAAAAGAAAAAAAAATGCTTTTTTATATGCACCTCGGTTTTTTTCCCATCCTTTTTTTCTTAATGAAAAAGTTCTTCAAAAACTTCCTCATTTAGATAGGAATAACGTAATTAATAAAAACATTAATTATTTCGAGTATTCGTAATTAAGTACGTTATTACTGTGCCAGAATACTAAGATTACATGTCAATTAGAGTGCAGCCTCAATGGTCTTACGATAAAAACTATTGTTGAAGAAGATGGTACGAATCTATTGTTTTTTCCCCTCTTTCTCCCGACGATTCATAAGTCGCCAAGTGTTTAATTATCTTTTGTGTTTTCCCTTGATTGTTTAATTATAGAGGGTGTTTTTTTTGTGCCTCTTACCGAATCACTTTTTACAGTGGTTCGAACTTCATTTGTAGCTATTGTTTGCTCGAGGAAATCAATGTTATTCCGAGAAATAATTGTTTCGGTTAACGAATATCGTTTTATATTTCTATTATTCTTTTTCTTCTAATTTGAAAGTTGTTATCTTTACGTAAATGAAACAAGACAGTTTAAATAAATGAATGAGTCAATGTGTTTTGAGAAATACGTTTAGGGGACCGCGATAAATTACCTCGAGTTGTGTTGTTTTGATCCCGTTTCCCCCTCTTTAGATTTAGAATGAGATGTGAGATTAGTGTCCTATACTTCATTATAATTATATCGTTTAATATGTTCATTTATTTTGCTTCACAAATACCCAAGTGTTTATGTCTTCTACAAAATAATGATTAAAATAGACTACTACTACTACTACCACCATTATTTTCAGTAGTTTTAATTATTTTGAACTAAAAATTTAGGCTTTTTGCCCCTTTGAGAATCAAGACCCATAATCAAACAACTCAACTCAACATTGACAAGAAGACCGCCGCGACTCTCATCAGATTAAGAACAAAAGACTATAAAAATATGAAAATTTTACCTGATGGGACCAAGAGGTATCAAAACTGTGGCAACTGCCCTGACGAAGAACTCACACCACATTATGTTTTCAACTGCCCTGCAGTCACTGCAGGCCTTCACTATCTTAACTATCCTACAGAAGAGGATTTAAATTCTATGTACAAACTCAATAGAAATAGCAAAGATAATACAAGCACACCATAAGATATAAATCCATCACTAAAAATTTAAATTGACATGAGCTTGTATAATTCCCATGAAAAGTGTATTTGCAATTTGAAATTATTTCAGAAATTTTATTATTGTTAAATACTCAAATATCTTTTTTGTGATTGGCTTCTTTACTTTCATATTGAGGTTGCACTTCATTAGCTTTATCAAAAGCCTTTCGATAACCATACTCACCAATCCAAGTCGGTCGTGCCGGCTCTAAACCGGTTCCTTGTCGTTCATACAGGGGCAAATTCAAGAGGGGGCACTCCGGAAAGTGACCCCTCCTTGGGCTAAAAAAGAAAGAAGGGGGAAAAAGAGAGAAAAAGGGGGAGGAAGAGAGAAAAAAGGGAAAAAAGAAAGAGAATGAATGGAAAAAAGAGAGAAAAGGCATAAAAAGGAGAAAGAAGAAAGTAGATTCTGATAGACCAACAATTTTTCAGTTATTTTTAAAAAATTTACTTTTGCTTCTTTTTACACTTTTTATCTTCCTTTTCCCTTCTTATTCCCTTTTTTAAGCCCCTAAGAAGGCATCTCAAGAAAGATATTCGAGTACTTTACAATAAAATTTCTGAAATAAATTCAAATTGCAAATATACTTTTCATGGGAATTATACAAGCTCATATCAATACTTCTAACTTTTGGACGCAAATAGACAAAATTTATGTTTTTCTCTTATAAAGATCTCTCCCCAGTTCCCCTCCATGAAATGTATTTTTGAATCCCCTGTTTCGTTTGATAAACATAAGCAATAAACATTTTCTGAACCTTCAAATAGTCTTTTAAGAGTGCAATTAATTTCAGACGATATTAGGAGAATCTGGGGGTCCTCCCTCAGAAAATTGTAGGAATTTCGACCCTCAATAACTCATTTTTGATCAGCAAAAGCACCTAATGAACAAAAAAGTTTGAACAGTGTGGGGAAAATGACTTAAGTTAGAAGTGATTCTCAAAAAGTGCCCTCCCTTTGAAGCCCTGCTGGATTGGCGCCTGACTCTATCTAATGTAAAGCCAACTGTGAAGATTATCCTTCAAAAAATTTCTTTTGGAAGATCCAAGTCCGTCGCGCTTGCTTCAAACCCGTTCCTTGGTCCATCATATAAATCCTTGGCACCTTCATTATGCAGGTTGGCATTTGGCGTTAATAAGTGAGTACGATACTTGTATATTTAAGACTCTTGATCATCTCACCAAACCCGACATCTCCTCACTTTTAAAGACGGTCGACTATCCTTAAATTCGAATGAATAATTTGTCCCCCGCATATATTCATCACTCTCCTCTCCTCCTGACAAATTCCTCCCCACCCCTTTTTATCGTCTGCACTCTCTCCTCGCGATAATCTCCAATCTCCTAAAAATATACAGGTGGCGGGAAAGAAAAACCTCCTCCCCCCCAACAAAAAAAGCCCCTCCACCGAAAAAGCCAAGAGAGAGAGAAAAAAAAAATTGATGGGTATCAACCGGGCGGCCCTAAATCTATGAAAAATTCCCCAAAAACAAAGAGAGAGCCACCTTAATCCCAGAACCGCTTGACGAAAAATAAATATGTAAAAAAGCCTCTCGCGCGCGGGCATCATATTCACTGTCAATTATGCAAGTTTTTCCTTCCATCCGACGACTTTTTATTATTATTATTATTAGTATTAGAATAAAAATATTTCTCTCCCGCAGCAGCCACCACCGCCGTCCAATCAGAACCGCCGAAATTGTTTCAAATTACTAAATCCGGAAGCCTTGTCAAACCCTTCCTCGCTACTATCATTATCTTCCCGCGCGGATTTCAACACATGTCACGAGGGGGACTCTCGGCGTCCCAACTTTATCTACGTTGTCTCTTTTAAATTCTTGTCCTGCCCCCTCCTCCCCCGCCCCCCTTCGCAGTCATTAATCACCCAAGTGTCAAACTTTTTTGCACCCCCCCCCCCTTTCCTCATCAAGCTCTCCTCCTCCCAGAGAAAGGCGTTTAAATTCCTATCCCCATTGTAATCATAGGGACAACCTTATAGGCAATGCAGTGTAAAAGGATACCGGGGTGCTTATATATATCTTCTCTCGATATTTATTTTACGATGATTTTTTTTTTCTGGCTTCTTTCTCGCTTTAATTATTCCGGAGCTGTACACGTGTTACAGAAGGACATGTACGTGATCAATCATTCGGTGTGAGGTAAACAGTCAGAAGGGACTCCTTAGGGGGGGGGAATGAGACGTGTTCTAATGGCGCAAGGTGTTGGGTGATAGGACTGCGTCACTTTGGGCGAAATTAAAAACCCGCCTCTCTGAGAGTGCGGTGTAATCTGCGCCTTTCATTCACGAGTGCCTGATGAATTCGGGGAGCTGATATCGGTAATGAGTAGATATGGCGGAGAGAGGTTTCTTTTTTGTTGTTGTCGAGATTTTTCTTAATGCGTTGAGAGGGTAAGATTCTATTTACGAATCATTACATGATGCTTTTAAGAAGTTTCTCTGATGTGGACCTTTTTAAGAGTGAAGTTTTTTTTAAAAAAGCTAAAAGAGTGAGGGAGGGTAATTAATGCTGTCCAACCGGTACCTGTTCACTTTCTTCGAAACAGAAAAGCTAAAATAATATAGTTTTGAAGGTTTAACTCTAATTGTGAAATGTTTTAGTTACCTATATTCCTTTAAAATGTAGGTTTGTGTGTAAATTTCAAATTTGATGATGATACAGTCGACTCCGCTTAATGTGAGATCACATTTGTCCAAGATCAGAATGATAACAATATCCGATTGGTAATAATAAGCGGTTTTATACTAGAACGTGGCAAACAGTGTAACTCGAGTTGTAAAGAAAAAAAATATAATGACCATTTTCTAGCTAGCATATTTCCTTTTTTTAAATAGCCCTACTGACACTCACCCTGGCATCTTTTTTTCTTACTCATACTCCCGCTCTGTAGAACTTGTTTTACTGCTACAGTAGTTAGTGTACAGAAAAAACAACTTTACGCTTCAATAAAGTAACCGTATGGTTAATTAATCATTTTTTTTTTCAGTAAAGGACGCGATCTGTTTATAATAAAAACAGAGTTTAAGTGGTAGAAATTTTAAAATAATAACTAATTCAAAATTTAATTTTAAATTAGGATATAGTAAAATCAAGTTATTATTAGTAACTGCTAAACATTTTGTACGAAAAAAAACAAAGTGGAGACCGAGCAGTTTTCTTGCGTAGTCAATTATGAAGGGGGGGATTGCGGTTTGCTTATCTTTGGGGAAGGGGGTCAAAAAGGACAAAAAAAAGGTTTACGTAATATTTGAACAGCCACATAAATAAATCTGACAACGAAAATGCAACAGTTTTCTTCTAACACATCAGCAAATTTAGGTAAGGTTAAATAACCAAAATAACGATTTTCATTACGAGAACGCATTTCTAAATGCCCTCTCTCATTAATATACACAACATCCAACGGGGATTTCCATAACCGCATAAAAAATCGCAACAACAAGCCAAAAAAAATATCAAGACATCGACACAAAAGTTTTCCCACTCCTCTTTTCCCCCTTTTATCTCAATCCGGCCGTTCTTTATTCTCCTTCTAGAAACACGTCATATTTCATCCGATTCCTCTTGTCTTCCAACCCCCCCCACATATAAATACACACTCCACCCCCCTGTACTCAGTCCAAATAGTTCCTATAAAACGGATGGCAATACGAAAGAGAGATACATAAAATCGTAATAGAGTAACCGCAAGTTTTATGGGAATCGAAATCAATTGCAGAATTCTTGCTTGAGTCAGCTGCTATTTTTCTGAGGAGGAGATAGTTGACATTCTTCTTTTTCCCTTTCTCGATATGGCGAACGGTTTTTATGGAACGAATCTCGTGTCGTATATCCCGGGGAAGGGGGGGGTCGAATAAGGAATAAGCGGATTTTTTGGGAGAAAAATCGTATATAAACGGAATCGGGACTGAAGGAAAGTGTAAAAAAGAGTTAGTGTCGTGGCTGTTTTCTTCCGCGATTGCTTATAAATCGGGTTTGTTCTGTTCTTTTTTTCCGGTCCGAAAAGGCATCAGTGCGAAAACACGGAGTAGTCAACTTATTCCCTCGATTCGGGTAAAATAATTTGAGTTATACGATCATTTCAAACGCCATCCGTACCCAAATTTTCTGAAGTAAGGAAACCGTCACCGTCGGTACGTTTCGATTAGCCAAGGATAACGCACGTATCGAAAACCTCAAATATCAAAATAAAAAAATGTTTTAACCATACAGGCGTCGCGTCGTCAGAAACAGAATATTAGGGCGCAAAGATTTCTCCCTGAAAGAATTGGAAATAAATCCTTAAGTTTTCTTTTTGACTACATAAGAAGTAAAGAGTTTCAGTCCAACCATCTTCATTTATAGGTTCGGAACCACATAAAAATTAGCAATTTATTGACTAAAGCTTTTGTGAACTACCAGTAACTTAATTATTGAAAAGGGGGAACCGGGAGGTACTCCCCCAACAGAAAAGTTTTGGAAATTAATCTTTAAAACTCAATTAAGGTGTTCCAGAAATGCGTATTGATTTTAAGTTTTATGCTTCAACCAGTTGGAAAAACACATTTTTGAAACATTTTTTTTTTTGGTCAAAAACTAAATGTTTCAGGGAGGAGACAGCCCAAATACTTCAGAGACGGACGAATAATTTGAAATGTAGGGTGTCCAAGTCCATCCCCCGAAATATCAGTGCCTACAACTACTTATTCTAAATTAAATCAGGGGAGCAAAGAGTACCGTCTCCACATTGGGGTGGAGAGATATGCAATTATAGGGTTTTAAATTCCCCCCTTTATTTTAGGTCTTCTGCATCAAAGAAATCTAAAAAGGGTGTAAAATAGCAATTTACTAATACAATTTTCAATTTTTTTACATGAAAAAGAGCTGTATATGGACAAAATTTCAGTCAACATTCTTTTTTAATTCCAAAACCTTATAACGATAGGTAGAAACACATTTTAAATGCATTAAGAAGGGGGTCCTCCCCCAGAGATATTTTTGAAGTTTGACTTTTAAAAACAGGGTTTCAACTCGTTTTTCAGTGATCTGGGATAAATTGCAGTTACACACCTTTTTCTAAGAAAATCCTAAAAATCTGTATTGCTACCCCCGGTTTGGAGCCCTGCGTTAAGAAACACTGATTTTTTTCTTTTATTAGTTTAATAACAAATAAATTTTGCATTATCAGCACATTAAAGTGACACGCAAGTATTTACTTTAATTTTCCTTTGCGTTCCAACACCGAATAGGTAATTTATCTTATTGCTATTTCATTCTTTTTATTAAATGGTAATTTGATAAATTTCTAAATCCAACACCACGTTCGTAACATTCAGACAAGTTCAACAAAAATATTCAAGTTAGATTAAATTCAAAGTAATATTTATAAAGCTGACTTCATACAGATGTTTCCTCATATCCTATTACACAATGTTCGCCTATTGCATATTTAATTACATAAATATATCACCTTTTACCTTTCTTCCAACTGTACCTATTAAGTAAAAGTTAATAGATCGGTACTTGCAATAAAAAAAAACACTTTTACATCCCCTCATTTAAGACATTTCATCCAAAACAACACCCCGTAGCTGTGTAAATAATAGCATCAGAGCAGTGCCTAATTGTTCCCTAAGACAAAAATAAATTTATTAAACGTTTCTCGTACATTCAAAAGCCGAGAATGCTAAAGAGGTAAAAAATTGCCCAGATTAGCAAAAAATATATTTCGTATAGATCGTGGAGAAAAACTCTCATTTCACGAAGAGATTAACATTCAAAAAATATTCCCCTTCCCTTTTTTAGCATTATTTTTTCCCCTCTGTGCGATATCCCCGTGTTTTTCCCTACCTATACCTCCACTAATCCCTGGTATAAATACTTGGGAGAAGAAATGAATGCAATTATTTATGCAAAATGATAAATATTAATGAGAACCTCCCAAGGAAAAAGGCACTGTTTAACTGTAACCACGTGCTCATAATGCTAATGACTGATGGAAATCTACATCTGTTCCCCCCTGACTGTTTAGGGGCTTTTTATTCCTCGTTCTTTGAACGTTATTAGGAATTGAAATGTTTCTAATTTCCTCCACAGTTCGGAGCTTGAATATTCGGCAAGTTCTGCGCGTCATTCGTTTGATGTTATGGGGAAATCTTCGATTAAGTAGTTTACCCTCAGTTTCCACGAAGAATTAAGTTCTTTTTTTTTACGCTTTTTGCATGTATTATAGCAGAAGTTCTCAAACTGTGGGTCGTCAGTCATTTTTTGGTGGGTCTCGAAAGACTTTTTATAATATAAAGTTCCATCTCATCACATAATTGATATGAAATTATAGTGAACATTATTTCCCAACAGGAATTCTTCCCAAACTCACTTACTTAGATTAAATACTAATTTTGTAAGTTTTGCAAGTTTTTCTGTTTTCTAAAAAAATTTGGATGAATGTTACATAGAAAGTTTATTTTTCTCCACTTTATTCATTGATACATCGTACTCAGAGCATTAGTTAGACGTGGATAGATGAAAATTTCCACTTCCAGCCGCTATAACTTGACGCGCTCATAATACAACTATTTATTTAACAGAATTGAAATCTAAGAGAAATTTTAGCATAGAAACTTATTAAAACCCAAATTTGATAAAGAATTTATAATTACTTAACATTGTTTTCCATTAACATTAAAGTGTCACTTACTATCCAACCATTTTCAGGCAAATGAAGTAATGATAAACTTAATTGAATTTAACTTTTTAACTTGATAAATAAAATGAAAACAATAAAATATTGAAATGATAAAGAGAAAAATACGATAAATAAATTTTCAGGCATAAAATGCTAGAGTTTCTTACTACCCCAAAGTTTTGTTTAAATGGGTTAATAAGAAACGGGGCATTTTTAAGAATGATCTACAACCCTAAATTGAAGAACAAAAATTGAATTATATAGCCTGTTTAACCTCTAAAAAAGTTCTCTAAAAAATTCCAAGATAATTGCGAAATAAGATAAATTGAAATAGTTGAAAGATCATGGCTTTAGGTGGATGATTTTATTGGTTGCATCGTTGCATCAACTTCAAACGGGAATTTGTCACTGAAATAATTATTCCAAAACGACAAAATTTTTATGGGATATAAAGTATGTCTTAAACAAACTTTGTTGGTTTTTTGGAGATAATATGCATTAAACAATAAATATCCCATGTATCTTTTTAATTTCAATAATTGGTTTAAAATATTTTTCTAACGTTCTTTCGGAAACAATTAACAATGGATGCAGTTTAGAAAGAATGAAATAAAATACAGCTTTTATCCGCGTTTACTTCTAGCTAAATAAACATTGAATTCATACATAGCAGATGAAAATCACGAGAGCAAAACAGCAATCGATTCACTCAAAAGAACTGTTTTTAAGAGGATATTTTTAAATATATTCTAACAATAAAATCTATATATTCATTTTATAATTTTAGTTTTAATAATTTTTAAATAGAATTAAGTAGATGTTTTTGCAATTTGTCATTCTTTTAGATGTTTTTCGATTTGTTCACCATTATGATGATAAGATAGAAGTTCCTGATCAGGGGCGTAGCCAAGGGGGGCTGGTCCGGATCCCCCATTGGGGCGGGCCTTAAACTTTTTAGACTCTATTTTAGGAGTTAGAATTATGATTAGCCACTCAACAGAGGGCATCTGAACCCCTTAAAAGTGTCTAATAAAATTTTTTTTGCTTGTTAAACTCTAACAATTTTTACGGGGGAAACCCCAGTACCATGGGCTAGAAGCGTATATAAGGGGGGTTAAAGGGATCCGGCCTCCCCTCCCAAAGTCGATAAAAACGAGTTAAAATGCTGTTTATAAGAGTCAAATATCCAAAAATTTTATGGGGTAGGACACCCAGACCCCCTTTTTTACTTAGAATTCTATACTGCCCACAAAATTTTTTACGTCAACATATTTTAAAATTAATATCCCCCTTCTCCCCTATTTTTTAACTTATTTTATATCAGTTTTAAGTCTCAAAACAGCTTAACAGTACTAGTTTAAAATATATTATTTTTTTAATTATCAATTAAAAGAAAGAAATTGCAAGAAAGGACCCACTGTAAATTGAAAATTCCATCTAACCGCCCCCACCCACAAAGACCTAAGACCCCCCTTAGCATGCCATGGGCTGGGCAGTCACTGGTGTTAGGGACCAAAGTGAGTTTCTTGTAAAATTTATTTCTCAGGTGAGATCAAAAAATCTTCCACTTCAGTGGCTTATTGCTCCTCTGGAAAAATTACAATTTCCTACCATTGAAATGTCCCGATTTTAGTTTGAAAAATCTGGTCACATTAGAAATACTACTGAAGTTGTCAAATTGGTCCTCTAGTCAAAACGTTTGGAGACCCCCTGCTTCAGATGGCAGCACGATCTTCTTACTTCCATTTTTCTCATCAAACTTTTTTTTCCTTACCAAGAAGTACGACTTACTTTCATCAAAGGAAAGACCACCGTACCAAGCTCAGCAGGTAACCCAAAATTGTAATAATTAGGGACTAATAGTAACAGGGTCGTTACCAGACTTTTGCTTTGGGGGTTTACTCAACGTTTTTTCCAGGGTAAAAACTAATGAGTATATGTATTTGATGAGTTTTAGATCACTTATAAGCAATGTTTGATTCTTATCTTACTAAGAGGACTTTATGTCAAAATTTTGCCTCCGAAAAATAGTTTTTATCTTATTTGGAGACCTTTTAGGTCACACCCAAAGAGAACAGGTCCTTGCAAACCACAGAATTTTATAGCAGAAAGAATAAAAATAGAAGTTAAAATTTCAAGGGGGGTTAGGGGTCTTACCTAAGGAAATTGTTTTGAAATTTTCCCCTTTAGAGTAATGCTTTTACTCTATTTGAAATTCTAAGGTTAGAAAAAAAAGACAGCTAGCTCCTTGTAAGCAGTAGAAGAATTTCTCAAGAAAAAAATACTGTTAAACCATTGCCATCAAAATTTTGGAGGGGGGTTTGGGGTTCTCCCTCAGAAAAAATATTTGATATTTAACCCTCTAAAGTAGTGTTTTAACTCATTTTAAGACCTTTTGGGTTACACTCGAAGAGGAACCCTTTTTGTCTAAGTAAAAAAAATAGTATTAAAATTTATGTCAAAATTTCAGAGGGGGGTAAACCCCTAACCCCCCTTGGACACAGCCTTGGTGCATAAGGCTTACTCACAACCATTGCCATTGTTAGGAACTGAATATTGGAGAGACAGCCCTGGAAAGCAGAATTCCTCCCCAGAAGAATTAAAAAAAATTTTGGCTTACAATGTTACTTATTTAAAAACAAAACCAATTATTAACCTTTCACACTTCCTTTTGTCAGAATTTTTTCCATTACCGCATATACATCAAGTCATTTAAGTTTTGTACTATCCAATTACTTTATTAAATTTTACACTACTGTCTAACTAAGCTTTTGATAATTTTTAAAAGGACATTCTTGAATACCAATTAAAACAGCAATAAGTTGTTTTCAATTGGTTTTCAAGAAAATTTGAATGTAAGATTATCAGTAGAATCAGTAGGAATAACACAAAAAGAAAGCAAAAGAAAAAGCCTGTTGAAGAAAAATTCTGTTTATGAATATTTGCAGCAGAAATTTCTTTTGACAGATGCCCAAGAAGCTTGGTTTCCTATGGATCACAATTTACTGGAGAAAAATATAGGACAGTGGTAAAAAAATATAGGATAGGGTTCCAAAATATAGGAAAACTATGAACCCTGTGAGAATGAGCTTTGTTGCATCAAAAGACAGTCAATTCTTTAAATACATTTATATGCAATTGTTTGAACATTTTTGTTTTCATTGAAGACAGATTAAACTACACAGTTCTAAATTTAATTAGCTTGAAACATTAAAAACTAAATTTTGAGAAAAGAAAGCATATCAATGTTCAAAACTTTTAATGAAGTAATGATATAACTCACAATAATATGAATTTTTTTACACATGAAATAATTACAAGCTCTTTTACCTATACCATAGAATATGTGCTGTGATAATCTTCTCAATATTATGAATTTTTACACATGAAATGACAAGTTTTTTTAACTTCAACAAACAGTTTTATATTCTGTAATAAACAATTATCAAAAAAAGTTTAAGTGCTTGAGAATTTTCATAAGTAAGTAAACAAAGAAAAAGAAAAGAAAATCATAGCAATCAGAATACAAAAAATTGGATCAGTGCATAAAAGTAATTGATGTTTTTATCAGATCACTAGAAAAAGTGTTTCAAAACACTTATGTATCAATGATATACATCACTTAATATAAATTGAAATAGCTTCATGACAAGCTAATGCAGATGTGTTAACAAACTAATGGTAGCTATTCAAATAGATAACTTTTTTAAATCCATGGGTGGGTTTTTTTTTTTTCATCTACAAGGACCAACTTTTTTAATGTGCAAATAACAATGAGTTTCGCAAAAAATATGAATATTTTCTCTTGCAATGAGAAAAATCTCTTTTACATATACCATAGAATATTTGCTAATGATCTTCTTACACATGAAATGACAAGTTTTTTTTTTACTTCCACAAATAGTATTATATTCTGAAATAAGCAATTGAACACAAAAGTTTGAGTGCTTGAGAATTTTCATTGGTAAGTAAAAAAAAAAAAAAAATATAGCCTCCCCCCCCCCCAATCTAGATTACAAAAAAAATTGGATCAGTGCATAAAAATAGCTGTTGATGTTTTCATCAGATCACTAGATAAATAAAAAAAGTGTTTTAAAACACTTATATATCAATGATATAATCACTTAATATAAATTGCAATAGCTTCATGACAAGCTGATGCAGATGTGTTAAATAATGGCAGCTATTCAGATAGAGAGCTTTTTTTAAATCCATGGGGGGTTTTTTTACAACAAGAACCAACTTTTTCAATGTGCACATAGCAATGAAACAAAATTACTTGAATCTTCTGAAAGAAAACCTGTAACTTTGAAGTTACAAATTTCAAAAATACAGTTTCACAGAATTGCATGAATTGGTAGCTTCCAAATTTGTAAATTAGCAGAAAAATCACACACTGTAATCACCCACAGTGGTTTTTAGTGTGGAAGGCACTTTGCTTTTCCATACAGTTCACTGAAGGTCACACCACTTATACACAGTCTGTCACACTTTTTTAAACCTTATTCAAGCATTCCTGAGTCTAGGAGTACACAGCACTATCATTTGTAAAAATATATTTATCCAACTCAGTTTTAAAACTTTTGAAGGCAAATAAATAAACCTCAAAGGAATGTATGAAAAACTTCTAACAGGCAAAACATCAATGCAAAAGTATTGAAAATTTTAAACGTAATTATGAAATAAGAAATAATGTAATTATTCCTCTTAAAACTAATAATAAAATATTTAAGTTATCTTGTACACAACTAAAGGAATTCTAATTAGTTTTTCAAGTAAAAATATACTTTGTAACTGTTTACAATGTTTTGAATGATTGATTAAAAACATTTATTTCGTGGTTTATCATAATATTGGTAAACAATTTAACAAAAAATGTCTGTGCAACTTCTCGGTGTTCTATATGCTTTTCAAATAGGTGAAAGGTTTGATCCAAGAGTTTTTCTGTTATTTGTCTCTTTATTCCTACAAGGTGAAAGTCAAACTTTTGAGAAAAAGAAAAATTTAACATTTTCACATAATCTTCAAATTTTTCAGAAGGCCAATTCATACTTGGAGCAAATTCCTTTAAGTACACAGTCCCAGTGTCAGTGCCTAAAGCTTTTGGGCTCATTATCAAGCTCTTGCAATCCTCACACCCAATTTGCCTGCAGTATTCTTTTGCGATGAAACCAGATACGTACAAAAGAAAATTTCCTTTTTCAAAATATTCCTCAGGAAAACCAGAACCGCCGTCATCGGTGAATCCGCCAGATTCCTCTTCATCAATGAAGGCACTCAAGGATCTTCGACTTAGTTCACCGAAATCTAACAAAACGTCACTATCATAATCTTGATAACTCTTAATGGGACTTTTTCTCATAATGTTTTGACTTAATTCCTCATGGAGCGCTTTCGAGAATTGCTGACAATCGGGATTGCATTGGAAGCTACTTCGCCTTTTTAATGAATGAAAAGTGTTTATGAGACAGTCCATATTTAATCGACTCATCAAAAGGAATTTAAAGCCTTGGTCTCTTAAATAACCCCATACCTCAATCAATGCCCTTAAGGTCATGATCCACCCTTCCTGTAGAGGAGAAGGTATGGTTTCCCCGTCCGGCGATAGTATCCTCCAGCTTTCGACGAATTTGATCGTTTCGAGCCAAAACCTGACGTGCCCAGAACCCTCCTTTACTGCACCACCGAGAGGCTTCGAAGAGGATACGGTGCGAGAGTTCACACTGTCGAAGAGTTTGTCCACCTTCCAGACGAATTCGGCAGTTTGGACTGCTGCGGAGTCGACTTCGAAAGCTGCTGGAACGGCATAGAAATGTAAAGCAGCAGCCACCTTGTAACTCAGAACCTAGAGGAATAGAGAAATGTTGGGATTAAATGGGAACTATGGTTTCCCTACCATACCACATCACTGGCATCATCTGTTAACCTTGAACCTCCGAATTGGAGAATCTGCCAAAAGCGAGATTTATGTTTGTTAACACCAACACAGGCGCAGATCCAGCAGGACTCACTTTTTGAGGATCACCTCTATCTTTGTATGCAAATACACAAAATTTTACTTTTTTTCTATAAAGATCTCTCCAGATCCCTCATGAAATTTCTTCCCCAGAAAACTGTAGGGATTTTGACCCTAAATAACTCATTTTTCATCAGCTCAACATCTTAATGAACAAAAAAGTTTGAACAATCTGGGGAAAATGACCTCTTAAAAAAGAGGCCTAAATGACTGAAAAATGTTTGGTCTTTATGAATCTACTTTCTTTTTTTCACCTTTTCTCTCTTTTTTTCCCCTTCTTTTTTGCCCAAGAGGGTCCCCCCTTGAATCCTCAGAGGGTCCCCCCTTGAATCTGTGCCTGGATAAACAGCACCAATAACATATCAGGACACAAGAAAAATGCCAACCAAAGAATAATAAAAGGCCCAAAGTCCCGATTTTCACCATGCAGCCACCCTCGCCTCCTGCCAGCTAGCCTCTAATCTCTCCTTATTTATCATTAGGGGACCTCACCCAAGCTTTTTCACTGGTGTCTTGTCTCTTCAAAAGCAACCCTAAGGATTTCCTCTTTGCCCATTCTCAATACAGGGCCAGTAAAACACCATCTCCGAATTTTTGTTTCTTTCAAAAGCATCACATTTGTTGAGGTTTTGTTACACCAAAATACCTTCAAGATTATTTTTAAACATACATTTAGAGAAAAGCATAGTTTATTAATAATATGGTTTGCTGTTAAAATTCCATGTTTTAGAATTAAACTAAAGGACTAACATGATTAATGATTTATAAGGGCTTGATTTCCATCTTTAAAGTTATGTTGGAATTCCTCCATAACTTATTTAAATTTGTAAAACAGTTATGAACTTTAGCAATTCTATTCCGAATATCAAAGTCTCTTCCTCCTAATGTTGCACCATAATATGAAAATTCATGAACATCCTCTATAACTTAACCATACTCCAGTGTTATGTTTACTATTAATTTATAGGATTTTCATTTTACTTTTATTGATTTGGTATGGTATGGTAAGAGTTTAATGGCACAAAACCCCATTTCTATTGATTTGTAATCGGTTTAACTTGAAGTTCTGGCAAGAAGATCTGTTTTCTTCAGCAAATCCTTTAACTTGGACAACAAAAGGACAATACTGTCCACAAAATCTAAGTTCTCTAGAATAGAGGTTCTCAAACTGTGAATCATGAGTCATTTTTTTTTGGTGGGCAGCTATATTTTAAATTTAAGTTTGAATGATGTGTTATTTCAAAATTTTTAGGAATGTGTTGAGGGCTTTTGAGCAAAAGACAAGTAAAACAAACACTTTTATCACAATAATGTGCTTATGATACAAAACATCCATGCTGAAGGACTCTTATCAAAGCTGTGCCTTTAAATTACTCTGGCTTTTTATACATTTACTGATTTTTGTTTAATTCTTCAAATAGATTCATTTAACTGTTTTAATCCATTTTTATGGACGGTAATGCAGCGGGCCTCTTTGTGGTGCAGTCTGGGAAATGCTAAATCTGTTGCACCTTAAGTTTAAATATTTTTTAACAAATATGACTTCCCAACTATTACAAAGTGTATGAGATTCTCTGTCAAAGGAACTTAGTACGGGCGCAGCCCGTCAATAATATCCGAGCAACGCTGGGATAGCGCGTGCGCCATAGGTATAAATATAAAGTTTTACTGGGCCCGGGCAACGCCGGGTCTAGCGCTGAAAGCGCTAGTATGACATAAAGGTTTTTAAAAATTTGTTTAGTTGTGAGGCACATTCCCCACACATTAAAAAAAATTATTGAGGGGTGGGGCAATTGAAAATCTTTGTAGTTTTCTTAAGAAATGTTTAACAGCAAATTACCCTCAGATTACTAAAAAAAACAACAGTTTTTACACCCTGAAAATCATGTTTTCAGCAGTCAAATTTCAAAATTCTTTTTTGGGGAAGATCACCAGATCCCACTTTTTTTAACATGACTCAGTGTTTCAGGCACAATTTAAAAAATTTAAGCAGTGATGTTCTAATACTACCTCTGAATTTTTTAAAAAGCTACATTTAACTTTTGCTTGTAATTATTATAAGAAAGGAAGGATTATTTTAAGATATACTGTTGCGACTCCATATGGAGAATGGAAAAGTTAGATGGATATAGGGGGAGAAGTGTGGGAAAAAGTTGAGAAACACTGATTTAAATGTTCTTTGCTAGTCAAGTTAGTTTATATGAAAAAAATACCTAAACTGAAGATGAGGAGTGGGTTGCATTAGATTCTGTTGATAAAAAGTGGGTTGTGATTTTCAAAAATTTGGGAGCCCCTGCTCTAGAACACAGGTAAAAAAATACATCTTCTACTTAAGAATGACATATTATTAAAAGCACCACTGACACCCTCTATAAAAAGGATTCGTGCTGTTTCCAAGGAAACATCCGTAACACTGGAAGTAGTGCCCCTTTTAGTTTTGGTTTCACTTTTCTGTTTTACTAGCACAACATCAAAATTAAATTTCCTTCTATCACTGCTCATGTGAAAACAGTCATGTGAAAACAACATTAATAAGAAGTGATGTTTGGTTTCCTCCATGGGTGCCACTCTTCAAAAATTACAAGACTAAACTTTGAACTCATCTTTTTTCAATCATTTCCCCCCTCTAGCATTTTGAATTGTAGATAACCTTATAAAAATGAACAATTATATAGGTCTTTAAATTTTAACTTAAAGCTGTATCTGAGTAAAACAGGCTTATTTGTGGGCAAATTGTGTGATATAAGTACTGAAATTTAGTACAAATCACTGCCAATCAGTCAGCTGATTTTGCATTTCGTAATAAACCCAGGATGGAATTCTGTTCACAGAACTTTTAGAATGACAGAATTCCGTCCCCCAGGACGAAAGAGTGCCAACCATGGTTTCCTCAAAGAAAAATTCATTAACAGTTCATTAAAATGCACTTTGGTCAGTTGCAAAAACCAGTTATGGGGGAAAGCAAATACTTCTCCCATCTACTATATGTACTCAAAATATGACACAAGGTTATCTGATGACAGTGATATGTTAAAGAGTACTTAAACAACCTATTTTTCCCAGACTAAAAAGACAACAATCAGTAGACTGAAACAGATGAATTCAGAGAAAACATTCAATTAAAAAATCAGATTAGATGGTTATTTATTAAGAAAAAAACAAGGGGAATACTGGATAGAGTACCTAGGTCATTATACCCTCAAACTCCAGTATAAACCAGCATCACTGGGTGAGGCCATGAGCAAGAACTGTTACAGAATGTGTCAGAAGGGAACGTCAACAAAATGAGCAACTTACTTGAGCAGCTAATTTGAAATTTCTTTTTTCCGATGAAGTTTTTGGTTCTACGTGAGCTTTGGTTATTTTTTGGCATAGTCCGTATTTCTAAAAAAAAAGTTTAACAATCACTTAAATTCATGATAAAAAAATCTTCTCAATATGCTACTAAGAACAACAGTTTATTCCTCGCATGTTTGGGAATTTGTAAGACTAGAAATAGCTTGCATGACAACAAACAAATCCAGTGGCGGATCCAGAGACTTGGTTTGGGGGGGGTGATTTTACCTACATGCGCATTCGACATTACAATCAATTTTCACTTTTACATTCAATTCGTAAGAGGAAGACACATAAAATATATTTGGTGGAAAGTTCCACTTTCTACTGATTTAATTGTAAACCATTAAATGCATGATTAAAATAATTAATTTTCCCTTTTTAAAATGGAACTTCTACTTAAATGCATAAAGTATACACTAATATATAACAAGACAGACCAAAATAAAGAAAAATTAGAGAAACAGAAAAGTCACTAAAAGTAAAATTACCGCAAAGCCACGAATGCCTTTTTGCTGTTTATAATTATTTCTTTTAGCTTTTTCACAATTTAAAATTTAGTAAACCGGATTAAATCATTAGAACCTTGAAATGATAAGTAATAATGACATTGAAAGCTGCCCTGTTAAGTTCTCAAAATAATAATAAAAACTTAATAAATGTACATACAAAATATTAAATCTATTACTAAATGATAAAAACAATTTTCTTTTGTATATGTATTCCGAATTTAGCAACCAAGAAGAAAATTTAAAATAGCAATTTTTCTTAATAATTGATACAGTGATATACTTGAGTTTAAAAAATTATAAAACATCGAAACATAGTTTAAAAAAAAGAAAAGTTGCAGAAAATGGCAAAACTACCTCAGCTTTATCTTCAAAAAAATCATTTCTTGGCTTTTTCTTAAAAAAACGAAAGCTGAGTTCCACTGTTCGTTTCTGAGCACGACCATGTTCACTATTTCCGGAATCCATTTTTTGAGATAGTAAAACGCCAAATTTTAATAAAACAGCAAATTTACTAGTACAGCTTGGCATATGTACGACATGCTCCGCCCACAAGTTTTGACTATCCCACTGCCAACAAATAGCTGTTATCCCCTCCCAATATAGGATTGCCAATCGCTCTGAAAAAGTTTTGATTGGCCCTTAAATAGATGTTGAAAAACAGTGAGATTAGAAAATATACAAACAAGCCGCCCGCTCTGGTTTTTGTGTGCAATTATACCAGTAATCAGCCTCGATATGGTTCAATTCACCCCGATACAGATTTCTAACACCGGCTGAAATTTCCGGTGACCAAAGAGTACCGAACCCCACTCTGTCAACCCTTTTATCAGGGCTCGGGAAGGGAGCCCTCTGAAAAGCTGAAAAGTGATCCATGCATTGAAGTTATCATTTAACGAGTTGCTACTATTGCCGAAAAGGGGCACTGCGTGAAACCGGAAAAAATACTCGCTCAGATGGTGACAGCGGTTTCTCAGTAGAGATTATTCACAAGTCAAGTTTATCGCTATGTTATCGGAGATGTGATTTTCTGCCGGAAATTCGGCGAGGTCACTTTGTTGGGGGGGGTGATCACCCCAATCACCCCCCCCGTGGATCCGCCACTGAACAAATCACATACTGCCTGTCTACCACAAGTTGAGCTCTTGCCTAGTTGTGGCGGTTGCTATAGAAACAAGACTGGTTCATTTTAAATAGGGATAACCCGTATTATGATTAGGCAGGATTAAAGCCAATCTAGGATTAGTGGCAGAATTTTTGGTGATCACAAGCACTGTCTTCCCTTCGGAATTGATGCAGTTGTATGCATATGTTAGAGGCTGGGATTAGTGAACTGTTAGAATAATAAACAAAGAGGACTAGTGATCCAATGCAACAATTTCCCCTGTTAAAAATAAGGAGTCCTGTTGCCTTGGCAACAGAAATGTACATGAGAGCTTACTTGTGATAGACAGACAGTAAACATACAAAAGCCATGATATAAGCTTCCCTGTTATATAAACAGAGCTGATTTTGGAAGAATATTTGTCTCCTGAATATTCAGACCATCACACAAAATATTTGGTGTTTTTGATCCTTATTAAGTAAATGATCATTATCAGCATCAAAATTTCTGTATAGGGTTTCCACTCAATTTTACAAATGAAATTCCCTGACTTTCCAAGGTAAATTTAATGGATATTTCTTGCTTTTTAGAACATATAGTCTAGTTTTTACTTCCTAGAGCCAAAATTGAGATGCAACATGCAAACATAAAAAACTTGTCATTTTCTAGGTATTCTGTTTTTTGCAAAAATAAGCAATTTTCCCTGACTGTTTAGTTAAATTAAAATCCCAGGTTTTCCAGGTAATATTCCCTGACCTGAGGGAACCCTGCTTTTGGAGAAATAAATGGGGAAATTCAAGGATTTGATTATTTTCTCATAAATGTATCAAACATTTTTAAAATCAATACAATGCAAACTGAGATTTCAAAATTACTTGTTTGTATTTTTAAACTACTAGTATGTGTACTGTGAAGAAAAAGTAACCTATTTTAATTTTAACACAGCTTAGCAATAAAAGCAGTGTTTGCATTGAAATCTATGCACATTATCAGTGCTATTACTAAATAACAAAATTCTTCAACCCAAACTGGGAACAGAAACTCCAGGGTATAAAAAGATTCCCAAAAATACTTCTGTAATGCTGGAATTAAAAAATTGATAATACAAAACCCTAACATTATGAGTTTTACATACAGGATTGATTTTCCCAAAAAATTCCCCTATTTAAGCAAACCAAACAGTTACAGTGAAAAGATTTTGAATAGCCTCGTAAGTAAAAACATGAATAGAGTTGGAATGGTACCATCAAAACAATTTTAATATGGTTGGCATCTCTATATGGTAGGTAAAGATTTCTTAATACAGATCAAAAGAACATTGATGCTATACTTTTAAAAGCTATGTATTTTTTTCACTCAGATCAACCACTATTTAAGTAAATGTTGATGTATGAAGTAGCCCTATCTAATCTAGATACAATCACACAATGTACTATAATAAACTGAAAATTTGCTTCCTAATGAAGTTCTTAGGAAAAATAAAGTTTCTACCAAATTTTAAGTGATGTGAATTCACACAATTATGAGGAATGCTTTTAATGGAAACACTCTAGTTAGACTGCTTGTCATTATGATGAAACCACTTATTATAAATAAGATATTGTTATCAGTTTAATCTCAGCCAAAAGCGACCACATTAAGCAGGGTAAATAGATGGCTACCTGTCTAGAGTCGACTTCATAAAGTTGTCTGATATGCTTCCACGAAGCAAAACCGGTAGAGGTTTCTTTCTCTTGATACAAAAACGAAATCCTGTTACTTCGCAGGGTGTTTCTAACTGATTTCAACAAGTGAGGGGGGTCCCAAATCACAAAACGCTTCTTCTGGTTGAAGACAAAAAAAGGCTTCTCTGTTGTCACTAGTAGGTCTTTCATTAAGGCCAAATTAGATGAATCTAAGGACAAAACATAACAAAAAAATAAGTCAATATTACATAAACTATTTGAAACTCCAATATTAAATATTATACAGTAGATTGTTTTTTATATGGTCCCCACTCTTTTGTGAGAAAAAAATTCCAAGTACTTTTCAATACACATTTTAAAGTCTTCAAGGTCTAAAGAAAGTAAAAAAAATCCAAGTGAAATTTAGAACCAAAATAAAACTTTGTCTTTTCTAAGTGCTTTGAGAGGTTACATGCATTTCAGCCAATTTATATTAAAGCAAAATTCCAGATTGAAAATTTCACACATTTCTTTATGTTAAATACAATTTAAAAATCATTAATAACAGTATATCTTTTGCATGAAATTTCACAGCAGAGGGCCCATTAGAACCTTTTGTGTCTGAAACTTGCTTGCTTTGGAAAGTACTGCAAAGTAATATTACTTCTTGTAAAGATCTAACTGTATATGCTGGAAACACAATAACAACTCCAAGTTAAAGTAGACGTTTATTTAAACATGTTAGTAGTTGGAAGTGCACTGAACGAGAAAGAACAATAATATAACAACGTATTTACAAGTCATGACGTAGATGGGTGCGCATGCGCTTAGGATCTAATGTTCAGCTGCCACAGATCACAACACCCCTTCCCCCCAGTTAGGACGGCCTGAAGAAATCCGGACGCCGGAGAGTTTCCCTTGGGCGCAGCATACGCGAATGAGAAGGAGCAGGTGTCCGGACCTCTTCAGGAAGGAGGGAAGGGGAATGAGAAGGAGCAGGTGCCCGGACCACTTCAGGAAGGAGGGAAGGGGTAACCTCGGTAGGTGGACTTCCTACGCTAGGTACCTCGGACTCGTGGACAGGATCTTTCGTTGTCTCCACAGGTGTTCTCTTCATCATCTGGTCAACATGCCTCCGTAGGACTTCTCCTGATTCGGTCGTAGCCTTGTAAGAAACTGGACCCGTTTCTCTTTCTACGGTGGCAGGAATCCAAGCTGGACCCTTGGAGTAGTTTCGGACGTAGACCTGATCATCAGGATGGAAAGTCCTTACACATCGTTCTGAAGACTGATCAGAGGAGCTAGGAGAAAAATCTGGATGAACTCTATCAAGGCATGATCTCAACCTTCTTCCCATGAGAAGTTCAGCTGGACTCACCCCAGTCACTGAGGAAGGCGTGATATGCTGAAACAGGAGCATCTGAGATAGTCTCTTCCTCCAGGAGCCCTTGACTATTCTCTTCAGAGAATCTTTTGCAAACTGTACCAGTCTTTCAGCTTGACCGTTACCTGCTGCTCGATGTGGCGCGACAAGCACAGGTCGGACTCCATTTGAGCTCAAGAAGGACTGGTAGTCTGAAGACTTGAATGGAGGACCATTGTCCGACACCACGACATCGGGAATGCCATGTGTTGCGAAAAGGTCTCGAAGGACGTCGATTGTTGCACTTGCAGTGGTAACTGACATCTCCTTCACCTCGAGCCATTTGGAATGGGAATCAACTAAGATCAGGAACTTCTGACCCTGGAAAGGCCCTGCGAAATCCACATGGATCCTGGACCATGGAGTTCTCGTCTCCTCCCAGGGATGAACTGGAGCACGAGGAGGGGAATGCCTCGTCGTCTGGCATGTAGAGCACCCTGCTACATGGTTTTGAATAGCATCATCCATGCCAGGCCACCACACGTAGCATCGTGCGAGGCTCTTCATCCGTTCCACTCCAGGATGAGCCAGATGTAGTTCATTGAGAACTCTAAGTTGTCTTGGATCAGGAACTACTACCCTATTTCCCCATAACAGACATCCCTTATGTACTGACAGTTCTTTTCTTTTAAGGAAGAATGTATGAATTTCTGATTCTAGGTTTCCCTTTCCCTCCGGCCAGCCTTTCTGGACAAAACCAAGCACGCGAGACAGTACAGGATCACGCTGCGTAAATTTTGAGATTTCCCTAGCACTAACCGGAGGATCAGCTAAATCTTCAACAAACAAAACCTCTAACGGGGCAGGTACATTAGAGTCTGGAATTTGTCTTGGGAGCCTACTCAAAGCATCGGCGTTACTTATTTTCTTACCCGGACGATGAATAAGGGTAAAGTGATAAGCATTCAACATTAAAGTCCAACGCAGCATTCGGGGAGAAATTATTTCTGGAGTAGCCTTGGACCGACTAAATAAACCTAACAAAGGCTGATGGTCCGTAACAATAGTAAATGTATGCCCATACAAAAAATGGTGAAATTTCTTAACTGCTGAAATTATGGCAAGAGCTTCCTTGTCTATTTGTGCATAGTTACGCTCTGTCGAAGTTAACGTGCGAGAAGAGAACGCAATGGGTGCCTCACGCCCATCTGGAAGTTGATGGCTCAACACCGCTCCAACTCCATAAGGAGAAGCGTCGCACGTCAGAAAAATAGGTAACGTTTCATCAAAAGGCACCAGCACGCTATCTGACGAAATCAGACCTTTAAGCTGATTGAAAGCCTCAGTATGAGATTGCAACCATTCCCAATTCGAATCACCGTCAAGCAGTCTATGCAGTGGTTCAGCAACTGAAGCCTTGCCTTTGAGAAAACTGTGGTAGAAGTTAATTAGCCCTAGGAAAGCCTGGAGCTGTTGTTTATCAGCCGGGATAGGCGCTGCCTGTATCGCTTCTACCTTAGACCTTGAAGGGTGGATTCCTTCTTTGTCCACACGAAACCCCAAAAACTCGACTTCTTTAACCCCAAAGAGACACTTCTCTTTTCTGGCTCGCAGTCCCGCTTTCTTCAATCTTACCAAAACTTCTCTCAGCCTGACTGCTAAAGCCTCCTTAGTCTCTGCTCGGATTAGTACGTCGTCAAAGTACGGTACGACGCCTTTTATCCCTGAAAACAATTCTTCAATCGTGTTTTGAAAAATACCAGGAGCCACGTTTATCCCAAATTGAAGTCTTTTAACTTTAAATGCACCTTTGTGCGTAACAATAGTTTGTGCTTCGGCAGACTGCTCGTCTACTGGAAGCTGTAAGTAAGCTTGGGCAAGGTCAATTTTGGAGTAATAACCTCCCCCTTTTAAGCTAGACAACAGGTTATTAACTGCCGGTATTGGATGGGGATGAGCTTGCATAGCCTTGTTCAAAGTAATTTTGTAATCCCCGCATAATCTTACTTTTCCATTTGGCTTTAAGACTGGAACCACGGGTGTACCCCATTTAGGATTACTAATGGGCTCTATAACACCTTCAGACAGCAGTTCTTCCAGTGCATCCTCAATTTTAGGCTTCAAAGCCAAAGGAACATTACGCGCTTTCATGCGAATCGGAGGAACTGCAGGATCAACAGGCAGACTTACAGTAGGTCCTGTATAGGTTCCCAAACCCTCACAAAAAACCTCAGAAAACTCATCTAGCACACTTTGTACCGGATCAGAAACTGAGTTAATTCCACTTATGGATATTCCCAAAGGTTTGAACCAGGAGTACCCCAAGATACTCGTGCATTTTGATTTAGTCACTAAGAGTTCCAGATCTTGATTAAATGTTTTGAACCCAACATTTACGTTACATCTACCTGCTAGATCGATTTTATTCCCTTGAAAATCAGATACTGAAACTGATGTAGTCGCGAGTTCAGGTCTCACGGATCCCAAAATATTTTTAATAGTATCTAAAGACACAATCGAAAAATGGGAACCAGAGTCCACTTCCATTTCAAGATCACGACCCTCTATACAAACAGTTACATTTTGCTTAAGAGAATTGCAAACCTGTACCCGATTTAGGGAATATTCATCCCTTACCTTAGCAGTTTCCTGAACCTCATGTAGTTTGTGACTAGACTTCTTTTTCCGAAACCCTTGTTTTGAACGGCATACACGAGAGATGTGACCCTTCACTCCGCACAAATTACAGTATGCATTTTTGAATTTGCAAAAAGACCTATCATGATCTTCACCACATGCGTAACACATATAACTTTTACCTTGCCTATTTACTTCAGGTTTTGAATTACCTTTTTTGTTCTGTTTAATTGAATCAACAGAAGCACCACCCAGAACGCGATGCATTGAACGTGCCTGAGACGTAGCGGTTTCATCAGCAAGAGCTTTTTTAACAGCGTTATCTAATGTTAATTCTGATTCAGCTAACAATCGCCTTTGCAATCCCTCATCTGCTATTCCACAAACTAACTGATCACGCAACCTCTCTGACAGAGTTGTAGTGAAATTACAACTTTCAGCTAAACGCCTTAACTCAGTAACATAAGCACTTATGCTTTCACCAGATCGTTGCATGCGTTTGTGAAACAGAAATCTTGAATAGATCACAGATGCTTTAGGATTAAAGTGAGCTTTAAGCAAGTCAATAATCTCAGTATAAGTCCTATCCGAAATACCACTAGGAGAGATCAAAGAACGAATTATGCTTAAAGTTTTCATGCCACAAACCGCGATTAAAGTTGCACGCTTTTTGTTTACCTCAGTAATACTGTTAGCTTCTAAGAAGAATTTAAGCTGTTCACTGTACAAATCAAAACTAGCAGGATCACTCACATCAAATTCAGACATCGAGCCTACACTAGCCATACTTGAAGTAATTATACCAATCAGGAAGTAAATCCGGAGGGGATATTTGCACCGTACTTACGAACTTCCACACCCAAAACGCGAACTTAAAAGCACGTCTCAAATCCAGCGTTTGGTCGAAAATAAACCTGGGCCGAATTCTGCCCGCTTGTAGATACATCCCATCCTTGTCGCCATTGTAAAGATCTAACTGTATATGCTGGAAACACAATAACAACTCCAAGTTAAAGTAGACGTTTATTTAAACATGTTAGTAGTTGGAAGTGCACTGAACGAGAAAGAACAATAATATAACAACGTATTTACAAGTCATGACGTAGATGGGTGCGCATGCGCTTAGGATCTAATGTTCAGCTGCCACAGATCACAACACTTCTCACTTTACTCATTAGGCAGAGAAAATTCAATCAAGAAAACTTTTAAAGTGAAAATTTTGCCTTGCATTCTATTGTGGCATCAATAAAAATAAGAGTCCAAAAAAAAGGCTTATTTCACAATTTAAATTATAAATATCTATTTTTTACTCTTAAAGTTAGTGATAAGTAAAGATGTGTGTGTAAAGTTTGTGTGGAGCACATTTGAGCACAAAGTTCAGGCAAATTTGATTAGTTCAAATGGGCCTTCTAGATATAAGCAAAGTTGCCCTAACAAAAATTTACAGACACTTCATTGATATACTACGAATTGTTCTACGAATATTGTTCTACGAATTTTTTTTCAAAGAGGAGGTCATTTACAGGGTAATTTAAATGTTTTTTCAGAAAGATTAAGAAATTTGAATCGTGTATCTATTCCCTTTCCTAGAATCGAGGCTTACAAGCGTTTTTTTACATTTTCGGCTCCAAAATTGTTCAATTTTTTACCCATTTCTGTATCCTCCTCGGTAACGTTTTCTTCTTTTGTTCGTAACCTGAAGGCATGGCTTTTATTAAACAATGATGTGGAGACATTTTTTGGTTGACAATGTTTTCTTCATTTGGACATTTTACCATAGTATTTGATTGATAGTTGTTTCAGAGCGTTCTGATTATTTGTTTTATAGTCTTATATTTTTATTTTTATGTACGTACAATTTGTTGTGTATAGTTCTGTAGGAATAATTGCCAAGTTTGTTTTGTATTATTGTTTTCGTTCCTCGCATGTTGCCACCACCACCACATCACAGCAGACTGCTTAAGTGGTGGTTTATCCATAATGTATTCTTTCTTTCTCTAATATTTTTGTAAATTTCACTCTGTACATTATGGAAAATAAATTATTATTATTATTATTATTATTATATTAAGAGTTCCATGCATATTTTTGTAAGGCACTTTATAACCCTTTGCTGGTATCATTTGATAACCTTGGATTTGGGGAATTTATAGTACCTGGGAGGAGTTCTTTCCTCTCCAGAGACAGTTTCTGTGAACAGTGTGTGATCTGAGTGAATTTTAATGAACATTTAAACAAAACATGTGCTCAAAACTATCACATGGAGATTAATTTGTATTTTTCATGAATCTTTTAATATTTTATTCTTAAACTTCTACAGAGAAATGCACCCTTCCCATTTTATTCAGCAGGTTTTACTTATAGAATGTTTTCACATGAGCTACAAAATTATCTTTATTTTTGATATTGTGGAAGTAAAATGTGAAAGTGAAACAAAAACTCACACAAATAGTTTTCCATTCAGAATAACTGATATTTCCAAGAAAAATGCACTAATCCCCTTTTTGTGGCATAAATTAATTTTTTAAATAGTGGTTTAATAACCTATTCCACCCCATAGATTCAGGGCACAAAAAGTGGGTATTATACATACCTGGATTACAAACAACTGCAACAACCGTCAAGCCACAGGATTCAGCTTCTTCCAAAGCTTTGTAAAGAAAAATATTCTTTTCTTTATTTCTTTCACAATCAGATAGAAAGAAGTACCCCATTACCTTTAAAGAAAACACAAATTTAAGCATCATTACACAGTATATATGGCATTGTTAAATTAATACTTCTGGTGAAAGATTATGCTAATTTATCACTCATAAACAGTTGAGATTATCAATAATATTCCACTAACAGCTATACAAATCTATACTGATGGCAGAAAAGATTAACATAACTCCTGTGGTAGTGGTGTCTTCATCAAGAAAACCACTTTCCCAAAAAAGTTCATGATAAGAAATCCAGACTTCTACTCAGTATTCAGAGCTGAACTTATATCTATAAGCCATAGAAACCTTAAGTATCATCCGCAGACATCTGAATATTATCCGATAGCCCAAGTGCCATTCAGCACCTGAGTAACTGGACAAAGATTGGAACTTCTATCTCCATCCAAAATAACCTCAAAAAATTATCCCAAAACAAGGAAATCTATCTAAAAATTGGATTCCTTCCCATATAGGAATATACGGAAATAAAATGGCTGATCTTCTGGTAATGGAGGGATCCTCTAATTTTACATCTACTTAATGACAATCTGTCATTCCTTGAAATATACTCCAAAACAAAAATAGCATATCAAATAATACGAAAAACTCCCCCTACCCAGCCCTGGTATAAGAGGCTGGCCCCAGGTGTGGTGCCCTTACCATCAAGGGGGATAGGATAGCACTGTCTGTCTATCACAAGATGAGCTCTGGACTAGTTGTCTGGTTGTGGTGGTTGCTATAGAAACAATACTAATGGATGTAAGAAATGAAAACAAGAGCTCATCTAGTGATAGACAGACAGTACAGACCATCATCAGTAGGCTGGCCAGTAGACACATTAACTGTCTCACTTTTGAAAAAAGACAGAAACAGTTTCCAACACGCATTAAGCGCAACTCCTCACAAGCCTCACCTATAAAAACACCTGCTGCACTGTACTGGACTTGACAAAGAAGACATTTATACCAAACCAACTCCTTACTTTCGACCTCATCTAGCTTGTGGCTAGAACAAGTGGAATAAGTCCCACCAGCACCACAAATGACTCAACTAAAAAAAAAATGAATTAGAGACACACAAAAAAAACCATACCTGTTTCCAATTTTTTGAAATGCCTCGCAGCATGAAGACTAAAGCTTTTGCAGCAGGCTGAGGACTTTTAGTCTGGTTTTCAAAGCCTTCGATGGCATCCGATTTAAAGTTGTAAGATAACTTTTTCCTTATTGGCATCTCGTCAAATGTTAGAACACAAAACCTGTCCTTGGGCTTCATCTTTGAGACGAGCTGATGCAAACACGATGCGAGTTTCGGACAAAATCCAGGACGTTTTACAATGTCGAGAGACCTGAGACAATTCAAAACAATTATTTGTTTCAGAATGATAAATACAGTTTAACTTATACTGCAAATATACAATGAAGCTCAAAATGAAATATAGCTGTGTATGAGAAAGTTTTAAATCTTTATGATATAGAGAGGGGTTAACTCAACTCAAAATCAAGGTAAGCTATTATAGTAATGAAAATTTTATCCAGAATCCCAAATTTCAGAATGCTTTAAAATCCAGAACGTTCTCCAAATTTAAAAAAAAAATTCTTGTTCTGAAGGCATTAATAATATTGTATTATATAATATTTTATGATTTTTATAACAGGATATAACTATAGTCTGTGTAAATAGAATCGGCGGTTGACCTTGAGTTTTTTCTCCATGTATTTCTTTTGCGTTGCCATGGTAAAGCATGACGTGAAACCGCCGATTTTATTTACACAGACTATAAGTCGTTCGATTTAAAACCAAATGCAATCAGTGTATAAAATAAAATATACCTGCTTGATCAAACATTTAAATTATTATTATTAATTGCTACATATAAAATGCAAATTCAACTTAAGAATGAAACAAATTCTCAAAAGAAAATGTCAAAACTGAATGAATTTTAAAACTATTGGACATTGGTAAAGGATTTTTGCTTAGGCTTGGGCAAAAGGTGATGGATGAATGGGTCCAACAGGTAGTAAAATTCTTAAAACATATTCTTTATTAATAGAATGGTTAGCAGCTTAAATACCTTTTTATGGTGGATTTGCTTGGAAAGGCTAAATACTTTCTTAAAAGTTTATATGCTGAAAAGCTTCGGTTGTAAATTTCAATCACATAAGACATTTCCTCTGCGGTCCAGTGTCTATTTTTCCCTTGTTTCAAGGATCTTTTTATGAGTGAAAGTACGAAAGCATATTGTATTGGATTCAGGGACCCTGACAGTTTTTTCAAAAGAGACGGACTTCGATTGTTGAGGTGTTTCTTCATTTTCATGCACTGCAAACTCTTCACCGATCTGACGTACATGATGTTAGCTATCTGTGGGGATGGCGGTTCAAAGCAGCTGCCACATTCTTTTTCTAACTTTACGCGTGTCAAGTTTTTGTTTGGTTTGACTTCAGGTGGAGTATCACGAATGTTTGGACTTCTATTGTTAGGGCGTTTCTTCATTTTCAAAGCTTCGCATTGCGAATTTTTCACTGATCTGATATCCGTAATGTCGTTGCATTCTTTTTCTACCTTTATGCGTGTCAAGATTTCATTTGATTGGACTTCAGTAGGAGTATTGGGACTTGGATTGTTAAGGCTTTTCTTCATTTTCAAAGTTTTGCATCGCGAATTCTTCACCGATCTGACATTTGTAATGGCTATCTTTGGGGATGAGGAGGGGGATTCAAAGCAGGTGTTATACTCTTCTTCTAACTTAATGAGTTTTGACTTGATGTGTGTCAAGTTTTCGTTTGATTGGACTTCAGGAGGATCTGAATTCGATGTAGAGGGAGCCAATGGTTCCATAGTTATATCTTCACCCCTCTCACTCTCGGATTCTGGGCTTGCAGGCAAAGCATCATGTCTTTTAGGCAGTACAATTGATGATCGATGTAACCTTTTTTTCTCGGTACTTGTGAAGGCAGAGTCGTCAAAATGAAGGGAACATAATCTTGCATTGTGTTTGAAATACACAAAATCATAGACGAAAACCCTATCCACACACAAACGTTCCAGCCAAAGTATCGCCCTGTAAAACAATTCATGAATGTCAAGGTCTGTTACCACAATTGAAAAAAAAATCAAAATTTACTTAAAAAGAAAAAAGGCATTTTAAGAAAATTAATTGACAAGCAAATATCCTTCTATTATAAAGTAAGTTAGGTTAAGTTTTAAATAAAGTAAGCACCATTTTCGTTTAAAAGACTGTAACTAAATAATGCATGATAATTTTTAACTGAACTTAGATCCAAAATAAACCTGATATTATAACAACTAATTTTATCAATGTTGTTGCAGCTTAAAACAAAACTATGAGTACGAAAAAAAGTAAAAACACACTTTTAAATATTTACTTTACTTAGATGGGTAAAGAGCAACTAATGATTGTTGAACTTTTAAAATGGAAGAACTGGGGTATGAAATTTTTTTTATCACAAGTGCAAAACTATAAAATGTTCACATGTCACCAGTTTTGAAACAAAAAATTATCATTCAGGGATGAAAAAGAGTGGCTCAAGGAGACTCCTTACAAATATTGATAACTTTTTTTTCCGATTTTAGAAGTAAATTCAACATAGAACAAAAACAACATATATATGTGGTTTGTTTTAATGTGCCCCCCTCTCTCTATTTGATTTTTTTAGAGTTTGATTGCATAAAACTCCTTGTCTCCAATTGTTAAGAACACATTTATGTAATTCAGCCTTACTTTATTTGAGCAGATTGTGTCACTTTCGAAAATTCAAAAGGCCTTTTTGCATTTTCAACTTGCTATGGCTAGGCTTACCATATTTTCTTGAGCTCAACCCAGGACACTTTGTCGACCTATCGGTCCATCAAAGATTAAAAACTAAATAAACACCCAAACTAAAAAAAATTAAACATTTAAACTGAAATAACATACTTTTTTAATCATTTGTACTTTTCACTTGACATCACTTTTTTCAAAAATTCTTGGTTAGATTTAATTAAATCATAAAAATTCACAACAATTAAGTTCAGAGTTAATTTTCACATTTAAAAGGTGTTTGACAGTACAAATAGAGTCTGCCCCCTTTCAGCAGTCTAAATATGAGTAAAGTGAAGCCGTAGAAGCAGGTAAAAAAATGCAGTTCGAAAATTTTTATAGAAAATTTCACAAAAAATTTTGTCGTCTTAAAATTACGAAAACCCAGGACATTTTGGGACCCAGGACATTTTCCAGGACAGCCTCCGAAACCCAGGACGTATGGTAAGCCTAGCTATGGCTAAAATTAATATTAATGTTAAAATTTTAATGTTTAATGTCTTGAAAGAGATTTGCAAAATTAAAAGACTTGATCAAGAGATGGGTTATCTTATGAAATTACATCCAATTTTAAAAAAGCCCAAAATAATCCACTAGGGGCTAGGTTTAGTTGTTGTTTCAACCCACCCAGGGGGGGTTGAAAAAATAGAACTCACCTTTCTTTATCATTTGGAAACCGAAAGAGGGGTTTCGTTTTATTATGGCAAGCAAAGCAGGTATCGTTTCGTATGACTTGCTTAGTTTCATTCATGAAATTAGGTTCGCTCAAAAGCAGGGCCATGATTTCCAGACCAACAATTAAAGTGAGAACTAATCAAAGTATGAAAACATCTGTAAAAGAAATTATATTAATTAATATGTTCAAACACGGTAAATGTTTTGAAACAGACTGGAACTATGTAATTTTAAAAATCAATTAAGAGAAAACATGCTACATTCTGCATGTGAAAATCAAACACTAATTTTATCTGGAAACATGCTAGTCAATAGTTGTTTTGGGTAGATAGCCCAACCAACAGGAAAAGTTAAGTTTTTTAAAATTGCCTTTTTTAAGAAATTTAAAATGTCTTAATTTATTCACTAGCTTTAAAATAGGACTGCTCCCAGGTCTGCCAAAGTATCTGTCTACAGGCAAGTAAAGATGTCAATACATGGCAAGCAAAAACAGCAAAACATCAAAAGGAAATTTTGTGAATGGAGAGTTTTATGCTTATCTAAGGGTACGGTCACCCAGTTTTTCAGGATGGTATCAGTTCAAAAAATCTGCCTTTCTCCCCATTCATGACCCCTCCAACAATAGCGAAGGAGACCGAAGTCACCAAATTAGCAGACCCCCGAGTGACTTTTCGCTCCTCCCCGAGGCCTGCCTTTTGTTGGAGGGACCATTGAAGGGGGTTGTTTGTGGTTTTCCTATTGTCCGATAACCAGAAACGGCAGATTTTTTGAACAGATACCATCCTGAAAAACAGGGTGACCGTACCCCAAGTCTGATATCAATTAATAATTAGAAAAACCTCAGAATTCTGTTTTAGTCATGGGTAACAAGTTTTTTACTAAATGCAAACTGCAACTGTCGAATGCGAGTTTGATCTCAAAACTAAAACTCTAGTAACGAGACATGGGTTGCATTACTTTTACTGTTTGCAGGTCGTGAATTAATTACCAAGTTTTTTATCTTCTAACAATAACATTGGTACAAAGGAGACAAGCAAATATACTGGATATGAACAGTGTTGCAAACAGAAAAAACTGTGATACCTCAGACCTTTTACTACTTCATCATAGGTTATTAAGGTTATTAACCTTTGTAGCACAGCTCATGCCAAATACGTCAAGTTTATGTAATTGCAACTAGAAGTAAATGAAATTTGGCCAAACATGACAAAAAATGGACCAGTCTTGAACGTTTGGAATAGCTCACATGGAATGCTTGTTGAATAGTTAGAATGCTTGGGAATAGCTCATTTGTACATCAAGTGGATTACATGATGGGTAATGCAAGACACTTTAACAAAAATATTATTGGCTAGTAAGTTTTTACTTTTCCCACAGCACATTTTTCATAGAAGTGTATATTATATCTTGGTTTTATCAGCTAGGAATAATAATTAGTCTTAATAATTGCTAGGAATTAACTACAATAAAAGTCAATATTTTAAATTATCACATTGAATCTAAGGTGTATAGTACAACCTTGCTTATATGGTTCAGGGTTAAAATGGGGTTTTTTGTTTAAAAACATTTTCTATTTTTTGTTTTTCCCTCTGGGCTTAAGGGGTCGTTCAAATATTATGTAAGCAAGTTTTTGGTCATTTTAGACTCCCCCTTGTCAGCAAAAATAAGCAAACCACAAACCCCCCTCTCATAATTACATAAGAAAACTGCCCGACCCCCCTTTGTTCTTTTTTGTTCAAAATCTTTAGTAATGCTCAGATTTCTGAAATTCATTGAACACTTAGCCTACTGTTAAAATTTTCCCTTTGACAAATGCTTAATATATTTTCCTACGTCATTTTTGTTGTAAAATTTATTTTTGGTTGAAATTTGAGATTAAGTCTGCAAGAAACAAGAGATTTTCAAGGATCAGCTGGAATAAGAGCCCTCCATTTGGCGACAGCGTAACGGTCGCCAAGTTGGTAATCCGATCGGCAGCCAACTTCTCTCCCTCTGCTAACCTTGCGATCGGCCGTGGAATCGTAGGTCTCTCGTGCTGGCCGCCATGTTTAGTCACCGCTGAACCGATAGTTCAGTATTTACTTGCATTTTGTTTTAAAAAAACTTTACTTTAAATATTTAGTTTAAAATAATGCATTTCATCATTTTTATTTAAGATACTATTTTTAAAATTGATTACAGCCCGTTTTAGTCTTTTTTCTTTATTTAATTATCCGGAATAGTTCAGGTCATGCGCAGTAGCATTATATTAGCATAAGCATAGTAAATGACAAACTATGAACTTATTAAGAACATAATAGTTACTTTGAAATAAATGCATTTCATTATTTTTAATTAAGATGCTTTTTTTAAAACTTATTTCAGCCCGTTTTAGACTTTCTTTTTGTTTTAATTATCCCGGAACGAAATAGTCGACGTCATGCGCAGTAGCGTAGTAAATAAATCTAGAGAAGGCATTTTGAAGAGATCTTCAAAAGCCGGTTTTGAGAGTGCACCAAAAAGGTTTCTTAAAACTGAATATAATTCTAAAATTGAATTATAATGGGTGAGTGAAGAATTATTTTTCCTTAAAGGAGTGATTAAACTGTTCTAATGTGTTTGCAAATCTATTTTACGTGTTACTTGATTCAAATTATATATAGATGTCGCCCTGCTATCGTGCTTTCTATGCTCTGTGTTTATGTGTATGAATTTCAGTTTTTAAAATTGGTAAAGTATCGTATAGAATATGATTTTACCTAATATTTATTGTTTCAGCTTGTTAAACTTGCATTATGGGTTTTTTTTCTTCGAAAATTGGGTTTAAAGTGTTTTCGTTAGTCGAGAGCTGTGAGTAAATATGGCAGCCGGGTTTTCAGCCGGGGCCAAGTTGGCGCCGGCTGAAAACAGTCGCCAAATGGAGGACTCTTAATCCAGCTGATCCATTTTCAAAAATGTAGTGTTTGTAACATCGTACGTAAGAGCATCACTCATACTCCCCCTCTAGGCCAGTCACTAACGACATCGAATCGGGCAAAAAATCGCGTAGTTCCAATTTTTTTCTTATGTTGTTAGGACCCATACCAGGAGTTTGTAACCAATTTTGCAGCTTCGAAAGCCCTGTGCTAACTGCACAATCCTCGAAAAACCTCAAAAATTTCCGACTTTTTTCAGTTTTTGGCTCATAACTCATACAAAATACATCCCCCGGAAAAAGTTTCAATTATCATTTTTAAAGTACATAAAATTTGCAACAATTTAAGACCATTCCAAGGTTTGTAAGTCCAATAGATTCCAAGTTGCATCTCTTCAAAAATGAGCAATTTTTTCCAAAAAAATCAAAAATTTGAGTGCAAGTCGTCTTTATAGCAACAAATCGGCTATAAAACCCATCTAAGAGGGAAGTAAGGGTAATTAATCTTCAGTGCAGTTATTTAGCTTTAATTTAAGTCCAGAATGAAGTCTGTAGGCCCCATAGTTCTTACTTTATCTTAAAAAAACAAAAATTGGGAAAATAGGAGGAGTGGAACCTGGCGATTTGTGGGTATAGTAAAAAAGAAGAAAAGTCGTATAAAATAATGTAACGTTATGAAAATTTCTATTTATTGATTTAAAATATTTCATTTTACCACATACATATATTAATTAATTAATTATATATTATTAATAATTTTTAATTTAATTAATTATAGTATTTATTGAATTTAAACAAATGGTTCAAAGGAAATCTCTACAGGCTTGTTTCTCCTCCAAAGGTGCAGAAATATCGATGTCTTCATTTTTTCGGATCTTGTCTTCATAGTTTTCTACCTCAATTGTGGGAATATTGTGGCATGACTTTCCCCGATAGTACTTTTAGATTACCCAACATTTACATTTTAATTTTTCTTGCCAGGATAAGGCTAAAGTGGTGTAGAAATGGGCGAATGCCTGAAGGAATAATTCAAATCCAGGGGAGAATGATATATTATTTACTACATATTTGTTTAATATCTCCATACGTTTCCATGTTACAGAAAAATACTGCCATCATAACTGAAATTGTTTGGGTTGTTAAATGCCATATGTCACAAGAATTGGAAATAAGTCAAAGAAATCACTTGGATATATTACTTGGATATTGGATATATGTGGAATAGTTGGTTTTAGAAAAAGACAAGGCATGTTCTTTGGCATCAGGCTCTAATAAAATGCAAAACTAGCAGGTTCAAGTAGGTCCTCTCTCCATATTCCAAAGGCTTTGTATTTTACATAGCAGACGGATAACGGCATCCGAGGGCTTTGTTTTGTGAATAAAATATGCGACAAAAGCAAAAATCAGGATTTTACTCAGCTTTCACTCCAACTTCAGAACTGAAACTATTTCTGTATGCTTTGGTTTCTGATTTATATGGCGCAAGTCCTTTTTCGTATGGTGAATGGAGACTATAGATGATCTGTTACCGAAATTAATCCTTCACGTCAAATTTATTGTATCTACTTACCATTAGCTAAACATTTATTTACTTTGGAAGGAACTTTTAATGCGACAGATTTATCATCCATTTGACGGCTACCCAGAGAAGGGCGCTGAAAGGAGTACAGATACAGAATTGATACGTCTGTTTTCGGGTTCTTAATTTAGTGACATAATGTTTGAAGAGTTCACACTGGGTATCAAGGTGTTCCAGGAGAACATTTTCTGTCCAACGACAACAACAAGCAACACCTGATCGACTCCATCTGTGTTCTGAAAAACGAGTTACCGAGGATGCATAGTGTACTTAGAGTATAGTCGTAAGGACGCTTCTCTCGACAAGCGCAGTTCTTATAAAAATGTCTTCATTGTTAGTATGTATGTAGACCTGTGGGCTTTCCTGAATGGATTGGGCTTGATAGTGGAAAACATGCTTTTCAAGAATGGTAACAAGGGTAAATCAAGTTGTATGTAGTTTCCTTTAAATATAGTTTCATCACACAAAGCTGTTATTCTCCCCTGGATTTGAATTATTCCTTCAGGTGTTCACCCATTTGGGGACGTCCATAAGTTACGTGAGGTCAAAAAAAGAGGGGGGAGGGGGTCCAGCAAAATCTCACCATGGGTGAGGGGGGAGTCTAATAAAATCTCACGTTACTATTTTTATTTTTGGAAATCTTTTATTTAATCTAATTAATTATCTTTTTTAGCACAGTTTTTGGAAAAATGCGTAGATTAGTGAAAAAAGCGAATCATTATAGCCAGTCAGTCGTGATTATAACAATTTAAGACCAATAATTTTTGATTTCAACATGTATTTGTGCATCAAAACTTTTGCAATGTGTGTATTCATTCAAGGTCATGCCGATAGGACGAAACAAGCATTGCTAGAAAATATAAAATAAATTGATTTATTTAAAAGTTATGCAGAAAATCTCACGTGAGAATCAGAGGGGGAGGGTGTCCAGCAAAATCTCATTAAGGGGGAGGAAGGGGACCAAAATTTCGAAAAAAAAAAACACCTCACGTAATTTATGGACGTCCCCTTTCTACACCACTTTAGCCTTATCCTGGCAAGAAAAATTAAAATGTAAATGTTGGGTAATCTAAAAGTTCTATCGGGGAAAGTCATGCCACAATATTCCCACAATTGAGGTAGAAAACTATGAAGACAAGATCCGAAAAAAATGAAGACATCGATATTTCTGCACCTTTGGAGGAGAAACAAGCCTGTAGAGATTTCCTTTGAACCATTTGTTTAAATTCAATAAATACTATAATTAATTAAATTAAAAATTATTAATAATATATAATTAATTAATTAATATATGTATGTGGTAAAATGAAATATTTTAAATCAATAAATAGGAATTTTCATAACGTTACATTATTTTATACGACTTTTCTTCTTTTTTACTATACCCACAAATCGCCAGGTTCCACTCCTCCTATTTTCCCAATTTTTGTTTTTTTAAGATAAAGTAAGAACTATGGGGCCTACAGACTTCATTCTGGACTTAAATTAAAGCTAAATAACTGCACTGAAGATTAATTACCCTTACTTCCCTCTTAGATGGGTTTTATAGCCGATTTGTTGCTATAAAGACGACTTGCACTCAAATTTTTGATTTTTTTGGAAAAAATTGCTCATTTTTGAAGAGATGCAACTTGGAATCTATTGGACTTACAAACCTTGGAATGGTCTTAAATTGTTGCAAATTTTATGTACTTTAAAAATGATAATTGAAACTTTTTCCGGGGGATGTATTTTGTATGAGTTATGAGCCAAAAACTGAAAAAAGTCGGAAATTTTTGAGGTTTTTCGAGGATTGTGCAGTTAGCACAGGGCTTTCGAAGCTGCAAAATTGGTTACAAACTCCTGGTATGGGTCCTAACAACATAAGAAAAAAATTGGAATTACGCGATTTTTTGCCCGATTCACCCTTTTTTATGTCGTTAGTGACTGGCCTACTCCCCTCTCGTCAGGAAAAATAAGCAAATAGCAACTCCCCTCCCCCTTTTAGGTGCTTTACGTAATACATAAACAGCCCCTAATAATACATTTTCAACTCTTGATATACCATAGAAGAAGAATGTTACTACAAAAAAAATCCTCAAAATACAAGAATCTATACAAGTAATATATTATATTGACACTGATGTTTTTGGGGATGTACCTATTTGATTACAGTTTAACTATTGTATTCCACATAACTTGTAAGTGTTAATGGCTTTAGAGTGATGTTCTTTTTTGCAATCATTTTCAATTTAGTGCATACAAGTTCATAAAAATCAATTAGACTTGCTTTTTAGCTTAAAAGTTGGGTCATTGGTATACTTCAAAACCCAAAACTTAACTCCACATAAAATAGCGGGAGTGAACCCTCAATGAAAAAAAAATATTTACACAACCTATTTTAAATATTTGTTAACCATTTGATCTTGATGAGCAGATTCTTCGTTTTCGGCGACCGGTCGCGAACACAGTTTAAAGAATGGTTTTGAGTGGAAATTTTTGTAATCAAATTGAAAAAAAACTAATATATTCTTCTTTACATTTTTTATATTCCATTCAACATTCACGAATGGCATGAATTCAGTTTTCGTTTTCAAAAAAGAATAGAATAGAATACAAGGAATAGAATAGAATTGGATTGGTGTAGTGTTGGGTAAATGAGGTGTGAGGTACCTCACTTGAGTACCTCACCTCCTCGTTTTGTCATGACACCTCAGAACCAAACATTGTACCACCTCACACACCTCAAGATACTCACACACATCTTTTGGAGTAGTGTGACAAACTGAGGTGAAGGCGCCCTGTGTGACAAAACGTCCCATGGGACTGCGCACTGTCCCATGCGCAGTGCAATGAATACAATACCCTCCATGCCATTACTCCATCGGCCCGGAGTAGGCTAGGGTCATGTGATCTCCTTTCTATTCGTCTCTCCCTCCTCTGGCCGACCAACAGGGGGCATTCGGAATTTATTTTACGTTTCAGCAATCTTAATTAATCGTCGAAACTTGTAATGTGAGTTGTAACTTTTTTAGGCATAATTGAAAATAAAGGCTGTAAGAACATAAGTACAGTATGATTTTTAAAGTGGATTAAGAATTTTAATCAAATAATCCAACAGCAAATACATTGCTTATAATAGTAGTACTAGAAGACTGGCGTTTCGATCCTCAAAACAGTTGAACAGATACTTTTTAAATCCAAATCAATCGCTTCATTGATTATGCAAAACACTGATTAACCATTAAAATATAAAGCTTAACAACATAAATTTTGCTTTAAATCAAGTATTTCATATTATCAACCAATATGTAATAATATAAAGCCCCCTCAAATTACGTAACTTTCGATCCTGGCTACTCGTTAAACGAAATTCTCAATATTGCAATCTTTTTTAATCGTCGAAATATTAATTAGAATTTCTGAATAATTTAGGTTTACTTGAAGCTTAGGATCCTAAATATAAAATCCCTATAATTTTTTAAGTATGTACACTACATTTTATTAGTCATCAATCATAAAAGTAATAATATAATGCCCCCTCAAATTACGTACTTTCTATCCTGGCATCTCGTTTAACGAAATTCTCATTATTGCAATCTTTTTTAATCGTCGAAATATTAATTTGAATTTCTGAATAATTTAGGTTAACTTGAAGCTAAGGATCCTAAGAATATAAAATCCCTATAATTTTTTAAGTATGTGCACTCCATCATAAAAATGAGATATGAACAAAAGATCCCATGGGTCAGGACAGTAGGTACTCTACTCAAAAATAAGCTCTGGGACGTCCCATTGGATTGGGACTGTTGGGACGAAAACACACACCGTGACGTGCGTGCATGACATTGTAGTTTGTTTGTATGGGACAAATTGAGGTAGTGGGACGTGGTTTGTTTGTATGGGACAAATTGAGGTGGTGGGACGTGGTTTGTTTGTATGGGACAAATTGAGGTGGTACAACGTCACACCTCACTATGACAAAATGAGTACCTCACTCAACTCACTTAAAATTTCTGAGTTACCCATGACTAGATTGGTGTGTGTAAATAAAGAATACCCGTTGTACCTATCCTGATATTTGTGTTCTAATATATATCATTAATATCTCGTTTTAATAATTTATACACTTTAAAATATACTTAATCTTTCTACATTATTTTTGTCATCCTTAATGTTTTTTTTTAATTTTTTAAACATTTTTAAATAATTATTTCCTATTTCTTTATATCCAAAGAAGTTGAGTTGTTCCTTTTTTAAATAGACGAACAACTCAACTAATCTGTAATGTTTATTTACGTTAACTTACTTGTTCTGTTCGTTCGTTGGTTCGTTATGAATTTTTTTACGCCGCCTCCGGATCCAATTTTTGTAATAAATTATAATTGTTATTCGCAACGTATTAAAAAATGTGAAACGAACTTAATGTAAGCCGTCCTACAGGGTAGGGACAGGGGGATAGTTGCTAAGAACTGGAGACCAAACAAACAAATGGCCACAGCTTTTTTAAAGCAGTTTCCAAGTTGGTGACTGTTCTATTTGACACTTTGACAGTCTCCGTGGAGGACCGTCATCAAATCTGTTTCCATACTGCTGTGTAATGTGTATGCACATATTCTTAAGTGTTGTCATCATGCCGGTTAAACATGGTCTTTCTAAAGCTGTTCCCATAATTCTAATGAAAGTTTGAAGGATAGGACAGAGAACAGCTATAAAAGAGTTCTAACTCCGTCGCCTTGTGTTTCATACGATTCTTGAAAGTTATTGCAGAATAAACCTCTCACCTTCAGTCCACTTCTGCAATAACTTTTATAGATTTCTTTTCTTCACACACAGTAAATACCAACTAATATTGTACTTTATCAAATCTGCTCTAAAAAATTAACCAGTTTTTGTTAATAAGTTTTTCGGGTAATATTCCGTAATCGAGGTTTTCGTCAAATTTGGGCGATAACCAGGGATTTAGATGTAGTGTTAAAGTCTTTCTGTCCTCGCTTGGCACGAGTGGCAAACCTAAAATCAGTACCCACAGCAGAAAAAACAGTGGCGAGTGCACTAAAAAAGCCATAAAGATGGTTATCTCACTTCTATTAGACACCCGATACCCTGCACTCGCCACTGCTTTTCCTGCTGTGGGTACTGATTTTAGGTTTGCCACTCGTGCCAAGCGAGGGCAGACAAACTTTAGTAGTAGCTTGGCAAGATCCGATCTCGCCAAATTTGGCGAAAACCTCGATTAATGAATCTGTCCTAGTTTTTCTTCGGAAGAATTATTTTTAAAATTATTTTTTGGGTTCTTTGGTATTAGCTCGTCGACCGTCAGTTTGAGCGGCACAGTTAATAGGATTTTGGCTATATACTCTATGTTGTATATTTATTTTCGGATTCAATGGAACAGTCGACAGGCTAATAAAGAAGTACCCTTTCTTGGGGGTATCAGAATGGCCAAATGTGCATTAATGTATATAGTTGTTCAATTAAGTTTTCAAACTTTCATTGTGCTTCTCATTTTACCACGTTTTTATTAGGTCGCTTTGTTGTCTGTCTGTCTATCTGTTCGGGTGGAATTTAGAAATCGATTTTTAACTAACTTCCCGAAGAGGTAGAGACTTGAAATTTTGAACACAGTTCAGATCTGGATGACAATGCGATATTATCTCGTTGTTCCGGTTACCTTTGCTTCCCCTGAACCCCCAGGGGGGCTTTCGAGTGGAATTTAGAAATCGATTTTGAATTAACTTCCCGATGAGGTGGAAACTTGAAATTTTGAATTCAGTTCAGATCTGGATGACAATGCGATAATATCTCGTTGTTTTGGTTACCTTTGCTTCCCCTGAACCCCCAGGGGGGCTTATTTAGAAATCGATTTTCCCGATGAGGTAGAGACTTGAAATTTGGAACACAGTTCATATCTGGATGACAATGCGATATTATGCCGTTGTTTCGGTTAAATTTGCTTCCCCTGAACCCCCAGGGGGGCTTATTTAGAAATCGATTTTCCCGATGAGGTAGAGACTTGAAATTTGGAACACAGTTCATATCTGGATGACAATGCGATATTATGCCGTTGTTTCGGTTAAATTTGCTTCCCCTGAACCCCCAGGGGGGCTTATTTAGAAATCGATTTTCCCGATGAGGTAGACTTGAAATTTGGAACACAGTTCATATCTGGATGACAATGCGATATTATGCCGTTGTTTCGGTTAAATTTGCTTCCCCTGAACCCCAAGGGGGGCTTATTTAGAAATCGATTTTCCCGATGAGGTAGAAACTTAAAATTTTGAACACAGTTCGGATCTGGATGACATTGCGATATTATCTCGTTGTTTCGGTTAAATTTGCTTCCCCTGAACCCCCAGGGGGGGGCTGATTTAGAAATCGATTGTGAACTAACTTCCCGATGAGGTGGAGACTTGAAATTTTGAACACAGAACTAAAAAGCAGAAAATAATTTATTAAATAAAAAAAAACTTTTTAAAAACCACGTTTTTAAAATGCACTAAAAAGTATAAAATAATTTGCTTCTAACTCCTTGTAAAACGAAAAACGTGTGGCTCATGCAATAATATTTACAGCTAGTACTCTATTGGCCACTGTATTTACTAATATATCCACAATAAATAATAAAAAAAATAAGAAGCATAAAGAGTACGGATAGAAGCTGTTAAATTAAATATCTAATGCATGAGCCCCACGTTTTTCGTTTTACAAGGAGTTAGAAGCAAATTATTTTATACTTTTTAGTGCATTTTTTTACTTACTTACTTATTTAGTACATTTTTCGTATTTAATTGTCTGTTTATTGTACTCCCAACTGTATTGATTTCCATATTTCTTAAACCTCCATGTGATAGTAGTGTTTGACAAGAAGATAAAATGAATTTTCCTTCTTTACCCTTGTTTATTATTAGATTATAATGCCTAGCATTATTTTTAGGCTTTTAGAAAACTATTTTACAGAATTACTCAACTTTTAAAGTATTATTCTGATCCACAGGTTTAGCCATCCTGCTGCAGTGTCAGTTGACATCAACTGTATTCAGGTTTTGAACTTATGGCTGTTGCTGTTTCCTTCCAATCTGTGAGCAGACAATTGGCTGCACGCACCATTCCACTGGTGGACTTTTTCCTGGATCACTGTACTTGAAGTATTTGTTTTTATATATTCATTTCAAAAGTCTTTTGAGCATACTTAATTTAATGATAAAATTCTTAATTTAAAAACAAAATGCTTATACTATATGAACTTTTTCAGTGGAGGAGAGTGGGGAAGAATAGGAGAAATGATTTTTTTTATATCTTAACTTTACTTTAAAACTTAAAACGTTTTATATTTCACCCACAAGAAAGCAGTACCTAGCCTATTCAACAAATTGTGTTAATTAACATCAGTTATTCCATGGTTGTATAAATTGGACTACTAAATAAATGTGTTTTTCAATACCAAAAGTAACAATTTTTTTTTACTTCTATAAAAGCTTATTAATAATAACTGTAGCTAAAAATTGTATTGTGTGTTGAAAATACACTTTTATTAGTATAGTTTACAATCTAAATGTTGAAAATTTGTGGTTATTTTCCACAAACCTACTTTTAGTTTTCAAAAATATGTGGGTATGGGGATGAATGCGACAGTTTCATCATCCCTTCATTTTCTGGTTGCAAAACTTTAAACAATAGCTTACTATATTTGACTCATTTTATTAATTTCTGATAAGTTAACTAAAATGGGGTGTAAAAACTTAAGTTTAAACCTTTGCTTTATATTTTAAACTTATGTGCAGTTATGCAAGCACTTAATATGCAAATGCTTGCAACTTTCATCTCAAATGAGTTGTTAAACAATTATTCCAACATGGTTGGTTAAAGTTTTAATAAAAGTTCCTTTAGGATGGCAAGAAAATGTAACTGCAGGAAAAGAATGGCTTTTGAGGGGTTTTGTCCAGACTTCAAAAGTTTTTCTCTTTTTGCTCTTCTAAAATTACAAACTCATCAAGAGCAAGTAGCATTAATAAATTAACAAAAGCAGCATTAGGAACTAAAAGAACTAGTAAGTTGCATCAATTGATGTTAATTTTACTTGAATTGATGTTTAATAAAACAGGCAGTTTTTTTCTCCTTTAAATGCCTTTTTAGTTTTTTTATTTGTAAAATGAAAGTGCATTGTTCCTTTATTTAAAATGTTTTAAAACTTAACTTTTAGCATATTAAATATAACATTATTATTTTGTAAATATCTTACCTTTTTATACTAGTCCCATCATGGGGATGAATGCGACAAAATAAATGCATTCATTTAAAAATTTCTTGCAGTTTAAATGATGACTTATTGATTGAGTACATTTATTAAAAATGTAACCAATATAATTATTATTGGTTTAAATTTATTACAGAAATGAAATTTTTGAAATATTTAAGTGATTATGCCAACAGGTATGTTAGGAGTTTTGTCTTTTTCCCCTTGTGCAATATGGATTCCAAGCTAAATATTGTGTGGGAAAGCTGAGTACAGTAGTCTTGATAATTTACTTGAGCTAATGTGGACAGGGGCACACCTAATATAAATTATGTACATAATGTATATTTTAACTATAATACAGAAGCTATAAATAAATACTTCATGTAATTCATTCATATTGTTAAGATTATTAAGGTTTAACTTTAAAAAAGGTCCTTTAATTGGTCTGTTTATGTTACTTTGGTTTCTCTCAACCACTTTTTGTTGAAATGGCTTTGCCCTTTCTAATTTTGAAAATTATTCACATAATAGGGGTGGGTGAGGTACTTCAAGAATTAGTTCTATAGGTTGAAAAGGGAAGCTAGTTACCATTATTACCTAGTCACCATTTATTAGCTTAATAATTTTTTTACTCCTAACTGAGGAGTAAAAAATTAAGCCGTGCAAGTTCAGATGATGCGTCAAGTTGGTAGTGTGTTTTTAGACGCCAAAAGTTTAATTGTAGAGAAAAATTGTGTATAAAGTATGAAGAAGGCAAGCTCCTGTCTAGAGTTGTCAGATATCAACAGGAATGACTACAAAAGATTCAACATCTCCAAGCATCAGGAAATTGGTTCAAGTATTTGGGATTCATTCATATTAACAAGAGTCTGTCTAGTTTTTTTAAAAGTACCTATTTGGTGAAATTTGTTCAGTAAATTTGTGAAAATTTAAGTACATAATTTTGTAATTAATTTTGCAACATTAATACGTATATTTAAACATTAAAAACAAAATAAAATTTAGTCTAGAATGGCAAAAAAATTAACTATTGAGAGAATAGTTTACTAGAGAATTTTTTTCAAAAAGGTAAGTAGGGTTTTTACTCATTTTGAGAACTTTTTTTGGGTCCAAAGGGGCACTCCTTTTAGTAAGGTTGATTTAATTACGATACACACAATGCTGTAATTGAACAAGTTATTCAGGGGACTCAACTTATATTTTTTACAAAAATCCCGATATTTTGGGAGACAACTTAAATATTCGTATCAGGTAAAAGGCTACATGCATGCAATGTCAGGGGTAACCTAGTAAAAAATTTCGCATAATTCTCATTTCCTAAACCATTGGATTAAGTATCTTAAACCCAATTGTATTGATTTTTATGTAAGGTCTCAAGAAGTGGTTGAGCAAAATTTTTACCATGTTTTCTGAATTTTAAGGAGAAATGTATTTTTAGGTAGAACATATAAATCTAAAAGAAAATTTTCATGAATAAAGGTTTTTAATCAAGTTGATATAAGCAGTTGAATTGTGGATCTTCAAAAAATATTCATGCATAGTAAAATGAATCCTTAAATTATCTTACAGCTCAATCTTAGTTAATTTATCTTACCCATGGGCGTCATTTAGGCCCCCCCCAAGGTTTCCACTCATAAGTGAAAAATTGCTGAGAGTCCCTTGAAAATTTTGTAACTTCCACAAGGAACATCAGATTTAACTCAAAGCGTCCCAAAAGGAGTTAAAGCACTACTTTTGAGGGGCAAATTTCAAAATTTTCTGGGAGAGAACCCCTTCCTGACCTTTGATGTCTGTTATACAATGTGTCTCCCTTGAAAATTCTGCCGCTTCCAAGAACCAGTTCCCTTTGGAAACCGAAGAGTTTGAAACCCCTAGGAGTCTGGTCTTAAGGGGAATTTTCAAAAATTTTTACTGGGGGAGGATCTCTGCCCCCCCCTTGAAAATTTGATGTTTATTAATTTATAACTTTTTTTCCCTAGAAAATTTCATGCTTTACAAGGAACTGTTCTTTTTGGATGTAACCCGAAGGGCCTCAAAATGAGCTGAAACTACTTTAAGACGCAAATTTCCAAACCCCCTTTTATTTCCAGACCCCCCTTTAAAATTTTTAAATATATATGTTATATAGTATATTTACCTTGAAAATTCTGCCGCTCACAACAAGCGGTTGCAAAGGAGATAAAACACTAGTTTAAAGGGAAATTTTAAAAAAAATTCTGAGGGAGGACCTCCGGCTCCCCTTGAAACTTTGACGTTTGTTTTAACTTTTTTCTCTAGAAAATTATGTGGTTTACAAGTGGCTGTTCTCTTCGGATGTAACCAGGGTTGTTACGTTTAAAACACTTTGTTTAAAACACTTGTTTTAAACACGTTTAAAACAAAGCAAAAAAAACATTGTTTAAAACACATGTACTTTTTAGTAATTCTTTTTCTATGAACAGATGGCATTAGTATATAAAACTGATTTTGATTTTTATTTGATTGACTTTATTTGATTTTTTTCTAGAAAGTTATTTAGTAAAAAATACAAATAAACTTGTTTGAAAATCATATTTTTTTATAATTGACCTGTTCTTTGTTTTATTTTAATATTTTAAACGATCAATGCTGCTAATGTCGTCAAAATATGCAATGAACTAAAAAGGACTGAAATGAATATGCATATAATAACTTATAAATGTTCAGCTCGTATCTTAAACCTTTTAGCAAAATATATTGACATTTCTAATGTTAAAGCTGAAGTTGTTGACATAGTAACATATTTCCAAAACAATAATTTTACTTCGGCCAAGCTCCAAGAAACAGGTGCTAAAAAGCTCAAGATGCCATCTGATGTCAGGGGTAGCTTTGTTAATCCATTTTCAATTTTAAAAACTTAATTTAATTTTTTTAAATCGTGTTTTTTTTTTAGAATTTCTGTGTCGAGGGTAAAAAAAAAACAAATAAAACGTTTTAAACAAAAAAAACACGTTTAAAACAAAAAAAACATGTTTTTTGTATTTTTTAGAAAAAAACGTGTTTTTTTCCAACCCTGGATGTAACTTAAATGTTGTAAAAATGAGGCAAAATTTTTCTAGGGCTGACCCCAGCCCAGACCCCTTATTTTTACTTAGAGCTCATGATGGTGTGTCACCCCCTCCCCCCCCCCCAAAAAAAAAAAACAAGTCTGGTTACGGCGTGGCTCAGTCCCACTTAGTATTATTGGTAATATGTAGTTGACAGCAAGAATATTACTTATGTGGTGAAAAAAAAAAAATCTTTGATTTACGTCAAACTGAGAGTTTTAGTGTAACAGATCCTTTCTAACATTTTATTACTTTGAAAAACGAAATGGAATCTTACGTAAGAATAGGGGGGGAGGGGTTTGAAAAATCTTACATATCCTTACATGGGGGTAGGGGGGTCAAAAATTGCCAAAATCATCCTTACATAATTAATGAATGGCCCCTTACATACTTTAACTAACAAGGAGAGGATCCCAACGTGTCATCACCGATTTGGTTCATTTTTGGTGTGGAAGTAGTGCATGACTAGGACATCAATTTGTGAAAGTATTAAGAAGCAACTTTCAGAAATTTTGGAGAAAATCGCAATTAAAAATCTTAACATGTACTTGTACTTACTTATATATCTGATAAGATTCTAGTCTTGCAAGCGGATCGTGGTGTAGCGGTAAGAGCTGTGATTCCCAACCCAAAGGTCCCGGGATCGAGTCTCGCTGCATACCATAATTTTTATTTTTGTTTTCCATGCAATTAAGAGCACAGATATGAAATAAAGTAGTACATATTTATAATTATCAATTTTGAAACATTTTTTAAATATTTTTTTTTTTGTTTTTGAAGTCTTTTCATTCCTTGTTTCCCAAAAAAATAGTTATTAAATCCAATTTTTATGATCCTATATTGCAAATATTATATGTTTACCTACAAAAATGTTTATTTTAACTATCAAATCAGACACATAACAAATCCTTTTAGCATAACAAAATTGCATACTTTCGGATTGTTAGGGATAAATTAAGGTAAAACTTCATGTATAATTTTTTTTTTTTTTTTTTTTAAATCTTTCCATTCCTTGTTTCCCAAAAATATAAATTATTAAATCCAATTTTTTATGATCCTATTATATGTATTACCAAAAAATTTTTTACGCATAAGAAAAAATATTTTAAAATTTATAATTAAATATTATTATAAGTTTATTTCATATCTGTGCTCTTAATTGTGCGGAAAATTAAAATAAAAAATATGGTATGCAGCGAGACTCGATCCCCGGACCTTTGGGTTGGGAATCACAGCTCTTACCGCTACACCACGATCCGCTTGCAAGACGAGAATCTTATCAGATATATAAGTACATGTTAAGATTTTTAATCGCGATTTTCTCTAAAATTTCTGAAAGTTGCTTCTTAATATTTTCACAAATTGATGTCCTAGTCATGCACTACTTCCACACCAAAAATGAACCAAATCGGTGATGACACGTTGGGATCCTCTCCTTGTAAGAGGGATATTCCGGTGCAAGAACGGATAAACATTTGCAATTTGTTGTTTCTAGGGAGAAAAATATAAAATGGGCACATCTTATTTTAAATTATTCATTTATTTAAAAACGAGTTTCAAGTTAAATTGCAGTATAAACAAACACTCATGTCTCACCAGTGCGGCTTTTTTTAAAGGGCGGTTCTCCAAACACTGTTGTGTTCGAACTCGCTGCTTCAAGAAGTGAGTCTCTGCTCTTTAAGAATTCAAAAATGTCGTTGAATCTTCGTCTTTCTGCAATATTGAGTGCTGTTTCACCACTCTTATCTTCCGCATACACGAGAGCACCGCTCTTCACTAAAACCTCCACTACTTCGAAGCAGTCCTTCCTCCTCCAAGCAACCGTACTCGACAATGCTTCGTGAAGAGGGGTCCTGCCGTAAGAGTTTTCAGCATTCACATCCGCACCATTGCTGATTAAAATTCTTACGACACCGATATTATAATATGCTGCAGCAATATGAAGTGGGGTACTACCGATAGAGTCCTTAGGGTTCACATCTGCTGTGTCGATTAAGAATTTAGACATTACATCGATTCTATTCTCTTGGGCTGCGACATGAAGGGGCGTTCGACCCCGGTAGTCCTTCATATTCAAACGAGCCCCATTTTCCACTAAATCATTAACTGTTTCTAAACTTCCAGTACGTACTGCTGAATGGAGTGGAGTCCCGCTTTGTATGGATACAGTGTTCAAATCAACTTTTTTGCTAATAAAATATTTAATCAAATCCCTTAGATTGCGTTCGACTGCCAAATGAAAAGGAGTATGACCCAAATTCGATTTCTCGTTCATTTCAGCTCCACTTTCGACTAAAAGTTTAACTCCTTCAAAACCAGACTTCTTGATTGCATCACCCAATGGCCTATCATTCCCAATGTCGATTGCGTGATGCAATGGAGTACATCCTTTGCAATCTTTAATATTCATATTTGCATTTTTCCAGATTAAAAATTTTATCAAATCAGTTTTATTCTCTTCAGCTGCAACACAAAGTGGAGTTTCACCCCTATTATTCCTTGAATCTATACAAGCCCCATTTCTCACTAAATCATTAACCATTTCTAAACTTCCAATTCTTACTGCTGAATGGAGTGGAGCGTTGCCATGAGTGTCTACAGTGTTACTTGCTACTACAGCGTTACTTTTGTTAATAAGGTATTCAAATATATCCCTCAGACCAGCTCTGACTGCCACATGAAAAGGAGTCAAACCATCGAATATACACTCTGTGTTTACATCAGCACCACTCTCTGTTAAAAGTTTAACTGCTTCTAAAGACGCCTTTATTGCATAATGCAATGGAGTTCTATCCAACTCATCTTTAATGTTCAGTTTTGCTCCAAGCCTGATCAAAAGTTTTATTGCATCAATTTTATTTCCTTTGGCTGCAACATGAAGGGGAGTAGTGTAACCCCTGTCTACAGAGTTTGAATACACTTGTCTTGCAATAATATAGTCAATTATATTCATATCGATTTCCAAATGAAAAGGAGTCGAACCACCGAGTGCACATTTACCATCTACATCAGCACCACTCTCTACTAAAAGTTTAACCGTTTCCAAACGAGACTCCCAGATTGCGTGATGCAATGGAGTATATCCATTGCCATCTTTAATGTTCAGTTCTGCCCCACTGCCAATTAAAACTTTTATTAAATCAATTTGATTCCCTTTGGCTGCAACATGAATTGGGGTTTTACCACAATTATCCGTGATATCTATATCAGCCCTAGCTTCTACCAAAACTTTCACTATTTCTATGCATTCTTTTCCGGCTTCATCAGGTGCGTTTTTGCCATCATTTCTTTCAGCATTTGAAAATGCTGGATCAATATAATCTTCATTAGCTGCTATATGCAAGGCAGTTCCTCCATATGCTTTTCTACATCTGACATTAACATCGATGGTTGTAAGGCACGACAGCAACATCTTGACCATGAAAGAGTTTCGCCTCGTTACGGCCAGATGAAGTGCAGTATATCCGTCTTCGTTTGTCTCATTCACCCGATCGTCAGGGAACGAGCGAAGTGCAGCGCAAATGTCGCTTTCACTGCAGGAGGTAGTACTTGGCTTGGAATTGTTTAGCACGAACTGATGAATCAGGTAGTTTCCGTAGGGATATTTCACGCCACAAGCTAATGATCTGAGTGAAGGGAGATGGTCACATGATGAAGAATCCATACCTGCAAATCACCTAACTATTAGTATACTGGTTAGGAGTAGGGACTGACCGATGCATTGGCGCCGATTGTTTGAAACCGAAAAACATCATCAGCCATTTAAAGACCCATCGGCCTGCCAATGGAAATCTTCAAACAATCGGCATCTGCCCATCAGCCAAAAAAATGCCATCAGTCGATCCCTAGTTAGGAGAAGTGTCGCAAACGCCATCAATAAAACGCTTTAAAAAGGGAGTAATGTGCAAAACTGTTTAATGATACAATTATGTTAATTTTAGTGTCAAAAAGTTATTTTTCTTATAATTATTAATTGAAGGGTTTGGTGGATGAAGGGGCTATTTTACATTTTTTGAAAATACAATCTAATTCAATGGATGACAAATATACAGGTAACAGGTAGTGTTCGGCACTAGTTAACTAGAACTAGTTGCAACTAGTAGTTAACTACCGATCAACTACTAGTTAACTAGAACTAGTTGCAACTAGTAGTTAACTACCGATCAACTACTAGTTAACTAGTAGTTTAACTACTTTTAGTTTAAAGTAGTTCAACTATTAGTTTAACTACTTTTTTAATTAACTACTAGTTAAAACTACTTTCAAATTTTCAACTACTTCAAAAAAAAATTTATTTAAAATGATATTTAAAATTTTTATCAAAGGTAGAGTACTCAAATACCATAACCAGAAATATAAAGACAATTTTTGCGCGAAATATAAACATTTTTTGTGACATAGATAAGAAAGATGTATTAGAATTTTGCCAAAAAGTAGGTTATGAAATTAAATAGACTAGTTAACTAGTAGATAACTACTTTGGGAAATAGTTAACTGCTAGTTGTAACTAGTCCCAGGAAAAAATAGTTAACTACTAGTTGCAACTAGATTTTCCCAGACTAGTTAGTTTGGTAGTTAACTATTTTTTGACCACTAGTTGCCGAACACTAGTAACAGGTAAGTAAATAAAACTTGGTGCATTAAAAAATAGATGTCATTAGACTAATTTCATAAGCTCACTCAACACCAAAACCAGTAAAGCAGACAATAAAACTTGGAACCTAAATTACTCTAAATTTGGGTTTTGTTACATAACCCCCTTCATCTCCCAAGTCGTTCAATTGTGATTGTTTAGGAGAGTTACATACTTAAAGTATTAAATGCAATCGATAATTTATCTAAATACATTTTCATGCTGTGAAAAACACTAAATATTAAAGAGTTTTTACATATAAATCAAATTTTCTGATTTATTATTTTATAGTTTTGTGTAGTTTGTTGTAACAAGTCGCCCATAAATAGGCTACAATATAAGGAACGTACCCGTACTACGTGACCTGTTTAGGGGGCCTTCAAAATACCACGCTTGGTCACAGGATTTTTGTCACGTAGTCAAAAAACAAAGAAAAAAATATTTGTTTTTGTAAGTTAAGTTACTGTTACAATAAGTTTTTCTTCTTGATAACATATTTTCCACTTGTATGCACACACTCTTGGCGCCACGAGGCAAGCGCTGCATAGGCGTAACTAGGGGGGTTATTGGGGTTGTAACCCCCCCCCCATTACATAGACGGTTTCTAAAACATGAAAAACTGGAAAAAAATTCCCTTTACAAGGAAGGCGGTTCACAAGGAACTGTTCTTTTAGGAACTAACCCAAAGGGCCTCAAAATGAGTTTAAACACTACATTGAGAGACAAATTTTCTTACAATGAGAGACAAATTTCTGGTGGAGAACCCCCAGACCCCCCTCTAAAATTTTTACGTCTGTTATAGTGCTATACTGTCTTTTTCCCTTGAAAATTAAGCCTCTTAGATGAAGTTTTCCGTTCGGAAGTTTTGCCAAAAAAAAAGTTGGGTTTTATTATACCTATATTATTAGACATTTTTTAAAAGGGAGTAATATTTTGGAGGGGTTGACTGGTCGGAGTAACACCCCCCATGAGTCAACTCTAGTTACGCCACTGAAGCGCTGTATTAATAACGACAAATATTATGCCAAATAATTTGGCAGAAAGTTAAAAAAAAGTTAATTTGAAATTAACTTTGTTTGCTAAAATGATTGAAAACCGTATTTGCGAACTACTACGTGAAAACTAGAGGGGGAGGGGGGGGGGTCAAAAATAGGTCACGTAGTATGGGTACGTTCCCGAAGTATTATAATTTATTATACTAGTTCAATAAATATTCGGTTGCATTTATTATATTTCGATTTTTTGAAACTATAAATAAAAAAGGAATATTTGTAAGGAATTACTTTAGGTGGAAACTACTACACAATCGTACACAATTGTTGTCAAATGTAACTAAACAAATACAAAATTAAACATAAACAACCAACTCACTATGTTGAGTTGTAAATATACTTTGAAAGCAAAAATATATATTTCTTGGATGCACTATGTATAAAGTAATAAAATATTTTAAATGAATGAACAAATTATATAAAGTTAACATACAAATAACTATTTTGATCGAAACTTAAAGAAATCTAAAATTTGTTCCGTTAAACTTTTCAACCAATCACAACTCGCCGCACGTAACAAATGGACGACTTGAAAGTGTAGCTTTAACTGGAACTGAGAGCGGTGTGGTTTGTTTATTTTTATTTCGCATTCATTCAGGCAGGTTTATAGAGTCTGTGCTCCAATTTCAGCAAAGCTTGTTGCCAATATGTTATCTGTGTCGGGAGCTGATCATATAATTACAATGGACCTGCATGCTTCCCAAATTCAGGTTAGATTATATTAACATGATATCCTTTTATTATACATAAGTTTTTCCTTGCTTTGTGTTGTCACTTGAAATGTTATTATGATTGAAAGGGATTCTTTGAATTCCTGTCAACAATTTGTATGCTGAACCAGCAGTCTTAAAATGGATAAAAGAAAATATTCCAGAATGGAGAAATAGTATTATTGTGTCTCCTGATGCTGGTGGAGCTAAGAGGTATATTTAAACTTTAAAACTATTAGAACTTTAATTTGATTGAAAATTAATAAAAAATATAGGTAGAACAATACCAATAGCACCAAAGCTGCATAAAAAATTCTATGATATATAACTTTCAATAGAAAAAAATAAATATAACATAAAGAGCCCTGTCTGGTACCTGGTCATCAGGAAGCACAGACAGAGGGGTGTTTCTTAAGGACAGGTGATAGATTGGCAAATGACCTCAGGCTTAAAATCTAACCTGACATCAAAACTTAAAAATACTAGATCTATAAATTACGAAATATAAAAAAACTCCACAAAGATAAGGGAATTATACCTATAAAATAATATGATACTAGAACTAAGACTCTTCTAACTACTATTTAGAAGATTTATAAAACAGCATTGTGAAAATCCTTTATTGAAATAATGATTGGTAAGTTACATTATTTCTTTTGCTTAATTGCTGTAAAATATATACCTAACTTTTAAAATGCTTTTATTTTAAGTTTTGAGAAGACTGAGTCTTGAAATTTATGTTGAATAGTTCTGTTTTTGTTAATTTGTGTGTTAGTAATCAAACTAATGTGATTACTTCCTTGAAAGTTAAATGCACTTTGGTAGTTTAGAAAAATAACTACTTGTATATTAATTTAATTTTATTAGTACTTGTGCTTTTTATTTTATTTATTTATTATTATTTATTTTTATTTTATTTATTGTGCTTTTAATTTTATTAGTTTTTCTTCTCAGTTTATACCAGGACATCCTTTACTGGTATCATTAATAATAAGTTGAAACTTAAATTTCTTTGTATGAGGTTATTCAAAATTTTGTTTCATTAATAATTTCTATTTTAACTTGGCTATATTAACATCATTCTCCAATTATGATACTTACATATTTAGGACAAATTAAAATAATATTTACTGGCCTGATCAACTAAACTTTACCATGGGAAACTCCAAGTTGGACTTTTTCAATCTCTCTTGTTGTTAAAATCAAACCAAACAGAAGTCTTTATTTCATTTTATTTATCTAAAAGTGGCCTTTTTTTTAATGGATTGTGTTGGTTAAAAAAAGGGTACTTACGTATTATCCCGTCGACCGTGACGCTCAATCCTAAACGTTATCAAATCCTATTGACTTTACTATTACTGTGCCGCTGAATTAGACGGCCGCTGAACGGTCGACGGGACAATACGTAAGTACCAAAAAAGATATGATTGAGTTCTTTCTTTTTGACCTTTTTCAAATTATAAAGTTTGTCATAAGTTTTAAGATTAACCATGGCAATAAATGTTACTATTTATGAATGGATAACAAGCTTTGTTGTAGAATTAAAATGTGACATACACTTCATCTATGAAAAACCAAATGATATTAAAATTAAAATGCAACATTCAGAGTTTCATTATATCTCACTAGTAACACTCAATCCAAAATGCCAAATACTAACATCTAAGTAGATAAATTTACTGATGGCAGTTTCTTTAAACAGTTCAGAAACCAAACATTCTGTTTTTAAGTGCTACTGACCTTATTTGACAATGCTCATTTTTAATGCTTCCCAAGCAGTTTACCGATTTTCTTCACTACTTAAGCAATAAACAAGTTCATCATCATTGAACTTTCACCAAAAGCTTAAAATTCACAAAGTTAACTTGGATGGTTTATCTTGTTGATAAAATTGTGTCATGAATGATTACATGCAATTTTCAGGAAATAAAAAAAAATCATTTTAATTCAAGAGGGATTGCAGCAACAATAAGCAGAGTCCTGTATAGAGCTGTTGCTCTATTGCTGAAAGTATCTTAATCATTTTAAGCATTATTAACTCAACTTCAATGCAAACATCTTAACCACTTAACTGTTACTTTATTTTGGCATAATCGGTCTAAAAAAAAGCATATTTTTCAAAACAATATTCGAAATTAGATTAATTAACTCAAACCTAAAACATAATCAAAACTAATATAAATTATGATTTTAACATTATATGGCCGTTTTAAAACTTAGCGAAAATGCAGCACTTTTACTTAAAGTTGGCTTTTTCTGAGCTTCGGTTTCAACCGGAAAGCAGATTTTACAGGAAAGGATGGTTAATAAAATATTTTATGATATGAATTCTTTAAATTTAAAAAAAAAAAAAACACTTTTGAATGATCAGATATCAATCGCAATCTATCACTCACATTTTAATAAGCAAAACGTTCCAACATTCACGTGTTGTGGCTCGGCTCGGTTTGTGGATATTGAAAATAAAAGACTATGTACTAGCTGGTTTTCGAGCAATAAAACAGCTGCAGATGAAATTGCACCCCATGACGGCAAGAAACTGGTAAAGGAACATGCTCCCCAAACCCCTATTTCTTAGAAAAACAGAAAAGAAAGGGGAGATATCGCCCACAAAAGCAATAAGGAATGTGTGACCAATTGGTTCTTCACAGTTTACTGATAAGAGAAGATAACTTCTATGGACAAGTAGAGACATCTATGTAAAAAAAGAAAAACTAAAACCATGAAAAAATCTGGGAAAAACTTAGCATACAAAGCGAGAATCAACAGACGAGCGTCGTTGGACCTTGCCCGAGCGCTGTTCGGGATAATCAGAGAAGTACCTCACGCGAGTGCCCGAGCGGTGCTCGGGCAAAACAGGCAAGCAGTTAATCTTAGTGATGAATTACATCATAATATCATAGCTGACAACCGTTCTGATTTTCACTAGTCTTGTTACAAAAATACAATCTTATTAAATTGTTCCGAATTCAAAAAGGAAAACCAGTAAACAAACTGAAATTTGGAACAATTTAATAAGGTCGTATTTTTGTAACAAGACTTGTGAAAACCAGAATGATTGGCAGCTGTGTAATGTGTACTGCTAAAGAGGTCACACTCAAAAAGTGTAAATCAAAACAATGTCAAAAGTTAATTGATCAATAACAATCAAAATATTATTGTCTCTTGTATTCAGTCTTTTATGTTTATCTAATTAGTTTTGAATACATTATCTGAACAATTAAATACCCACTGCTATTGATTTTACATAAATTGAAGTTATTTGAAACAACCAATTGAAAACTCAGTAGATTAAATACCGTACACAAGACTGGATATACTATAAATTTGACTCTTTTATATCCTTTTATGTATTTTAACTCTTGTATAGTTTAAAAAATACTCCAACACTTCCAGTTTTGAATAATCTAAATTATTACTGTGTTAACTAATTTTACTTAGTAAAGAGTTTATTTTAAATCTAAATATATTACAATAATTGTACTTTGACCTTTTCAGTTGCCGATTGTTGATTGTTTGAATCAACTATTAAATTGAAATTCTGGTCAATGAAGATTATCTACCTTTAAAAAACTACCAGGAGCACCCTCATAGGTAATATCCCTCTTTGTATTTCTTTCATTCCCAAAAATTCACCTATGAAATTTGTGTAAGTTAACTAGTTGTTCCAAAGGTCTCTGAATGCAAATTTTTATAAATTTCACTAATTAATCTACCACTCAAATTTCCTTCTTAACCTAATCTATCATCTATTAACTATTACTTTATTCACTGATTCCTTAGTATGTTTTTTTCAAGGACTTACATATTGTAAAGACTTGAGACCAAGGATATTTATTTCAAAACTTGACTTCCAAAATCCAATTTTAGATGAAATTTGTCTATCTATATATCAATTGTATTCATTTTGTTGAATACATTGGTCAGTTATTTTTTTGTTTGAATATTTCAAGACTTTTTTAGAACAATTGTTCCTTGTTTACATATTTTTATTTATAAATGCAAAATAGTTATTTAAAATTGTTTCAAAAAATCATTGTTATGTGTCTCACCACATTTACATTTAAATTTCACAATGATACATCATTGGAAAACCTAATACCAGAAATTTAATTATCTCATAACTGAACATTTTTCAACTAATTTTATGAAATTTGTTAGAACATTGATCTTACTTTTCTCTCAAACATGTTTTTAAAAGTTAGGGATACCCAAAGTTTTAAAATTAACAAAATAATTATAATTTGATGATAGATTTTTAATATGATACAGTAGAGATGTTTTGCTCTCTGTAACTTTGATTGTTATTCAGCAAGTTGTCTATGATGAAGAAACTAATAAAAAAACATTTTCATTGAAAGTTCAACCTTTATAAACATGTAATAAAAGTTTCAATAAGTATGGGTAATAATTGGTAGATATTTAAGGGTATGTAAATAAACTACTTTTAACCTCGTGGTTTATCAAAAAGCTATTAATACTTATAATTTGTACCCTCTAAACTTGTAAACCTCTTTTGAGACTATTTTTAAACTATTAGGGTATCCCATACCACAGTACTGTGACACCCTTGTAAACTTATCATACCTTTCTCTCATAAAAAGTTTTTAAAAATGAGGGATGCCTAAAGTTTTAAATTATTACTATAATTAAATTAGAATTTGATGCTAGTTTTATAATTTGATAATGAATAGATGTTTTAGTTTCTGTAACTATATTTGTTATTGAGCAAGTTGTCTATGATGAAGTAACTAATTAAAAACATTTTAAGTAGTTGAAACTTCAACCTTTATAAGTTTAAGTAAATATAATAGTTATTGATTGTTAAATATTGAAGTTTTTAAAGGTTAAAGTTGTTCAACTACTTTTAAGAATGTGGTTTATCAAAAAGCTATTGATACTTATCATTTGTACCTCTTATAAAATACTTGTAAACCTCTTTTGAGACCATTTTTAAAGTATCAGGATGTTTTTACCCTACTGTGACTCCTTCCCATAATGTGTTGCCAAAGTTTTACACTTAATTCAATTCTTAACATTTCAAGTTTTGCATCACTATTTCACTTTTTTTATAGCTTATTGGAACTTGAAACTAAATGTTGTAACTGCAATTTGTGTAAGCTTATGTTTGTTTGTTTGTTTATTTAACTTATGTTAGAGGAAAGAAACTTTATTTAGATGAAGTTTGCTCAAATGTCAACCCAGTTTGGATTCACTGTTCATGTTCATTGTGTTTTGCATCACAGTTTCACTCTTTTAATTGGTTTATAGAAGTTGAAACTTAATGTTTAAACTCATTGCTAACTGAAATTTGTAAGATTATGTTTGTTAACTTAATGACCTATTATGTTAAGGAAAAGGAAATTTTCAAAAATTACATGAATTTACATGTTTACAACTTGGATTACTCAAAGGTAAAAAGACCGCTGAAAAACTTCAAATTATCCAAGATTTCGAATTAAAAGTTAATCAAATTCAAAGAATATGATAAGCTGTGTATTTCATACAGGGATAAAGCCAAAGTTAAAACTAAACCAGTTTATTTAACATTAGTATAAATTTAAAACACTTACAAAATTTCAAAGATAACAACAATAAAAACAGCAAAAACCACCAACAACTAAAACCAACCAATCTTTCACACAAGTGAGGTGATAATGTGGGTAAGGGACTTTTGTACCTTTATTGCCTAACAAAAAGCATTCCAAGACAAACTTTTGAATACTCATAATTTTTTCAATATTATTTAATGGAGTTTTAGAAAAATGTTTGAATTAAAGACATTCAAGCTATCCAAGTTGGACTGTTTGTATGGATTCATTCCGTTTTTGAGTTTAACTTGTTGTTGTTATGTGTAAAAATAAAGCAAAGTTAGTTCATTAAGAAGAAAACTCTTTACTGTGGAAAAATTAAAACAATTATTGGGAAAAAACAAATTTTCATAAGAGATTCCTTAACACCATGAAAATTTCAAAGTTAAATGCATAAGGTTCTAAAAGATTGCCTTTCATTTCATTCTTTGAAAGTAATAATTTGTTCCAACTTTGTTTTAATCACTTTTACCCTTGTTTACTATTAGATTGATATGGTTGTCATTATTTTAGTCTTAAAAAAACTTTTCTAAATAAAAAATTAGGATAGTTTTTTTAAAAACGTCTTATAAAAATATTCTAATCCACCGGTTTTAAATACTGATGCAGCATCACTTGACATTCTACTCATGATCATTTGGCTCCTGCTGTTTGTTAGACAGTTTTGAAACATTTTTTTTTTCTCTATTTTATAGTACTGAATGAGCTTAATTTTAAATTGACTTACTTTTCATTCTTAATCACACTTATTCATTCTTTATTTACTGATTACTTTTTTTAATAACAATCATTTGGGGGAAAACATACTGAAGAGAAGAAGACTTAAATTGATTTCCAGTTGCTTTTCAGATTACACTCTTTCACTTGATTGTTTTTTTATAAGAACTAAAGCAAATGAATTTGTTTTGAGAATAGTACTTACTGATGTTTTAATATTTTGTCTGTGTGCACAACTGCTTGTTTAGAAAGTTCACATTTCAGAAATCAATTTTACCCTAGTTTAATTAGATTTAATGAGATTGATATGAATGTCTTTCTTTTAGTCTTGGGGAAAAAAACTGTCCTGATCCACCAGTTTTAAAATCCTGCAGCAGTATCAGTTGACAGCTGCCCATGATCATTTGAGGAGCAAACAATCAAACCGTGTTTTCTCCCAAAATAAAAAAAAATGAGTTACTGATATTTTCTTGATCTCCACGTTAAATAGCACAAAAATATGCTAATATCTTTAACGATAACAAGTTTTATCCTATTTTAAACCTACTTAGAAAATTGATGTTTCAATCAAAACGTGTTTCCTCCAGAGCCGGATTTCATTCAAACAGCGATTCCTCCAGTCAGCCAATCATAGCTCATATAAATATTGATAATATTCAAGTAAAAAATTATATCAAATATCATTTTCATGTTATTATTGCTATTATTTTTCTATTATATTTGTGTGTTAATATTGTTAAACATGGCATTGTTAAGTTAATATTGCTCTAATTCAATTACAAAATCATTAAATAACATTTTTAATAAAATGTGTGTAAACTTATTTTCATTCAAAAAGTGTTTTATCCATGTTGGAAACAATCAAACCATGTTTCCTCCACTGTGTTCGGTCAAAACGTGTTTTCTCCAAATTTCAAATGCATTTTTAATGATTAATTTTCAGTTTTTAGGTAAATTATGACTACAAATCTTCCTAGAAACTAGAAATATAGGTAAACAAACGATCATTATACTTAAAAATTAGTTATTTTTTAAGTTATTAGTTTTTTGTGTTTCCTGAAAATTTGTATCTGAAGGAGAAAGCATGGTTTGATTGTTTGCTACTCATTTGACTCCTTTCGGTCTTTTTCTTTTTGGTTTGATGAATCACATTCATTCTACTACAATGGAAATTGTCAAACCAAAGTCTACCCTCTTGCTATAGATTGCTGGTCACTTTGGCACTTGCAGTCTTTGATTTTACACACTCTTTTGAAATTACTTGTTTAAGTCTTAACTTCAACAGAATTGTTTTATTCCGGGGTCTGTCTAGGTTTTTTTAAGCTGTACCTATTTTGTGAGAAAAAAAAATTCTGCAAATTTGTGAAAATTTGAGTGCAAAATCAACATACAAACATGTACATAACATTTTAAACATAAAAAACAAGATAAAATTTAGTCTAGAATGGCTAAAAAAATGAACAATTAAGACATTAAGAAAATATAGCTTTTTGAGAACTTTCTTTAATGTATTTGGGTGAAGGTACCTTTTCTCTTAAAACTAAATTTGTAAAAGTACCTATTTATCAAATGGTGAATTTGTGAAGGTACTGCAAAAAGGTAGCGAAATTGCCCTGGGCAGACCACTGTTGAAATATTTAATTGCTATTTTTATACAGATATGTTAGAAATTTCATGCTTTTTTTATAAAGGTATCTATTGAAGTCCAATGATGAAAGGAGGCACAGGGGGTTATAAACTCAAATATTTGATATTGAAGAAAATTGAAACTGATGATTGTTGAATGTGAAACTTAAATTATATCAGTTTGTTTTGGTATTGCAATTTACAAAATCTAACAGAGTCAAACTCCAAAAACTTAAGATAGTTTTCAAAATTGACAAATGTGTTTCAAGTTACTAGTGTTAAATTATAATTGAATATAGCTTGATAGTTTCTTACTTTCAACTTTTTTTATAGGGGTAAAAAATACCAGAGGCACCTGCTTGTATCCTGCTCAGTGACCTTCAGATTCAGGTGGACAGTGAATGGGATTTGGTAATGTTCTCCCAATTGAATGGCATGGTTAACTTGCTAATGTGTAAGTACCAAACTTTTAAGATTTTGTTTTAGTGTGTATGTGTTTAAAACACTCCATGTAAAACATTGCTCAGAAATGTATTGTTTTATTTTTTCTTCCATCAATTGATAATTCTAATCTGATGTTTGTTTGACAGTTTAAAAGTTTTTTCTCTTCTTTTTAATATAAACTTGACTTGACAATTACTCACTTTTTCACTCTTATTTCACTCATTACTTTCTTTTAATAATAATTAATTTGAGAATTACATACTTAAGAGAAGGAGACTTACTAATTTCCAGTTGCTTTTAAAATTAAAGCAAATAAGATTTGTTTGGAGAACAGTAATGATGTTTTAACATTTTATTTGTCTGTGTACACAATTGCTTGTTTAGAAAGTTTTTTTTTTCCCATCTTACACTTTTTGAACCTATTGAATGTTAGTAAAGTTGCAATATCTGGTCACTCTTTTTATAATATGTAATGATTTTTAAGTCTTTAAATATCATAAGTAGTTTATTAATTAATGTTTTAAACACAAAAAAAAATCAACTATCTTTTGTTTTAAATTTAAAGGAGTTTACTCTTGAAATCCTTGTTAAATCCTATTATTTTTTCTGTTAGTATTCAAGCTTGTGCTGTGATTACTTTATTGAAACTGTGAAAGGTAAATATGCCTTGTAGTTTTGAAAAATGTCTACTTGTATTTGTGTAATTTTAATAGACTCAATGTTAACTCCTAACAATGTCAATGCTTAACTCCAATGTAAAGCTTTTTGAAACTAGCTTGTTGTTACTGCAAGAGCCTCAATTGTTATGAACTATTCTTCAATGTAGAGGAAAGGGAAGAATCAAATTTACTAATTTATTTTTTACATTTAACTTTTTTATAGGGTCACTTGGGGTAAGTGGGACCCCTTTTTGGAACAGTACATTTTTGAAGGTTCATAAAAAATTTTTTGAAGAGGTTCAATTTGAACTTGATGACATATTCTATTTAAGACACTATTAATAAACAAAAATTTATAATTAGGTTCTAAAATAATGTTCTACATTTTTCTTAACTGATCTTTTTGTAAAAAATGAGACGGGGGTCCCACTTACCCCATTGGAAGGGGTAAGTGGGTCACCCCCTTTTTATTTTGATTGAAAGCAAGCAAAACTTAAGAGGGAGTAAGTGGGTCTTACTTGATAAAGTATAGAAGTTTTAGGTACAAAATATTTTATTCTAACTTAATCCATGTACGAGATATCTACTCACATTTAAATTAATAGGGTTGGTTGGGGTAAGTGGGACCCCTTTTTGGAACACTACAATTACAGAATGTTTTCTTCAGGTTCGAATGGTTCGGGAGACTTATAAAGAAACCCTCGAAACTATTCCCCCACCCCACTGTGTGTTTTAATTAATTTCTCGGCAACGTGAATAAAAAAAACCCAACTTAATAGTTTTTTTACTTACCACAGCTTATATTAAAACGCAAAATTAATATAAAATTTCAATAAATTACTTATAAATATTTCAATAAACATTAAAATGGTGAGTCTAGGGTGTCCCACTTACCCCATAATGAGGGGACCCACTTACCCCTACTTTGCTTAAATTACGGGGTAAGTGGGACCCCTCTCTTAAAAATTTTTAAGTAAGAGATTTTGTGAAAATTCAAATTGCAGTATGTATTTTAAGTCAAACCTGGCACAACAGTTGAAAAAAAATTAAAATATAGTGAAAACTTTCCTGGAAACACTTCTTGGAAAAATGCATCTTGAACTCTCCAAAAAAAAAATTATGGAAATTTTTTTACAATAGTTCTATAATCTTAAAAAGAAATGACACAAAACTCTAATATATGCAAAACCCATCAGTGTGACAAAATGTAACATGATCAATGTGAATAAGTGTGAAATGTCCTTTACATAGTTTAGTTTGAGGGGGGTGACCCACTTACCCCAGGGACCCACTTACCCCAAGTGGCCCTACACAAAAATTATCTTATGCACACTTTTAATATAGTTATTTCCTTATTAATTATACTAATGACTTCCCATGTGAGTTATCTTATGTACACTTTTAATGCAATTATTTCCCTTTCTAAGTAAATTTGATGATTTTCCAAACAACTTCTTTAAACCTTAGAAATAGAAAAAGGTACACAAATGTGCAACAGTGCTTCATTGCATGCTCAATGAAACACATTTTGAGGACAGGTACAGGGCACTCCAACTATTATATTTTAATTGTGAACTTAATTCTAAAATAAACATTAATAAACTGCTGGAACAAATATAATCTTTTTTAGGTTGAAAAAGCATCATTTCATTTTATATCAAATTAGTTTGAGACAGTTTTAAATGTATTCAAATATCTTTGCTTTTAGTTGCATCTAAAAGGATATGTGGGTGGTAGTTTTAGTATAAATTAAGATTTTAAAATACATTACAATAGTTATTTATTAATAACATAAGTTACTTAATAATGTATTTCAGTAATGTATGTGGTTAAAATAGTTTCACACTTTTAACAACTATGGTTGAAGTTAATGTGGTTTTCACTTTCAAATCTAAGTTTCATTGCTTCATTCATTGAACTTTTTAATTGCAGATAAAGTGGTGAATCAACTCCAAAATCTCCTAGTGTTTTTGTTGAAACAAATTGACATGTGACACCTTCATAGGTAAATCTCACTCTTTGAATCACTTTATTTTCACAAAATTGAGATTATGGTTTATGAAGTAGTCTCAAATCTCAAAAAGTTACACTAATTAATCTACTCCTCTAAGTTCTTTATCAGTTTTTATCATCTAACTTACTAATTTGTTTATTTGTATGCTATTTCCATGGTCTTCAAAGATTTGAGAACATGAATTTTAGAGCTGATAACTTCTAAAATCCCATTTTGGACAATCATTAAATTTCCAAGTTAAAATTTATCAGTGCTAAGCAATACTAAACATCATGTTAAATACCAAAAAATATGGTAACTTTGTCCCAAATGGTGTGGGGTTATTTTTCACATTAAAAGCAAATAAAGTTTGAATTGGGGTAATGTTGGCCCATATCTCAAAACCAAAAACTTAAGGCATTGAGTTTCTTTTGTTGTACAATGTACAATGTGTGGCTAAATTAACTATCATTAATAATAATAATAATCTATTCCAAGTTCATTTCAAGCTTAGTTTGTTAGAAAATCAATAAATCAACATGTTTTTAATGCAAAACTGGTTTCATTTCAGAATTACCAAAGGAAGTTTTCAAAGAAAATGCTGACAGACCAAAAAGTAAGGTATATATTTTGATGATTATCTAAATTATGGTAAAAACTCTGCTTTTGGAACAATGAACTGATATTTCTTTGAACACAATGATTCAATACCATATGGTCTTTAAAGTTTATTTACTTATAACCAACATTTTTTGTATTAACAAGTAGTTCCTCCTCCTGATTAGTTTGTAATTTCTTTAAACGTAAAGAGTGTTTCACTTATCATTTCAGCGGATACCATAAGGCCAAAGTTATTCCAATGTAATAAAAATTCATTATTAGTCAAACCATGAAGTGAAGCAAAATAATGACAGTGAAAATAGCTAGAAGACTTTTTATTTGATTGGAAAATATGACCTAAATGTTTTGAATCCTGTTCTTCATTGCCTTTCCAAAGAAAATTTGTGAGGTTAACAAAGATAGACTTTTTAATGCTACCTAAGTTGTAAGCCCCCTATTGCTTGTATTTTTGGAATTTTAAGACACCACTTTGAGGATAATATAATAACAATTCTACCTGTAAGCCCTACCGTTGAATAAGTGATTATCACATTCTTTTATATTGATACAGCTCATAGAATGTTTCCAATGGTTGAGCCTTTCCCTTAGGGCCAAAGTTACCCCCTTTTACAGTATAAAAGATCATGATTTTTTTTTTTAATATTATAGAACAGTGTATCTCAAGTTATTTTTACCAACTGTTTCTTGTTTAAATATAAATATATCAAATGTTCACCAAACAGTTGTTTAAGATTTCTTATTGTTTTGAAAACTTTTTGTTGTATGATTCACTCCCATGGTTCCCACTGGCCTTGAAAATCTTTGAAAAGTACTTGAAATTAATTTTTGTTATCAGGGCCCTGGAAAGAACATGAGTTTAGTGCAAAATCATTACAATTCCTGGAATTTTATTTGAAATATTTTTCAATCTGGAATTCTTTCCAGTTCAAACATGTGAAAAAGTTCATTTTTGATTCAAAAAGTTCATATCTGGTTAGTCTCTTAAAAACTGATGGTATTTTTAAAATTGTAGAATGCAGGTATAACTTGGCTACTTTAGTTTTTCTGTTTAACTTTCCTTAAACAAGTGAAATATTGTAATATGTTTGAAAGTGATAAATGTATAAATGGTAATGTAATGTAGTCTTCACTATAACAAAGGTTTTTTGAGAAAAGTTATTTTCTGAAGTAGGGGAACTAAAGAGAGCAAGTTTTGTTGCTCATAAATTGCTTTTTCACCCTTCTATGTTAGTGCATGAAAAACTTATAAAGTCCTTGATTTTTTTTCCTCACAAAAGAGTGTAAAGTATGACTACATTCACATCTGAATTTCACAATGACACATCATTGGGAATTCTTTTACCAGGTATATAAAAAGTCTCTTTCATTCTACAGAATACCATTTTAACATAGATTAGTCCATTAGTCAAACACTTTTAAATAGTAATTGGAAGAAGAGTGGTGTTCTTCAACTGGGTCACAAAACAAATGCCATACTCTAAATGTTCTCTTGTTCCAAATATGTTTGATATTTACTCTTTGTTCAAGCATAGAAAATATTATTAATACTCACTAGCTGGTTTGACCCGGCAAAGCCGCGTCTTACCAGCTAGATTGCGCGCCTTTGGCGTTGATGCGAGCTTCGCTCGTTACTACCTCACGCTTGCAGCGCAGTTATATTTTTTACAATTTATTACTTTTTTTAAGATGCATCGTCAGCGCTAAACTGTTCAATATTTTCAATCAAATTATAGGTTTTTCTAACCACAACTAATTTATTCTTATGCGTCATCTGAAGAGAAAGAAGTAATACTACTTCAATTAAACCCCTGTACCAGTAATTTTTTTTAAAAAAATCCAATATTGCCTAGTAGGTATCCTGTTGCGATAAATCTAGTAAAACGTCAAAAAATTGAAGTTTGATAATTTCAACGTAGATTTTCTTCACACTCTTTAAAAGACGTTTTGCCTGTGTTGGTAAAAATATTAACTGAAAACAATGGGGCAAATTGAAAAAAAGTTTCTAATTTAAAAATGGAATGCTTAGAAGGAACGTGACATATTATTGGCTCATCTAGGGTTGGAAATCTTTCGATCAAGACCGAGTTTGTCCAAATCGGTTCAGGGGTTCGGGCTGGCGGCCGGCCGAACAAAACCTCCCCATAGAGTTAACATGGGGGCCAAACGAAAAAAACGCATAATTTAAAAATGGAAGGTTTTGGAGGAACGTGCTATATTATTGGCTCATCTAGGGGTGGAGAGCTTTCGATCAAGACCGAGTTTGTCCAAATCGGAACGGGGGTGCGGCCTGGCGGCCGGCCGAAAGAAAAACCAAATTATTTTAATATATAAGATAACATTATTTCTAGTCCAAACACAAAAGCTAAAAATTTGAAGACTAATGAAATATTTTTTTTTCCTCCATCCTCATTGTATGTAATGATCTGTAAATATTTTGATATGAATATTGATGGATTTCTCTGCCTTATGATCATGAAAATAATTAATTTAGTGAAGCTCTTACATTATTTTAAACTGACATTATATATATGAATCCTTTTGAATAACTTTAGATGGTGGTGTGGAGCACCTCAATCATAACTTAACCTCAAAACTTTTTTTGAAAGTTGGTGATGCTTTTAGTTTTTTGGTGAAGGTTTTTAACTAACATGTAATGAAACCTTTTAGATAACTTTTGGTGGTGGTGTTGAGCACCTCAATCATAACTTTACCTCAAAAAAAAATTTTTTTTTTGAAAGTTGGTGATGTATTTAGTTTTAAATTAGCACTACAATCAAAGGTTGTTGATAGATCTATAATTTCATGATAAATAAAACTAGCTTTACTTTCAATTACTACAATTGCAATCAGGCAAATAGTTAATGAAGCAAAAGTTCATTAATTAAATGCATTTTTGTGGAAACTTCAACTGTTATGAAGATTTTGTGTAAATTTAAATAAGCATAAATTTATTAATTGTTCCATACCTGTTTTTTTTTTTTTAATTTTTGAGTATTCAATTGGTGTATAATCACTTTTGAGCTCTTGGTTTATCAAAAACTGATTGATAAACAAAGTACCTCATTATTGATCATTTGTAACTCTTAATTAATTGTACCTCTTACTTATTTAATGAGCTGGTTAAAATGAATGTGAATAATGAAGGTTTTCTCCAATGGAGAAGGCGTTTTTTAGGTAGCTCTTACAGGCCACTTATTGAGCTTCTGACATGGGGGACAATCACATTAGGTAAATGATTTTTTAAAAAATCAAAATTCATGCTTTTTCTTAAATTTTGTATTTTTGGACTTGTACCACTTTCATCCTGAGCAGCTCAAATATTAGTAAACCTTGTGGAGACCATTTTCAAAATTTCTTGGTATTTTACCCTCATTATATTTGTATGGTAATTTAATCCCCTCATATCACACTTATGTGACCCCCTCCCACATTGTGAAATCAAACTTTCACAGTAAATAACTGTTGGTCTTTCAAATTTCCTTTCCCCATTTTCACTTTTTTTTTAATTGGTTCAACCTTAATTTAAAGGGAATACAACAATATGGTTAAGACTAAAGGATTGTTAGTCCAGACATGAATTTTGTGCACAACAAAGTGTAAAATGATTTTGTGTTTACAAAAAAAAGATTGCTTTGAAAACTCAATACCACTTTCAAATAAAGAAATATTATTTTTTTTTGGGGGGGGGAACGCATATATGTTTTCATAGGTATATGAGTATTTCTAGTAAGAAGAACTGCAATTCCCTTTAGTGTTCTAAAAAATTACAGCCCCTAACAAAAAAAAAAGGAAGTTATGGGGATAATGAAACATTTAGTGAGTTCAAAACTTTTGTGCTATTTTTATACTAATGTGAAAGAATAGTGATTTCATTAAACATCTTTTTCATTACAAAGATGTCTGCAAGTGCTGCTTTAAGAAATGTGTATTTTTTAAACTATTTTGTTGCAGATTTAAGACTCGAGAGTAAAGAAGAAACACCTCCAGGAAGCAGTTGCCTTTTTTATTCTTCCCTGTGACCGAATGGTGTTTGTTTATGCATGATCATCATTTAATGACATCATTTATAAACACTTTTCAGTTGAAACGTCTGAGCTTCTGGAAGAAATATTTCACACTCATGGTAGTATGCATTATAAATAATTTAGTAAATAGTTTAGTAAAAAGTGTCCCAAGGTGCCCCACTCTTCCCTACTGTTTTATATATAGCTGTATTTTTCTTCAAGACAAAATGGGATGAAAAAATTAACTTACAGGTATTTAACGGTAATAAAAAGGTTTTAATTCTATAGCAAGGATGAATCCACCCAGTTAATCTCTATCCCTCTCCCTTATGTTTGTATATGACTTAAAATTGTTTTATCGAATTTATAACGTTTGTAAGAAAGATGCAGTGGTTTTATTTAAACTCAATGTGATAACTAGCTTTAAGCATGAGCTTTGAATGAGGAATAAATGAAGTATCATTCATTCATGTTTTATTCAGGGTGGCTAGCAACCTGGAAAAGTCAGGAAATTTTAAGTTTCTGGAAAAGTCAGGGAATTTGCTCACTGGTCTGGGAAATTTTTAAGTAGTAACCAAAATCACCGAAAGAGCAAAACTCTGTGACAGAAGATTTGAATGGAAAGGGAAATTAGTTGAGTGGATCCTAGAATTTTCCTGCTATTGTGTATAATAACAAATATATGTATTTAATTCCTGATGTGTATTTCCTTTTCATTTTAGCTAATTGTGCAGCAAGTCTGAAACTAAGCTTGGTCTTTTTTATATATATTTTCAATAATTGAGTTTAATTTCTTTAAATATTAAGAAAAATGGTACATTAATTTTCAATTTTAAAGTATTTCTGTTGTGAATTTAAGATTTCACCTGCTATGTTACCTTTATGTTTTTAACAAACATTTGGAGGTAGTTTTGGAGGGCATACACTAAAGTGCATCATCAGTCAGGGAAAGTTAATCTATTGGTCAGGAAAAAGTCAGGGAATTTTGATATTGCTAATCACTAGCCACCCTGTTATTGCTTTTTATTGTTGTTACCAGAACCATAACAGTTTAGTATAGTTCCTTCAATAGAATTTCTCTAGTTCTAGTCAGAGTTTTAGAGCCTTCTTGCTTGCTCTCTAGGACCTGCTTGTGTTTTCTCCCGAATAAAGTTACCACTATACCACAGAATAAGATAAGATGTGTTGATTTTGTCAGTTTGGTCATTTTTGACCCCCTCTCCCCCTTGTCAGCAAAGATAAGCAAACCCCAAACCCCCAAATCATAATAACGCAAGCAAACTGCTCGATCCCCCCCCCTGTCCTTTTGTTCTTTTTATTTGTTCAAAATCTTTAGCAAGGCTTAGATTTCTGAAATTCATTGTTCTCCATGAACAACAACCTATCGTTAAAACCTCTCTTCCTTGTGAAAAATTTAGTGAAATTAATTTTTGAGTGAATTTTGTAATCATTTATGTAGGGCCAGACCTCTTCTATGTCTTAAAACTCACGCCAGATGGCGCGCATATTAACTCAGAACTTTTTCGATGTTGGAAGTGAAGGGAAGAGATTGTGTTTTGGTATTGTGGAGTGTGTTGTGTTTTTGGAAATCTGTGTGAAAATGGCGGGTCTGTGTGACCGTTGAGAGTGTATCTTTTCGTAAACCGTCATTAAATATCTATTTTTATATAACCTAAAACTGTTAGACATAAGTTTTTTAGAAGGTGAATTGATAGTAGAACAAAAGCGTGTTACTGTAAATATTAATAGAATAATTTATCCCGATGAAACGAAAGCTAGCAATTGGGTTGGTAGGAGCGAAATAAACAGCTCTCGCGAAGAAAGAAAAGTAGACGCATGGAATCCGCAAGTCTCCATTCAAGGTCGAAGGAGCGCCAGAAAATAAAAGCGCGTTTTCGAACCAAAAAGAAGAAACGAAAAAAACGGATGATATGGTTTTGCATTTAGAAGAGGCAGATGTTCGATGTGTGAATACATTTCTGAGTCGTACTGTCGATGCTGTTAAAGAAAGTCAAATTGATTTGAGGAACGCCGATGATCTAAGCAGAAACGTCGTCTTGAAGTGGAAAGAAGATGAAGATAGAAAAGAATCTATGGAGGTGGTAGAAGATATATAGTTTCTGAGAAGAGGAAGGACGAAAAGGAAGAGAATGAAAATGGACCCGAAGGAGATAGAGAACAGGAGACGAAAACCGAGGATACCGGAGACGAACTTAAAGATGAAACTGGAGGACTCAAACCTGAAGAAGACTGGATAGAGAAAACCGCGTTAGTTTATGAGCGAAAGGCAGAGAAGGCCGAATTCATACTAAAAGAAGCTAAAACAGAAAAGTCGGTTACCAAGCTTGAAGGAGATGGAACAGAGGAAACTGAGGTCAAGCTTGGAGAAATCGAGAAAGAAGAAGTTGAAATCAAGCTTGAAGGAGATGGAACAGAGGAAATTGAGGTCAATCTGGGAGAAGTCGAAGAAGAAGCTGGAATCAAGCTTGAAGGAGATGGAACAGAGGAAATTGAAGTCAAGCTGGGAGAAGTCGAAGAAGAAGCTGGAATCAAGCTTAAAGGATATGAAATGGAGAAGGCTGAAGTCAAGTTTCGTGGAACTGGAGCAGAAGATGCGGAAGCCGAGTTTAGAGGAGAGGAAACAGAGGAAGTTAAAGACAAGCTGGATGAAGATGAGGGACCTGAACCTAAAGAACACTGGATAGGGAACGCCAAAATAGGCACGGAAACTGGAGAGTTATGGTGCTTCAAAGGAGGGACATAATTTTCGCAAATGAGAATTGAGGTTTACTGCTTACGATACAGGAATTGATTACTGGACTTGAATTTCTGCAGATTTAATGAAACCTTGTGAAACTTTAAGTACTTAAGATACTGTGTGTGAACAAGTACTCTTTTTTTTATTTTTGTCTTTCAAGGTTCCTGTGTGCTAAATTGTGAGGTCACAAATCGTCGGATGCCCGAGAAGGTAGGGCCAGACCTCTTCTATGTCTTAAAACTCACGCCAGATGGCGCGCATATTAACTCAGAACTTTTTCGATGTTGGAAGTGAAGGGAAGAGATTGTGTTTTGGTATTGTGGAATGTGTTTTTGGAAATCTGTGTGAAAATGGCGGGTCTGTGTGACCGTTGAGAGGGTTGTGTTTTGGAAATCTGTGTGAAAACGGCGGGTCTGTGTGACCGTTGAGAGTGTATCTTTTCGTAAACCGTCATTAAATATCTATTTTTATATAACCTCTTGTCTGGAAGTCTTCACATCTCACCTGACACCACATTTATTTATGCAAGAAACGAGAGATTTTCGAAAATGCAGTATTTGTAACATCTTTATACGTATAAGCATCTCCCGCCTCCACTCTTGTCAGGAAAAATAAGCAAAGAAGAGCAAACACCCTCCAAGGTGGTGCTCCGGTAATATTTGAACTGTCCCTATATCCAACTATGTACCTTTACCTGCCCTGCACCTTTACCTTTTTTATGCAACCTTTACTATGTATACTAGGGTGTATTGAACAAACTTTTTTGGATTTTAATGATAGCTTGGTGCAGAAAAGTTGTCTAAGGTGGAATAGGGCACATGAGATTTTTTTTTCAGAATTTTCGAATGGTTTCTTTATCTGCCAACTTTGTCCTCTGAATGTTTTCAAATGCTATCCTATGGAGCGCACAACACAGGTAAGGCCAAAAGGAGGCCCCTCTTTCCACTTCTAATCGCACAGCGAATGATGTCTTCACCCTAGTTATGAACCTTATTGTATGCTGTCCAAAAAAAAACTTGAATAACAGCCTAAATCTATTTATTATGTTGATTATGGGTGTGAGAAAATCGTGTTTTTTCTCATTCAAGCTACACCCGAACTTTGCTTTTCCTTCTAATCTAGGGGCTTACAACATCCAAGTACTCGAGGGCCACAATCGAAATCACAAGTCATGTGGCGGGCCGTAAAGTCTTTTTTTATCCATGATACATTTTTCGGGGGTCAAGTTTTTAATATGGAACTTTTTCAGGGAAAGAGGGACGAAGGTTATTTACATGTTGTGAATGTATTACTCTATTTTCAAAAATTTTAGAGGATTTTTTGATTTTTAAATTTTTGACCCTCAACAATTTTTAATACTGAATATTAATTCGGGTCTTTCTCCTAAACTTTTGTAAATTTTCCTAAAAATAGTGTTTTATCTAGTTTTTGGGTACTCCATTTCATTCCTCCTCGTGATAAAAGTTGATCTAAACTTTTATAACCCCTTGCTACGCTCAGGGTGAAATTCAATGTATACTATATCTCCCTCTCGAAACCTCAAACTTTTAATTTTTCACCATAGAAAACGATCGACCAAAGCTGCTCCATAATATGAAAGGTAAATAGGAGCGTTCGGGGACACTCCCCCGAATTTTTTTAAAATTTTAGTATGCTAAAAAATGTTCTAAAGCTACTTTTTGGGGTGTTTTAGGGAGCTTCGCAGGCCGCACAAAATGACCCGGCGAGCATGCAGTTGGAAGCCCCTGTTCTGATCACTGGTATTTCGTGTTTCTGCAAAGCAACAGTACTGAAAATGTTTTGCTCATACCAAATTTTTGTACAGTAGATTTGAATATGTAACTGGTGTATTACATTACACTATCCTTTTTTACTGTAGTTAAAAAGGTTTTTATTTTAGAAAGGATTTAATGTGAAACTTGCAATAATTTTCGGATGTTTTTTATTCTTCGAAATTTAAGACTCTTTTTTTTTATTACAAAGGTTTTGACTTGAAAAACTAGTAGATCTTCTTAAACATGCTTTAAAGGTAAGAATAAAGGGCGCAAGTTCAAAACTGCTGATGGTTGGCGAGATTTGGGTTTTTAACGGCACATTTGGCGTTTTTAACGGCACTTTTAACATTGTTTTAGGGTTGCTTTTATCGCTAAAAATTGGCGCATCAGCAGTTCTACACTTGCGCCGAATAAAGTTTATAAAACCAATGGCTCAGTGGATGCATGTGTGTCTTGTGTGCGGTATGCCTGGGTTCGAATCCAGAGATACAGCCTGGACAAAGATTCCTGGGTTCGAATCCACAATTTTTATATTAAAATTGAAATAAATAAAATACTGATCAATTATTAGTAAGACTGTTGATGTGAACCAATGGCCCAGTGGATGCATGTGTGTCCGAATCCAGAGATACAGCCTGGCCAAAGATTCCTGGGTTCGAATCCACAATTTTTATATTAAAATTGAAATAAATAAAATACAGATCAATTATTAGTACGACTGTTGATGTGAACCAATGGCTCAGTGGATGCATGTGTGTCTTGTGTGCTGTATGCCTGGGTTCGAATCCAGAGATACAGCCTGGACAAAGATTCCTGGGTTCGTATCCACAATTTTTATATTAAAATTGAAATAAATAAAATACAGATCAATTATTAGTACGACTGTTGATGTGAACCAATGGCTCAGTGGATGCATGTGCGTCTTGTGTGCTGTATGCCTGGGTTCGAATCCAGAGATGCACCCTGGCCAGAGATCCCTGGGTTCAAATCCACAATTTTTTATATTAAAATTGAAATAAATAAAATACAGATCAATTATTAGTACGACTATTGATGTGAACCAATGGCTCAGTGGATGCATGTGCGTCTTGTGTGCTGTATGCCTGGGTTCGAATCCAGAGATACACCCTGGCCAGAGATTCCTGTGTTCGAATCCACAATTTTTATATTAAAATTGAAATAAATAAAATACAGATCAATTATTAGTACGACTATTGATGTGAACCAATGGCTTAGTGGATGCATGTGTGTCTTGTGTGCTGTATGCCTGGGTTCGAATCCAGAGATACACCCTGGCCAGAGATTCCTGGGTTCGAATCCGCAATTTTTATATTAAAATTGAAATGAATAAAATACAGATCAATTATTAGTACGACTGTTGATGTGAACCAATGGCTCAGTGGATGCATGTGTGTCTTGTGTGCTGTATGCCTGGGTTCGAATCCAGAGATACAGCCTGGACAAAGATTTCTGGGTTCGAATCCACAATTTTTATATTAAAATTGAAATAAATAAAATACAGATCAATTATTAGTACGATTGTTGATGTGAACCAATGGCTCAGTGGATGCATGTGCGTCTTGTGTGCTGTATGCCTGGGTTCGAATCCAGAGATACACCCTGGCCAGAGATTCCTGCGTTCGTATCCACAATTTTTATATTAAAATTGAAACAAATAAAATACAGAGCAATTATAAGTACGACTGTTGATGTGAACCAATGGCTGAGTGGATGCATGTGTGTCTTGTGTGCTGTGTTCCTGGGTTCGAATTCAGTGATACGGCCTGGCCAGAGATTCCTGGGTTCAAATCCAGAATTAGGAGGCTTGTGATTGAAAAAAAATCCTATTATTTTACTATGTTTATACACTAGCAGTTACGGTTACAGTTAAAGATTTTTAGAAGATTGTAACGGCAATTGTGGGGTTTTGAAAAAGGGTTAGGCTTAGCAAAAAAAACGCAACCTAATAAGTTGACGGTCACAGTTAACAATTTTTATTTTCAAAAAACAGCAAAACCGGTTCCTCGACGGACCCTTCTCCGCTATGCCCCTGGAACCCTTGGCGATCTGGGGGCGTCCATCCCAAACCCCCAGACCACCAATTCGTCCAGGGGGAGCAGATTAAGTCCGTCGAGGCGACCCCAACTGGTCACACCGGAATTTCCTGACCCCTAGGCAGTGCGCTTCAGATACTCAGGAAGGAGAAATATAAATTATTAAAGTACATTTATGTAATAATTTACAAACATTTATTAAATAGAAATTACAAATATTAATTAATTAATTAGAAGAGAGATGTTAGATTAGTGGGGTTTGAACTGAGCACCATCCGCACACAAGGCCACGACTCTACCAACTGAGCCATCAGGGTACATACGCACACGAAGTTTTGGTTAATTTGTGGTTTCATTGATAATATTTTTTAAACGTAAAATTACTATAATATTATCCATCTAAAAGGAAGTTTCCAGAGCTAGATTCGAACCTAGGACTTCTTGCGTGACCAACACTCTCACCTGTCAACAACCGCACACTTTTCCAACTGAGCCATCAGTATATACGAACATTCCTGAACTATTTGTTTGTTTCTGAATACGAAATAATTTAATTTAAGTTTAAAATTTTAGGAAAACGCCAAACCTGGGTTCGAACCTTCAACTACCGGTTAGACCTGTAGCCGATCGGTCACTGAGAACCACAAGCTCTACCAACTGAGCCATCTGGGTACACAGTCGCGACTGTTAATATTTTATTTGTTATTTTCTTTTGTCACTGAATATTTTATATAAATTTAATATTAATTTTATTTTTATGTGAATTTATATTTTACCAAAATTTAAATGTGGGAATCGAACTTAGAACAACCAGTTTACCACCTTGACCTCGAGAACAGTGATTCTTCCAACTGAGCCATTGGATCACATATACCCATGAGGTTTTTCTGTTACTTGATGGTAACGGAATATTTTATTTAAAAAAAATAAAAAAGCCGGAACCACATACCAGATAATCTAGTATTAAATTTTTGCTTAGAATTTGTTGCATTTTTTTGGGAAAAAATAGTAGTAATAAAATAGTGAGTTGTTAAAAAAAACTGTTAATCTATTTGTCCCAATAATAAATTCTAAAAAATAAATAAATCGATTTCAAAATTCCACAATTTATTTTACCTAAGTAAAAGGGTTTATTTACTTTAATGTTTATATTAATTTTCTAAATTTCAATTTTTTAGAGTTCAAAATTTTGATTCCTAAGTTCCCATACTTCATTTTTTACATCTGTCGAGCAAATCACAGATTATTAGAACAGAGAGGCCACGGTTATAGGCGGTAATGAAAATCGAAATATAAGGTAGGGGCTACTTTGGCGCTGGGATCGCGTCACGTCACGAGAGGCGGAGAAAAAAGCTTTATGATCCAATCAGGGCCGCCGAGAGCCAAGTCGGGCCCCGGGTACAAGGTTGAGAAGCGGGCCCCCAATGACATATTCTCATTTCGAGGTAGGGGGCGAAATTTTCTGAAGTCCCTCCACCCATGCATTCATAGGCTTAATGTAATTTTTAGAATATTTCTATTCAAGATCTGAATTTCACTCAACTTAAAAGTATCGTTTTCTTGGTAATACGATGAGTAACAAGTAATATAGGGGGTCTTCCCCCAGAAAATTTTTGAAAATATGCCCTAAAAAACTGGGAATTTACTCATTTTTGGACCTTTATGTGAACAAATTAATTTCCAAAATATTCAAAATGATATCCGTCTTAGTACTCAATATGAAAAGCTTTGGGTACCGGGCCCCCTACCGGCCCGGGGGTATCGTACCCCCTCGTCCCCCCTCTCTCGTCAGGCCTGGATCCAATAGCCTGTGGGACTCGAACTTTTTACTCTATTTTCTGTACTTTAACTTTTTACCTTTTTATAGGATTTTATGATATGCAAACTATTGTAACCTTAATCGTAATCGAAATATTATAATCAGGTAAAAAGTTAAAGTACAGAAAATAGAGTAAAAAGTTCGAGTCCCACAAACCTTTCGAAAAGACAGCTTGAATGACCACGTCACAGCCAATCACAACTCATCAAATTGTACTGCCTACCTTTCTGTCGATCATTGAGTTTCTCGTGCTGCCCTCTACCTTGTACAGAATTTGAAAACAGCCTCGTGGACCCTGTGTTAGGATTTTTCTCTGTGGAGCATGCGAACGTTTTACCTTCTCTGGCCTTGCAGTAATGTTAATTTTATTCAAAAACTTTGCTCCCTATTTTATGGCACATGTTGCACAAGCCGGCCTTTGTGCGGAACTATGTAAAATACACTAAGGGAACATCCATAAATTACGTGAGGTGTTTTTTCCAAAATCTGGACCTCCCCCCCTTCCGAGATTTACCTACTGTCGTACCGCGAGGAGAAGAGCTATGAACAGGGTTGCCGTGAGTAGACGAGTTCAAAAGAAGAGGGGAGCTGGTATGAATTGAACGGCATTATTTGGGTTTTTAAGCGTACATTTGGCGAATGAGAAAACGATTTTCGCGAATGAAAATAAGAATCATATTTTATTAAACTACATTAAAATATAGATTATCTTTGAAATTTCTCGTTAGTAAAAATCGAATTAATGAACACGGTAACTATAAATCCAAGGTGTGAGGTGTTTTTTCCAAAATCTGGACCTCCCCCCCTTCCGAGATTTACCTACTGTCGTACCGCGAGGAGAAGAGCTATGAACAGGGTTGCCGTGAGTAGACGAGTTCAAAAGAAGAGGGGAGCTGGTATGAATTGAACGGCATTATTTGGGTTTTTAAGCGTACATTTGGCGAATGAGAAAACGATTTTCGCGAATGAAAATAAGAATCATATTTTATTAAACTACATTAAAATATAGATTATCTTTGAAATTTCTCGTTAGTAAAAATCGAATTAATGAACACGGTAACTATAAATCCAAGGTGTGAGGTGTTTTTTCCAAAATCTGGACCTCCCCCCCTTCCGAGATTTACCTACTGTCGTACCGCGAGGAGAAGAGCTATGAACAGGGTTGCCGTGAGTAGACGAGTTCAAAAGAAGAGGGGAGCTGGTATGAATTGAACGGCATTATTTGGGTTTTTAAGCGTACATTTGGCGAATGAGAAAACGATTTTCGCGAATGAAAATAAGAATCATATTTATTAAACTACATTAAAATATAGATTATCTTTGAAATTTCTCGTTAGTAAAAATCGAATTAATGAACACGGTAACTATAAATCCAAAAAATTATAAAATATCCAAATTAAATCAGATAAATTGATGTAAATCACATAACAAAATATCAAATTAAATAGATCAGATTCGGTGAAATATTTAAGATCAGTTGAAAAAGATCAGAACAGTTAAAATATATCAGATCAGTTAAAATAGATCAGATCTGTTAAAATGGATCAGATCAGTTAAAATGGATCAGATCAGTTGAAAAAGGTCAGATTAGAAATATTTAATCAAATCAGATGTAATGCGAAAGGAAATTCCAAAATTCGTTACTCTAGAATCGAAAGAAGTACACAGCTGAAAGATAGCCACTTAGATTTGGCTCGGAACATTCATTTTAGCGCCAAGTGAATTACCATCACCCCCAAAATTCAGTGGAATAATCAGTTTCTATAACAACCGCAGCATCATCGTATGACGTCAATAGCTCTTCTCCTCGCGGTACGACAGTACAACTATTTTTTTTTAAATTTCCTTTCTCATACTTAAAAAAACAAAAAAAATCGTATTATAATTTCTTACTTATAAAGTTGACGTGAGATTTTAATCGACCCCCCCCCCCCTTGGTGAGATTTTTTCAAACCCCTCCCGCCCCTTTTTGACCTCACGTAATTTATGGATGTCCCCTAACGCATCTTAAAGATTCACCGGACAGAGATGATTCCTGTCGCCGCGTGAAGAACCGTTTTTCCCCGCAGCTAGTTCTGCATTTCACCGTCAAACTTATTCTCCTCTCCGCAGCACCATCTCGCGGCGTGTATCTCCAACAGAGGAACTGAAACCGAAACAACTTGAGCCTGTATCAAGTGAAAAAACTTACAAGTGTCTTCTGAATTATTTTCCTCAAAAGAGGCACATTTTTAACTTTCCTCATAAATGAGGAATCCCAGGTGACTATGTGAACTTGCAATTCTGTTTTCTTTTATTAACAGTTTTAATAAAAAAAAATTAAGGAAATTTTGCTTTAAAAAGTATGTTTAAATCTACTGCTCAAAACTTTTTTTAAATTTCGTAGGAAAATGAAAATAGTAGAACAGTGATTCCCAACCTTTTTTGGCCCATGCCCCGCCAAAGCCTTTCTAAATTTTACATACTCCCCATGTAAGATTACACATAATTTTTTACAATATAGTGTCAATGTTTCAATCAAAGGGTTTTATGATGGTTTTGTTTTGATTTCCATGAGGAAATCTATGAATTTACTCAGCGCAAGTTCAGAATCTCGGATAGTTGGCATTTTTGCATACTAAGCCAAGCCCAAATTTTGCATAGAATGTAAACTACAAAACATTATTTATTGCTCAAAATTTAACTACCACCTTGGCAGATCCGCAATTCTGAGCTTGCACCAATCCGTTTTCGAAAATTCTTCTCGGAAAGTATATAAAACCTGGTTGGGAAACACTGCACTAGAAGAAACTATAGAAAAAAGGAGCATCTTCTGGTGCATAAGAAACGTTATGTGAGAATATGGTATCTTAGAAAAAAAATATTTTAGTTTAGTTTACGAACATATAATTAAACATGAAAAAATACTTAAATCAGCTTTCTAGGCCGTTCTCCCACAATATGCACTTGCAAACGTTTTACCCCAAAGAATGTGACACATTTTATTATATCTCATCAATGTGAACAGTTTCATTTATATGATACTTAACGAGTAATTCAATATTCTATTATCCTAGATTTAATCTAGTACTAGTTTATTTTTCCTATCTTAGCTTTTTATTTTTAAAAAGAGTGTTTCCCTTGTTCATAATGAATAGTTTTATCTTGCCTCATACATAATTATCATTACCAATGTTTCCATGTGCAATATTAGATATTCAATTTGTGATTTAGAGCATATTATTGTTCCCTTTCATATTTTTAAATATTTTACAGTTGCAGTTTTAGAGTAGCAGTAGCCAATTTATTAATCTTTCATAAGTGTATTAATAGGATGTTGAATATGCAACTCACAATTACAAAATAGAAATTTAACTTAACTGAGACACACAAGAGTTTTAAATCATAAAGAGGAATTAATTATATATAATTCTTTAATGAAGTGATATTTAAGAATCAGTATATGTATATGTTAGTTATGTATGTTATCTATTTTCATTGTATCAAGAAAAATAACATGTATAAAGACTTTTTATTAGACAAAATACTATTAAAAGAAACTTAATGTTTAGATCTTTACATTGAAACATGCAGGCCGTATTTAGGATATGTGCCAGGTGTGGTATTATTCCCTTGCAGCCTCTTTCTTTGTTTTATATTCCCTATAACTACCACCCCCAATAACAAAAGGATTAAATGAAACATCCCATGAGTGTTTTAGAAATAGTACTAATTTGAATATTTTAAAATAACCAAACTATGATAAATCATATTTCAGTATTATTTCCTAACAGGGTTGGTTAAATCAGTGTTGGAGATATTTATATAAATATTAAGATAATTTCACAATATTTTTAACATGTCAACAAAGTACCTAAAAATGAATTTTGGGTGGTTTTAGCTTGAAAATAATTGATATTTGTTATTGCATAAATATTACGATACATATTTATTGGCCAACCCTGTTTCCTAAAAAAAAAAGGAAACTACAACAAACGGTTTTTTTTTCATAAGCTGTGATTTGCCCACATCCCCCTTAATAAAAAAAGCACCTTGTGCTGCTGCATATACCTAAATACAGTCCTGGAAAAAGTGAAAGATGAGAAAATATTTCAAAGGATGAATTTATGTACACAATTGGAAACATCTTAACACTTTGGCACCTTTTAAAAATACAAGACTGTTTCTTATAACAATTAACAATCAATCCTTAGTTTAAAAAATGAGTTCTTATGTGGGTGAAAGTCACTTCGATGATACAGAATGCTGCATGCTCATATAAACATTCATCACCATCCATACATTCGTTTCGTCATGGGGATAAAAAGTCTTTCAACAAAGTGGTCCTTCGTTTTTCAGCAACATCCACCTGATTTTGTATTTCCTGTAACAAAATAATAGGTTTAATTTTTATGTACACTTCCAAGGGTAGATTTCAGCGGAATGAACGGCATTCCAGTACCTATTTCAGTGGCGGATTTACCAGCAGGCTGAGTAGGCTGGAGCCTAGGGCGGCAGATTTTTGAGGGGCGGCAGATTTTTGAGAGGCGTGACTTTTGAGAGGTTGAGAGATTTTTGAGAGGAATAGACTTCATAAAGTCTCAAAAGGACTTAAACACAATTTTGAGGATCAAATTTCAAAATTTTTTTTGAGGGAGCCCAAACCCCCCCTCCACAATTTGGAAGTCTGTTGCATATTGTGTTTTTCCTTTGGAAATTCTGCCGCTTACAAGAAACGGTTCCCTTTGCGTTTTCCCCAAAGTGGTTTCAAATGAGATAAAACACTAGTTTAAAGGGGAAAATTTTAAAAAAATTCCTGGGGGAGGACCCCCAGCCCCCTATTTATAATTTTTTTACCTTGAAAATTGTGCGGTTTACAAGGAACCGTTCTCTTCAAATGTTACCCAAAGGGTCTCAAAATCAACTAAATCACTACTAGGCCAATTTTAAAGAAAAAATCTGGAGCTGACCAGCAGACGCAGACCCCCATTTTTACTTGCAGCTAAGATTGTAAAATTTTGACATTATGTGCACACTGTAAAAAAAATCCCGTACAATTTACGATTTTTAACTGGCAGCTGGGTTGGTTGTGGAAAACCGTAAAAATTACGAAGTAAATCCATAAAAACAACGGTATTTTACCTTGTAAAACAAAAAACATGGATTAAAATGGTAAAACACCATTGTTTTTATGGATTTATTTCGTAATTTTTACGGTTTTTCACAACCAACCCAGCTGCCAGTTTAAAACCGTAAATTTTACAGGAATTTTTTACAGTGAATAGGCGGCAATTTTTGGTTCAGCCTATAGGCGGCACATTTGGAAATCCGCCACTGACCTATTTTTAGGAATTGGAATAACCCCTACAATTATCCAACTTACAAGGAAACGTTCTCAGGATAAACTCACAAAAACGGACCAAAATTTTACAGGCATAAGAAGATGGCTCAAAACACTTACTGTGAAAAAAAAAATAGCTGCGGAATTTCATTAGAAGAGGAGTAAAATTAAAATTAATGTTGAAAATTGGGTTCCGAGTTGGCCAAACCCATTCATTAAGCATCACTTGGCGACTTGGCGGGCATTTGATGAATCTTTTTGATGGGCGGATTTAAACTGCTTCAGAAAAAAAACGCGGCCAGTTCATTTAAAAATTTGGCGGTTTCTCTGCATTTCTCGCCTAGTAGATTTGCATTTTGGCGTTAAAAATGATAATTTTTAATGATTTTTATTTTTTTACAGCTTTTCTACTAAAATTCCGCAGCTATTTTTTTCACAGTATGTGTTTTGAGTCATCTACTAACCCCTGTAAAATTTTCGTCCATTTCTGTGAGTTTAGCCTGAGAACGTTTCCTTGTTAGCCAACAGAAGATAACCGTTTCAGATCATTTATTTCTAGAAATCGAGCCCTGTACATTTCTAACATAAAATTGGATGCTCTGTTTAAAACATAAATTTCATCTATCATCGTTTTATTTAATAAGACAGATACTTTTTTTCTGATATTTAAGAAGATTTCTTTCAAAGGAAACCAATTTTGTTAAGGTGGTTTAACTTTTGAAAACAGTTTTTAACAAGTTATAACTATAATAAAAATCTTCTATTCAAAATATAATCAGAAACCTTGAGTTTGGATCTTTCCATAAATTTACCTTAGAGTTATTTTTAACCAACTTTTTAATTATATTCTATTAATTTTAATAATGATCACTATAGTATAATAAATATATTGTTTATTGAAAACCTAACATTTATAACATAGAAGTAATTTTTAGATGTTTTCAATAATTAGCCATTTAATTTCCAGGAACTTATGGAGAGAGATAGAGAAATTTAACAAAACAAAACCTTAAATTAAAATAAAAGTAAAAAGTTTTTACCCCTTTATCTGCTGAGTTTTCAATTTTCCAAGATAAGTTTTCTATTTCAGCTTCTAATTCGGCTTGTTGGTATTCGAACTGAAAATATTATGTGTTAAGCATTTTGCAAAAAACAAATGTAACAACAAATAAAAAATTCTTAAAGTCAATCTAAAAACTACTTATAGCAGATATGCTTAACTTGACCATTTTATGGAAGATATGCTAACTAAATTCGCCACAGGCTACAAAATTACACTGTAAAAAAACTGTTGTTTTAACAACATATCTACATTTTTTGTAAGTATGTATGTTGCTAAGTATTGTATCCTGTTATTGAACACGAAAAACGTTTATATGCAATAACAGGATTCTACACAGGATTTCCCTGCACAATTTACAGGGGTGTTCATGCAGCAAATTTAACAGGATTCTGTTAAAAAAAAAAACAGGTTTTTAGTGTACACATACACTGTGAAGAATGTGTGCTCATGTGTGCATAAAGTTCTAAGGGGGGTTCAAGCTGATCTACATTTTGGAGAACCAAAACTATTTTTAGGAGCAGAGGATAATGCTTAGTACAAAACAAAATGAGAAAAGTTAAAAAATAAAACAATTCAATAACATTTCATTGGGTGAGAGAACTTACCAATTTTTTCCTTGGGCCACTTTCCATAAAAAAAGCATATGGATAGGTATACTGCAATGTATACCGACACTAAAAAAAAATAAATAATTTTAATACCAAGTCAAAATTTTATAGTAAAGTTGAATCCTTTATTATTAGAATAAGTACCTACTATAATTATTTATCAATGCTAAACAGTACTTAAAATAATTTTACAAGTATAAAGATCAAACAAATGTGAAAGAACATTTAACTAAGACCAAAAACAACACTGTTTCTCTTTTTTATTCTGTTTAAAGTGCCCGTGCAAGAAGTGTTTTTTTCTGGGGGTAAGCATATAAGGGAACGTACCCATACTACGTGACCTGTTTAAGGGGGGGGGGTCTTCAAAATACAACGCTTGGTCACAGAGTCACAGGGGGGAGGAGGGGGGCTTAAGGTTTTGTCACGTAGTCAAAAAATAAAGAAAAAATATTTGTTTTTGTAAATTAAGTTACTGTTACAATAACTTTTACATAAGATTTTTCTTCTTGATAATATATTTTCCACTTGTATGCAAGCGCTGTATTAATAAAGACAAATTAAACCAAATTATTATTATTTTAACTTTCTGTTTGGTAAAAATGATTGAAAACCGTATTTATGAACTACTACGTGAAAACTAGAGGGGGAGGGGGGTCTTGGCATATACTACGGGTGGTCACCAAGGGGGGGAGGGGGTCAAAAATAGTAAAAAATAGGTCACGTAGTATGGGTACGTTCCCTAATAATCCGAAACTCCGAAAACTAACCGTGAGGAAATAGAATAGGCCGTTTCCAAGTGCACTCGTCTAACTCGTCCTACCGGTAGAAAGAATCACGGGACAAGCGAGCGAGCTCTTAGAAATACATTACTTGAAGCGAGCGAGAGCGCCCCCCCCCCTCTACAGGCGGTTAGTCCAATTAAAACATTTCCTACTGCTATGGCCCAGGGGAGAATTTTCAACGGATGGTGCGGTGAGGTTTTCCCTAGCGTAGGGAGAGCTGTGGAAGAAGAACCGGTTTTCTCTGCCTTTCCCCGGTTAGAATGGTTGTTGTGAACCAGAGATGGGCGCAATCAGATTACTTTTGTAATCAGATTAATAATCTGATTGAAGTAATCAGATTCTGATTACATTTGTCCATCAGATTACTTTTGAAATCAGATTGACACAACTTAATATCAGTGGTCTGCAATTCACCGGAAGTGGTTCTTAGCTAACCGGAAGTGGTTCTTAGCTTACCGGAAGTGGTTCTTAGATAACCGGAAGTGATCCGAAACTTCCCGGAAGTGAACCATAACTTACCGGAAGTGGTCCAAAACTTATCGGAAGGGGTTCACAACTTATCGGAAGTGGTCCAAAACTTATCGGAAGGGGTTCACAACTTATCGGAAGTGGTCCAAAACTTACCGGAAGTGAACCATAACTTAATGGAAGTGGTCAGTAACTTACCGGAAGTGGTTTGCAACTTAACGGAAGTGGTTCACAACTTACCGGAAGTTATCCACAACTTACCGGAAGTGATCCTTAATCTACCGGAAGTGGGTCACAACTTACCGGAAGTGGTTCGCAACTCACTTCCAGTAAGTTTAGGACCACTTCCAGTAAGTTGTGAACCACTTCCGGTTTTGAGAACCACTTCCGGTAAGTTGCTGGCCACTTCCGGTAAGTTATGGTTCACTTCCGGTAAGTTTTGGACCACTTCCGGTAAGTTTCGGACCACTTCCGGCAAGATGCGAACCAACAAATACATTCTGTGTGCCTTTACATTATCAATCATAAAAAGTAATCAAGATTTATTATGAGATTACATATTGTAATCAGATTACATTTGTAATCAGATTACAGATTACAATTGTAATCATTAATCTCCATGTGATTACTTTCGTGATTACAATTGTAATCATTAATCTCCATGTGATTACTTTCTTGATTACATTTGTAATCAGATTACAATTGTAATCATAATCATTAATCTGATTACATTTTGTCCAACTCTGTTGTGAACACGGCTTAAGAGACCATCAAGTGACCTCTCTCCTCCTTTTTGTTGGAGGCGGTCATTGAATGGAGTCGTTTGTTGTTTCTCCTTTGTCCGATTCTGAGAAACTGGTGATGCTGACCTGGATCCCAGTGACACTACCCTTACACAAAAATTGAATTGTTATAATTTGGGGAGACCATTGGAACCAGTTAAGGCAGGGATGCCAAACTCAGATTCCTGGCAGAGCCTACCATCAAGCTTTGTTTCCGAAAGACGAAAATTCTATTACTTCTTTGTAGTACAGTTTTTTTTTTTCGGAAACTTTGTTTTTGGACTTATTCCCTTTTTTAAATTGGCGATTCAATTAAAAGGAGGAGGGTTAAATTAAACTTAAAATATAATTACCTTTGCTAGAACGGAAGCTGCATTGCTTAAATATTGCCAATCGATCCACGTCCCTTCACTGGCCATAACCTTCGCATTTATTTGATTTTTGATTTTTTGGTAGGTTTGCTCTTCTAATCGCAAGCTTCTAGCATGGTTGTCCCACTGTAAAGAAAAGCCAGTATAAATTACTACTCCTGCTTTTAATTTAAAATTTTTAAAAACAGAGTTAGCTTTAATAATTTCAAATATTCACTACTACTGTCAAATACTAGACTGCAACGTTACTTGACCTTGATGGAGAAACAAGCTGAGAGCAAACAAAGTAAATTCTTCCCAGGTGGTGTCCGATTTTTGAGTGAAATTAAGAATGAATTTCAATCTAGAAATATGATTAGTTTGTTAATATATAGCGTCTTTTTTATCACGCGATTTGGGTACTGTAACGTAACTCTTCTTACAAGGAAACGTTCTCAGGGTGAACTCACAGAATTGGATGAAAATTTTACAGGCATACGAAGATAGCTAAAGAAACTTACTGTGAAAAAATTAGCTGCTAAATTTCATTAGGAAAGGAGTAAATTAACTTTGAAAATTGGGTTCTGAGATGCCAAACACATTCAGTTATCACCACTTGGCGACTTGGCGAATTTTCTATCAGATGGAATAATATATTTTTATATTACAGTAAAAATTTGTATTTAACGTGAAATTGAGATATTTTGTTAAAAGTACTTCAGAATATCCATTAAAACAACAATTTTTTAATTAATTTCCTTTCCTTTAATTTAATTTTCCTCCTTTAATTCATTTTTAATCCTTTTTTGCATTTGATGAACCTTTTTTTTATTCGATCTTTTAAACTCAAATGTGGCCATTTTATTCTAGCAAATTGGCACAGAGCCAAAGGAAGCATCCTCGCCTAGTAGGGTTACATTTGGCGTTAAATATGATAATTTTTAATAATTTTTTACAGCTTTTCTACTTTAATTTAGCAGCTAATTTTTTACAGAAGGTGTTTTGAGTCATATACTAACCCCTGTAAAATTTTCGTCCAATTCTGTGAGTTCACCCTAGAGAATGTTTCCTTGTTAGCAATCCAACTGGATTTCAGTTTGCACAGTTTCCTTCCGCTTAGTGAGTCATAGGGTCAAGAAACAGTGCAGTCTATACTCGAACTTGACAGCCAACGTTTCCAGTACGTCACTACGCGGAAGGAGAAAATAGGTAAACACAAAGCTTGTTGGGTTACTAGGAGGAGTTTCGGTACGCAAATGGTGGTAAAAAAAGACGCTATATATACATGGGTTTAACAAAATAATAATTTTGAAATTGACGTTCTTCCTTTCATTCAAAATTCAGACAGCAACGTTAGTTGACACTACGACGCGACGTCACTGACAAACAAAGTAGTTCCCATCGCGGTGTCTGAATTTTGATTGAAATGAAGAACGTCAATTTAAAAACATAATTATTTTGTTTAACCCATAAGTATATAGTGCCTTTTTATCACGATTTGCATACCAAACTCCTCCAAGCAACCCAACAGATTTTCTGTTTACTCATTTTCTCCTTCCGCGTAGTGACGTACCGGGTTCATGAAACGTTGGCTGTCGAGTACAAATTCTTATCTCTCTCATTTCATTTCAATCATAAACAATTCAACTAATAGATAAAGCTAAAAAAAATCATTTAACTCTCACCCTTTCAAAATAAAACAGGTATTTCTTCAAAGCTTCTCTAGCTTGAGAAAAGGGAGATTCTTCATAAGCATTTGGATCTTCTTCATACCTATTGCATGTCGTAGCATGAGCATGACCATGAGTTTTTACCCAATCTAAACAAAAGTAAAACTTGAATCAAATATTGTCAAATTTTTACAGCTGTAAAAACAAGGGGAACTAAGAATCTAAAATATTTTGCTAAATATAAGTAAAATAATATATTTTTAAAAGATTCGGTATTTTTGCAATATGCGATCTACCAGTTTAGTTGCTTACTGCGCAAGGGATATAAAAGGTTCTTTATTTTATCAAAAAAAAACTAAGTATTACTAATGCATAGAAACTTAGTAGGGAATAATTGAATTAACTACAATTTACAGTGCCTTTGGGGGGAAAAAGAGGTTCTGAATAAAGCTCATGCAATAAAAACCTTACGAGAAAGACAAGCCGTATAAAACGACCAAGCTATAATTTATTGAAAAGGAAAATCAAATTATTTACCTCCTCTGCACATCCAACAGAACTCAAACTTGCAGTCGGTGCATCGCTAAAAATAAAAACGGATACCTTATTGTATAACTTTTAAATACATTATATCAAACTTTAAACAGAATAAAATCATCAAGATTTCCACTAACTATATTTTTTTAAACAATAATTTTCGGGTTTGTAGGTCGTGACCTTAAAAGATTGTAACAAACATTTCACAAAATAGAAAATGCAGCTTTAATTTGAATTATTCCATACTTTCAGTTCTGAAAGAAGAATTTTAATCATGCTAACCATGGAAATACAGCATTTTGTATGCATATATTACGAATTTGGTTCTTAAATAGAAAAGCTTTAATCGGTAGTTCTCAACTTTTTTAAAACTACCCCCCCCCTAAAGGTGCGGAAAATTTTTCACCGCCCCCCACCAAGAAAAATCTGTAATTTATGGTGTGGGGAAGGGCGATTACATAATATATTAAAAGTAATTTTAAGTACATTATTAGTAAACTTAGGCACCAAATTTGTTGAAGAGGGAACTCGGTAACCTGATGATACTCTTCCAAGTAAAAACATTTATTTTTACACATTAATGTGCCTACTACAGAATATATGCTTTTATTCTTTTTGTGTTCTAATTCCTTACTACTTAAAACGTTAAAACTGATAATAGGCTGCTTAAAGCAGCAAAAGTTAGTGATAAAAATGAGTTGGTGAATCTTGTCCATCAAAAAAAACTTTTCAATTTCAGACTACTTTCGAAGCTCTCAGGGATCGCTTGTGGTCTGAAGACCACCAGTTTGAAACCTCTGCTATATAGTAAGGGGGGTCTGAGGGTTCACCCCCATAAAATTTTGAATTTTTAGCTGGAAAAAAGGGAATTCAAGCTTAGGGTACGGTCACCCTGTTTTTCAGAATGGTATCAGTTCAAAAGATCTGTCCTTTCTCCCCATTCATGACCCCCTCTAACAATAGCGAAGGAGACAGAAGTCACCTAATTAGCAGACCCCCGAGTGACGTCTCCCTCCTCCCCGTCTCCTCTTTTGTTGGAGGGACCATTGAAGGGGGTAGCTTACGGTTTTCCTATCGTCCGATAACCAGAAATAGCAGATTTTTTTCAACTGATACCATCCTGAAAAACAGGATAACCGTACCCCTAATTGGTGACCATCATCATGCACAAAAAGAGATACTAATTCATATATTCCACACACAACAAATTAATAACTTACCATATGATTGCAACCGCCATTTTTTTCTATGCATACGTTGCATTTTGGACACTAATTAAAAAAGAAATTATTAAAAGAAGAATAACATAGAAATTCCAAAGAAAAATATTTCAACACATATCTTAGTAATAAAGGAATAATATGATAAACTCAGCCTAATTAAGATACTCTACTTCAAAAATTCTGAATTTTCAAGAAATTTTGCGCATGCAGATTGAGAAAAACACTCAAAAAATTTAAAAACTGCATTGTTCTCTTGTATCATGTCCCAAGGGTTTCCAACTTCCAAGTACTCGAGGGCCGCAATAGAAATCACGAATGAAGTGGCGGGTCGCAAAGTACTCTGATGGCTCCTTTTTAGCCGTGATATATTTTTCGGGAGTCTTTAATATGAAACTTTTCAGGGCGAAAGAGGGACGAAGGTTATTTTACACATACTGTATTTTCAAAAATTTTAGAGGATATATAAATTTTTGAACTGAATTTTAAATCTTTTAATACTGAATATACTAATTAAGGGGGTCATCCTACAGAAAATGTTTGCAAATTTCCCTAAAAAAAAGGGTTTCACCTAATTTTTGAATACTCCATTTTGCCCCTCCCCGTGATAAAGGTTGACTTAGCCTTTAAAACCCCTTTCTACGCTCAGGGGGAATTTCAGGGTATACAACCCCCCTCTCAAAACCTCAAACTTTTATTTTTTCTCCATAGAAAACGACTGATCAAAGAAAGCTACTCCATAATCTAAGAGGTAAATAAGGGGGTTCGGGGGTGCTCCGCCGTAAAACTTTTGAAATTTAGTTCGCTAAAAAGTGTTTTGAAGCTACTTTTTGGGGGTTTTCAAGGAGCTTCGCGGGCCGTCAGTTGGAAACCCCTGTCATATCCCATCGATCAGACTGCTGTTTGACATTGTAAAACCCCCTTTTGTTTACTGGTACAGGTGGTTATTCAACCTACCCATTCCCTTTAAAGGTTCCCACTCTTTGAAAACATTGAAAATCAAGGACTTTTCGAGGACCTCAACAAAATTTTTCAACGACTTTTTTTCGCAGACATTTAAAAATTATAATCTTTCTAGAGCAATTGGAGGTGTTTTTAAAATGTCTACTGACACCAACTTAATTTTCCACCCAGTTGGTTCACTTGCGGAACCGATGTAGAGAGCGTTACTATCGTAGTTTCATGATAAGAGCGTTTCAAACATTGCTGGTAACTGTGAAAAGAAATTTAGATTTAAGTGAATCAGCGGAAGGCAGAATTCAAAATTCAAGGACCTTTTGCATTTTTCAAGGAGTTTCAAGGTCCTAATTTTAGCCGAAAAGAATTCAAGGACGGACCCAGGGGGGGGCTCATCTGGCTCTCCGATTACTTTCAGCCAGGATGACGTAATCGGCTGGAAGGCGTTGAAGTTTTGACAGGAGTGACCAATCAGGGTTACATAGGGAAATCGCGGAGCTTCTTATAGGGATTTTCTTACGTAGAAGGGGAAACTTGCCTAAGCAACAAATCATATATTTAAATATCAATACTTGTGATCTATATGGGTGCATTCAATTTTTTAACTTCTGATGGGTTAAAACTGATTAAAATTTTTCATTGAATTAAATTATGAGTATATTGTTTTCCTTCTCATAAGCAACTTGAAGAACAAGTTTATAGCTTACCAAATAGTGGATTAAATACAAACTATGAAATTTAAAACTGATTCCTATGCATAATTACGGAGGTTCATTACTTAAATCAATAGTGATCGATTTGTAACAATATTTTAAAAGTTAAACAAATTCCCACTCTCTGTATTTTAGAAAATTCTAAATACAAAGAAAATACCGTTTTTTAAAGCTGTATTAGTTACAATCCGATACTTTTAGATCACTAAAAAATCCTCAAATTGTGAGCTATTTTTGGGTTGTTCTTCTTTTGTATGTTTTGTATAAAATTGATTACTTCTATCAATTTCAATTCTTCAATATCTTCAATATATTGAATATCAATATATCAATATTCTTCAATATCAATTCAAATTTCTTCTATCAATAATCAATTACTATAAAATTGATTACTTATATAAAATTGATTATCTGTACTAATTAACCTGATCTCACTGAATCTATTATTCTAATGTATCTTATATTCTGATTATGATTGTAGTAACACTGATCTCTATAAATGAGAGGAATACCTATGGTTGGATGAGCTGGGGAGTGCCAGAGAGGCGGCACTAAACCGGAGGGGATGGAGTGCCACAATTGCGGCCTCATGCGCCACTGGGCGTTAGGAGATTGAAGAAGAAGAACACTGACCTATCTAAGACATATTGATCAGTGTTAAAACAATCACATAATCAGATGATAATAAATGATCACTTAGATTCTAAGTGATAATTACATGAAGAAAAAATCAAATAATCTGTTGATTTCGAATTCAATTTTGATTAAACATGACAAACATGAAGGAGATAATTTATTGGGTATAAACCTTCACCAACTTGCCGACTCCCACATACGATCGCCGAAAGAAACTCGAACTGAAACAGTAAGTTTTGAAGTTGGATCGGTGTTCCAAAGTTACGATATGATCATTTTATAAGATCTCCAAGGTGAGGTCACATTGATCCTGTTTTAGTGTAAAATTTGAATAGTCTTCAAATTAAAAAATGATACATAATAATTAAAAAATATTGCCAAGCTTTAATAATATAATCATTAAGTCTATAAATCGCTTTTAGTATTTTATTTCAACTCTTTTCAGTTTCCATGAAGGGAGCTGGAAATATATTGTCCCTCCCAAATCAAAATTGCTTTTAATCTAAAAGAAATTAATATGTTCCTAACCAATCTATATATAACCAATCTAGATATAATCAATCTATGGATTCCTCTTGCCTTTGGGACGATCTACTTCGGTTTCTTACTTCAAATTAACAATAGATATTCATCAACATGAAGCTATAATATCAATTCAATCTAAAACGAAAACCCTTTTAGATGAACTGAATTGTTGGATCAAAGTTTAAATTTCCCTCTCTCCTGTCAAAGAAATCCCTATTCTATCTGACCCAATCGAAGGAGAAGCTGGGGTATCACGCCAATTACGTAATCGGCTGGAGAGCAGTACGTCACACGAATTTTCGTTCCTATGTGAAGAGCCAACCTTATCTTATTCTATTAACCTTGGGACGGACCGTGGGAACCCTGCCTTTACTCAACTGATTGCCCCCAAAGACAATCTCTTTATTTTCCAACACCATGTAAACTAAGTAAATTTTAAAACAAATAAAGTTCAAATTTCAATAAGAATCTCCTGTTACTTACATCTTTAGTGTTGGCAGCAATGTAGTTGGCTGTTTCCGAGTCATCGGAACATTTTGTCTGCCATTTTTTGATAGTATCACAATCAGTTGGTGCATGGTAAGCTCCTCCACATTTAAAGCTGTAACAAAACAAGCGACTTTAAGTGATGTTATGTATGATCTGAACTTTCATTGCATTTTAAATCTAGCTGAAATTGAAATTATTGCAGGAGGAATTCTTCTCTCAAACTACAGTCGAGACTCCGCTTTAATGTGATCACGGTCAATGTTATCAATCGCATAATATTTTCAAAATTTGAAACTTTTTTTTATTATTGAAACTCTCTAGGGTGTTTTCTAGTGTTCGGCACTAGTTAACTAGAACTAGTTGCAACTAGTAGTTAACTACCGATCAACTAGTAGTTAACTAGTAGTTTAACTACTTTTGGTTTAAACTAGTTTAACTAGTAGTTGAACTACTTTTTTTAATAACTACTAGTTGAAACTACTTTCAAATTTTCAACTACTTTAAAAAAAATTTTTGTTTAAAATTTCAAAAATATTTAAAATTTTTATCAAAATATACAAAAATTACACTGCTATTTATAACTACAATGTCATGGTAGAGTACTCAAATACCATAACCAGAAATAAAGCGCCGTTTTGAGCGAAGCATAAAGTTTTTTGTGATATAGATAAGAAAGATGTATTAGAATTTGGGCAAAAAATAGGTTATGAAAATAAATAGACTAGTTAACTACTTTGGGAAATAGTTAACTACTAGTTGCAACTAGTCCCAGGAAAAAATAGTTAACTACTAGTTGCAACTAGATTTTCCCAGACTAGTTAGTAGTTGGTAGTTAACTTGTTGAAACAGGTTCTCAAATAAACAGTAACAAACTACTTTTTGACCACTAGTTGCCGAACACTAGTGTTTTCCAATATTACTACTCTATATCTCTTACTACTTCAGTAACAAAAAACATAAACCTTACCAAAATGATGTGTCGCACTGTTTGCAAACAACACACTTTGTTTGACATTCTTTGGCAAAAATAACGATTTTACAATCGGTTCCAGGACAGAATCTCATATTTGGATGACTCTAAATGGAGAAAGAAAAAAAAAGCAACCTTTTTTATACAACTGTTTTATGTTAAATGAAAAGAAGCAGGATTATACATATTATAAAAGAGATACTTACTTTTACATAATCAGAAAATGAAAATAACTGATACTTTTTTCTTAATATAGATTTGTTTAAAATATTAAGTACGAAATCTTCAGGGACTAGTAAAGAGCATAAGTGCCCCATGCATTCCATACCTAGAAACAAGGATATTTTATGTAATATAATTTCACCTAAATAACATAATTTATTGACAGCAAACCTTTTTGGGAATTACAAACTTCTGTCCCCCCCAAAAAAAAATCAATCTAAATCATAATCATATAAAAATCATTAAAATAACATGTAGGCTGGGTTGCTTAAAAGAAATCAAAATATATAAACAGAAAAAAACTGGTTTGCCAAGAGTACTTGGTCACATTCCTAGAAGTATTTTAACATTTAAAAAAAATTTGCAGATTTGGTCACTGATGAATTGGAGTAAAGATCGTTTAAATATACGTAAATTTACAATAGACCGAATTTTAAAGATAAATTATTGTATAAATTTGGTGCAAGATAGAAGAAGTGTTTACGACAAATTTCCTTACGGAAACCAGGAATTTGGTATATTATAAAATAAAAGGTCTTCTCTTGGAAACATTGGTTTTTAAATCACAAATATTTTTATATAAGTGTAAAAAGAGTATGATACGATAAAAAGCAATTTGACGGACCGGAAAAATATTTATAATTACAGGAGTGATGATTACCTAAAATTTAACAACTTAAAAATATCTTTTTGGAGTGATATTAAAGGGAATATAAGTTAGTTTTATATTTTGTACCCCAATGATGAATAGGAATAAAGTTTAACACTTACTTGTAGTGATTCTTTGATTGATTTGCATTTCAAAGTGAGAACACCAACAATCTTTGCAACATAAATGTCCGCAAGCTAAACCATGGAAGCATTCTCCGGCATATCTCAACAGGCACACAGAACAGTCTGCTTCAGATGAATTGCGAATGGTCTGCAAAAAAAAAAAAGATTCAAATGCCTTTATTATTTCAAATTGTTCAGGCAGCCCAAAGGTTGGTTGGTTGGTTGTTTTGGGTTTTATGGCGCAAGGTCCCTATATCGGACATTCCGCGCCAAACACAAGATTAATAGTTAAAAAGATATTTAAATTAAAAGTCATGTCTGTTTCCAACCAGTATTAAAATATGAAGCTTATTAAAAGGTTTATAAGATGCGGACGTGAAGTCCGTAGTCGAGCGTAGTCTATACGCCATTTTTAAAAGGTTGATAGGTTAAAAACAATTTCAGAGATGCCAGCATCTTTTCAATTGTACATATGATTAAATGTCGTGAATTATTCTGGCAGCCCAAAGGGGTTAAAAAGTTAAGTACCTACTATATTGAAAGCTATTATAAATTTAATCGAAAACTGTACTTTACTTATTCTGTGCCATGAGTCAGGTTAAATAAAAGATAAAAAAAAATGTAACAATATATAAAACTCCAAATATAAGATAAGAAATACTTATATAAGACTAATATAAGTAACAAATATAAGATAAGAAAATAAAACGCCATTTTTATTTTATATCACTGTTATACTCGACAGCAACGTTTCCCGAACCAAGTACGTAACTAAGCGGAAGGATAAAATGGGTAAACACAAAGCCTGTTAGGTTGCTAGGAGGAGTTTCGGTACGCAAACCGTGATAAAAAGACGCTATATATACACGAGTTTAACAAAATGATCATATTTTTTAATTGACGCTCTTGATTTCACTCAAAATTCAGACACCGCGATGGGTGTTTACTGTTTGTTAGTGACGTCATAGGGTCAGGAAACGTTGCTGTCGAGTAGAGTCAGAAGCTAAAAACTAATACGTGGAATAAATTTCAAGAAGAATTCACATAAAATACCTGAGTATCATCTTCTGGAGGTTTTGAAGGTTTAATTCTTGAATCTATTAGTAACTTGGAAGCATCTTTTTTATAAGCAGTAATTATTTCTGAAGCAGCCCACCTATGAGTATGCAGAAGTAACTTAGCTAAAGATGGTTTGATCTAAAAAAAAAAGTTGAAATATTAACAGAATAATAGTCAATAAAAGTAGATATATTGCGGGGAATGTGATAAATCGGGCATTATTAATGATGCCTGGGCAATGTGATAAATTCAATGGAATTTATCACTTTGCCCGCCTCCCCACTTCGGGCATTATTAATAATGCCTGATTAATCACTTTGCCCGTAACAGATACACAAACAAATTGAGAATAGGTTGGGAAAAGCCCTAATTAGAGGATTATTTAAATAATTCTATCACATTTATAGTTAAACGTAAGATTAGTTTTTGCTCACACATATAATAAAATTTACAATACAAATTTCTGCTAGATTAACTAACTTGCATAATGAAATTACAGGGTTTCATTCAGTTTATTATTTTTAAGTTTTTGAATAAAGTTGTTCCCCCGAGATTACATTGCGAGAAAAAAAGGGGGGTTAGTTTCGGAATTTTCAATTTTTTTTTCCACTTTAACCGTAACTTATAAAATTTAACTGCGCTTCACCCGCATCCCTCAAAATGACTCCCACCAAAACTTCATTCAATGAGATACCATGTTTTGAAATTAAATTTATTAAAATATTAGATAAAAAACCATGTAGAATAACGTTTAAATGAAGTATTTTCGTAGCCTAGTTTCTGAGATATAAAGTTTTGAAATTTCGTTTTGTGTTTTCGCGCGAAAACAGAAACACTGTTGTTGTGCGCTGTGACGTCACATCCAATAGATTCCCGTTTTCCGATCATTGAAAAACAGTAAAAACACTAGTTTCGAGGGCGCTGTGAAGTCAAATCCCGTTTTTTTTTATCACGTGACTTTATTGTTGTTTAGACAAAAATAAAATTGAATTTTAAATTACTTAAAACATATTTTTGAACTTAAAAATCTGATATTTGAGAGTTTTAAACTATAACGTATCAAAAAAAAAAGTGTAAAAGTAAGCAAATCCCTCACTTACGCAAATACCTCATACCGATGAAAGGGTTTGGTTGCCCTTGAATAGGGAATTTAATATCTGATATTAAATGAAACAAGCCAAATTAATGTCAAAATAGTTGTGAATAATCTAGTTCCAAGAACTAGATAATTTCAGGAAAATTGAGCTTAAAAACAGGGTTTTTATTCGTTTTGGTACATTTACTCGTACACTGCAAATAAGCGTGTCTGAAAAGATCATTCAGACACATAAGTGTCTGAAATATATAATTTCAGACACCACAAATATCTAAATTTCAGACATGTAAGCTTTTTGGTATCGAGGAGCTAAGACAAGTGTCTGAATTGTGACATTATGTCTGAATTTAAGACGCATTTGTTAAGAAATTTAAGACTCATAAAATCAGACACTTGTGCCTGTGTTTGAAGTTTTATCAATTTTCAAACTTGGCCTCAAACGTTGCTGTTCGAATTATAAACGCCCTGTATTAGTACTTAATGTTTGCATTTCTGTACAAATTTTTTGGTGAGAAATGAGTTTTAAATTCGAGCATATCGATGTTTTCATCTTGGTATGAAAGCTTCTTGTTTCAAATATGAAGAACCAGGGCCGTATCCAATGGGGGGGGGTTAGGGGTTCAACCCCCCCCCCGAAATTTCGACATCAAATTTTAGATTATTTTTCTTGAAAATTATATCTCACAAGGAGCGATATCCTCTTCGGGTATAACCCAAAGGGTCTCAAAATGAGTAAAAACCCTACTTTTAAGGGTAAAATTTCCAAAATTTTTCTGGGGGAGGACCCCCAAACCCCCTCGAAATTTCGAAATCTATTAAGTGTACGGTTTTTCCTTCAAACTTGTGTGATTTACAAGGAGTGGTCCTCTTTAATGTAACCTAAAGTGTCTCAAAATGAGTTAAAATGCCACTTTTAGGGGAAAAATTCAAAACATTTTCTGGAGTAGGAACCTAAAAACCCCCTTAACATTTCGCCATTTACTACAATATACCTTCTTTTTACCTTGAAAATTCGGCCGCTTACAATGAGTGGTGCTCTATGAGCTCAAACACTCTTTTGAGGGGAAAATTTCTGAAAATTTTATGGGGGAGGTCCCCCAGACCCCCCCTTTTACTTCGAATTTTAATTGTTTATACAATTTTGAAATTTAGTGCATCAAAATTTCTATCCAGTGTTGTCATCTAAAACTTAACATATAAAAGTACCCGTCAGGTACCTCAGAAAATATTTGAGTCAAACCCCTCCCCCCGAAACAAAAGTCTGGTTACGGACCTGTGAAGAACCATGCAGTGGCGGATCTAGAACATGAGCAAGGGGGGGGGCTAATAATCTGATTGAGGATGATAATGAAGTAACAAGCCGTGCTTTTTACAATATTCATTAATGTATTAAATATTGAGGGCAGTGTTGATTGTAAATGACTAGTATTGTTAAATATAACTAATTAATTAGTAATTAAATTAGTTAATCATTAAATATATCAAAATAATAAGGGTGTGTCAACCGGGAGGTTTTTTTTTTACGATGATATGAGTCAAATATTTTTTTCCAAGAATATAGATCAAATGTGAATTTTCGTGCACTTAATTTCAATGTTTAACGAATAATACATCCATCCCGAGGCATAAGGGGGGTTTGGGGGAACCTCCCCCAAGAAAATTTTTGAAAATTTGACCCTAAAAAGTTGTGTTTTGTCTAATTTTTGGTCATTTGGGACTCTTTGAGTGTCACACGAAAAAGATGATTTCTTGTACTCGTTTTCAAAGGAAAAAACTGCAAGATATAAGAATTTCATGGGGGTGGTTTGAACCCCGTAACCCCGTCTCTATTTTCACAGAGTAAATGTTTTGTAAGAGACTTAGCGCATTAGACCCTTTTAAAAAGGGAATCTTATAAAAACCAGGGAGTTAAAGATCTTGCAGAGGGTCTAAAGCTCATAACCTTTAAGTTGTGAAACAAATCTATAAAAATGTAAGGGGCTAAGTATTTTGGAGGTTATGCTTTGTAAGGCTTAGAAAGCTCATTGGAATCTACAAGTTCCGAATCGCATTTATATTAAAGTGATGAAAGCTAAAGATCTTGGAGGGGGCTAACGCTTTTAGGCTAAAGCTCATTAAATTGCGAACTAAATACTATAAAACATCGCAAAGAGGCTAATTCTTTATGGGGGCTAAAACTCATTGGCCCCTTTAAATTGTGAATTGAATCTACAAAAACTCAGGGCTAAAAGCCTTGTAGGAGCTAAAGATCATGGAAGGATTCATAAGGGTTAAAGCTCATTAAATAGTGAACCAAATATATTTAAAAACGCAAGAGGGCTAAAAGCTTTGTAAAGGCTATTAAAGAGCATGGAGGAGGCTAATGTTTCATAGGACTAAAGCTCATTAATTTGTGTAACAAACATAAAAACGCAAGGAGGCTAATGCTTTTCGGGGCTAAGCTCATTGGACCCTTTAAATTACGAATCAAATCTTCAAACATGCAGGGGGCTAATAATTTGTAAGGGCTAAAACCTCTAGAAATCTTTAAATAGTGAATGGAGTTTATAAAAATGCAGGGGGCTAAAGATCTTGGAAGGGGCTTAATGCTTTGTAGACCCTTTGAATTGAGAAAAAGGCAACAAAAAACTGAAAACAAAGTTTAAAATTTTGAAAATTTAAACAAAATTTTCTAAAAACTTAATTTTTTTTCGAAAAAGTTCATTATGTAGTGTAAACTTTAAGTCCCAAGGGGGGGGGGCTATAGCCCCTATAGCCCCCCCATAGATCCGCCACTGGAACCATGCTTTTAATTTTGAAACACCAAACACAATGAGTGTCAGACCATTCAATAGTCACCAATCAAATTATAATTATTTAAAATTTATTTTAAGTTATTCTTATTTTAATGGTTTTGCCCCAGTAAAAACCTAATCCCCATGTTGTGATAGTACGAAATCTCATATAATCGCGCGGTCTATAAAGATTTATAGTGTCATGTAGAGGTCATTAAAACACTTGCTCATAAGACATTTTTTATTTAAAAAAAAAATCCAAACCTAGAAAAAAAAATTGAAAGAAGATCTACAATTATTAAAATTCCTTAAAAACAGTATTACAAGCAGCAATGCGCTTAATCTGTAGCAACCGGTTTATTTAATGTGCCTTGTACTTCGGCAAGTACCTATGGCTGAGTGGCAAGCGCGCTAACCTGGCAAGCGGTAGACCCGAGTTCGAATCCTACCCTCCGCAGTTACACTATTTTTATTTTTTTCCTGCATCGGAATTTCAGACACTTGAAGTGTCTGAACACTTGAAGTGTCTGAAATATTTCAGACGCATTTTTGCGTCTGAATTGCATTTTTGCGCATTTTTGCGTCATTTCAGACACTTATGTGTCTGAATTTCAGACATTTTCATTTACAGTGTAGTCCAAATTTCAGGGAGAGATGTTGGTTTTGATGTACGATTTCGTAACTTGGTTCATTTATTTTCGTGTTTAAAGGAGGTGACTCAAGGTTTGTAGAGAGAGAAGGTTGGCTCATCCGTGACGTCACCTGATGGGAAGAGGGTGCTCTGCCAATGGCAATGCTCGTATAGAGCTGTACGGGCATTGCCATTGGCAGAGCACCCTCTTCCCATCTGGTGACGTCACGGATGAGCCAACCTTATCTCTCTACAAACCTTGAGATGACTGTAATTAAACTTATGCTCATCTGTAATATTACTATACGTAAGTTGGGGAAATAAAAAACGACTCAGTTGAGATTTCTGACGAACCACTTGGGTTAGGAAGACAAATAAGGTGTCATTTTTCATGTCATGAAGTATTCTTTAAATGAAAAAATTTTCCGAGTCCTTAGGGGGCCATCTTCATATTAAACGAAACACTAACTTTTGTTTTTCCTATGGGGACCCCCAATTATTATGCGTTTTACTGAAAGAGCATCCCATAAACCTCCAAATACCAAGTTTCATTCAAATCGGTCGGTAAATTAAGCTTTTACGTTTTGGGGGTCGTCTCCAGAGTGAGAAAGATTAAAATTCTGTAAACACTATTTCCTTAAAACGGTGGGATGGTAAGACTTTTACTCACCACTTTAATGACGAGCACTCGGTGGCCTCAGGGCCTTTATACCTCCAAAGTGGGTTGAGTTGCTCAGCTAAAACAAGTCAAGTCACAAGAAGACAGCTACACGAGCACTCGGTGGCTTTCGAGCCTTTATACCTCCAAAGTGGGTTGAGTTGCTCAGCTGAAATCATTCAAAGAAGACAGTCATACTGTGGCTTCGGCCACCAGCCTCAAGACAAATCAAGCATGCGCTCCGCGCAGCGGAGCGCAGTCAAGACAGGAGCTTGAAGTCCTTAGGGACTAGGTGCTCCTTCGAAATTAAAACCCCACGGTCACCACTTTAATGTTTATTGAAAAATTTATAAGTAATTTATTGAAATTTTATATCAAATTTGCATTTTAATTTAAGTTATGGTGATTAAAATAAGGCGACTTTTTCCAGAAAAAGCATTCGCCGGTATGCATTTGGCAGTGGTATACGGTCCCTTAAAGAGTGGGAATTTAGTTTAATTCGGTTTTTTCCAAAACTATTAATTGAAATCGACTGAAATTTTGGTTTTCCACATAAAATTACTACCAGAATCGATTACCATAAAAATATTAAAAGATTTTAAAATTTAATTTTTGGGTCAAAATTAGATGTTAATTATCTATCTATTAACCATTAAATATCGCTACAAAAACATAATTATTTTGTTTGGGGACACAAATTTGATCTAAATTCAAAGTTTCATATTTTTTATGCCGAAAACATTTTGACAAATTTCACATTGAATGGTTGACATTTTAAAAATATATTATGCTTCTATTTGGATACTTACATGGATGAAACTTGGTATTTGGGGGTTTATAGGGATACTCTTTCAGAAAAATGCATAATAATTGGGGGTCCCCATAGGAAAAACAAAAGTTAGTATTTCGTTTAATATGAAGACGACCCCCTAAGGACTCGAAATTTTTTTTTCATTTAAAGAATACTTCATGACATGAAAAATGACTTCTTATTTGTCTTCCTAACCCAAGTGGTTCGTCAGAAATCTCAACTGAGTCGTTTTTTATTTCCCCAACTGTACATTATTGAATTTATCTTCTTTCAATATTTAGCCTCAAGTGAAGATAAAATATTTTAAAATTCCGGATTAAATTTTGACGATTAAAAAGTCGCTAAAACGGGAATTTTGTTAAACGAGCCGCCTTTGTTGTTGGGTTCGTAGATCGTTCTGAAAAATCAAAATTTTATAAATATTTCAAGTAGGTATTAAAGAAATAGTTAACCTGTAAATTCTAAGAAATACATATTTATCAAGTAATGAATTATGTAGAGCGTTACTTTATAAATGACCCGATTAATTTGGTGAAATTCGAAATGCCACCGATGCTTATGTTTTCAGTCACCTTATATTCTAATTTAAACACTTTATATTTAATTAGTTAACCAGGGCGCGAAATTTCCGCTCGCCAACTCGCCATTGGCGACCAAAAATTTAAGGCTGGCGAGGAAAAAAATGTTGAGTTTAAAATAAAAAATGTCAAAATCAAGGAACCTCGATCGAGCGGCTCTTGTTGTACATAATGATAGTCTTGCATTGTGTAAAGTTTGTCAGGAAGTGCCATCCAGTAATGTGGACATAAAGTGGATTAATGGTTTTTCCGGACCTTTTAAAAAGGAAACTTTTTCTTGCCATAATCAAAGCAAAATCAACTGTGAAAATTTTGCCATTGTAAAGGCAGACTGAGACACTGGAGGATTTGCTCAGAATTTCCATTAATGGACCCTCTCTAAAAGATTTTGTCCCAACAGCTGATATCGACAAGTGGTATTTTAGTGCTGGAAGGCAGCGATACACAAACATAAGGGGATAAAACTAACAGAAACTTTTCATAGATGGCTATAAGGGGGGTATGTAACAACTTCTGACTTGATATCAAATATAGTTAGTTTTATTATATATTTTGCAGTGTATTTTAATTTTACATTCTTTTAAAGTTTTACTTTCCATAATGTTTCTGTAAACACTATTTTTTAAAATAAAAAATAAAATATGAATCCAAAGTAGTGGCGAGTAAACATTTTAGTCTGGCTAGTACCTTTAGAGCTGAAATTTCATGCCCTAGCTGAATTAACACCTTTTAAATTTATTTTGGCGGTCGATTGTAAACTTTCCGAGTACATGTGAAACACCATTCTTATTTTTTTTAATGAAATAAAAGTCTCGTGGAACCCCTAAATTTTTTCATGGAACCCACTTCAGGAACCACTGCTGTATGCCATCAAAATCAGGTAAAGTAACTTACAGGTAAAGAAGCACATAAACTCTCTACAGAGTCATTGAAAAATCCTTCAACATCTTCTGGAGCGAGGCAAGTGTACTCAAAATGTTCAGGATCTACAGTTGCAGGATCTGTTGGTTCCCTTTCAGTAATATCTGCTTCGAAATCGTCATAATAACCAACACCATCATCAATATCTTCATAATCACTACCTTCTGATTCTGCATCTGAATTATCAGTAGACATCTAAAGAAATGATAATTTTTTAAAAATGTTTTTCAAGTTATAGAAGTAATTTTACAAATACAACCCATATAAATAGCAGCAGAGATATTTTTAACTCCTCTGATGAGAGAGTATTTCACTCCTTGAAAATTGGAAATACTCTTTAAAAAACTAGCCAGGAGTATTTTCACTCTTTGAACTTTTCACAAAGTTTAGCTTAAAAAATGCACTGCGTGACCCACCGAAATAAATAATATTTTTCTACTGAAAACACCAACACACATTTTCACCCGACTTCTGGCCAAAGCCATCAGTTGCCAAAAGCCACGGCACCCTAATTATCATACTTTTTAATTGTGATTTCATGCAGCCATAGTAATTTTTTTTTTCATTTATTGTTCTGATGCTTAGGGAGTTTGATGGTGGTTTTCTGCTATTTCCGTATTTTACTCCCCTTAAAATTCAATTTCACTCCTCCTAAAAAAAGTCAAGGAGTATTTTTACTCTTCCAAAAAAATCCTGGAATAACACTAAATAGCTGTATCAGTATATAGCAGTTGAATCGTCAGTTTGAAAAGGGGAATAAGTCCAAAAACCTATTTTTGAGAAAATCGGAAAAAAAAAAACTAGTATTTAAGTAATGGAATTTTTTTGTACAACCACAAAATTTTTACTGAAAATTCAGGACTCTATATAGAATAGAGCATTTTCAATCACATGACTCGGACCTAACAACGGCCTTAGCAACAGAATAGAAATGTTACAGTTTTTTGCCCTACAGAGGGTAACAGTTACAGAAAATGACTGGCCGTGGAATTCTTCTATTGGAGCATTTGCAATCACGTGATCCCATACTTAAAAACCGCCTTAGCAACAGATAAACAACGGCCTTAGCAACAGTTAAAAGCCCTACAGAAGGTACACAGTTAAAAGAAAATAATCGGTTGTGACGTCACCTGAAAATACTCTATACAGAACAATCATCGAAAAAAAATAACTAGTAACCTTCAAAAATATTTTACAGTCGAAAAAAGTGGATGGACTTATTCCATTTTTCAAACTTATGAAATTTCAGCTGAAAAAAAAATCTTAAAAACCACTTTAATCGAGAGTTAAATTTTATTTATGCTTAGTTCATAGCACAAAAGAATAAGAAAAAGAAAGACAAATTAACTTAAATGGGCTATATATCTGCCTATAGAGGGCAGTTATACTTTCCCACTTTCCATTCATGTGTAAGGGGGCATTCATTAATTACACAATACGCAAGGATGATTTTGGGAATTTTTGCCCCCCCCCCTACCCAATGTAAGCAGTGGCGTAACTAGAATAGACCAATGGGGGGTGTTACTCCGACCAGTCAACCACTCCAACACATTACTCCTTTTAAAAAAAATTCTCATAATGTAGGTATAATATTTTCTTTTTTTTTGCAAAACTTCCGATGGGAAAACTTAATCTAAGAGGCTTAACTTTCAAGGGAAAAACACAGTACTATAACAGACGTAATTTTAGAGAGGGGTTTGGGGGTTCTCCCTCAGAAATTTTTAAAAATTTGTCTCTCAATGTAGTGTTTAAATTCATTTTGAGGCCCTTTGGGTTAGTTTCTAAAAGAACAGTTCCTTGTGAACCACCTGCTTTTTCCTATACCTGTGATGCCCTCAGCGGCGATTGAGTGGAAATAGTTGGGGAGTGGACTGGTGGATAGCAAGTGGACCTTACTTGTAAAGAGAAAATTTTTCAGTTTTAGAAACCGTTGATGTAATGGGGGGGTTGCATCCCCAATAACCCCCCTCGTTACGGCTATTAATGTCCTTAAACCTTATGTAGCATTTTAGAAATCGTAAAGTAGGATTTGCGTCCTTGTTAACTTGATACGTAAAAAATTGTTGGTGATACAGAGATGCAAGTACAAAACGGGGGTCTGAGGATTCCTCCAGAAAATTCTTGAAATTTGACCCTTAAAAACGGGTTTTAACTCGTTTTTGAGCTGATTTTCAATGGGGGGGGTTTACATCCCCAATAACCCCCCCCCTTGTTACGCCTATGCGTAAAACAGTACTTAAAAGGGACTAATTTCAAAAGTATTTTGTGGAGAGTGCCCCCAACAACCCTTTAAAATTTCTAAACCTATTTATATGCTATTTTTCCTTGAAAATTCCTTATCGCAATATAATAATAATAATCGTTTGCTAACTAATAACTTGATTTCAATGTTTGTTGGGAATGAGTTTCGACCACGTGACAAATTACTGGTACAACATTCACACAACAATACATCTATACAAATGTAGAACACCCTAATGAGGAATTTGCGCGGTTTTTTTTAATACTTTTAATCGATACTCCGTGAAAAAATAGGCCTGTGTGTGAAATTTCAGGTTGATTTTACAGTTTTTTCAATTAGGAAAAAATTATTAAAAATTCGCAGGTCATGCTCTTCGTTTGAAAAGCTTATTATTTCGCTAATTCCCTACTCTTTGGGTCATGGAGAAGGGTGATAAAGTTAATTACAAGTACTTCTAGCTAAAAACACAACTTTACAGGTAATTAAAGCACCAATTTGAGGAGAGAAAATCAAAACAAACTCAACTTTATGACCTGTGACGTAATATCGTGTTTCAAGTCACGTGTGTTTTTATCGATTTATAAATCAAAATATTTCATTTTCTTTTAGCTATTGGAAAATTTCAACCATATTTTCGAATTCAACGCTCGAAAATCCATTAGAAAATTCACAATTTATAAAAAAAACCTCGCACACGCAAATTCCTCATTACACTTTCAAAATATCATAACTACTAATTTGAACATTTATATCAATCACTATATTTACTTACTTTTTCCGAGATATTCGTCATTTTAAAATTTGGCAATTAAGCTCTCGAGAGTTCCACGCAGGCGCAAGCTCTATTTATTTTTGCTTATTCTTGTTGCCAAACATTTATAAGAAAAAACGAGTGTTGCCACTCATTGAACGAAAAAAAAAATATAACACGAAGTAAGACCAATACAACGCGCCCCCTTCATCCGCGATTCCATCCCGAAGCTCGCCCTCTAGTGGTAGCTTTTGACAACTTAACTAGCGGGATCGGACAACAAACAGTTAGTCAATCCCGTTAGTAAAGTTGTCAAAAGCTACCACTAGAGGGCGAGCTTCGGGATGGAATCGCGGATCAAGAGGGCGCATTGTATTGGTCTTACTTCGTGTTATATTTTTTTTTCGTTCAATGAGTGGCAACACTCGTTTTTTCTTATAAATTTTTGGCAACAAGAATATAAGCATGTTCAACGTAGAACAAAAAAAAGGCCGTCTCTGGAAATAATTTATAAAATTTTGAAATTTGGCACACTTTCTCGGATGGGTCAAGGTATTAATATGATCTCTAAAGTGTATTTTATAACCATAGTAATTTTCAAAACTTTTCATTAAAAGTCTTTAGAAATATGCTCAGTTTAAAATTAAGCTAAAAAAAGTTAGAAGCTGAAAGTTTTTGACAACGCTATATTTTTAAGTATAAATTAACAGCGCTGTAAATGAATATTTCTTTCATATTCTTGCAATAAGAAAGTATTACTAGTATTACTTAATCCTATCAAAAAATATTTCAAGGGAACTAAAAATAAATGCTCTGGGAAAATTAATGTTCCGTTTGACTTATTTTTTCTAATTAATATTGTTAAAAGGGGGATTTCATTACAAAATTCGGTAAATAATTGTGCCGTTTTTTTAATTGTTCATTATGCACAATTCCTGTAGATTTTTTATGAATATACAGTGTAAACCAAGAATATTAAGTATCCAAATAAATTTTTATCTTATAAAAGCTCGTGATATTTTATTAAAACAATAGGTATAATTAAATTCCCTGAAAATTCCATTAAATGTTTCCCGAAAATTTGTGTTGTTCAGAACTACTTCTAGTCATTGGAGGTCAAATCACTGGCCCGGCGGACCAGTGATTTTCTGATTCCACTGGTCCAAACCGTTTTTTTAGTTGTGCTGATTGATGTAATATCAAATAAAAAAAATGTTTGCAGTATTTTTTTTTTTCTCTTAGTAGATGGCGCCCCGATAACTTAAACTCTTATGTATATATGTTATGGGCAAAGTGATTAGTCGGGCATTATTAATAATGCCCGAAGTGGAGGTGGGCAAAGTGATAAATTTCATTCATAAATTCCACTGAATTTATCACACAACACACATTGCCCGTAACATATATATAACTTAAACTTAAGACAGCTTATTTTCTCTGAACTATTAGTTTAAATCTAAGACTGTTCGTTCAAAGATATTTAATTTTTAGGATGGACCACTTCTTCCTTTTTACCAACCATTTTGTTCGTGACCGCTAGGTGTCGTTACGATATAACCCAAGTTAAGACTGTTTAGGGCCGTATTCAGAAACTTTTAACAGGATGATGAACAGATACGAGAACGACCACTTCGTGTTTAGGGCCGTATTCAGAAACTTTTAACAGGATGATGAACAGATACGAGAACGACCACTCGTGTTTAGGGCCGTATTCAGAAACTTTTAACACGATGATGAACAGATACGAGAACGACCACTCGAGCTCATTCGGCCAGCTCGATCGTCTGCTGGCTGCTGCCTTCTATCGAAAGGAGCTGCAATGAGGCAGCAGCCAGCTTGACGATCGAGCTGGCCGAGCGATCGTTCTCGTATCGGTTCATCATCGTGTTAAAAGTTTCTGAATACGGCCCTTAATTAGCTAAACTAGTTTACATGCTCTACTTATGCACTTAAAATCTCACTCTCAAAATAAAAACAGGCTGCTTAGAACGAAAGGTCCACGGCCATAGGCGGTAGTAAGAAAAATCTATGTAAAAAAAGCCATTTTGGAGCTGGGATCTCGTCACGTCACGATTGAGGATACATTGAATGAGCTTTGAGATCAAAAATAAACTGTTTACCTATCTGTCAATCATTGATTTCCCGTGCTGCCCTCTATATTATAAAAAAATTTGATTTTTCTCTGTGGTTTTAGTCATATCCTTTTTTTCTCACCTTTGCTCATTTTCAATCTAAACTTTGTCTTCCCCAATTTTATCTCTAAAATCATCATTGACCCTGGAACAGTGGCGTGACTATAGAGTTGACTCATGGGGTGTGTTACTCCGACCAGTCAACCCCTCCAACATATTACTCCCTTTTAAAAATGTCTCATAATATAGGTATAATGTAAACAATTTTTTTTTGCAAAACTCCCGAAAGTAATACTTCATCTAAGAGGCTTAACTTTCAAGGGAAAAACACAGTATAACAGACGTAAAAATTTTAGAGGGGGGTTTGGGGGTTCTCCCCCAGAAATTTTTTAAAAATTCGTCTCTCAATGTAGTGTTTAAATTCATTTTGAGGCCTTTTTGGTTACGTCCTACTAAAAGAACAGTTCCTTGTGAACCGCTTTCCGTGTAAAGGGAATTTCTTCAGGTTTTCATGTTTTAGAAACCGTCGATGTAATGGGGGGGGGTTACAACCCCAATAACCCCCCACTCGTTACGCCTATGCATGTAAGGGTACACTGCACATGCGCCATTTGGTTTAGGGTATTTTCGTCCCCGGACATTTGGTCCCCGAAAAATTTATCGATTAGTTCCTCCCGTGTTACCAGTAACATCGACATCCTATGAATATGTTTATGCGATTCTATATGTTTATGCGATTCTATATGTTTATGCGGATACGATTCTAGGTATCAATACTGTCTCTAATCAGCACAAATGTTAAGAGTGAACGCAATTGTAAAAAATGCGTAGTAGTGACAATGCCTCGTCAAGAGGAATCTAGAATCGTAATTTTATTTTTTTTTAATAAATTTAAAAAAGGTTTTATATACTACACTCCTGCACGTGCAAGACTTTTTCTGGGCTGATTTTCAGTGCTGATTACAGATATTTCATCAAAACTATGGTTTGAAAGATTTAAAAATTTTAAATTTTTTAAAATTGTTTTAAAAAGGGTTTAATACTACCCTCCTGCACTTGCAAGACTTTTTTCTGGGCTGCTTTTCAGTGCTGATTACAGATATTTCATCAAAACTGTGGTTTGAAAGATTTTAAAATTTAAAATTGATTTAAAAAGGGTTTAATACTACTCTCCTGCAATTACAACAGTTTTTTCTGGGCTGCTTTTTAGTGCTGATTACAGATATTTCATCAAAACTGTGGTTTAAAAGATTTTAAAATTTTAATTTTTTTAAAATTTATTTAAAAAGGGTTTAATTCTACACTCCTGCACTTGCAAGACTTTTTCTGGGCTGTTTTTCAGTGCTGATTACAGATATTTCATCAATACAGTGGTTTAAAGATTTTAAAATTTTAATATTTTTTAAAATTGATTTAAAAAGGGTTTAGTTCTACACTCCTACAGCCACCCTATTTTAGATGAAATAACATTAATCAGCACTTTAAAACATCCCAGAAAACGTCTTGCAAGTGCAGGAGGGTAGAATTAAAGCCTTTGTAAATCAATTTTAAAAAAAATTTAAAATTTTAAAATCTTTCAAACTACAGTTTTGATGAAATATCTGTAATCAGCACTCAAAAGCAGCCCAGAAAAAAGTATTGCAAGTGCAGGAGGGTAGTATTAAACCCTTTTTAAATCAATTTAAAAAAATTTAAATTTTAAAATCTTTCAAACCACAGTTTTGATGAAATATCTGTAATCAGCACTGAAAATAAGCCCAGAAAAGACTTGCAAGTGCAGGAGGGTAGTATTAAACCCTTTTTAAATCAATTTAAAAAATTTAAAATATTTCAAACCACAGTTTTGATGTAATAACTGTAATCAGCACTGAAAATGAGCCCAGAAAAAAGTCTTGCACGTGCAGGAGTGTAATATAAAACCCTTTTTAAATCAATTACAGAAAATAAAATTACGATTCTTGATTCCTCTTGACGAGGCATTGTCACTTCTACGCAGATTTTTTAATTGCGGTCACTCTTAACATTTGTGCTGATTAGAGACATTAGTGATACCTAGAATCGTGTCCGAGATCGCTAAGATCCGGAGCATGCGCATAAACATATCCATAGGATGTCGATGTTACTGGTAACACTGGAGGAACTAATCGATAAATCCTTCGGGGACGAAATGTCCGGGGACGAAAACGACGTATCCCCATGCGCAGGGAGTTTGATTTCAGAAGCAAGTCTTGGCGATCGCTTTGACATCCAGTGTTTCCATGCTGCCATCTATACTTATTTTTACTTTGCGGATGGAGCTTGGATATTCCAAGTGGCATAAGAAACAAAAACAACATACTTGTTTTTTAAAAATTCATGTTTGGTTAAAAAACTGATATTGAAGATAGTTTCTTTTGATTTCTTCAATAATAATTAATTCATAAAATATAACTCAACTTTAAATCAAGCAAATATCATATTAAAGGTTGACTTTAAACATTTCATTTTAGTTATTTTTTTATTAAATAATTAGATTATATTATTATTAGATTATATTATATTATTCTTATAATAAAACGAATATTTGGTTAATAAACTGATTATTAAAAAACAATTGATTAAATTCAATTATTTTTATTTTATATGGGCGAAATATTCTAATAATATAACTTAATTATTTAATAAAAAATAACTAAAATGAAATGTTTCTGTGATATATTCCAATATTTTTATATTATTTCTTTATAAAAATAAAATTAAAGTCAACCTTTAATGTGATATTTGCTTGATTTAAAGTTGAGTTACATAGATTTCTCTCTCTTTTTGCTTTTGTTTTGACAACTGGAAGATGGATTCAACATTTAATTTTTTATCTTTACTTAATGCTTCTCAAATAAAAAAGATACATCTGATACACCTTCATTTTTTTTTAAATAAAGCTTCGTTAACATACCGAGATCGTACGCATTTTTAAGTTTTTCTGGGGTTATTCAATAGTAATTTGATTAGAATAATTGGAATTTGTTTATATTAATTAATTTGTTAAAATTTTACGTAAGAATGGGTTTGACCCCCCATCCCCCAAGTAAGGGAATGTAGAGATTATTCCAACCCCCCCCCTCTCCCTCAGGACCCTTACGTAATTAATGAATGACCCCTAAACACAAAGCCTGTTGGTTGCTGCTATGAGAAGTTTCGGTACGCAAATCGTGATAAAAAAAGACGCTACATATAGGTACATGGGTTTAACAAATAATCATATTTTTAAACTGACGTTCTTCATTTCACTCAAAATTCAGACACCGCGCTGTGAACTACTTTGGTTGTTAGTGAAGTCATAGGTTCTACTAACGTTGTGCAACACGTGTTTATTTACTGAAATCCACATAATAGTCCACAGGCCCCCGTTGAAAAATTTTATTGATTAATAACAGGCTGAATCTTCGTTGGTCGCTTGGTTTCGTCGAGACGCCCACATTGCTCAGCTAAAAATCTCGAAAGCGGGTAGCTAATTTACTGCGCATGGGTCAAACATGTCGATTGGGTGGTTGTAAAATATTTATTAATAACGTTTTCTTTTTTAGTTAAATTTTGAGATAATGTGATAAATATCTCGAAAAAATGAGTGTCCTACAAAACTGGGGGTATGAACGGAGAGTCCCCCACTGCCAACATGTCCGAATAACGAGTTTAAAATATTTATTAATAACGATCTGATTTTTTTACACCGGCTTGGTAAATATTTGTTTAATTAAATGGCCACATTGTCCTACAAATTAAGGGGTAGGTTTTCGCAGTCCTACACTCGGAAAATGTGAATTCCACGACGATTTTTTATTCATTAATAACAACCTGATTTTGTTTTTTTTCTTTAGGGAATAACGTGTGAAACACGATTTTACAACTGTCCTACTCAAAATGTGGTATATATTGATGAAAATTAACTTACTCTTAAAAACTCCTTCGACCGGCTTGTCGCAGTTTGGAGTTGGTTGCAAATACTATTTTTAAACGGTAATTGAGCTTTGTACTACTATAGTCCCGCTCACGAGGCAAGAGGAAATGTTCATAAATATTGTTATTTATAGATTTTCCTTTTTTTTATTCGACAATCCGTGACGATAATTTTTTTTACATTTAATCATTTTGTTAACATGAATTAAATTCAATAATTTATTTTTTTATCAATAAGGAATCAATTTTGTTCGAAACGACATCAGAATTAAATTTACATAATCATTGAACTAAACTGAGTCGAATAAAATGATAAACAATTAAAAAAAAAGTGGTTATGGAAAGAATCTAAAGAACTTTAAAATATCCGGATCTTACCACCATTACTATGACAGCTTTTTGTGCACACTATTAAGTAAAAATACAAAATTTCGCAAAAAGAGCAATCATAAATATAAAGAGACATAGTTCCTAAAGAAAATAATCTAAATCAGGGTGTTGTTATTAATAAAAAATATCGTCTTTGAATTGATATTTGAATAACGTTTGGAACACGATTTTACTACTGTCTTACTCAAAAAGTGGTGTATATTTGAGGCGAGCTTACTCACCACTATAAGAGTCAGATTTATTCAAATGGCTACAATACAAATTACCATCTTAAAAACTCCTTCGACCAAATAATCGCAGTCTGTTGCAAATACTATTTTTAAACTTTAGTAAAATTCAATACTGAAGCTTTGAATTACTAGTCCCGCCCACTCGACAAAGAGGAAATGGACAATAATATTTATATTTATATATTTTTCCCTTTTTTATTCGACAATCCATAGTTACTCCTTGTTGCTGTAAGCACCTCAATAATTATAAAAGTCATATTTCAATCAATTCTTGTCGGACTAGCGGTGGATACCCTTATTTTTGTCGGCCACTGTTATTTCCGGGGAGAGGATACACTAAACTATCATGTAGTATCTTTGTCCTACAGTTATTAATAAATAAAAAATCGTCGTGGAATTGACATTTTCCGAGTGTCGGACTGCGAAAACCTACCCCTTAATTTGTAGGACAATGTGGCCATTTAATTAAACAAATATTTACCAAGCCGGTGTAAAAAAATCAGATCGTTATTAATAAATATTTTTAACTCGTTATTCGGACATGTTGGCAGTGGGGGACTCTCCGTTCATACCCCCAGTTTTGTAGGACACTCATTTTTTCGAGATATTTATCACATTATCTCAAGATTTAACTAAAAAAGAAAACGTTATTAATAAATATTTTACAACCACCCAATCGACATGTTTGACCCATGCGCAGTAAATTAGCTACCCGCTTTCGAGATTTTTAGCAGAGTAATGTGGGCGTCTCGACGAAACCAAGCGACCAACGAAGATTCAGCCTGTTATTAATCAATAAAATTTTTCAACGGGGGCCTGTGGACTATAACCGACACGCCATAAAACTACTCAAGTCGAAGTGGAAATCACGATTAAAAAGTATAGGTATGATAATTAGGGTGACGTGGCTGATGATGAAACCAAAATAGGGGTTCACAAATGGGGAAACATCAGTGTCACTAAACAAGTGTTGGTCACTTACTTACCGCCTGATTTGGGTATTCCGCCTCCGACTGCTGCATGTTTTCATCACTATCACTACGTTCCATTTTTAGGCCTAACAACCGCGCTCCGCGAAATTCTACACACACACACACACACTCTACAACAACACGTTAAAAAATGACCCACCGGCGAAACCTGTCCCTGCCTGCCCTGCCCCCTGCCTTTCCCTAAACCCCCCCGGGGGAGATAAGGAGAGAGGACAGGTAGACGCTCTCATTCTGCCATCTGGCGGCGACCCTCCGCTCCAAACCCCACCATAGTTTGGGGACCAAGAGACAAATTGAATCGCCAGTTTAAAAAACTGGAATAAGTCCAAAAAATTTCAAATTGACTGTTTGTGGTCAAAAACATATCTAAGCTAAGGAAAGAGGAGAAAAATAGCCCCTTGAAATTGCGAAATCGATGTCCAATTGTCCATTACTGTATTTTTTTTTATTTAATTTGGAATTAAACTCAATTTTTCTTTTCTTTCTTATTTTTTGGGCCGTAAAGTAAGCCACAATAAAATTTGACTTCAATTTAAAAGTGATTTTAACTTTTTTTCTATCTGGGGAATATTTGACTTCTTTCAAATTCACTTATTCCATTGATACTAGCTTAAAATGACTCAGTTTCATTAAAATTTTGAATTTTATTTGGATTAATCTTTCTAATTTCCATTTTTGTGCTGTGAACTAAGCAGAAATATAATTTAATTAGAGTTGTTTTTAGCATTTTCTTTCCAGCTGAAATTTCATAAGTTTAAAAAAGGGAATAAGTCCATCAACTTTTTTCAACTATAAAATATTTTTGAATTACTTATATTTGTTTCGATGATTTCTCTGTTTTCTAAATACAGTCCTGAATTTCAAGTAAAAATTTGGTTATTATGCAACGAAAATTCCATTACTTATACATTCCCCCCCCCCCCCAGATTTTCTCAAAACTTGGTTTTTGGACTTATTCCCTTTTTCAAAGTGACGATTCAATTAAACCCTAATCCTTACTCAATAGACCATAAAATGACATTATGTAGTACACAATAGCATAAATGAATAGTCACAAATTTGCACTTCCCCAAAAATGACAATAGAAAATTCCAACCATTCCAAATTAGCAATATCATCATTAAGCTGTCAAATGAAAAAAACCCACAAAATTGCTGTACCCCCCCCCCCAAACAAAACCACTATATTATCATGTGAGACTTTTTTTTATAGTGTCACATGGAGAAATATAAATTAAATGGCCTCGTGCGTCTGCAGAACTGCATCCGCTAGTTCCAATGCATCCATGCTGTAGAGGACCTCTCGGAGTTCTGAAGCCAGCGGCACCAAACCCAGATTCAAGATATGTGGGACAAGGGCCGGGCACTCTAGAATGTGATCCGGGGTAAGGTGATGCGACCAACCTTTCGAGGCTCTGGCAACCCTCCTTTTCCATGGACAGTGCAATAATGTGAGACATAACACAAGTAAAAGACTTACATTGTTTGAAAAAGGTAATATAAGTGAAGTATTTGACAAAAAAAACTAGAATTGGCTGAATAAAAATTCGCTCTAATAAAAGGTAAAAACCGCTACTTTTACACAGGAATGAGATTGGCAAAAGAGTAAAAAGTCTGAAAATTCCGTGAACGACATTTGATCTCTTAAATTGAGGATAAATCGGAGAAACTAATCATAATTAATTAACATTAATTTCAGCAATAAATTCTTACAATTTGAATTTAAAAGTTTAATGTGCTAAGCTGTTATAATAAATTGGCTTAAATATGAAAATTTACCATACAAAAGAGCCTCGTAAGTCAAGAATATCAACTTGAATTTAGAAAAATGGATGTCCCAGTCAAAAATTTCAGTTCATAAGCTGATTTTTTTTAAAAGTAAAAAGTAAAAAGTCAGAAAAATTTTCAAGATAATTTCAAAAAAGTCTGAAAATCGTCCAAAAGTCTTAAAAATCTAGTGTTCGGCACTAGTTAACTAGAACTAGTTGCAACTAGTAGTTAACTACCGATCAACTAGTAGTTAAATAGAAGTTTAACTACTTTTGGTTTAAACTAGTTCAACTATTTGTTGAACTACTTTTTTTAATAACTACTAGTTAAAACTACTTTCAAATTTTCAACTACTTCAAAAAATAATTTGTTTAAAATTTTTATCAAAATATACAAAATATTTTCCAATGTGGCAACTTTAAACATATTTAATTAAGATGTCAGAGTATTTAAATACCATACCCAGAAATAAAGGTCATTTTTACGCGAAGTATTATTTTTTTTTTTTGTGATACTAGGGGGCCTGCCCCCTGCTCGCTATCGCTCACCAACCCCCGGAACTACTTCGCAGTTCTTTTTAGATCGCTTCGCGATCTCAGCGAGCAAAGCTCGCTTGTTCCATCTTACCAATCACCCCGCTGGTCGGCTTAATTAATGCTCCTTTACAACCGAAACTACTTATCACTCTTGCTGATAAATAATTTAATCCAAATCATCCCGAAAAAAACTATTGCTGAAATATTACTTTCCTAACTTAAATTGAAAATAAAAGAAATCACACATAGTGAGCTATCGTTCACCAACCCTCTGAACTGCTTCGCAGTTCTTCTCAGATCGCTTCGCGATCTTAGCGAGCAGAGCTCGCTTGTTCATCTCAACAATCCAGCAGAAGCCTTTTCTCCGAATAATTTAATTGAAATGTTAAAAAAATATTCAGCAAGTCTACTAATAACCATCAACCACTTTGTAGAAAAAAGCATTGTTGAAAATAAAAGAAATCAGACTCATAAATAAAAGACGCATAAAACTCGTCTGTTTCTCTAGTGAACGGCGAGAAAGAGAAGAAAAAATTGAAACTTTGAATCTTAATAATTCTAAAACTAATTAGAATTTCTGAAAAAACAAAAAGCCAATATTTTTATAAAAATTATTTCTATGTGTCTTTAAAATATCATAGTTCTACTGTGATTAGTTTTGCTTTTATAACGAAAAAACAGAAAAATCTTCAAAATTTTCGAAACTTTAAAACTTAATTACTCCAAAACTAATTCGAAATTCGAAAAAAGGGCGACGTGGTGCAAAACTGCACATCTAAGAGTATGTGTCTGCAAAAAATCATATTTCTGCTGCTAATAGATTTTGCTGGGGGCGAACTCGCAGCAGAAAAAAATAATTTTCGACTTTGACATTAAATAACTCTATAACTAATTATCTCATCTATTAGCTTTTAGAACGAAAACGATCCTCATACACTTGAATAGAAATGTTTAAAATTTCACAAATTTCCGTGGAATAGTTTTTGCGTAGTGAGAGTTCAAAGTGTTCAAAAATAAAATTTTCAAAAGCAGCGGCGGCGGCGGCAGCGGCGGCGGTCACTGTTACTTTTTTTTAATATAGAGAGATAGATAATAAGAAAGATGTATTAGAATTAGGGCAAAAAATAGGCAATGGAATTTAATAGATTAGTTAACTACTTTGGGAAATAGTTAACTACTAGTTGCAACTAGTCCCATAAAAAAATAGTTAACTACTAGTTACAACTATAATTTCTCAGACTAGTTAGTATTTGGTAGTTAACTATTTTTTGACCACTAGTTGCCGAACACTAGAAAAATCTCATCCCTGACTTTTAAAAGCAAAATAATGTTGTCTTTAAAACGCGTGAAATATAGATTTTCATAGAAAAAGATCGTTCGTTTACATCGGACTACGGGAGCATTGAAATATTCTCGATGCCCACTGAATAGCCAGGGAGAGAAGAGCACCCCCCAAGTCCCCCCAACCCATTGTGATCGTTCGGATTGTGCGCTGACTGACCTAAAGCCCCCCTTGTGTGTGGGGGGATTTTTGAAAGCCCATTCATCGTTTCCTTATCGGATAAGGGACGTTGTCCAAATTGAACGCGTGGTTAGGATCAACACGTGGTTGAGGAAGGAATTATTTTTTCTTTTTGGGGTTTTCCATTGAGATCGATTAATTTCCTCCTGAGACATGCTTTCTCCAGCCGTTGTAACAGGATTCCCACTCAATTTCAGAAATAAAATTCCCTGACTTTTCCAGCTCAATTTTAAAAGATTTTTTTTGTTCCAAAAACTCGACATCTTTCAGATATTTCTAGCTCTAATGAACATTTATTTTCAATAAATGGTCTATTTTTTCCACTTTCTAGAGCCAAAATTGACACACAAACATTTTTAAAATTATCATTTACCAGGTAAAAAGCGTGGCATTATTTGTGGACAGCCCCTTATCGCATTTGGTTGCGTTTTGTTGACCGACTTCCGAAGAAGGGGCTCTATTCGACGATAAATCAAGTTCGAGAGGGGTTATTCCTATTGTACGCGCAGAGGTAACAATAGGGAAGAGAGAAACTGGTCCTCGTGTCCAAAAATTAAGGATAGCTATACAGTCACTCCAGGAAGTATTCGTACATCCAACAAATTTGCACTAGTATACCTCCTATTAAGGCTAAATTACACGTGCAAAATCCAAACAAAAATTATCCTCACATAGTATGTTATTCTTCATTATAATCTACCAAAAATAAGAGCAAAAAAATATCAAAACAGTTAGAAAAAATTACTTACAAAATGAAGTAATTTGAAAGTTATTGGTATTATGAACCTCAAGAAAAAATATTACATGTACGTGCTTTTAAATTAGGATTAGGAACAAAATAAGCTTTTCAGAAATGCAATGATCCCATGTTAAGTCTATGGTTGTACGAATATTTGTTTGGACTTTCAAATTGCTTCATTTTTTTAAAATAATTTTTTTCTAACTGTTCTGATATTTTTTTTGCTCTTTTTTGGTAGATTATAATGAAGAATAACATACAATGTGAAGATAATTTTTGTTTGGATATTGCACGTGGAAGGGTATACTAGTGCAAATTTGTTGGGTGGACGAAAACTTTTTGGAGTGAATGTATAGTTAGTATCTTAGTTCCTTGTGAGTGAAATGCATGTCATATATGATTACCTAAACGTGGAACTATGTAATTCGGAACGGGATCAAATTACCCAAGCAAAAGTTTAAAGGGGGTACAGAGGCCTTCCATTGATAATGAAGTTCGAGAAGATGTCCTTCAATATCGCCTAAAAAACTATACTTAAAAATATTCCACGCACCATGGAGATTCAGAAATATCATACCCTTTATAAATAAATAACAGGGAATTGTTTGAACCCGGTGGGACTCGCGGGGGTTATAGAATAACCCTAACCCTTTTAGCTCTTTTCTACATAGTTAAAAATATTTTTTTAAATTGGAACAATAAATTTTTAGACATTTGAACTGATATTTTTCTATTTCCATTCTAAGTTCATTGTTTAAACTCTTTTTATTCTCTCATTTGTTATGTAATCACTCATAAGTGGAAAAGCCAAGTCTTTGATGAAACGTCGTCTATTTTTATACAAAATAGGCAGATTTTCATTAAATACAAATGTTATTTTATTTCTCCCAGCAGCATTTAGAATGGAATAAAAGTTGACAAGTGGTTATTTATTTAGTTTACGCGCAGTAGAATAAAAAATAACATTTTTCATCCTATGATCCTAACAATCAAAAACTGATACTTTTCTAAGAAAATTACATAAAAGTCAATGAGAAAACTAACGTTTTTTTGTCTGTAATAAAAGTTTTCTTGGAAAAGAAAAACAAGTTGGATTAAATCTAAATGAATTTCTTTGAGTAGCATTAAATTCTAAGTTGATTTTGTATAAAAAAAAAACGAAAGCATTAGCGCCAATTGTCTTATGTACTTTATCTTTTTTATGCATTTCCAAAAAATACATAAAAAATATAAAAACCACCTGAAATCGAGCTCTGACACTGCATCTCGCATGCGAAAGAAGTGATATGCAGGACTAGCGAAAAGCGTCGCGGGGGTCATTCCATAGCCCCAGTTACAAAGAAAGTGGGTGTGGGAGGCGGAAGAATGAATGGAATTCCATGAATTCACTCTAGCATGTAGATAAGGGTCAGAAACTCAGCTACTGATAAGAAAGGAATGCACAGATGCAGGGTTGCCAATTTGGCTTTTTTAAGACCAAATTCAAGAAATTTCTCTTAAAAGAGAAACTCTTACATACATGTTATGGGCAAAGTGATTAATCGGGCATTATTAATAATGCCCGAAGTGGAGGTGGGCAAAGTGATAAATTTCATTCATAAATTCCACTGAATTTATCACACATTGCCCGTAACATATATATAACTTAAACTTAATACAGCTTATTTTCTCTGAACTATTAGTTTAAATCTAAGACTGTTCGTTCAAAGATATTTAATTTTTAGGATGGACCACTTCTTCCTTTTTATCAACCATTTTGTTCGTATCCTAAAATCTTTCTTCGGCCTGGAAAATGGTTTTACGTCGGTCGAATGTTGTTTATTCCAGAGTGACCGCTAGGTGTCGTTACGATATAACCCAAGTTAAGACTGTTTAGGGCCACTGAGCTATAAACAAACTGGAGTGACAACCTCTGATGATATAACATGCGGCCGAACGTGCCGGCGCGGATGGTCACAATTGCCCGGTTCGCTTGAGCGAACCGGGCAAAACAAACGAATTTCTCCATTGACTAACATTGTGTGAGTTGAACTATTTCTAGAAAACCCCCTTTTTTAAAAATATTTTGAGCAACATTTAGAATGGTCCGATCATGCTGTGCATACAATTGTGCCAACAGATGGGGAAAACTAAAAGAAGATGAAAATCTTTTCCGCGTAGACACAAACTTCGATTAGGTGTGATGCGGTTTCGGCACGCTCAGTTGTCACTCCAGTTTGTTTATAGCTCAGTGGTTTAGGGCAGGGTTGTCAATTTGGCTTTTTTAAGGCCAAATTCGAGAAATTTGGCTTTTTTCAAACTCGTTTGGCTTTTTTTGTTAAATCCTGAAAATTTGACTTTTTTTAGCAGTTTTCCCCATTTTGCCACAATTTTTCTGTAGTTCAAAATAATGTTTTTATTAATTTTCTGAGACAAACGTTTTGTAACTTTGGTTCCTAATTCCCTTTGTGAGGGCTTCAAGTGAATTTCAGATTCAGAACAAGCATGAAAATTTTTATTTTTTAGTAAATATTTTCATTTTTTGAGCGCAACTTGCGCCAATTTTACTAATAATTGAAATAGACGTATTTTTAAGCTATTTTTCACTTCTGAAAAAGTTTGGCTTTTTTTGGCGTTTTTTCGAACCCGATTTGGCTTTGAGTGGGCTCTCTCACCTGGCAACCCTGCACAGATGGGTAGTTTTCCGTAAAAACGAATGTCAATGAGAGCTTGGGTTTATAAAATGACCCCGCACGTCCCAACGGGTTAAAAGACTTACACATGAACGTTTCTCAGTGGCGGCTCGTGAGTTGATAAATTGGGGGTTCACCCATTTTATAAAAATTAAAATTTACACAAGATCTAGAAACAGAAGGATGTTGGACCAATGCATAAAAAAAATTATCTTTCTTAGGAGATTAGTTTTAAATGCTTAAATTCTACACTGCATGCGCTTTCATTTTGAAAAAATATGCATTAAATGGAAATAAACAAGCACTTATGAATATAAAATACTCCTTTCATTTTTTATAATACCACTGAGGGGAAAGTCATAATACTTATATACATAACATACCTCACAAACACCTTTTATAATTATTAATCATTAAAAATTAGTTGACATGAAGATTAGAATTTTCTTTTCAAAGAGTACTTTTCTCATTTTCTAATTAGCCGAAAAAATCCAGACCACAAAGAAACCAAGCTGAGCTTCAAAATCGCAAGCCCCGGCACACAAAATCTGTGCTAGCGGGAATCCAAATTACGCGGCCGTAAGCTTAAAATTCCCCCGCCAAGCTGTCGGGGTTTCTTCGGAATCCCACATTTTTTACGCTCACACGTGCGAAAAAGGAAAGAAAAATAAGAGTTCATACTTTTTTCCATTGCTTTCGCGTTTCCGGTAGTAAATTTTTCTTATTGAGTAGAGAAGGAGGGGGGAAGAAACATAATTCTGAGTGTAAAAAAGAAATTGAGAATATATTTCCATTAATATTTATTTATCTTTCTATTCGATTTTTGTTCTACTTTTTCTGTGGGTGTTCACGTGCTCCTGTGCTCCTATGGACGAGCCGCCACTGACGTTTCTGTTACTTTTCTGAATGTGTATGGGACTATATTAATGGAAGGTCACTTATGTTAGAGAAATTTGATATCGGGCCACATATTTTCACACTTAGATGATGACGATCCTATTGCATGAATTTCATTAATGAGGAACGATGATTTGTGTCATTCATTATTCCAAAAAATCAAATTATCCTTAACTTTCCGACACGAGTGTATTAGTTCCAATGACTTTTCAAAACCGATTTGGCTATTTTATCCCCCCTTCCTGAAAAAATTCAACAAATCGTCAAGTCAACCCCCCCCCCACTTATAATGACGAAAGCAACTCCCCACCGGTGTTTTTTTTACAAAAATTTCTGTAATGATCTAATTTTATGAATTGAAAAACACACTTTCGATGAAAAACCCCCCCGAGGGCAAAGCGAAGAAAATCACTGCAAAACAAATTACATACAACCGGATAGAAGGACCAGAAAGACCGACTTTTTTCACTGCAAATCCAAATCCATCTGCTAAACATACCTAGGGCATATTCGAATAGTTTTCACACAGTCACCATGACCAACCCTCTTCAAAAAGAACCATCGAGAATTTCTTCAGGTAGGTCTTTTTATTCGAATGAAAAGCAACAAGAACTCCTGAAGAGTCCTCAAGTACAATAATCAGACCATTGAAACTCATCTTGAAGAACCTACTTTCCTTCGCAAACCCACCTGCTGACCCACACAATGACCTTGACCCCAGAACAACTGTCCGGGGGTGCATTGAAAGAGAGAACTACCACGCCCCTCTTTGAGCAAACCAACCCCACTGGACGAACAAGGCATTCAGTTGAGTTGACCACCAGCGCCACCAACTGAACAGTGAACACTTCGCTCAAGAATAATGTCGGTGTCATAGCTTCATCGGTGTTCTACGTGTTCGTAGGTTTCCCGACATTTGGACGAAAAAGTCGCGGATCAAAGCACTAAAAAACGTGGATTTGAAATTTTTGTAGCCTAAATTTTAAATAAGTTTGTTGGTGAACAATTTTAAGAAAGTTTTTGATATAAACTCAAACTTCAGAACTTAAAAAAATACTATTTTAAAACTTTTAAAGCCCAGCGTGGCGCGGTGTCAGAATTTTGAGTGAAAATGAAGAACCTAATTTTAGAAATATGATTAGTTTGTTAAACCCAAGTATAAACAGCGTCTTTTTATCACGATTTGCGTCTGAAACTTCTCCTATACTTGGTTGCAACGTTTCTTGAACCCAGTACGTCACAAATGCGGAAGGAGAAATCGGTAAACACGAAGCCTGTTGGGTTGATAGGAGGAGTTTTGGTACGCAAATCGTGATTGAAAAGCACTATATATACATGGGTTTAACAAAATAATCATATTTTTAAATTGACGTTCTTTATTTCACTCAAAATTCTGACACTGCGATGGGAACTACTTTGTTTATTAGTGACGTCGTAGGGTCAAGTTAAGTTGCAATCTAGTATAGCAATCCAACAGGCTTTCTGTTTACGCAGCTTTTCCACCATTCTAGTGATGTAATAGGGTCAAGAAACATTGCAGTCTAGTTTAGTTTGAAATTTTTTTGTGTCAGCAATAAATTACTTATTTAAATTTTTCCATTTTTTTCTTCCTTTTATAAAGTTTAATGTTTTTTGGCATGCTGATTTCCATTGAGACTCAAGTAAAATCAACATGCCAAAAAACATTCAATTTTATAAATATAAATTATAATACCTAGACCCATTTTACCCCCTATACCCATTTAACCCCACCCGACCCTATAAAAGCAACAGTAAGTACAACACTGATCAGAGTCCAAAAATGAAATTTAGAATCCAGAAAAAAAAAAGGTTCACAACAATGTAATGAACAATGAGTTGAGAATCAATTTTAAAAATCTTTACAATAATTGAGGTTATGGTTATTGTTGCGTTTAAACAACCACCATTGTTGTCTATAACAATGCTGCTTTTAAAACATTTTTAGCAGCTGGTGGAAAGTTATAACAGCGTCTTTTACAGTTTTCTTGTGCAAGGCTTATTTTTCTGTGAAATTATACAGAGACCGTTTCAAAGAAAAATAAGTATTTGCACGCATTTTCGAGAGGAGATATCTGATGGATCGTCACTCGAGGGGAATTTGGAGACTAAAATACAGTAAGATTATACTTATCTGTTTTTTCATTATTCCGTAAAACCTTAGGTCTATAAATTAAGACATATCCGTTTGATAGAGTTGCTTGTTTCAGACTATTTTTATATTGTATCGTAAACTGAACAGAAAAAGTAAATTGTTGAAAGTCGATTTTTTTCTCAGTTTTCTCCACTAAGCAGTATGTGTTTTTTTTATTTTAATTTTTCAAATATTTTAAAGTACAAAATTGCTTAAGTGTGTTTTTTCTCCAGTTAATTTCATTTTATTCCTCGAAAAAAATATTTCACCAAGATATCTAAAGTATCCTAACTAAATTTGGTGACATTTCTTTCTATAAAATTGATAAAGATCAGAGCTCTAAGGAAACTTTTCAGGGGGATTGGTTAAATACCATTTTGGTAGCTAATTTCATATACTTGATTAAATGGTACCACCCAAGAACGTTAAAAGGTAATTTTTGAAAATTGTTGCATGTAAATTTTTAATTTGGTAATTCTGGGAGACCTTACAGCAATTTTAGACGGGATACTTTAACTATATTTTTTTTCTTATTTCACATATAATTTAAAAGAGACTAGTGCCTAGAAGCAGGCCTGATGAGAGAGGGGGGGGGGCGAGGGGGTACGATACCCCTGGGCCCGGTACCCAAAGCTTTTCATATTGAGTACTAAGACGGATATCATTTTGAATATTAATTTGTTCACATAAAGGTCCAAAAATGAATAAATTCCCAGTTTTCTAGGGTCATATTTTCAAAAATTTTCTGGGGGAAGACCCCCAGACCCCCTTTATTACTTTGTTACTCATCGTATTATCAAGAAAACGATATTTTTAAGTTCAGTGAAATTCAGATCTTGCCTAGAAATATTCTAAAAATTACATTAAGCCTATGAATGCGTAGGTGGACGTACTTCAGAAAATTTCGCCCCCTACCTCGAAATGAGAATATGTCATTGGGGGCCCGCTTCTCAACCTTGTACCCGGGGCCCGACTTGGCTCTCGGCGGCCCTGCCTGAAGGAACACCGCGCCTGCTTCAAAAGGGGTTTTATCCCCAGTTATTATCTCTCTATATTAAAAAAAAGTAACCGTCGCCGCCGCTGCCGCCGTTTCAGAAATTTTTATTTTTGAACTCTTTGACCTCTCACAACGCAAAAAGTACTTGACAGAAATTTATAAAAATTTGAAATGTTTGGAGAACATTCTCGAATGGAAAGCTAATTGATGTGACTATTAGTTCTGGGGTATTTTTAAGGTCAAAGTTGAAGTTTTTGTTTCTTCGCCGCGTAATCGAGTTCAGCGAAAACTATTAGCAGCAGAACTATGATTTTTTGCAGTCACATACTCTGATGTATGAAGATGTGCACTACGTCACCCTTTTTTCGAATTTCGAATTTTCTTTAGAGTAATTAATTTTTAAATTTTCGAAAATTTTGACACTTTTTCGGTCTAAAAGAAAAACTAATCACAATAGGAGTATGATTTTTTAACCAATTATGCTCTTATTTTTAAGAAAAAGATTGGCGTTTAATTCTTTGAAAAATTTTAATTAGTTTTGGAATTATTAAGCATCAAAGTTTCATTTTTTTCAGTTTTACTAGGTCTTCATCAGACACGTTTAATGTTTATTGCAAATTTTTTAAGTTTTATTTTTGACGGTTCACTAGATTGTTGCGAGCACGCGTGCACATTATAAATTGAAATGTTTCTTAATGATAAGTTTTTTCTACACAAGATGGTTGATGATTGTTAGTAGACTTCTGGATATTTTTTTAACATTTCAATAAAATTATTGATAAGCAAGAGAGGTATTTTCCGTGTTACAAGAGGCTCAATTAAGCGGAGAAAAGGGTTCTGCTGGATTTTGTTGAGATGAACAAGCGAGCTCTGCTGGATTAAATTATTTATAAGCAAGAGTTATATAAGTAGTTTCGGTTGTAAAGGAGCATTAATTAAGCCGACCCGCGGGGTGTGCTGGATTAGTATAAGATGAAACAAGCGAGCTTTGCTCGGTGAGATCGCGAAGCGATCTTAAAAGAACTGCGAAGCAGTTCCAGGGGTTGGTGAGCGATAGCGAGCAGGGGGCAGGCCCCCTAGTTTTGTTAAAAAAAACTTATTTTCCTAGAGAAATTTCAACCAATCACGTCATTATTTTGACGTTTTCTAGGAGTATTTTTATTCTATGTTTTTGGTGGAAGATACCCTGTTTTCCTTCTTGATTTCTCTATGTCACTAAAAAAAATATTTTCAGCAGTAATTCGATCCTTAATAAATGTGTCTTTACAAATGGCAACACACCCTTTTGTTTGTTGTCGTTGACAAGTAGTTGTCATTATTATTCCATTGACCCCGAAACCCCCTAAAACGATATCTAGAACAAAATGGATTCCACACAATCCCAAAAGATTACCCTAGGCCTAGCTCATTCCAAATACAGCCGACTCCGCTTAATGTGATCACTTTTGTCCAGGAGTAGAATAACACCCGATTGATAATAATAAGCGATTTGATACTAGAAAGTTTCCAACAGCTTAACTTGAGTATTTGCTTTAAAACCACAACTATGTAGTCCTAATATTCAAGCATTTAAAACGATTACCTAGTATTTCGCAACTTTTACATTCTTAAAGAAAAATATGAGAGTGGAATACAACACTATTAAATTAATTACTAATTTTGTAAATTGGACTTCAAACGGGAAAAAAAGAGGTTTTTAGGGGATTTCACCAGATTTTGAAAACATTAAGCGATGTATTGAATTATTGATCACATAAAACGATGCGTTTTGCGTTAAGTTAAATAGGAGTGATCGGGGCAGGTCAATTTTGATAACATTAATGGTGATCACAATAAGCAGTCTTCTGTTTGTCAAGTTTACGTAACTGAACGAAATAAGAAGTAAACGAAATTTATCCATCATACATGACAATAATTAGGCGAATCTTTTGTTTTCTTTGCTGCTTGATGGGTACTTAAGGTTATGACGCATGCATGAAACGGCAAATATACCCCTCAATTTTGGAAACGTTGATCATCATATCTCAAACTGCGAGTTAACGAGATTATAAAAGGTACTGCTTTAGAAAAGGTCCCCTAGCCGCAATGTTTAACCACAGCTCAATTTATGACCGACAACCATTGAGATGTATTTTTTATTATTATTAGATCCTAAAATATAATAGTAATTAGTAGAACCTTGGGAACAGCTTTAGAAAAAGTCCGCTTGCTGCCATGTTTAACCACAACTCCGAAAACAACATGATTAAGTGTTGTCAGTATAGAAATCTAATCTTACAGCTGAGGAAAAAAAAACCGTTACAGTAGACTTTGCAAGAGAACGGGTGGGGTTAGAAAGATGCTTTTGGTGTCATTTTTCAGGATTTAGTGTATGCTTGAAAAAATTAATTTACTATTTTTCTCTCAGAGGTCGTCTTCTGGTGCAGCGCAATAAAAACTGCATCTTTTTTCATGGCGACCCTCAATTTTTATTCGATTTTATGAAAGATCATAGTAATTTAACCCTCATCACCTAGTTTCATTTAATTTGGACATTAAACAAACCCATGGCAGACCGTCAAAATCTGAAAAATTCGTATTAAAAGCCTGAAATTAGTCGCCAACACCCGACTGCCAAATACGGATTTCTGACAACCTACCAGTACTAGTGAACCAATTTTCATTAATATTTCAGTTTTAAATTGTAGAAACATGAGATAAGGTCATTTTTAAAATTTTTAAGCTTTAAAAAGCATATAAATATTATGATTAAATTATTTTAATTTTGTTTATTTATATTAGTTTATTAGTAATTTCAAAGTCAAAAATCGCACTGTGCTAATTTTCGTGTTGTTTGAAAACTCGTAAATAAAAACAAAAACGCAAGAAGCGCCAAATCATCGATAAATTGCCAAGCCTAAAAAATAACTGTAACGTTTTTTTTTTCCTCAGTTGTACTATTAGATCTCTTACAATATTATACTAATTACTATTATTTTAGGGGGATCTAATAATAATAATATTAACAATTAGATCTCAATAGTTGTCGGTCATAAATTGAGTTGTGGGAACATGGCAGAAAGCGTACTTATTCTAAAGCTGTACCGAACATTGTAATAGATCTAATAGTACGATTATATCTCTATAGATACTGACAACACTTAATCATGTTGTCCAAGCTGTGGTTAAACATTACGGCTATACTCGACAGCAACGTTTCTTGAATCCAGTACGTCACCAACGCGGAAGGAGAAATCGGTAAACACAAAGCCTGGTGGGTTGCTAGGAGGAGTTTGATTGAAATCTTTATTGAAAAGCACTATATATATATATATATATGTATGGGTTTAACAAAAATAATCATATTTTTAAATTGACGTTCTTCATTTCACTCAAAATTCAGACACCGCGATGAGAACTACTTTGTTTGTATATGTCACGTCTGATTATCCAATTTCAATTAACATTAGTTGTTTACATTTCACTTCAGTATAGCGGACCTTTTCTAAAGCTGTTCCGATTAAAAATACCAAATATAAATAATAATATGAGATATTTTACTCACCAGTGGCAAAATAGAGCAAGCAGGAGTCATTCCTTTGTCGTAAAGCTTTGAAAGAAGCTAATAAAAGTTTTGGTAGAAAGTATCTTTTTGTTTTTTGTCTCCCAACGAAAATACAGTGCTCAAAGCTCCATCGGGGCAGTGAATCAAACCGGAATACCGGAGAGTCGGGGCGAGTTGGTTCCACTTTCACACCAAGTTTATTTCAGTGAAATGAATCTTAAAATGAAGATCATTGCTTGTTGCCACAGATATGGGTTCTTAAACTGCAAGTATGACAAAAAAAAACAAACTTGGGCCTCATTTCATCTTTCATAGAGACTTATTATGTAATTGAGTGAAAACAACAGTGTTGTAATACTACAGATCTTTAAGATTAAGTCCAAAGCAGCATAGATGTTCCAGATTCGTTCAATTTTTGTTATGTGTGTCCAAATTACGTTTACTTCTAGTTGCGGTTACATATACTTGGCATATTTTGTATGAGCTGTGCTATACTAGACAGCAACTTAAGTTGACCCTACGACGGCACCATAGGCGAAACGAGGGGGGGTTATTGCAAGGGCGGATCCAGACCAGATTTTCGGGGGGGGCCATGTCAGAGTCGGAGGGTATTACATTCGAAATTTTCACATGCCTCAGAAATTTTTTTGAAGAGTGCTTGCTTTTAAGCAGCTTTTTAGGGGTTTATAGTAACTTAAAGGATATCCAAGGCCCGTGCCATTGTTTTAGAAAGTGGGGGGGGGGGCGAAACCTTTTTGGTAGGGGCATAACAATACTTATGTTTCGCGAGGTGTTTGGCTCCCAATTTTCCGAGTATAACATAAATAAAATACGAAACTTTGTTAAAGTTAAAAAGGTTTCATCAGATAATGCTAGCTCGAAAGCAAAAGGGGGGTTCTGGGGGTCCTCCCCCAGAAAATTTTGCGAAATTTGGTTTCCAACAGAAGTTTTTTTACTCATTTTTGTACATTTGGTACCCATTGGATAACACCTACAGAGAGCAACTTCTTGTACTCCTAAAAGGACAGGAGAGAAACAAATTCAAGTAGAAAACAGTAAATAAGTAACCATGAGAAATTAATAGGGGGTCTGGGGGGTAACCCCCACGAAAAATTTTGAACATTTGCCGCTAAAAATAAAGTTTCAGCTCATTTTGAAAGCATGAACCACAGAATTTTCAAGGATGAAATTATAAATAGATGCCAAATTTTGAAAAGGACTGGGGGTCCTCTCCCAGAAAATGTTTGCAAATGCGCCCTTTCAAACTATAGTATTCATCTATTTTAAAACTTCCCAAAAGAGAACAGCTTCTTTTAAGCGGAAGAATTTTCATGGGAAAAACACTCTAAAACAGATGTCACATGTCAAAATATTAAAGGGGGGTTGGGGGTTCTCCCCCAGAAATTTTTTTGAATTTTAGCATTAAGAAAGTGTTTTTTAAGCTATTTGTTAGGGTTTCTCGAGGCCATGGCCCCCCTGGATCCGCCACTGGGTTATTGGGGTTGTAACCCCCCCTCCATTACATCGACGGTTTCTAAAACATGAAAACCTGAAAATTTTCTCTTAACAAGGAAGGCTGTTCACAGGAACTGTTCTTTTAGGAACTAACCCAAAGGGCCTCAAAATGAATTTAAACACTACATTGAGAGACGAATTTTTAAAAAAATTCTGGGGGAGAACCCCCCTCTAAAATTTTTACGTCTGTTATACTGTGTTTTTCAGGGCCGTAACCAGACTTTTGTTTCGGGGGGGGTTTTGACTCAAATATTTTCTGAGGTACCTCCTTACGGGTACTTTTATATGTTAAGTTTTAGATGACGACACTGGATTGAAATTTTGATGCACTAAATTTCAAAATTGTATAAACAATATGAATTCGAAGTAAAAGGGGGGTCTGGGGGTTCTCCCCCAGAAAATTTTTGGAAATTTGCCCCTCAAAAGAGTGTTTTAGCTCATTTCTGAGACCTTTTAGATTACACCCATAGAGCACCACTCAGTGGCGTATATAGAAATTTATTTCGGGAGGGGCCCAAAATTACTCCCCAGCCCCTCTCCCACATATTAAATAGGCCCAATATAGCTTTTTCGGTGATAACTCAGGTTCCAAAAACTTAATATAGGAAAGTTGTTAGTAATAAAAATACAAGTACCAAAGGGGGGGGTCTGGGGGTCCTCCCCCAGAAAATTTTTGGAAGTTTGACTAAAAAAAACAGGTTTTTAACTAGTTATGTTACACTAAGTCCGAATTTTGGGTGTACATTTCACGAACTTAATATTTAAAAAGTTATTAAAATAGAGTTTCAAGTACAAAAGGGGATCTGGGGGTCCTTCCCCAGAAACGTTTTGGAACTTTACCCCTAAAAACAAGGTTTTATCCTATTTTTGGAACACTTAATTCGAATTTTGGACATATATTTTTTGGTAGGATTTGGATGAACGTATTCTAAAAAATAAAGTTGTTAATAATTAAATTCCAAGTACAAAAGGGGGGGTTGGGGGTGCTCCCCCAGATATTTTTTTTGAAATTTGACCTCAAAATACAGTGTTTTAACTTGGTTTGGTACACCTAGTCCGAATTTCGGGGGGGCTAGGGCTCCCTCGCCCCCCCCCCTTATATACGCCACTGGCACCATTCATTGTAAGCGGCTGAATTTTCAAGGTAAAAAGAAGATATATTGTAATAAATGGCGAAATGTTAAGGGGGTTTTTAGGTTCCTACTCCAGAAATGTTTTTGAATTTTCCCCCTAAAAGTGGCATTTTAACTCATTTTGAGACACTTTAGGTTACATTAAAGAGGACCACTCCATGTAAATCACACAAGTTTGAAGGAAAAACCGTATACTTGATAGATTTCCAAATTTCGAGGGGGTTTGGGGGTCCTCCCCCAGAAAAATTTTGGAAATTTTACCCTTAAAAGTAGGGTTTTGACTCATTTTGAGACCCTTTGGGTTATACCCGAAGAGGATATCGCTCCTTGTGAGACATAATTTTCAAGAAAATAGCAGTATAAAAATTGATGTCAAAATTTCGGGGGGGGTTTGAACCCCTAAAACCCCCCCCTTGGATACGGCCCTGGTGTTTTTCCCTTGAAAGTTAAGCCTCTTAGATGAAGTTTTGCAAAAAAAAAAAAATATATATTATACCTATATTATGAGACATTTTTTAAAAGGTAGTAATATGTTGGTGGGGTTTCTTTGACTTGGTCGGAGTAACACCCCCCATTGAGTCAACTCTTGTTACGCCACTGGACGGCACTAACAAACAAAGTAGTTCCCATCGCGGTGTCTGAATTTTGAGTGAAATGAAGAACGTCAATTTAAAACTATGATTATTTTGTTAAACTTATGTATATATAGTGCTTTTCAATCACGATTTGCGTACCAAAACTCCTCCTATCAACACAGCAGGCTTCGTTTTTACCGATTTCTCCTTCCGCATTTGTGACGTACTGGGTTCAAGAAACGTTGCTGTCTAGTATACAGGGTGTCCCACGAAAAGTGGCCCAACCACTTTAACTTTTGAAACCCTACAGATATAGTCATGAAAGTTGGGTCTAGGTATAGTAAAGTGACCATGCCCTATCCGATGCGACAACTTTCAACGCCCTCTAGCGGAAACTTTAGTAGTTATAATTTTTATTTTAAAAACTATGTGAGGTACGTGAAAAAAGTCAGGGACTAAGTTGTAGAGCAGCATCGATTCATTATAAATCGACACCTCTACCACAAAAATGATTACAATAAAACTCATTAAACGCCCTTTCATTTAATTGTGATTTGGAACACTCAACCTCACGAAAAGCTTAAACCGCTTGCTTGTTTATTTGTGGTCTCGAACACTAAACCTCACGAAACTCCTCATGAAAATGAACTGATTACATTTACCGCAGATACTCTATGTCCTTCCAGTCTGCGACGCACATTTGGACTGTAGATTGAATATCGAGCATCTTCAATAGCCTCATTTCAATTCAATAGCCTCTTAATTATTATATCCAAAAAGATAGTGCGTTTCAAGTACCAAGTTACCATGCAAAAGAGTTTCGTGCGGTTAAGTGTTCGAAACCATAAATAAACAAGCAAGCGGTTAAGCGTTTCGTGAGGTTGAGTGTTCCAAATCACAATTAAATAAAAGGGCGTTTAATGAGTTTTATTGTAGTCATTTTTGTGGTAGAGGTGTCGATTTAAAATGAGTCGATGCTGCTCTACAACTTAGTCACTGACTTTTTTCACGTACCTCACATAGTTTTTAAAATAAAAATTATAACTCCTAAAGTTTCCGCTAGAGGGCGTTGAAAGTTGTCGCATCGGATAGGGCATGGTCACTTTACTATACCTAGACTCAACTTTCATGACTATATCTGTAGGGTAGGGGTTCAAAAGTTAAAGGGGTTGGGCCACTTTTCGTGGGACACCCTGTATAGTGCAAAAGCAAATTAAATTTTCGGCTGATTAGACCGGGGCACAGATTAAAATGGATACAATTTTCTAACATGGCTTCTAGATTTTAAGTGTGTTGTATACAATTACTGTAAGATGAAAAATTTGCCACCTTATATCACAGTCACTAATTACAGTTGGCAAGAGTTACAAAAAAATTAACCTTCACCTCTTATAGCTATGTACAGCACCAGATGAAAAGCCACTAGGCAAGCCTTGGCCACTAGGAATGTTGTCAATCAAACGATGATTAAATCCACAGAGGGTCCACGAGGCTATTTTCAAATGCGTTACTCATGTGAGGGCGCCACACTAGAGTATGGAACGTATGCCGGCCGCTTAAATCTCTCGCCAAATTAGAACTCAGCGCATGCGCAAAAAGGTGTTTTCGATCTCCCATAGGCAGCTGGCGAACGATTCAGACTGAATCCAGACGCTAGTGAGTTTAGTGCGATCCCAGCGCCACAATTCTCCCAACCTGTAACAAGATGTCATGATTTTCGATTTCCATTATGGCCTATGGCCGTGGACTCTCTGTTCTAGTACTCTGTGATTAAATCTTGAATACAGTAAAACCTAAAACTTCCAACCAACATTCTACAAACAGGATAAAATTTTACTACTAATTATAAATATCTCACACATTTTAAATAAATTTCATAGTGCACATATCCAATTTTTAAATAAATTTTAGAATGAGAAATTTTTAGCTTATCCGTATGAAGATTTCTTTTTTGTCAAAAACCTAAAAACAAGCAGGAATTCTTGAAACGCTTGTTACTTGAATCTAACATGGTTCCCACTCTTTGAAAACATTGAAAATCAAGGACTTTCAAGGACCTCAACAAAATTTTTCAAGGACCTTTTTTCGTAGACAATTAAAAATTATAATCTTTCCAGAGAAATTGGAGTTGTTTTTAATATGCCTACTGACTCCAACTTAATTTTATACCTAGTTTGTTCACTTGCGGAACTGATGTAGAGGGCATTACTATCATAATTTTATGGTTTCAAAACATTGCCATTAAATGCGGAAAGGAAATTTAGATAAATCAGCAAAAGGCGGCTGGAGTGGATTCAAAATTCAAGGACTTTCAAGGACCTAATTTTAGCAGAAAAAAATTCAAGGACTTTCAAGGACCGTTGGAACCCTGTCTAAGTTAAGTACATCTCAATTTATCTTTTGACAAAGCTGCCTACAAAATTAAGACTTTCAGTACGCTGGAGATACTACTCACTATAAGATGCATTGCTTGTGGTAGCTGAATCATGAACCAGTCAAATACTCAAATAAAAATTTGGGGAAGTCTCCAATGAGTAATGACAAGCGTGAACCAAAGTCATGAAACTTAGTGGGTGCACCAAAAGGTCCACAATGCACTTTATTTCCAGCAACAATTGTCTCAAAATTCAGTCTTATTTCAATTTCTGCCAAAATCTTGAATTTTTAATCTCCACTTTATAATTTTTCTCTTGTACATCCGTCGATTTCCAATAAATGAACAATTACTTGAGCATTAAATAAGATTGACAAGATGACAAGGGAAAGTAAATTTCAAGATGTCTATGTAAATTATGATTTTAAAAAATGCACAAATTTATAAAAACTGTCCAAAATCTTCTTTGAAAGTTACTTTAGAGGCCAAAAGATTAATCACTTAACGCTACACAGTACACTTTTTTGAAAAAAAATTATTTATGCAATTAAACAGAGTGTAAATAAATTAATTCAAAATAATATTTACAAACATATTTTTAAAAAATTGGGTTGATTAGATGAACCATAATTTTTAAAATTGAAAAAAAAACCCTCAATTTTTAAAAATTCTTATGAAACTGAAAATTTTATTTTTTTAAGAATGCTTTTCTTCTTCAAAAGCTCAACAGCCTTTTACAGGCCAAGGCTGACTCGCAGATTCTCCTCCATCTGACCCTGTCTGGTGCGACGGCCCGCCATCGGTTAATTCCCAGTAGCTTGAGGTCCCCCTCAACATCATCCATCCATCTTGTAGGTGGTCTTCCCCTTCGTCTAATCCCTTCAATTCTGGAGAAAGTCACTTTTTTGGCAGGGGCGGCATCGGGATATCTGAAGAGATGGCCCAGCCACCTAATTTTTTTTTTCGTCCACAAAGTGTCAGTCCGGAAGTTTTTCTTTGAGTTTTCTGAATCAGTTAATTTTTACGAGGCAAGGGGATTGGCCTTGCGCTCAACCCATTTAGTATGACTCTTACTACACGCAAGGGAATACGTTGGTGCTATTCTAACCCGGACACCACACGGGGTAAGAATGCTTTTGGTCGTTTTAATACTATTAGATACTAATTAAATGCTAGCTAGTACAGGGGTGGAAAACCAAAAATTCATTTTTGGAGCAGCTTTAGAGCAGTTTTGGAGCAAGGATAATCAATTTTGGGAGCAGTTTTGGAGCACCTATTAGTGTTTTCGTATCAGGGTTGCACGAATATCAATTTGCAGGGTTGATACCAATTTGCATTTTTGCAGCACCTTTTGGTGATTTCATATCAAGCATTTTTGAAGCATTACACTTTCATGTTAATTCCCGGAGCAAAACGAAACTTTCGCGAACGTCACGATTTTCCCACAATAACTCGTGATTTTTCCTGGAAATAGTCTGGAAGGTAAAAAATAGTAGGGATTATCTGGAAAAATAATAATTAGTTCGCGGTCCGCAGGTTGTGCATCCCTATTTTAGATGATGAAGGCTCATATTTTGTAGAGAAAAAGCGGAAAATCGCAATTCTGCGTATGGTAATCATGATGACTGAAGATTGGCGCTTTCCCTGTTGGTAGGATTTTCAAAATTTGAATCAAATTGAACGGAAAATCATGTTTTTGGAGCAGTTTGGCGCAAAAATGTGCATTTTGCTGTTTTTGGAGCAGATTGGAGCAAGGCATCCATTTTGGAGCAGTTTGGCACAGTTGGAGCAGATTTTCCACCCCTGCTAGTATTTAAACAATTGTTTTCTTTATTTGACTTCAACAGTGGTTTTTATAACAGAGAATTGAAAAAAGCTTAAAAATTCTTAATCTGTACACTTTGACATTTAAAAAAAAATAACTATAATAAGGACACAAAATTCAAGCTAACTTTTATGTAATACATATTTACAAGTATGTACAAAAACCGGTCAGATCCACTGTGCTTATTAGCTGAAAAAAAGTAAGGTTTCTACTCTTTTTGGCTGTGAACCCAAACTCACGGATACCTTAAAGAGGCGAGTTTGTCCAATATCGGGTAATTCCTTTTTTTTATATTGCCGACACATTTAGGTATATTTTGGCTTTTTCATAGACTAGGAAGTTGATGCTCACGGCGGGAAAAACTTTCAAAAAGTTGGGTGCCAGACCTCGATAGAATCCGGTAAAACCTTCTTGCCTCCAGATGTTCTTAAAAGTTGGCCATGTCCTCATTCCTGAAGTACCGTTTGCCAGAACTGTTGGAAAAAAAAAATAAAAACTTACACTCAAGACAATTTCACATTTTCAATGAACTACAAAGACACTCGTAGGTGGAAGGTTTTTTTTTTTTTAAATGAAATACATGTTTTTTCAAACCCTACAGTAAATCACTGAAAAAACAGTCACACTTTCAATTGTTTCATGTTGAAGACGACCCCTTAGCGACAAATACTTTTCCCAGTTTTTATGAATAAGCTATAGCATATATAACATTTCATTTTGTCTTTTAAAGCTGTATAAATTTCAAATTTTTATAGTTTTTCTATGTTAATCTGATGTTTACAGGCTATGGTAGTATGAGAACAGAAAATTTTGGAATTTCCTAACCAAAAAAACCTGGTTTAAACAAAAAAAAAAAAACCTTTTTTTTTCCAACCCTGAATAATACGAAATCAATTTTTACATCGTTATTCTGTGCTCAGCACTCAACCCAAGGGTAAGCGAACCCGGACCCGAGTGTTGGGAAATTTGCCACTAAGTAGTGTTTTAATTCATATTTTAGACCTTTTATGTAAAAGAAAATCAAGCAAGTTAAAAATAAATTTCCGGTGTATAAAAAATCCATTGTAAAGAAAAGACTTCTTTAGAAATGATAGGTTGTACAGCTGAGGAAAAAAAAAACGTTACAGTTATTTTTTAGGCTTGGCGATTTATCGATGATTTGGCGCTTCTTGCGTTTTTATTTTTCTTTACACGTTTTCAACACGAAAATTAGCTCAATTTACTCCCTCCGTCAAAGCGTGTATTTATTCACACGTAAAAAAATTAAATTACTAATAAACTAATATAAATAAAGAAATTAAAATAATTAACCATAATATTTACATGCTTATTAAAACTTAAAACAAAAAATCTTATCTCATGTTTCGATAATTAAAACTGAAATATTAATGAAAATCGGTTCACTAGTACTGGTAGGTTGACAGAAATTCTTACTTGGCGGTCGGATGTTGGCGACTAATTTAAGGCTTTGTATATGAATTTTTCAGTTTTTGACGGTCTGTCAGGGCTATGTTTCATGACCAAATTAAATTAAACTCGGTTTTTAGGGTTAAATTAGGATGATCTTTCATAAAATCGAATAAAAATTGGGGGTCGCCATGAAAAAAGTTGCAGTTTTTATTGCGTTGCGCCAGAAGACGACCTCTGAGAGAAAAATAGTCAATTAGTTTTTTCAAGCATACACTAAATCCTGAAAAATGACACCAACAGCATCTTTCTAACCCCACCCGTTCGCCCGCAAAGTCTACTGTAACGTTTTTTTTTTCCTCAGCTGTACCAAAAAAGACTGACACATTACATTTTAAAAATCAATAACTAAAAAAGATAAAAATACGCGTTTTTTTTGCATCCTACTCTAAAGACCAAATAATTTTATGACACAAGTTTTCGTAAATCATAGTTCGAAAATCCCCCGACAGGGGGCAGCACTATTTTACATTATTTCCTATGGGAAGATTATACCCTGTCGGGGATTTGAGAACAATAATTTACGAAAATTTGTATCGTAAAATTCTTTGTTCTTCAGAGTAGGATGCAAAAAAAAAAAAGCGTATTTTTATCTTTTTTAGTTTTTCAATTAAAAAATTTTAAAATGTGTCAGTCTTTTTTGGGACACCCTATATTAACTTTAACAAATTGAAGAGAGGTTTTTGCCATGGAACAGGGGTAAAAAAGTACTTTACCTTGAGCTTGAAGGCGAGTTCTGACAAGAGCCAGAGGATAGCAACACACTTGTCCACACGAAGAGCCCATAATTGCGCAGCCTACAAACAGAGCATTCGGCGGAGACTTATTAGGGTATCTATCGATGTAGTTATTTCTTATTGACTGAAAGAGAAAAGAAGCCTTCAATAAAATGTATAATTATGAGGTCAGGATGTAAAAGAACCAATTTTGTCTAAGTTCGAAGAATAAAAAAAAAATTACACTGCAAACTTTTTCAAAAATTACCAACAATTCAAGAAGATAACCTCATACTATTTGACGAAAAATTAACTATTTGTCACACACAAAGATTCTCGCTGCACGAACAGAGAGAAGCACAGGATTAAAGACATTCGTGTCCCTTTTTTCCCCACTACTAAAAAAAGTATCACTACTTACCTCGTATACCGTTAATTCAATCCCAGCATACGGAAGAATGCCAATGAGATTGGGTACATAGCCCCTATAGAAGCTACGAATTCCTTCCTGTTTGTAAATCTTGCACGCTGCCATCCAAATACCTTTATATTGTCCTGATTTCCTTAACACTAGCCTTGTTTTCAAAACCTAAGCAAAACAAAGGAGTTTTATAGAATACAATGTCAGGAATGCACGTGGGAATTTGAGATCTCACTCTCTCCTCTCCCCTTTAATTAATTTCGTTTTCTTTGTTTATTTTAATTATTTTTCTTTAGCGCGTGCCAATGTTTGCGATTGGTTGGTTTCTTTTTATTTGGTCTTGAAATGTTTTTATTACTACTCCATTTGGGGACGTTCATAAATTACGTGAGGTGGGTTTTTTTTCCCCAAATTTTGGACCCCTCCCTCCCCCTTAGTGAGATTTTGCTGGACCCCCCCTCCCCCCTCAATATCTCTGGTGAGATTTTGTTTCTCATTTACTTTTTAAATATAAAAATCAAAACTATGGTTTTATACTGGTAATTATCACGACTGACTTCCTAATGATTCACTTTTTGAACTAATTGCATATTTTTCATAAACTTTTGCTAAAAAAGATAAGAGAAAAATGCATATTCTCTAAACCAAAAGTTGAAGTGAGATTTTAATTGACTCCCCCCTGGTGAGATTCTGCTTGACCACCTCCCCCTTTATGACCTTACGTAATTAATGGAAGTCCCCTTTGCACTTTTCATTTGGCGTAGTTTTTCCCATTGGTTCAGGAGTGAAATGGAGCTAGTTTATTTACATTTTATTACCACGTTTTTATTATACTAGACAGCAACTTAAGTTTACCCTAAAACGTCACTAAAAACAATGTAGTTTCATCGCGGTGTCTGAATTTTGAGTGAAATGAAGAATGTCAATTTAAAATTATGATTACTTTGTTACACCCATGTATGTAGTACTTTTCAATCACGATTTGCGTACCGACACTCCTCCTAGTAACCCAACAGGCTTTGTGTTTACCGATTTCTCCTTCCGCATTTGTGACGTACTGGGTTCAAGAAACGTTGCTGTCGAGTATATGTCTGTTCGGGTGGAATTTAGAAATCGATTTTGAACTAACTTCCCGAAGAGGCAGAGACTTGAAATTTTGAACACAGTTCAGATCTGGAAGACAATGCGATATTATCTCGTTGTTTCGGTTAAATTTACTTCCCCTGAACCCCCAGGGGGGATTATTTAGAAATCTATTTCGAAATTTTAATTAAAAACTTCTTTCTTCGAAATTTCAGCCGAAATTCACAATGTATTTTAAGGACTTGTTAGAAGATAATATTGCTGCTAATGAGGAGAGAGAGGACTTACTTCCATCGGATAAATTGTGGACTGAGATATTCCGCCTGCCAAACCACCAGCAACGAATCTCTCCCCAAGCTCGAGATCTCTGTCGGCTTCACCTCTGATTAATTCCTTCATCTAAAAAAAAAGAGAATGCATTAGAATATCCCGAAAAAAAGATTCTGATGATCCACTATAGAGCATTTTCAATCACATGACTCGGACCTAACAACGGCCTTAGCAACAGAAATGTTACAGTTTTTTGCCCTACAGAGGTTAACAATTACAGAAAATGACTGGCCGTTTAATTTTTCTATTGGAGCATTTGCAATCACGTGACCCCATACCCACAAACCGCCTTAGCAACAGATAAACAACGGCCTTAGCAACAGTTAAAAGCCCTACAGAAGGTACACAGTTAAACGAAAATAACCGGTTGTGACGTCACCTGAAAACACTCTATTACAGTAAACAGGGATGATTGTGACCAAGGGTGAAACCCAGAAAGACAATTCTTTGCCTTACAGGCAGGATTAATCTTAAGCATATCGCAATATTAGGATATTCTGACAGGACAAATCTTTCAAGAAACAACCACTCCGAGAGTAGGAGAAAGAGTTTTCGACCAATCCAATGCTGCTCATCGAAACAACACATGGACGGACATTTCAATTTTACCTATTAAGATTCTTATGACATTATAAAACTATATTTTGTAATTTTCTAAATTTTTGAGGTCTTCCTTGTTTTGTCGAAAACTCTTTACCTCGAAATTTTTTACCCATCCCTTTGATTTGATTTTATTGAGGAAATTGAATTTTTAGAGTAAAAAATAATTTGAAGATTTTTAAAGGGAATGGGATAGATAAAGAAATTGTATCACCTAACTACGGCTCACTAGATACTATACAGGATATAGCCGAGTTTTAAACAATGAAAACCATTTGACAACTTTTCCCGCTTGGATCGCCACAAGTCCTACCTATATCACCCAACCAATAGGATAACACACTGACAAATCAGGAAAAATAAAGGCCTGTTTTCATGACGTAAACTGCTGATTGTTTACCATTAGTGGTTGATTTGAATTTTTGAGCCATTAAGCCCCGCCTTCAACTCTGTGGAATTGCTTTGCCAGCAGTTTAACAGCTATGCAGCATGTTGTCAGCTATGCAGCAGCTGTATAGTATCTAGTAGGCCGTGCCTAACACAATAAATACTTTAAACAGTGTTGAAAACACGCTACAAAATACCCAGAATATCTAACTATTTAGTGAGAGACGTAAAGAGAGGCCTCTTTAAATCAGAATAACTCACCTGTTCATAAGCCATGAATTTCAACGCACTTTCCGGTGTAATTTTCAGCACGTTAATGCCGTTCCCTCGCCACAGAGACCGCAAGCCTCCCTCACAATACATGTGCTTAGCAGAAGAAAATATCCCAGTGTGTCCGGTCGCTCTCACCTGAAAAAAGTCGAATTTCATCATCAATCAACTGATGCACTGCAACATTTGACATGCCTTTGAAACATCAAGAAAATCTGAGACATGAAGTCCTGAAATGTCCCACAACTGTGTTGAGTTGAGACATGGAATGCCCCATAAGGGGCCGTCCATAAATGACGTCACGCTCAGAGGGGGGGAGGGGGTTAATCAATTTAAGACAAGGGGGAGGGGGGGGGGGTCAAAAGTTGTGACATCACTTCCTCCTTCAAAACGGAAAATCAACCAAAAATAACAAAAACATAATTTTTTTTCTAAGATTTTTTATCCCCAAAAAAATTAAATTTAGTTGCGTCTAGGAGAATATTCTACAAAAAATTATTACCGAGAATTTTACAACTCTATGTATTAGACATACTGGTCGATTGAAAGCGTGACATGTGACATAGGGGGGGAGGGGGTATGGGGAAGTGTGACAGTTTGTGACATAGGGGGGGAGGGGGTCAAAAATGGGCAAAAAAAGTGTGACATCATTTATGGACGGCCCCTAACCAATGAAGAAGGATTCTGTGAAGACGTACCTGAAGAAAGATTTTTACCCTGTCCAAGGGTGCTGTGCATGTCCGAGACATGCAACCGGCTACTCCTCCAGCCACCAGATAACGCCACCATGCACCAGTCTGCATCTCAGCTTTAGTAAAGTCTTCCTCCGGCACTAGAGCATTTTCACCCAAATCCAAGAACTATTAGGAAAAAAAAATGGAAATTTCAATTTCTGGACAATAAATGTGATTATTTAATACAGAGGTTCCCAAACTGTGCTCCGCGAAGAAATTTGAAAAGAATGCTTTTTTTTTTTTTAAATTTCTAATTTGCGTCGTTGATCTTAAATAGTCAGAAATTAAACTAGATAGTGACTCAATGTGCTCTTCAAAACAAGCTCATCTTTCGCATTAGGAAGCACTCATGTAGTATTTTAGGATTCAACCCCTCCCCTCAAAAAAATTTTGACATTAATTTTTATAGTTTTCACTTGAAAATTCTCCAACTTACAAGGAGAATTCCTCTTCGAAGTGTAACCCAAAGTTGTTTCAAAATGGATTAAAACACTACTTTTTGTAAAAATTTCGGGGGGAGGACCCCCAGGCCCCCCTTGAAATTTTCACGTCATTTAATACTATTTTCTTCCTTGTAAATTCTACCACTTTCAAAGCGCAGTCCTCTTTGGTGGTTACTAATGTTCGGCACTAGTTAACTAGAACTAGTTGCAACTAGTAGTTAACTACTGATCAACTAGTAGTTTAACTACTTTTGGTTTAAACTAGTTCAACTATTAGTTGAACTACTTTTTTTAATAACTACTAGTTGAAACTACTTTCAAAATTTCAACTACTTTCAAAAAAATTCTTATTAAATTTTTATCAAAATATAGAAAAAATTGTACTGTAACAAATTTAATTAAGATGGTAGAGTACTCAAAATACCATAACCAGAATTAATGGCCCTTTTTGCGCGTTTTTTGTGATATAGATAAGAAAGATGTATTAGAATTTGGGCAAAAAATAGGTTATGAAATTAAATAGACTAGTTAACTAGTAGTTAACTACTTTGGGAAACAGTTACAAACTACTAAACAAACTACTATTTTAAAACAAACTACTAGTTGTAACTAGTCCCAGGAAAAAATAGTTAACTACTAGTTGCAACTAGATTTTCCCAGACTAGTTAGTAGTTGGTAGTTAACTATTTTTTGACCACTAGTTGCCGAACACTAGTGGTTACCAATAAGGTTATGCTTGTATTCTGACCAATAACTAAACTACCTGACCAATAACTAAATTTCCCTGACTAATAACGCGCTTTAGTATACACTCCAAAAATACCTAAAAATACCAAATGTTTGTTAAAAACATAAAACATAGCATAAGTAAAACATCACAACAGAAATTTTCAAATATTCATACATTTTTAAATTGTAAATGACTTGCAGCACATTTAGTTAAAACAAAAAGGAAATTCAATTAAAGAATTAAATGTTACTGCAGTCAATAGCAGGAAAATTTAAATTCAATTTTATCCTTCAAATAAATTATTCAGTACTACAATAAGCAATAGAAAATGAAAAAAATAATTCAATAAAATTTAAAGATCGAGATAATTTATTATTTACAATTAAAGCAATTCAGTGGTCGGTCTAGGGAAATTTTACTACCATTTGGCGGTACCTTCACAAATTCACCATTTGATAAATAGGTACTTTCACAAATTCAGTTTTAGGGAAAAAGGTACCTTCACAAAATACATTTTTGAGAAGAAAGTTCCCTAATAAGCTAGCCATTATAGACTAAATTTTCTTTGGTTTTTGATGTTTAAAAAATTATGTACATATTTTTATGTTAATTTTGTACTAAAATTTTCACAAATTTACAGAATTTTTTCACAAATTGTTACTAAATTTTCACAAAACAGGTACTCAGGTACCCGTACCTCTTCAAAAAACCTAGACAGACCCCTGCAATTTACAACTGCTGGAAACCAAGTTGTGCCGAGAATACTCTCGAACACCCCTCCGCCTCCTATTCAATTCAAACCGGTTCCCCCTCCACTGTCATAAGTCCTGACAATTCAATCTCTTCTGTCATTACAGCATCGATTGCAACGGAATTCTACTTTCTAATCAAATCTTGGAAATTTTGCTACTGTGATGATTTTAGTAACTAAAAAAAATTTCCAGAAACTTAAAATTCCCTGACTTTTCCAGGTTGCTAGACACCCTGATAAAAGGGAATAATTTCAAAAGTATTTTGCGGAGAGTGCCCCTAACAACCCTTTAAAATTTTTAAACCTATTTATATGCTATTTTTCCTTGAAAATTCCCTATCAGAATATAATAATAATGGGTCATTCCACGTCAAATCAACACACTTTTTGGCATGACCATCTCGGATTTTCTTGAAATTTGATACACATGTTCTACTTATAGAAACTCGGAAAAGTACCAACTTTCATCAAAAAATATTAATTGGTTCTGGAATTACAGGTGCGCAAAGTGGTAAAAAATGGGCCAAAAACGGACCAACATAAGTTCATTAAATTGCTCTAGAGAATCTTCTAATTGGGTTATACAGATGCAGTTGGTGTCATTTTAAAGTATTTTAAATGTTCTTTTTTATGGTGTAAAATGTACTAAAAAATTTTAAAAACAATACATTTTACAAAACAAAATAGAATTAAAAGTTCGATTTCTATAAAATGTACCACTTTTAAAATTTTGAAAAAAATTCCAGGAATAGTTAATAGTGTTCTTAATAATCTGGTAAAATTATAGGATGGGACAAAAACGGGATCAGTGTCAAAAACTAATTAAACCAAAGTTCGATTTTTCTTATATCCCCTTAAAAATTTTTAAAACTAATTTTTTTTTCATTAATTGGATGTGAATTGAGTTGTATTTGACTGCTGTTGACAATTAGGGTCCCTGCACAAACTTGGTGTAGCCCGGGCTACATATTTACTTTATGTGCATTGTTACAATACAATGGCCTGAATTACTATACAGATTGTAAAAATGTAGCCCGGGCTACACCAATTTTGTGCAGGGGCCCTAATAATTGCCAACAGCAGTCAAATACAACTCAACTCATTTCCAATTAATGGAGAAAAATTAGTTTTAAAATTTTTTAAGGGGATATGAGAAAAATCGAATTTTGGTTTAAGTTGTTTTTGACACTGATCCCCTTTTTGTCCCATTCTATAATTTTACCAGATTATTTACAATAATATTACCTATTCCTGGATTTTTTTTCAAAATTTTAAAAGTGGTACACTTGAAGGAAATCGAACTTTTAATTCTATTTTGTTTTGTAAAATGTATTGTTTTTCAAAATTTTTTAGTATATTTTACGCCATAAAAAAGAACATTTAAAATGACACCAACTGCATCTGTATAACCCAATTAGAAGATCCTCTAGAGCAATTTAAAGAACTTTTGTTGGTCCGTTTTTGGCCCATTTTTTACCACTTTGCGCACCTGTAATTCCAGAACCAATTAATATTTTTTGATGAAAGTTGGTACTTTTCCGAATTTCTATACGTAGAACATGTGTACCAAATTTCAAGAAAATCCGAGATGGTCATGCCAAAAAGTGTGTTGATTTGACGTGGAATGACCCTAATATAATAATCGTTTGCTAACTAATAACGTGATTTCAATGTTGTTGGGATTGAGTTTCGACCACGTGACAAATTACTGGTACAACATTCACACCACAATACATCTATGCAAATGTAGAACACCCTAATGAGGAATTTGCGCGTTTTTTTTAAATATTTTTAATCGATACTCCGTGAAAAAATAGACGTATGGGTGAAATTTCAGGTTGATTTTACAGTTTTTTCAATTAGGAAAAAATTATTAATAATTCGCAGGTCATGCTCTTCGTTTGGAAAGCTTATTAATTCGCGAATTCCCTACTCCTTGGGTCATGGAGAATTGTAATAAAGTTAATTACAAGCTAAAAACACCACAGTACAGTACAGGTAATGAAAGCACCAATTTGAGGAGTGAAAATCAAAACAATTTCATCTTTATGACCTGTGACGTAATATCGTGTTTCAAGTCACGTGTTTTTATCGATTTTTAAATCAAAATATTTTAATTTCTTTTAGCTATTGGAAAATTTCAACCATATTTTTGAATTCAACGCTCGAAAATCCATTAGAAAATTCACAAATTTATAAAAAAAAAAAACTCGCACACGCAAATTCCTCATTTACACTTTTAAAATATCATAACTACTAATTTGAACATCTATATCAATCACTATATTTACTTACTTTTTCCGAGATACCCGTCATTTTAAAATTCGGCAATTAAGCTTCCGAGAGTTCCACGCAGGTGCAAGCTCTATTTATTTTTGCTTATTCTTGTTGCCAAAAATTTATAAGAAAAAACGAGTGTTGCCACTCATTGAACGAAAAAAAAAATATAACACGAAGTAAGACCAATACAACGCGCCCCCGTCATCCGCGATTCCATCCCGAAGCTCGCCCTCTAGTGGTAGCTTTTGACAACTTAACTAACGGGATCGGACAGCGGACAACAAGCAGTTAGTCAATCCCGTTAGTTAAGTTGTCAAAAGCTACCACTAGAGGGCGAGCTTCGGGATGGAATCGCGGATCAAGAGGGTGCATTGTATTGATCTTAATTTGTGTTATATTATATTATTTGTTTCGTTCAATGAGTGGCAACACTCTTTTTTTTCTTATAAATTTTTGGCAACAAGAATAAGCATGTTCAACGTAGAACAAAAAAAAGGCCGTCTCTGGAAATAATTTATAAAATTTTGAAATTTGGCACACTTTTTCGGATGGGTCTGGGTATTAATATGATCTCTTAAGTGTATTTTATAACCATAGTAATTATCAAACCTTTTCATTATAAGTCTTTAGAAATATGCTCAGTTTAAAATTAAGCTAAAAAAAGTTAGAAGCTGAAAGTTTTTGACAACGATATATTTTTAAGTTTTAATTAACAGCTGTAAATGAATATTTCTTTCATATTCTTGCAATAAGAAAGTATTACTTAATCCTATCAAAAAATATTCCAAGGGAACTAAAAATAAATGCTCTGGGATAATTAATGTTCCTATTATTTTTGAAATATTTTTTCTAGTTAATATTGTTAAAAGGGGATTTCAGTACAAAATTGGGAAAATAATTGTGCCGTTTTTTTAATTGTTCAATATGCACAATTCCTGTAGATTTTTTATGAATATAATAGTGTAAACCAATAATATTATATATCCAAATAAATTTTTATCTTATAAAGGCCCGTGATATTTTATTAAAACAATAGGTATAATTAAATTCCCTGAAAATGCCATTAAATGTTTCCCGAAAATTTGTGTTGTTTAGAACTACCTCTAGTCATTGGAGGTCACTGGCCCGGCGGACCAGTGATTTTCTGATTCCACTGGTCCGAGGCGTTTTTTAGTTGTGCTAATTGATGTAATATCAAATAAATAAAAAAAAATGTTTGTAGTATTTTTGTTTTTTTTTCCTCTTAGTAGATGGCACCACGATAACTTAAACTCTTATATACCAGCTTATTTTCTCTGAACTATTGTAGTTTAAATCTAATACTACGTTCACACATGAAAAGTTAAACTAGATTAACTTAAGAGAGAACTTAATCTAGATTAACTTAAGAGAGAACTTAATCTAGTTTAACTTAAACTAGCTTATTTTTACCACAGAGTATAGATTCTAACAGAGGGTCCAAGCGGCGATTTTACTCTTTCGGAGACAATAGTTCCACCGTTATCGCATAGTGGCGCTGATGGTCCCAGTTGTCAATCGATATCATATCGATATCAAGTGGGAGGGAACAAGTCGGAACGAGTGATTCTGATTGGATATGGAACTTTTTATGGGAATTTCGCAATCACTGTTATTTTTCCCCAGATCAAGGAACTTTTCCCTAAACTTTCCCTGCCGGTAGTAAAATTTCCCCATAAATAAACATGGATGATTTGTAGTGTCTCGGTCTCATCAGTGATTGCTCTAGCAGATATTATTATTTTGCATCATTCTCCAAGTAAGTCTCATTTAACATTGTTTTATTCAATAACTTTAAATCCTATGATTAATTATAAAAATGCTTCTTTTCTAAAAATGTCTTTCTTTTGCTTTTAGAACACGTTTATGTTGAATTGTAAACAACTTCCTCCAGTTTTGATGATTTTCGTTTGGGAAAGGATAAACTGTAAGTAAGCAAAGGATTAAGACATTACTATAGTAAAAATTTGCCAATTATCAAATGAAAAAAAGTAAACAAAATGGGTGAATTTCCATTACAATGATCCGAAAGTTATTTATCTGAATCTTTAATGAAATCTGAATGAAATCTTTATTTTTTTTACTAAATATCGTCTGGTAATACATATATATTTGAAGATCAATTATATGTTATTTAATGTTATAAATGGTTTGCGAGTACTACTTTGTTTCCTGAATTCATTCCTTGAGTTTTTATTAGTATGCAGTTTATTATTTTTATAAAGCAACTTTCCAATAGCTAATAAATTGCAAGTACGTTTCAATGCTATTCTTACCTTTTGATTATTTACTTTATCACTGAGTTTTGATGAGTTACTTTATTTGTGAAAATGTTATTTAATCTTATATTCGTGCTTTTTGAGTCATGTTTTTATAATTAATTTGGAACTATGCTTCTCTGGTAATTACTGTTGACTTGTAAATCAAGTCTGTATCCTTTTCCCTTATTGTATGTATATTCTTCAGTTTATTGATAACTATATTAAATGAAGCCATGATAAACTTTTTTGCAGTTTTTAATTATTTGAATAGGTTTAAATTACCTTTCTCAAGTAGTATAATCTAAGTAATGGTTGAAATTTTGAAATATGTTTTAATAAAAACTATAACAAAGCATGGTTTGGGAATGCAGGCAATCACTTTAAAATACTTATTTTGAAAAAAATCTGATAAATTCATCAATTTTCAGGGGCTTTTGAATCTGCATTGGTTGAATTCAAAGCTATCAAGAATGATTGCATTATATTACCCTGCAGTGTCAAAATTGTTATTGAGTTATTGTTATTCAAAGTTATGTTTTTTATGTAAGAGGTTTTAAGCTTAGGTTGAGTATTGTGTGCCTGTGAAAGCAAAAGCTTTTACATAAGTCAGATACTAAAATAAACAATAATCTGATAAAACATTTAAAAATATAGAAATTATCTACTATCTCAAATTCTATTGTGGAATAGGTTGGCAAAATCCCTGAAGGAAGTCAAGGCACTTCTATGTCTAAATCATTGAAATTTCCTGTTAATTTTTTAAAAGGAAAAATGCTTTATTTGCAATGACTTAGAAATCACTACTAATCATTTTTCTTAGTCAAATTCTGTTATATTGTAACTGGGATTTTTCCCACTTGTGTCATTTTATTTAATTTCAATTTGTCTTATATTTTTGCATACATCCCTTCAACTAATTGGTTCTTAAGATATCAGAAATGCTTTACATAAAATTTGTCTAGTTTTTTGTAATATCTGTAAATATCTGTTCAATAAACTATTTTTTATTACTACTTGTATTCACTGTGTTGAAATTAATATGAAGTAATTATTTTCTATGTTTCTTCCAATCTTTTCACCTAAGAAAAATTACATTTGGGTATAATTTATGGTGTTGTTTTATTTATGGATAATAGAATTGTTTATATTATAAATCACCATATATTCATTCTACCTCACCTGCAATCCAGTTCAGTTTTTGAATATACTATAGCATAATCTAATGTGAAATAAGTTTAATAAATTTACTACTTTTGAATAACCAAAAAAAAATAGCATTTTGTTTGCAAAATGCTAAAAAATGCACTTAAATCATAATCACTCAGTTAATCAACTCATTGTTTTAGTTTAATGAAAAAAGATAAACTCGCGATAGAAATAGATAACAAAAACTTCAATTGGTGAAAGTAAAATTACAAAGATAATTCAATTTCTAAGTCTAGAAATTATTCAGATCAATCGCTGTAAAAGGCGATTTCCAATTCAAAAGCCGAAGTTAGAAATTTCCTCTTTCCCCAGCGCATGCTCAAAAGACACACGTAGCTGTTTGAAAACTGGGAAAACAGAAGAAATCTTTTTCCCTTTCTAGCGATTTGAGTGACAGGTGAGGGATGATAGCTGGCCAGGTGGGCGGGGTTAATAGAGAAAGAGGAGGTTGCAGAGAGAGAGATTGCATGCGAATTGAAGAGAGTCAATAACGTTCGTCCTGCACTGTCGTCCTGTTCTCTGATTAGTTCCACCGTTATCGCATAGGGGCGCCACGTTCTATGGGAAAAACCATGCTTTAAAAGTTGCCATTAGCGTCTATGGAGATGGACCCTCTGTTAAGCTCTATACTCTGTGATTTTTACCCGTTCACACTTGTTAATCCAGTTTCTATTCACTAAACTAGATTAAATCAGACAGTTCGTCCAGGTGGCGCTACGAGTAAGAAAATGGCTGCCGTCCAAGAGTTCGTCTCTAAGCATAAGTCTACCACTCAAACTTTTTTTACTTTGCACTTATACTTGCAGAATAGCTATTTTTCTTCTTGGATTGTCTAATTTCTTTATCCCTTTCGAAAATATATTTAATTTTCAAGCGGCTGTGCTGATGTAAAATCAAATAAAAAAAAAATTTGCAGTATTTTTTGTTTTTATTTCTCTTAGATGTCGCCACAATAACTTAAACTCTTAACTATCTCTGAGCTAGTTTAAAACTAAGACAGTTCGTTCAAAGAAATTAATTTTTTCGGATGGACCACTTCTTCCTTTTTAACAACTATTTTGTTCGTATCCTCTTAACTGGCGTCGGCCCGGATGATGTTCGTTGACACATGCGTGAATGAAGTTCTATAGCGGCCGCTAGAGAGCGACACTGTCAAACCTACTTAAGCTAGTTCGGATTAAATCTAAGACAGCAAAATCTCACCAAGGCGGAGGAGTGTCCAGATTTTGGAAAAACACCTCACGTAATTTATAGTTGTCCCACTATAATCATCGACCTTGGTATACAGATAGCGGTAGGCCGGAGTGATTGTCACCCGTATCCCCACATACTCTGATCAATGTTGTTTTCAGTCGCGTGTTAGGCTTATACACCAAACAATCACTTAAGAACTTTGCACCAAAATAGCGAATTTCGAGTGATAGTAAGGATTTTTAACATAAGAATTTTCATAAACGAAATTTCAAGTGATAGATAAGAATCCCTCCGATTTTGCATCCTCCATTCGATTAAAAGTTTTCACTATATTTTTAGTGCAAAATTTCAGGCGATTGTTTGTTTAAGCTCATTATGCGACAGAAAACAACAGCGATCAGTTGATGTTTGAATATTTGCACAACAGGTTGCGCTCACTTTTTCCGACTATCAATATCCCAATGTCGACGATTATCTTATACCTTCTCCATATTACAGTACATCTTTTAGGATGAGATTATATGCTGCGACTTAAAAATAGCAACCGAGAAGTTAAACGGAAAACGGCAAATAACTTATATTTTTCCTCACCTATTTAACCGTCACGATTTTGTCTTTCTCATCGCAGCATTTAATCTCTCTCTCTCCTACTTACCAATACCATAAATAATTGTACACACCACTCCGAAGGTTACCCACCCTCGGTTCCTTAGTTTATTAGTTATAAATTTTTAAACAATCGTAATTAATTTTCTTCACAAGTCAATTTATAACATATTTACCTATCATTACAGTGATAAACTATTTTGCAGTTAGGTTTTATCTCTTCAGTTACATCAGTTCAAATCAGAATAATTTTGTATTACCTCAATAATCCTAATCCTAAACATTATTCTGTTAAGTTTTAACATAATTACAAAAATTTCATAACTAAGTTATTTACATTTTTCACGAAAATTCCAAAGTCTATCACTGCAAAAATAAGGTTAAATTAAAATGAATATGTTAATACAAATTTTCTTTCAAAACATCTTGAGATATTCTTGTTGTCTTAGAAGCCGTTCAACACTCCTGTACACATGCGATCTGAAATAAAAAAAATATTAGAAAAACTCTACTTACTTGCATTCCCCCTTTCCTTTCTCAATACACTTTATACCCATTATCAATAAAATCTACCCACTCTCCCCTCTCACTACACTCGAGCCCTCTTTCCCTACACTATATACCCTCTGTCAATAAATTCTTCCCACTCTCCCCTCCCACTACACTCTGCCTTTCCACAGAGACAACTTTTGTCGATTCGACAAAAATCGACCATGCGACATGCTACTTTCTCGGTAGCCTGTCTCCAGCGTGTTGCCTGCTCTGAATGCGATTCCACCAAAGCAACAGAGTTGCTCCGTGTTGCCGCGCGATACCAAGAGTTAGTTTTGAACAATTCTCCTCGCATTCTTATTGAAATCGATTTTCCTCAATTGAATAAGAAAATAAACGTTACTTTAGAGAATTTTATGATAAAATACAGGAACTCATGAGCACGAATGAAAGACATTTCCCCACGATTGTCCGCCATCTTGGTTAACGTAGTTTTTAGAAAGGGGTTTAAATCTTTCTTTTAACTATAAAAAACGATCCAAGTAGATATTCATAATTTGTATAGTCCAAATTTTGAAGAGTTTCAGTTAAAATGAAATAAAACTTTCTTCCAATGGCGAAATTGGTTAAAAAAAACCTATTCGTGGCGCCATCTTTGAATTCTAAGTGAAAGCAAAAGACCAGGACAGTTTTCAATAACAAATGTTCAGTCTCAGTGTACAAATATTTGATAATATTAGCGTATTAACACTTTACACAACTAAATACTTTACAAATATACAATTTCCCCATCCTTAAATTGATATATTGTATAAATAATCAAACTTTCTCAAATCGTGTTGCCAGCAACAGTCGCTTGTTTCCCATCACTAGCGGGAGACAGGCAACACACGAAAAGTTGAACGTGCGACCGTGTTGCCAGACGGATGTCGCTCTGTTGCACCAGTGGAAATGCTCCGGGCAACATGTCGCATGGTCGATTTTTGTCGAATCGACAAAAGTTGCCTCGGTGGAAAGGCCGCTTAACCCTCTATCCCCACACTTTATACCCTCTATCAATTGCATCTACCCTCTCCTCTCTTACTACACTCGGGCCCTCTCTCCCTTCATACCCTCTATCAATAAAATCTACACCCTCTCCCCTCTTATTACACTCGAGCCCTCTATCCCTACACTTTATACCCTCTCAATAGAGTCTACCCACTCACCCCTAAAACTACACTCGAGCACTCTATCCTTACACTTTATATCTATATAACTAAAGGGCTATGTGGCTGTGTATGTATGTATGTGACACATCTCCTCCTAAACTACGCCGCAGGCGTACACAAAACTCGGTATACGTACGTATCTCGAGGCGGGGACGATCACCATGAACTTTTTCCAAGTTTGAAAATCGAATATTTACAATTAATTAACGATTTTATGGCCAAAAACGCTTATTTTTCTCGATTTTTAAACTTTTGGCCCGAAGCCAATTAAATTAAATACCGTTAATGAATCAAAAGAAAAAATTATTTCATGATCGAACTCGCGTCGCGGCAGCCAATGAAATAATCCAAACACTTTTTTCGTTATAAAAGAAAAACTAATCATGGTAAAAGTTCAATATTTTGCACACATGTACAATTATTTTTTACAAAAAGATTGTCGTTTCGTTTTTTAAAAAATTCAAATTAGTTTTAGAATTATTAAGATTCAAAGTTTCAATTTTTTCCCTGGTCAAACATGGCTACCGTCAACCTATCTACTTTCATTTGTTTTACTTTTACAACATCGAAACAGGATGGGTTTAGTTGGATATACACAGTTGGAACCGGGATGAAAAAGGCGTTAGGAACACCAAGATAAAAAAAGTAACCGGGAACACCGGGATATGAAAAATTAACACGAACATCGTGATATGAAAAACTACTGGGAACATCGGGATGATTGGTAATTGCGGTTACAGAAAATTAGACATATATTTGAGAAAACTTTAAAAAAATAAATTGATACACTCCACCCGTGCAAGGCCGGGCATTTCAGCTAGTCCTCTATAAATACCATCTAGCCACTCTCGTCTCTCACTACACTCCAGCCCTCTCTCCCTTTATACCCTATATCATTAAAATATACCCACTATCCCTTCTCACTACACTCAAAACCTCTACACTTTACACCCTCTATCAATATCATCTACCCACTCTCCTCTCTCACTACACTCGAGCCCTCTCTCCCTTTATACCCTCTCAATAAAATCTACACATTATAGTCTCTCACTGCACTGTAGCCCTACACTTTTAAACCAAAATCTACACTCTCCCTTCTCACCACCCTCTAGCAATCTCTTTCCCTACAATTTATACCCTCTCTCAATAAAATCTACCCACTCACCCCTCTCACTACACTCGAGCCCTATATCACTACACTCCAGCTCTCTCTCCCTTTATACCCTATATCAATCAATAAAATCTACCCACTATCCCCTCTCATTACACTCGAGCCCTCTATCCCTACACCTTATACCCTCTCAATAAAATCTACTCATTCTCGTCACTCACTACACTCTAGCCCTACACTTTATACCCAAAATCTACTCTCCCTTCTCACTGCCCTCTAGAAATCTCTTTCCCTACAATTTATGCCCTCTCTCAAAATCTACCCACTCACCCCTCTCACTACATTCGAGCCCTCTATCCCTACACTTTATACGCTCTATCAATGATATCTACCCACCTACCCCTCTCACTACACTAGAGCCCTCTCTCCCTTAGTGCCCTCTATCAATAAAATCTAACACCTCTCCCCTCTCCTTACACTCGAGCTCTCTATCCCAACACTTTATACCCTATCAATAAAATCTACTCAATCTCCCCTCTCACTATCCTCTAGACATCTCTTTCCCTGCACTTTATACCCTCTCTCAATAAAATCTTCCAACTCACTGTCTCACTACACTCGAGTCCTCTTTCCGTACACTTTATGCCCACTATCAATAAATTCTGCCCACTCTCCCCTCCCACTACACTCTAACTCTCTATCGCCACACTTTATACCATTTATTAATAAAATCTACCAACGAACCCCTCTCACTACACTCAAATCCTCTATCCCTACACTTTATACCCTCTATCAATGAAATTTACCCACTCACCCCTCACTACACTTGAGCCTTCTATCCCTACACTTTATACCCTCTATCAATGAAATCTACCCGCTCACCCCTCTCACTACACTCGAGACCTCTTCCCCTACACTTTATATCCTCGATCAATGAAATCTACCCCCTCTCCTTTGTCACTACACTCGAGCCGTCTCTCCCTTTATACCCTCTCAATAAAATCTACCCATTCTCGTCTCTCACTGCACTCTAGCCCTACACTTTTTACCCAAAATCTACTCTCCCTTCTCACTACCCTCTAGCAGTCGCTTTCCCCACAATTTATACCCTCTCTCAATAAAATCTACCAGCTCATCCCTCTTACAACCTCTATAAATCGCATCTACTACTCTCCTCTCTCACTACACTCCAACCCTCTCTCCCTTTATACCCTCCATCAATAATATCTACCCTCTATTCCCTCTCATTACACTCGAGCCCTCTATCCCTACACCTTATATCCTCTCAATAAAATCTACCCATTCTCGTCTCACAGCACTCTAGCCCAAAATCTACTCTCCTTTCTCACTACCCTCTAAAAATCTCTTTCCCTACAGTTCATTCCCATCTCAATAAAATCTTCCCACTCACCACACTCTCGCCCTCTACCCCTACACATTATACCCTCTATAAATAGCATCTACCCACTCTCCTCTCTCCCTTTATAACCTATATCAATCAATAAAATCTACCCACTATCCCTTCTCATTACACTTGAGCCCTCTATCCCAACACCTTATACCCTCTCAATAAAATATACCCATGCTCGTCACTCACTGCACTCTAGCCCTAAACTTTTTACCCAAAATCTACTCTCCCTTCTCACTACCCTATAGAAATCTCTTTCCTTACAATTTTTAACCTCTATCAATAAAATCTAACACCTCTCCCCTCTCATTACACTTGAGCTCTCTATCCCTACACTTTATACGCTCTATCAATGAAATCTACCCACCTACCCCTCTCACTACACTAGAGCCCTCTCTCCCTTAGTGCCCTCTATCAATAAAATCTAACACCTCTCCCCTCTCCTTACACTCGAGGTCTCTATCCCAACACTTTATACCCTCTCAATAAAATCTACCCATGCTCGTCACTCACTACACTCTAGCCCTAAACTTTTTACACAAAATCTACTCTCCCTTCTCACTACCCTATAGAAATCTCTCTCCTTACAATTTATACCCTCTATCAATAAAATCTAACACCTCTCTCCTCTCATTACACTCGAGCCCTCTATCCCTACACTTTATACGCTCTATCAATGAAATCTACCCACCTACCCCTCTCACTACACTACAGCCCTCTCTCCCTTAGTGCCCTCTATCAATACAATCTAACACCTTTCCCCTCTCCTTACACTCGAGCTCTCTATCCCAACACTTTATACCCTATCAATAAAATCTACTCAATCTCCCCTCTCACTACCCTCTAGACATCTCTTTCCCTGCACTTTATACCCTCTCTAAATAAAATCTTCCAACTCACTGTCTCACTACACTCGAGCCCTCTATCCCTACACTTTATAACCTCTATCAATGAAATTTACCCACTCACCCCTCACTACACTTGAGCCTTCTATCCCTACACTTTATACCCTCTATCAATGAAATCTGCCCGCTCACCCCTCTCACTACACTCGAGACCTCTTCCCCTACACTTTATACCCTCGATCAATGAAATCTACCCCCTCTCATTTGTCACTACACTCGAGCAGTCTCTCCCTTTATACCCTCTCAATAAAATCTACCCATTCTCGTCTCTCACTGCACTCTAGCCCTACACTTTTTACCCAAAATCTACTCTCCCTTCTCACTACCCTCTAGCAGTTGCTTTCCCCACAATTTATACCCTCTCTCAATAAAATCTTCCAACTCACTGTCTCACTACACTCGAGCCCTCTTTCCGTACACTTTATACCCACTATCAATAAATTCTGCCCACTCTTCCCTCCCACTACACTCTAACTCTCTATCGCCACACTTTATACCATTTATTAATAAAATCTACCAACGAACCCCTCTCACTACACTCGAATCCTCTATCCCTACACTTTATAACATCTATCAATGAAATTTACCCACTCACCCCTCACTACACTTGAGCCTTCTATCCCTACACTTTATACCCTCTATCAATGAAATCTGCCCGCTCACCCCTCTCACTACACTCGAGACCTCTTCCCCTACACTTTATACCCTCGATCAATGAAATCTACCCCCTCTCATTTGTCACTACACTCGAGCCGTCTCTCCCTTTATACCCTCTCAATAAAATCTACCCATTCTCGTCTCTCACTGCACTCTAGCCCTACACTTTTTACCCAAAATCTACTCTCCCTTCTCACTACCCTCTAGCAGTCGCTTTCCCCACAATTTATACCCTCTCTCAATAAAATCTACCCGCTCATCCCTCTTACAACCTCTATAAATCGCATCTACTACTCCTCTCTCACTACACTCCAACCCTCTCTCCCTTTATACCCTCCATCAATAAAATCTACCCACTATTCCCTCTCATTACACTCGAGCCCTCTATCCCTACACCTTATATCCTCTCAATAAAATCTACCCATTCTCGTCTCACAGCACTCTAGCCCAAAATCTACTCTCCTTTCTCACTACCCTCTAAAAATCTCTTTCCCTACAGTTCATTCCCATCTCAATAAAATCTTCCCACTCACCACACTCTCGCCATCTACCCCTACACATTATACCCTCTATAAATAGCATCTACCCACTCTCCTCTCTCACTACACTCCAGCCCTCTCTCCCTTTATAACCTATATCAATCAATAAAATCTACCCACTATCCCTTCTCATTACACTTGAGCCCTCTATCCCAACACCTTATACCCTCTCAATAAAATCTACCCATGCTCGTCACTCACTGCACTCTAGCCCTAAACTTTTTACCCAAAATCTACTCTCCCTTCTCACTACCCTATAGAAATCTCTTTCCTTACAATTTTTAACCTCTATCAATAAAATCTAACACCTCTCCCCTCTCATTACACTTGAGCTCTCTATCCCTACACTTTATACGCTCTATCAATGAAATCTACCCACCTACCCCTCTCACTACACTAGAGCCCTCTCTCCCTTAGTGCCCTCTATCAATAAAATCTAACACCTCTCCCCTCTCCTTACACTCGAGCTCTCTATCCCAACACTTTATACCCTCTCAATAAAATCTACCCATGCTCGTCATTCACTACACTCTAGCCCTAAACTTTTTACCCAAAATCTACTCTCCCTTCTCACTACCCTATAGAAATCTCTTCCTTACAATTTATACCCTCTATCAATAAAATCTAACACCTCTCCCCTCTCATTACACTCGAGCCTTCTATCCCTACACTTTATACGCTCTATCAATGAAATCTACCCACCTACCCCTCTCACTACACTAGAGCCCTCTCTCCCTTAGTGCCCTCTATCAATACAATCTAACACCTCTCCCCTCTCCTTACACTCGAGCTCTCTATCCCAACACTTTTTACCCTATCAATAAAATCTACTCAATCTCCCCTCTCACTACCCTCTAGACATCTCTTTCCCTGCACTTTATACCCTCTCTCAATAAAATCTTCCAACTCACTGTCTCACTACACTCGAGCCCTCTTTCCGTACACTTTATACCCACTATCAATAAATTCTGCCCACTCTCCCCTCCCACTACACTCTAACTCTCTATCGCCACACTTTATACCATTTATTAATAAAATCTACCAACGAACCCCTCTCACTACACTCGAATCCTCTATCCCTACACTTTATACCCTCTATCAATGAAATTTACCCACTCACCCCTCACTACACTTGAGCCTTCTATCCCTACACTTTATACCCTCTATCAATGAAATCTACCCGCTCACCCCTCTCACTACACTCGAGACCTCTTCCCCTACACTTTATACCCTCGATCAATGAAATCTACCCCCTCTCCTTTGTCACTACACTCGAGCCGTCTCTCCCTTTATACCCTCTCAATAAAATCTACCCATTCTCGTCTCTCACTGCACTCTAGCCCTACACTTTTTACCCAAAATCTCCTCTCCCTTCTCACTACCCTCTAGCAGTCGCTTTCCCCACAATTTATACCCTCTCTCAATAAAATCTACCCGCTCATCCCTCTTACAACCTCTATAAATCGCATCTACCACTCTCCTCTCTCACTACACTCCAACCCTCTCTCCCTTTATACCCTCCATCAATAAAATCTACCCACTATTCCCTCTCATTACACTCGAGCCCTCTATCCCTACACCTTATATCCTCTCAATAAAATCTACCCATTCTCGTCTCACAGCACTCTAGCCCAAAATCTACTCTCCTTTCTCACTACCCTCTAAAAATCTCTTTACCTACAGTTCATTCCCATCTCAATAAAATCTTCCCACTCACCACACTCTCGCCCTCTATCCCTACACATTATACCCTCTATAAATAGCATCTACCCACTCTCCTCTCTCACTACACTCCAGCCCTCTCTCCCTTTATAACCTATATCAATCAATAAAATCTACCCACTATCCCTTCTCATTACACTTGAGCCCTCTATCCCAACACCTTATACCCTCTTAATAAAATCTACCCATGCTCGTCACTCACTGCACTCTAGCCCTAAAATTTTTACCCAAAATCTACTCTCCCTTCTCACTACCCTATAGAAATCTCTTTCCTTACAATTTATACCCTCTATCAATAAAATCTAACACCTCTCCCCTCTCATTACACTTTGAGCTCTCTATCCCTACACTTTATACCCCATCAATAAAATCTACTCAATATCCCCTCTCACTACCCTCTAGCCTTATCTTTCCCTGCACTTTATACCCTCTCTCAATAAAATCTTCCCACTCACTCTCTCTCTCGCTACACTCGAGTCCTCTTTCCCTACACTTTATACCCACTCTCCCCTACCACTACACTCTATCCCCACACTTTATACCCTTTATTAATAAAATCTACCCCCTCTCCCCTCTCACTACCCTCGAGCCCTCTATCCCTACACTTTATATAATCTACCCAATCTTTTACATCTCTTTCGTCCTCTATCAATATCCTCCCCTCACCTGCCCTCGAGCCCACTTTATACCCTCTGTCAATAAAATCTACTCACCCCTTTTTCATACCCTATATTTCATACCATCTCAATATAATTTACTCAATTTACCCTATCACTACATTCTAGCCCCCTATCCATACATACACATTATAACTACTCAATAAAAGTCACTACACTTCATACCCAATCAATTTAATCTACTCACTCTCCCCTATTGCTACATTCTAGCCCTCTATCCCTACACATTATACCCTCTCAATAAAATTTACCCCCTCTCCCTACACCTTATGCCCTCTTTATAAAGTCTGCCCACCCTAGCTAAACTCTAACCCTCTATTCCTTCACTTTATACCCTTTTTAAAAAAATCTACCCACTCCTCCCTCACTACATTTTAGCCCTCTCCCTACACCTTATACCCTCTCAATATAATGTAACTAAACCCACTACATTCAAGCCCCTACCACTACTCCCCTCTTACTATACTCGAGTCCTCTATCCCTCCACTTTATACCCTATACCAATAAAATCTACCCTTTCTCCCCTCTTAATATACTCTTCCCTCTCACTACACTCAAGCCATCTATTTCTACACTTTATATCCTCTCTCAGTAAAATCTTCCCTTTCTCCCTACACCTTATGCCCTCTCACTATAACTACCCCCTCTTACTAAATTCTGGCCCTGTATCACTATACTTCATACACTCTCATTATAATCTACGCACTCTCTCCCATCGCTACTTTCTAACCTCTATCAATAACTTTGCACCCTCTAAGAATAAAATCTACCCACTATCCCCTCTCACTACACTCGATTGCTTTATCTATCACTATATTTTGTACCCTTCTTCAATAAAATCTACCCTCACTATACTCGAGCCCTCAATCCCTACACCCTTAGCCCTCTCACTATAACTACCCCCTCCTACTAAATTCTAGCCCTGTATCACTATACTTCATACACTCTCAATATAATCTACCCTTTCTCTCCCATCGCTACTTTCTAACCTCTATCAATAACTTTGCACCCTCTAAGAATAAAATCTACCCACTATCCCCTCTCACTACACTCGATTGCTCTATCTATCACTATATTTTGTACCCTTCTTCAATAAAATCTACCCTCACTATACTCGAGCCCTCAATCCCTACACCCTTAGCCCTCTCACTATAACTACCCCCTCCTACTAAATTCTAGCCCTGTATCACTATACTTCATACCATACACTCTCAATATAATCTACGCACTCTCTCCCATCGCTACTTTCTAACCTCTATCAAAAACTTTGCACCCTCTAAGAATAAAATCTACCCACTATCCCCTCTCACTACACTCGATTGCTCTATCTATCACTATATTTTGTACCCTTCTTCAATAAAATCTACCCTCACTATACTCGAGCCCTCAATCCCTACACCCTTAGCCCTCTCACTATAACTACCCCCTCCTACTAAATTCCAGCCCTATATCACTATACTGCATACCCTCAATATAATCTACTCACTCTCCCCTATCGCTACATTCTTTCCCCCTACTCATACACAACACATTATACCCACTCAATTAAATCTATCCATTCTCCTCTCCCACTATAACTCTGGTCCTACACTTTATTTCTCTAAATAAAATCCACATTATGGAATTTTAATATATAATTTCTTATTACCCCCATTTTACATTTCTTACTTAATTTTAGATTATGATATTACTTACTTCACATATAATCCTTCGCCTCCGATCACTGCAGTGCTGCCAGCTTCTCTTGAAGTTTCTGAAAATATACAAATGTAGTTATACATGTCAAACCATTGTTAAGATTATTAGTTGAAGAACATATTTTTAAAATTCAAACAAACTAAAGAGAAAATACGACCCGTCTACCAACATTGGATAAAACAAAAATGAAATGGAAGTGTCTATTTTGGCCGGCAAAAACGGCAATTGGCGCATGCGCCGTAGGTCTTGCGGTTACGTAGCAGTCACGGCGCTCCAACCAGAACCGTTGCCGGGTAAAAACGGGGAGAGATTAGTTGTAGATTTGCCGGCTAAATAGAGAATTTTAAGCTACCAGAAATCTTAAAGATAGGGCTCATATCTGTATACTAAAAACAAATTATAGACATCAATCCCTATTTCAAAAGCTAACTTTAAGGAAATTTCTTATTAAATGGTAATATTTCGATGACTAATATTTGTTTATATTGGAGATTTAACGCAGAGAAAAATAACCATATAAAGTAAAATTAAGTTTAATGACAATTTAGACAGACAAGTTTATAATAACATCTTTCAGATAACTAACAGATTTAAAATCAATAAAATCAATAAAATCTACTCAATCTCCCCTCTCACTACCCTCTAGACATCTCTTTCCCTGCACTTTATACCCTCTCTCAATAAAATCTTCCAACTCACTGTCTCACTACACTCGAGCCCTCTTTCCGTACACTTTATACCCACTATCAATAAATTCTGCCCACTCTCCCCTCCCACTACACTCTAACTCTCTATCGCCACACTTTATACCATTTATTAATAAAATCTACCAACGAACCCCTCTCACTACACTCGAATCCTCTATCCCTACACTTTATAACCTCTATCAATGAAATTTACCCACTCACCCCTCACTACACTTGAGCCTTCTATCCCTACACTTTATACCCTCTATCAATGAAATCTACCCGCTCACCCCTCTCACTACACTCGAGACCTCTTCCCCTACACTTTATACCCTCGATCAATGAAATCTACCCCCTCTCCTTTGTCACTACACTCGAGCCGTCTCTCCCTTTATACCCTCTCAATAAAATCTACCCATTCTCGTCTCTCACTGCACTCTAGCCCTACACTTTTTACCCAAAATCTCCTCTCCCTTCTCACTACCCTCTAGCAGTCGCTTTCCCCACAATTTATACCCTCTCTCAATAAAATCTACCCGCTCATCCCTCTTACAACCTCTATAAATCGCATCTACCACTCTCCTCTCTCACTACACTCCAACCCTCTCTCCCTTTATACCCTCCATCAATAAAATCTACCCACTATTCCCTCTCATTACACTCGAGCCCTCTATCCCTACACCTTATATCCTCTCAATAAAATCTACCCATTCTCGTCTCACAGCACTCTAGCCCAAAATCTACTCTCCTTTCTCACTACCCTCTAAAAATCTCTTTACCTACAGTTCATTCCCATCTCAATAAAATCTTCCCACTCACCACACTCTCGCCCTCTATCCCTACACATTATACCCTCTATAAATAGCATCTACCCACTCTCCTCTCTCACTACACTCCAGCCCTCTCTCCCTTTATAACCTATATCAATCAATAAAATCTACCCACTATCCCTTCTCATTACACTTGAGCCCTCTATCCCAACACCTTATACCCTCTTAATAAAATCTACCCATGCTCGTCACTCACTGCACTCTAGCCCTAAAATTTTTACCCAAAATCTACTCTCCCTTCTCACTACCCTATAGAAATCTCTTTCCTTACAATTTATACCCTCTATCAATAAAATCTAACACCTCTCCCCTCTCATTACACTTTGAGCTCTCTATCCCTACACTTTATACCCCATCAATAAAATCTACTCAATATCCCCTCTCACTACCCTCTAGCCTTATCTTTCCCTGCACTTTATACCCTCTCTCAATAAAATCTTCCCACTCACTCTCTCTCTCGCTACACTCGAGTCCTCTTTCCCTACACTTTATACCCACTCTCCCCTACCACTACACTCTATCCCCACACTTTATACCCTTTATTAATAAAATCTACCCCCTCTCCCCTCTCACTACCCTCGAGCCCTCTATCCCTACACTTTATATAATCTACCCAATCTTTTACATCTCTTTCGTCCTCTATCAATATCCTCCCCTCACCTGCCCTCGAGCCCACTTTATACCCTCTGTCAATAAAATCTACTCACCCCTTTTTCATACCCTATATTTCATACCATCTCAATATAATTTACTCAATTTACCCTATCACTACATTCTAGCCCCCTATCCATACATACACATTATAACTACTCAATAAAAGTCACTACACTTCATACCCAATCAATTTAATCTACTCACTCTCCCCTATTGCTACATTCTAGCCCTCTATCCCTACACATTATACCCTCTCAATAAAATTTACCCCCTCTCCCTACACCTTATGCCCTCTTTATAAAGTCTGCCCACCCTAGCTAAACTCTAACCCTCTATTCCTTCACTTTATACCCTTTTTAAAAAAATCTACCCACTCCTCCCTCACTACATTTTAGCCCTCTCCCTACACCTTATACCCTCTCAATATAATGTAACTAAACCCACTACATTCAAGCCCCTACCACTACTCCCCTCTTACTATACTCGAGTCCTCTATCCCTCCACTTTATACCCTATACCAATAAAATCTACCCTTTCTCCCCTCTTAATATACTCTTCCCTCTCACTACACTCAAGCCATCTATTTCTACACTTTATATCCTCTCTCAGTAAAATCTTCCCTTTCTCCCTACACCTTATGCCCTCTCACTATAACTACCCCCTCTTACTAAATTCTGGCCCTGTATCACTATACTTCATACACTCTCATTATAATCTACGCACTCTCTCCCATCGCTACTTTCTAACCTCTATCAATAACTTTGCACCCTCTAAGAATAAAATCTACCCACTATCCCCTCTCACTACACTCGATTGCTTTATCTATCACTATATTTTGTACCCTTCTTCAATAAAATCTACCCTCACTATACTCGAGCCCTCAATCCCTACACCCTTAGCCCTCTCACTATAACTACCCCCTCCTACTAAATTCTAGCCCTGTATCACTATACTTCATACACTCTCAATATAATCTACCCTTTCTCTCCCATCGCTACTTTCTAACCTCTATCAATAACTTTGCACCCTCTAAGAATAAAATCTACCCACTATCCCCTCTCACTACACTCGATTGCTCTATCTATCACTATATTTTGTACCCTTCTTCAATAAAATCTACCCTCACTATACTCGAGCCCTCAATCCCTACACCCTTAGCCCTCTCACTATAACTACCCCCTCCTACTAAATTCCAGCCCTATATCACTATACTGCATACCCTCTCAATATAATCTACTCACTCTCCCCTATCGCTACATTCTTTCCCCCTACTCATACACAACACATTATACCCACTCAATTAAATCTATCCATTCTCCTCTCCCACTATCACTCTGGTCCTACACTTTATTTCTCTAAATAAAATCCACATTATAAAATTTTAATATATAATTTCTTATTACCCCCATTTTACATTACTTACTTAATTTTAGATTATGATATTACTTACTTCACATATAATCCTTCGCCTCCGGTCACTGCAGCTGCCAGCTTCTCTTGAAGTTTCTGAAAATATACAAATGTAGTTATACATGTCAAACCATTGTTAAGATTATTAGTTGAAGAACATATTTTTAAAATTCAAACAAACTAAAAAGAAAATACGACCCGTCTACCAACATTGGATAAAACAAAAATGAAATGGAAGTGTCTATTTTGGCCGGCAAAAACGGCAATTGGCGCATGCGCCGTAGGTCTCGCGGTTACGTAGCAGTCACGGCGCTCCAACCAGAACCGTTGCCGGGTAAAAACGGGGAGAGATTAGTTGTAGATTTGCCGGCTAAATAGGGAATTTTAAGCTACCAGAAATCTTAAAGATAGGGCTCATATCTGTATACTAAAAACAAATTATAGACATCAATCCCTATTTCAAAAGCTAACTTGAAGGAAATTTCTTATTAAATGGTAATATTTCGATGACTAATATTTGTTTAGATAGTTTTAGGATATCAGTTCAAAAACCCTTATTTTCATATCAAATTTCAAACTTATATAAATCTATTTTTCCAACTACAATCTACTTGAAAAATGTTAAATTCCGTTAACTGTCGCGTTAAATAATGTCAAGATCTTTTGAATTACAAATATTAATGATTGACGTAGTTATTTTATTTTAATTGATTAGTTTGTAATTTTTGGAAATAATTTTAATTTTTGATTCCTATTTCAGCTTGGGGATATTCCACAGGAACTAATTGAGTTTTTAATATCAAACCAAGTATTAAACGTATTGTCAAAAATAATAACTGCTATGAGGTAAAAATAGCTCTAATGTTAGCAACAACAAAATTCTTCAAAAAAAAAAATCTCACTGGTATAGTTAACAGTGTGATTAACGAAATAAAATATCTGGAAAAATAACAAAGCTTGGTTAATTTGTATTACATTAATTTAACAGTAAAATTTGTTCAATAGATATCACAACTCAAAAGAGTAAACGTTGTAAATAAAAGTTTTAAATAATCCAAATTAAACTTTAATGTAGTACTCACAATAGACAAAACTCACCGCAAAATAATGCAGATGGAAACCAATTGGGTGTAGTTCGGGAACCACTAAGATTAAAACCTCGATTTCGGAATGATATTTTTACTTTAAACTATCTACTAGATGAAGATAATTTTTTCAAAAGAATTATAATTGTTGAAAGCTGCTATCATTGTTTAAATTTGTTTTAGAATATTAGTTTGTTAGGAAATGATTGTTGTAGCCATTGTTGTCAATTCCTTGCGGGAGAACGCAACAATACAAAAACAGTTTGAGGGATTACGTAGGAGATTTAAACTTTATTTCAATATTTAATTTTAACACCTTTTTAAGGAAAGGTTTCCAAATCTTTAACATCAATCTAGTCTATTTTCTTAAAAAATAATTATGTACTACAACTACCCATTTAACTCATGATTTTAAGGAAATCTCGTTAAAAAATAAATTGAAAGCACAACACCAAAATAAAGAATAACATTCCGCAAATATTTGATCAAAAATACCCGCTTGATCAGCATTATAATATCAGAGAGAACTTCATGGAAAATATTTTAAATTTTACAAAATAAGTCTCTGATTAACGTCAGACTGCTCTTGGGCAAGTCATACATATTTTTACATTTTGTAAATTTCTAAAAACTCTTTTTGAATTTATCAAAACGAAATAGCTGCACAGGTAGGAAATTAACCACTCCACATCCCTCCTTCCCTATACAGAAGAACCAGTATCTACTCCCCCTAGAACCAGTGTTATTCCTAGGATTTTTTTGGAGGAGTAAAAATACTCCTTGACTTTTTTAGGAGGAGTGAAATTCAATTATGAGGAGTGAAATATCGAAATAGCATAAACTTAAACAGAGACACGAAAACCGTAGTCAAACTCCCTAAGCATCAGAAAAAATAAGTGAAAAAATATTAATCTATTCATCTCCTAAAACGAACAAATGTAGATCCAATCTTTCCAAATTTTTTTCCGGATACGCCACTTTGGCCACAAACCATTTATATAAAGTTAAATTTCATAGGTACTTACAAAGTCTGTTTGATTGGAATTACTGCCAAAAAAAATTGCGGTGGGTCACGGTGCATTTTTTAAGCTAAACCTTTGTGAAAAATTCAAAGAGTGAAAATACTCCTGGCTAGTTTTCCAAAGAGTACATATTTCCCATTTTCAAGGAGTGAAATACTATCTCAGAGGAGTTAAAAATATCTGCCTAGAACCTTTCACAAAAGTTATGGAATTTTAATAGTCTAACTACCCCCATTTTACATAACATATTTTAATACCAGAAAATTATATTACTTACTGAACATAATCCATTAACTTCCTCAGCACCTGCAGATTCCAGTTTTTCTCTTGTAGTTTCTGAAAATTACAATGTGATGAACCTTTGTTACCGTCAGTTGTTATACAACAGAAAATTTTAATTTTTTTTTTAAACGAGCTTAGATTATCCTACATTACAGCCAATATGGAATAACTAAAATTTAGAGGATTTCAGCGTATAAAATTTTACGCAAATTAAATATCGATGTAATTTGGTACATGGAATTTTAAGCTATACTAGTAAATAAAAACGAAAAAATAAATTAAGAAATTGGGAAAATTGTTTTTAAAAGTATATAAAAAATACTTTCATTTCTCCCTATTGAAATAGTAAAATTAAATTAGGAAGCCTTAGGACCACTTAAAAAGTCATCCACTTTACATCAAATTAAAAATATGGTACCTGATAATATACAAGTTGATTAAGTTCTCGCCTAAGGATTTTGAAAATTTTAACCAAAGCAACATAATTCCTAAAAATTAACAAATTACGTAGTTAGGACTGTACTTTAATGATTATAAAAGATATATTTGTACAATAATCAAACAAATCAGAAAAACTAATGCAAACATTGGGAAAAAGAAACCGTTATCAAAATTCTACTTCTACAGCACTAGCTAACTAACATAACTTAACATAAAACAAAGCTGAAGGGGGGAAAAACATTTTGTTTAACTTCCACGAAGTTAGGGTATCATTTAAGAGTAGCCTAAATTTTGGTACGCATTTTTGTTTCAAAGTAGTAGACACTAAAGAGAAAATTATCTAAAAGATTTATTTATTGTTGAAAATTATCATTGTTTTAACTATTTTAGAATAATAGATTGTTGTAGCCTTTGTCAACAATTCCTTAGACAAAAACGCAACAATATAAAAACATAATATAAAAATAATATACCTATCTATACACTAGATTTGGATAAACTTTAATTTGTATGTTTTAAAGTTAAAATATGGTTTCCCAATATTTAAAAAAAATTTCGACCATTTTTTTAAAACAATCTACAACGTTCCACTTATGGTTTTAAGTTTGCTAAGGCTACGCGTTTTTTTATAACAGACAACGAATTTGACAGGTTTTAGGAAAATAATAATGATTTTTAAGTGGTAAAAGTAATTTAATTTATCTTACTTCATACCCTAAATTTTATACGAATGGTACGGAAAGAAATACTTTTAGTTTCGAACCACAAAACTAATTGAAGATGGTCGGTCCTTAAAAGACACATTGCGTCTATCAAAAGTTTAATAATTTTTAATTACTTTTGGGTCTTTAATGTATGTTTACATCAAAAAATTACCAAAGTGATTGATATTTACACCTAAAGTGTCATAGTAAAGAGATTTTTATTAGAAAACCCAACAAACCTGTTACCATTTTTTGGGATAAATTGTTGAAAATGTAATGGTTCCCTCTTAAAAACATCATGAAATGGGGATAATTTAGATATTTTTATTTAAAATAAAATACTTTTTTTTTGTTTAAAAAATGATACAATGAATCAATTGATAAACGGGAAATTACTAATGGAAAATCGATAAATGAGAATTATTTGCATAGTCATATACAGACAGGAGGAAAACTTTGACAGAAAAACCAAAAACTCTGAAAAGAAGTACAAAGCCAAATGATAGTCGCACAGATTTTGCACAAAATGTTTTTCAGTGTTTATGAACCGACACCTCTGAAATTGAGTGCAAAAATAAGTTTCCATAATAATTGTAGCAATATTGTAAGACTTATTTTTTTAATATAGATATTATTGTAGTAGGAATATACTTAGTTTTGAGATTCGATGTAAAAGGTAACTTTCATAAGAGGTTAATGCCTATAAAAGTTAAAGAAACCCTGGTCTAGATTACGCTGACCCTTTTAAAAATCTAATATAGCTAACAACTTAGTTAAAATTGAAACAACTGTTACTACTATCAAAATAAAATCCAATACGTTGCAAAATATGAATAAATTTAAAATACAACGATTTTTATTTGCAACTTAAAACATTAAAATAGACAATTGTTTCGGGGATGCTTGAGATCCTCTTCGTCAGTATAAGTTCCAACAGTCTGACGGAGAATATAAATAGAAAAAATATACATTACAGTTACAGAGAGCACACAAGAGACACAACAAATAATCAAGTTACATGTTCGGGTACAGAGAGTCAAAAAGTATTAAGCCTTCCAAACTACTACTACTACTACTACAAATTACTACTACTCACCCCATTATCTTTCAGCAACTTCATGTTTCCTACTCTTCGAATGCCTGAAAAGTCAGAAGCACATTATTAATGTATGAAAATTGTATATATGATAAAAGTATGATTTGTGTGTAATAATGACTAAATTCTAAAAAAGTAATAGTTAGTAGTCCTCTTCACAATCTAACAAGTTTTTGTTTCAAAATCTGAATTAGCATTCCGAATAAGCATTTATACTTATAAAGTGTTAAGACATTTAAAAAGCTGCATTGATCAATTATTATTTAATAAATTTCCAAATTCTATCAATCTAAATATTTTAGTTTTCCTATTTTTTAAATAAAAAACTAAATTTACTAGCTTATGAGAGATGTAATGCACCTCCGAATATGTCCTGAATGACCTATTTGAGGATTTGATATTAAACTTAATTATTCATTAAGTTTATCAAAAAATATCTTTTACTAAATTAATAGATTCACGTGCACTAAATTAATAGAGCACTATGCTAGACAGCAACTTAAGTTGACCCATACGACGTGACTAACAAACAAAGTAGTTCCCATCGCGGTGTCTGAATTTTGAGTGAAATGAAGAATGTCAATTTAAAAATATGATTATTTTGTTAAATTTTTGTACAGGGTGTTTCAAAAGTCCGTTTCACGGCTTTTATTTGTAACCAACGTCTCCTAGGGTCCTAGAAGTAAGGTCTACCCCTAGGTAAGTGACCCTGGAGAATCCACTGAGAGGACTTACAGCGCCCCTAGCGGCAAAATAAAAAAGTTAAAAAAATTAATTAAAAAACTAAAGGAGATGGAGCAAACATCTCAGTGAGACTATTGTTGCCACTGTTATAAGTAACTCGCTGAAAAAATTTTATGAAAATATCGTGAATATTCGCGGAGATATTAGCATGTGAAAACAGCACTTTTTCAGGCATCAAAAATGAAAAACTTCAAAAATTTGCAAGTTTTTTTGATTAAAATTTCACTTCATTTAACTAAAAAGATACAAAACTACATAATAACTATGAAAAACTTGCAAATTTCCGCAATTTTCCTTTTTTGAGGCCTGAAAAACGTCTATTTTCACATGCTAATATCTCCGCGAATATTCCCGATATTTTCATAAATTTTTTTCAGTGAGTTACTTATAACAGTTGCAACAAGTCTCACTGAGGTGTTTGCTCCATCTCCTTTAGTTTTTTAATTAATTTTTTTAACTTTTTTATTTTGCCGCTAGGGGCGCTGCAAGTACTCTCAATGGATTCTCCAGGGTCACTTACCTAGGGGTAGACCTTACTTCTAGGACCCTAGGAGACGTTGGTTCCAAATAAAAGCCGTGAAACGGACTTTTGAAAGGGTCGCGCCCGTATTCCCGAAATCCATATTCCCGAAGCCCACAATCCCGAACGCCACAAGACCGAACGGGACACTTTCCCGACAGGACTTTTTACCGAACGGGACACTTTCCCGACAGGACTTTTTACCGAACGGGACACTTTCCCGACAGGACTTTTTACCGAACGGGACACTTTACCGACAGGACATTTTACCGAACGGGACACTTTACCGAACGGGACACTTTACCGAATGGGACACTTTACCGACAGGACATTTCACCGAACCGGACACTTTCCCAAACGGGCCTTTTTACTGGCAACTCACTTTGGTCACTAATTTTTAAATATGGACTCTCGATTTAAGTTTCATCTTGCCCGACCTGGTCAGTTTCACTGGTCAAGATTCCTTTATGTCTAAAATTCATTACAAAACAAATGTTTGAGTTGCTAATTGATATTTCGTAATCTTTTGTAGTGTTGACATTGGTCTTTTGTTCCTGGTGACCATTGGTCAGTCCGGTTCACATAATGTAACTTCTTTGCTTTAGCACTGAAGTATGTCTTGTGGGGGCTCAAACCAAACGTCTTCGGACGTGAAATATTTTTGTGTTGTCCACTGGTCAAGATCTCTTAACCAGTGGTCAATCCCTTTTTTTCCGCTAAATGCTACTTTTCTGATCTTATCTTTCTGTCTCGTGTTTGTTTTGGGGGTCCCTGATCTTTGGAATCCCCATTTGACCACTGGTCAAGATGACTTAAATTCAATACAAAACAAATGTTGGAGTTGCGAATTGATATTTTGTAATCTTTACAGTTTTGGACTGTGTCTTAGGTTGAAGCTGACCATTGGTCAGACCATGGATATCGTATTTTTAATTTTTTGATACACAAAAATAAGCATAAATTTTAATAAAAATAGTTACAATGGATCATATTTTATTATAGAATTATCCTATATATTTAATTAAAATTAAACTTTAATGTTATTTGCAATTTACAAATATTTTAATTGTAATTAAATTCTTAACAAACTAGGAAGCAAGAGAGTTCACTGCTCACTGCTTTATTTTAAACTAGCAGATATACCCGGCCTTGCCCGGGTGGAGTGGTAAATTAATGTTTTAATGTTTATCTTATATAAGCAGAAGTTTACATACCTATAACCAATCTTATAGTACCTGTATTTCTCTCTTCTTTTTTTTCATATTCCAGTGTTTCCGTTATTTTCCTTTCCTGATGTTCCTGGTAATATTTCCTATCTCGATAAATTTCCTTTTCCCGGAGTTATAGTAAATTAAATGAGTCTAGTGAACAAAGTAACAAATTTGAAACAAAAAAAAAATATCTAGTAAACTGAGATCCTAGTGAACCGTCTCATTTGGACCAATGTTTTTTTTTAATCTTCCTCCATTAAAATAAAATTCAGAAATTCCATAAATATTTTAATTTTAAAGGAAATCATATTGAATAGGAGAAAAAAGATTGAAAATTAATTATTTGAATTTATTTCGCTGTTTTCACAACTTTTAAATGCAGATATATCGAGTTTTTCGTATTGTAATATATTTATTTTTGAACGTATGCTTTCGTTTACAACGATTCAAACGGATCCACTCTAGTAGAGAAATGTAGAAATAAGCGTTTTGGGCTATGGACGATGTCAACCGGAAGTAATCTTTTGGCAAAAACTCCGATTCCATTGTTGAAATAGGTTTTATTTCTCCATCTTAGGGTGACGTTTTGCCTCACTGATAAATTTTATTTCAAAAAATTTTAAATTTACAACGAAATTCAAGGCAAAAAAATATTAATTTATATTTATTAAATAATAAAAGTTATCAGAAAATTCAAATTACTGATTAGAAACATTGTTTACTTTTATTTAAAATTTTAAATGAGCTGGTCAACTAGTGATCTGAGTTCGTTCGGGCAAACTACCTTTTACATTCAATGGCGTTCGGGAATGAGGAGTTTCGGTCAAACGAGACTCTTCAATCTTGATAGTGGACAATACAAAAACGTCACACTTCCCAAGACGTTTGGTTTGAGCCCCCACATGACCAACTTCAGTGCTAAAGCAAAGAAGTTCCATTAAGTGCATCGGACTGACCAATGGTCAGCTTCAACCTAAGACACAGTCCAAAACTGTAAAGATTACAAAATATCAATTCGCAATTCCAACATTTGTTTTGTATTGAATTTAAGTCATCTTGACCAGTGGTCAAATGGGGATTCCAAAGATCAGGGACCCCCAAAACAACCACGAGACCGAAAGATAAGATAAAAAAGTAGCATTTAGCGAAAATAAAAGGGATTGACCACTGGTTAAGAGATCTTGACCAGTGGACAACACAAAAATATTTCACGTCCGAAAACGTTTGATTTGAGCCCCCACAAGACATACTTCAGTGCTAAAGCAAAGAAGTTACATTATGTGAACCGGACTGACCAATGGTCACCAGGAACAAAAGACACATGTCAACACTACAAAAGATTACGAAATATCAATTAGCAACTCAAACATTTGTTTTGTAATGAATTTTAGACATAAAGGAATCTTGACCAGTGAAACTGACCAGGTCGGGCAAGATGAAACTTAAATCGAGAGTCCATATTTAAAAATAAGTGACCAAAGTGAGTTGTCGGTAAAAAGTCCCGTTCGGTAAAATGTCCCATTTGGTAAAGTGTCCCGTTCGGTAAAGTGTCCCATTCGGTAAAGTGTCCCGTTCGGTAAAATGTCCTGTCGGGAAAGTGTCCCGTTCGGTAAAAAGTCCTGTCGGGAAAGTGTCCCGTTCGGTCTTGTGGCGTTCGGGAATGTGGGCTTCGGGAATATGGATTTCGAGAAAACGAGACACACCCCTTTTGAAACACCCTGTATATAGTACTTTTCAATCACGATTTGCGTACCGACACTCCTCCTAGCAACACAACAGGCTTTGTGTTTACCGATTTCTCCTTCCGCATTTGTGACGTACTGGGCTCATGAAACGTTGCAGTCGAGTATAATTAAGTTGAAGTGACACAAGGAAGGAACCAGGAATATGTCCCGAGGTTCCTCACCCTCCCTTATGTTTAATAAATAAATTTTAACTTACGATCAAAACGGAAATGTTCTCTCGCGCTTTAAACGACCATCGTCATCCAAGGAAGAGAAAGATGACGTAGCTCGTCACATCAACAGGTGGGAAGAAAAACCGAGAAGAAATAAAGCATTAGCAAACAGGATAATTTTATTTGCAAAAACAGGCAAAACAACTGACCCATTTGAACTGGTTAGAATGAAAGTGGTATAAGTCCACTGAACGTAGTTTTGAGTAATTGAAGGTTTTCTCTAATGGCGCCTGTGTTAATCCTACGGAGAAGGCGGTTTTTAGGCAGCTCTTACAAACCATTTATTGAGGGTTTTTTTTTTTTTGACTTCGGCGACTACCATACTAGGTAAAGGACCTTGAAAGAAATCCAAATGCATGCTTTTCTCAACTTTTTGAATTTTTGACTTAAACCACTTTCATCCTGAGCAGCTCATTTTATAACACATAATTTGAAACGTTAATAACAAAATCTATATTTATTTCTAACCCAAACCGTTTTCTCATGACGGCCTTTTTAAGCTCCTGAATTTTTTTTTTAAACAGGGGATTTTCACTTTTCCTGAATTTAAAAGAAACATATCGTCTGTTTACATGATAAATGCACGTAAGTCGCAAATGGCCCGTCTTTCTTATCCAGAGTAACGCCAAATTTGCCGATTTTTATAGAGATACCGATCAAAATATTCATTAACAAAATCGCCAAAAATGGCGCATCATCGGAAAAGAAAGGCGGGCAATTTGTGATTTAAGTGCCTTTATCTTGTAAGCCGGCAATATTAGACATTCACTCATAAAAATCATGATAGACATCAGAAAAATTTCTTTCCACCCCCCTCACAAGATTCTAAACAGAGTCACACTTTCCTTTTTTTTTGAATGGTTGAACAATCAACAGGTACCTCCACCCTTGACACACCAGTAGATTGATTACCACGAATACACTGTTCTGTGTGCTTTCGCGTTTGTACGCTTAGATCCCGACATCGGCGGACCCATCCTCGGGAAGTAAGGATGCTAAAAGGAAAGAGTCTGGCACTAGTGATCCCCGTATCCATAGTGACGGATACCGAGTTAAGAGATGCGGTGGGTAATCAGGCCTCGTACAGACCCTGAAAAAATTTCAGGACACATTTTTATAAAAAATTCAGGACAAAATTTCAGGACATTTTGGGTATTATAATGTAGCATTTACTTTTTCCTTAACCAGAATGTTATCCATCATGTGTGTAAAATTAAAAACTACCTAAACTCAGGGGTGCAGAAAATGTTTCAAGGCCCAAAATTTCCCCAGAACACAATTTTTTTGTTCCAAAATTTCCCCAGAAACTTATTGTAATTTCATCTTAGTTTAGGCTTAGTTAGGCTCGGCACATCATTTTCTACTTCTGCATTAGAAGGAAAAAACTTTCCCTTTGTTAGAAACTTAGAAATACCAGCCAGTGCTTCTTTTATAGATGCCAACTTTTTGCTACATCACCAACTTCGATATTTTCACCGCGGCAAGATGAATTTGATTCTGTATCAAGTTTTCTCCGTTTTTGTAAAGGCCCGCGGTCCTCAATTTCATCATCGTCCGGGAGCTTCGGCATCGTGAGTTTCTGGTCCGGGAGCTTTGCGCGTTTTACTGCCGCTCTTTTCAACTACTTCCTCCCCATCTTCGGGTTTAAAAAAAACGTAAAGACTTGGATTCTAGTTCTAGGCTTCTCATCGGGGTGCTTAATTGAAACGTGACTTCTGTACTTATCGAGCCTCCCATGCCATTCACAATAAGCACAGTCTACTTCCTGTTTGCTTTTAAAAATTGACATCAGGTATTTAAATGGACAGCAATAATAATAGCAATAATTAAAAGAATGTTTAACTATCCCATAAAAAACAGTTCCGAAACGGAGAACACAGGAATCACGATTCAAATGAGGAATCTCTGGAATTCACGTGGTCTGATTAGGCTTGTGTTCTCTTTTTAAATACCACTTTTAAGTAATATAAAACAATGTACTCGTTAGGGGGTACCAGAAATAATGTTGAGTAAACTACCCCCTTGAAATAAAAGTCTGGTTACGGCCTTGGGTGTTAAAAATCTCGGGGGGCCGCGAGGTCTGGAAGATACATAAAGGGGGCCGCGGCGATTGAAAGTTTAAGAACCACTGCTGTATTGCACCTAATTGATTCATTTCGCGCAACGGATTCTGGGGCCCCGCCCCACCGACGACCGAGAGAATGAGATCAGAAAGAGAAACAGACATTTTGCCATCTCATCAGCAGCAGAATTTCTAAACAGCCAGCATTTTCCCCGGCGCAGCGTCGTCCGCGGAGATAGTTTCGGTTTCACTTCATTCCCGAATAAAATACGATGATTTACTGAAAATAAGACGTGTAAATAAGAGGCTAATACGTGCTTTCTCTTTTAAGGAACACATGCTTTTTTTTCGTTGCAGTCGGTTAACCGAAAGAAAATCGCAAATAAGTCTCGGTATACAATTGATAATTAGACTTTCGAAAAAATATCAGGAAAATCGGGGTAAATTACGTTTTTTCAGGACTTTTCAGGACGCTTTTTGAAATTTCAGGAAATTAAGGAATATCAGGACATACGAGCCCAAATCGGGAGTGATTCTGGGGGGATGAAACTCGCGCACGCCCTTTTCCCGAAATCGGGAGATGGTGACGAAATTGCTCGACTGGAAGGTAGTTCCGGTGTTCCGATCGAGAACGAACTTCTCAGCATCAGGGTTCGAATGTATGAACCAAATGAGGGTTTTACATTTAAAGCGAATTCGAATGCTGTATCAGGTTGGATTTGACAAATGTGTGGGGAAAAACTAGTAAACATAAAACGAAGTAGAGAACTGCTTCCTTCATTGGACTGACATATCATAGTACACCAACTCTAATTATAATCAATTAGAATTATTATTTTCAATCCTAAAAATCAAAAGTTTAATTTTGATTACAACCTTGCTTAAAAAAATTTTTTTTTAAAGTGAAACCAGCGATACGCATTTTTGCAACAACTTCTGATCTGGTTGCAAGCGTTGAAATAAGGTACTTAGAGGAGCTGTACCCTTTTGAATCACCTTTCACCACTACCACTGAAGAATATAACACGCATAATCTACTTTAAGAATTATAAATAAAGGGAGTTTATAAATATTTTTAGAATTATATATTTAAGATTTCAATGTTTCTCTAATTCCCTATTGGAAAAAAAATTTCCGGTATGAAAAAAAATTAAACCGGGTTATGAAACACCGGAACTAGTATGATACTAGAACCAGTATGATACTAGTTCTAGTATCATACTGGTTCTAGTATCATACTAGTTCCGGTGTTTCATAACCCGGTATTATAATGGTTCTAGTATATACTAGTTCCGTTATCATACCGGGTATGGTAACGGAACCAGTATATACTAGAACCAGTATGATACTAGTTCTAGTATCATACTGGTTCTAGTATCATACTAGTTCCGGTGTTTCATAACACGGTATCATAATGGTTCTAGTATATACTAGTTCCGTTATCATACCGGGTATGGTAACGGAACCAGTATATACTAGAACCAGTATGATGCCGGAACCAGTATCGTACAAAAACCTGTGTTTCAAAAACTACTTCTACAAACCAAAAAAAGTACAAGAATACACAATACAAAAAAGTACAAGAATACAGTCATATGTTATGTACATTTATGGGACACAGGTTTATACAAGAGAACAATACTAAATCAACAGAAACATCAGACTAAATTGTAATTAAAACCACGCACAATCACAATATATGAGGCGGAAAGCGAAAAGGGACCTCTAGTCGGCAAAGTTGATTTCGAGAAAAAGCCATAAAACCAGAAGAAGGTCAAAACTATCGAAGATGATGACAGTTTTAGTCTTCCAGAGACTTCAAGGGGGCGAAGGGTGCAGTGTCCCAAACACTGTGACCACAAGGGTATGGTGTCCCTGACACCGAAAGGAAAGGGTGGTATCCCAGATACACCTGAGGGGCTAGAGGAGACAAGGTTGTCCCAGACGAATTCATCCCTTTAACGAATGTTGGTATCCTCGAGCCTGATTCCTTCGAGCATTGCACCCCCAGGTGATGGTGATGGTGTTGCAGTACTCTCGTTCACATACTAGGGTCGAACCGCATTTAATCTGAAACAAAACACAAATGTGTAAATTAATAAGTCACAAGATATTTGCCAAATACATCTAAAGTATATAAAGTGCAAAATTTACAAGGGTTATTGCAGCTAGAATAAAAAAGATTTTAAAAAATGTCATTCATTTTATTGTCAAGAAAATATACAACCAAGATGCTGGATGATTACATATGCTGAAATTAATATGATAATTTAATTTAAATTGAAATAAGGAAGTGTTTTGGACCTTTTGGCCTTGGTAGTTGGATTAAAAAAAGAAAACGAGGGATGTTTCCAAGCCTTATAAGATAGTGCAGAAATTTACAGGGCTCCAATTATGATAAGGAAGAACAGGGTCAAGATTTGAAAAAAATTATCAAGGCAAATAAGGAAAAGGAATTGCAACGCAAAAAATATATATTAAATCTGCTATACCACGTTAGACTGCAGCATCGTCCAAAAATTGTGATTGCTCTTCAAATCAGCAACAATATTGAGCTATGTTGGAAATAGTTGGATTCTATATGCCTCATTCCAGTTGTTTAAATTATTACCAATAAATTAAGAACAGGTTTAATAAAAACGGTTAAAATGTTAATAAACCATTGCTTGTGAGCTTGGAACAATAATGAATTACAGAAACAATCAGATTAAAGAGATGGCAACAGAGGGTTAGCTGAATATTGCCACTGTTTATAGAATTGGCCACTTCTCATACCCTTCATTGCAAGTTTAAATACAATGTCACTTTAGCCACTTGTTTTTAACCCACCCATGTGATATCACCATCAATGTGTACCATTAATCTCAAAAACTTAGTTTTGCCTTTTCTCCTATAGAAAAAGTAAAGTACCCTTTAATTATAAAATTAAGCCTAATGAATGTATTATTACATTGAAACCAAAATGACAATTATATGAAAGAAAACTATTACTAGTGCGAAACCCAAACTCGCAGGATGCACCCACATTAGATTCTTTTAATTTTTTTATGGAAAGGTTTTCTGTATAAAGAGGTTAAACCTACTTGCAGCAAAGTTCCATCTGTTTGTACTACTATCCGCAGACACAGCATCCACTTCTACAACTCTGCTGGGAGATTTCATAATCATTTCACACTGAAAGATGCCAGGCAGACCTGAAATAATCAAGAGAAACATCAGCGATGATACTTGAAGTTGAATGCAAAGGAACACAGATGTATGATCAAGTGTAAAGGAATAGGCTGATGACACTATAAAATTGTGTTAGAAATTGCACTTAAAAGTTGAAAGCGTTATTTCCTGAAAACATTTCACCTTAATTCTTAATTAAGTCGAAATGTACTTAAAAGAAACTATCAAAATATATAATTGTGCGTAATTTAAATGCTAACAAAGAACTTAAAATTTATTAGTATAGTTTGGACACGGCTTACTAGATGCTATACAGGCTAGCCAAGTTTTAAACAATGAAAACCATTTGACAACTTTTCCCGCTTGGATCGCCACAAATCCTACCTATATCACCCACCGCCTTCAACACTGTGGATATGCTTTGCCAGTTTGTCAAGTATTGCCATCTGGATTTTTAATGATTTCCGTACTCGGCTAGCCTGTATAGTATCTAGTAAGCCATGGTTTGGAAATAATATTTGTTAACCCTTATTTGTTGTGTGTTTTGGGGAAGGTAGAATGTCTAACTTTCAATCTATTAATTTCTTTAATGAAACAATGGGATGGATACTTGAGGGAGTACCACCTAGGTCCTTAGACTCACTTAGTGAGGCCATAAGCCGAGCTGTTACAGAAAGTGTGACTATGAAAGTCAGTCATCGGATTCAAAATACCCTTGTTTCTCCATCAAGTATATATTTGGTCCTCATTTTATCACCCCGGAGGAATGAAGCGTAATTCTGATGGTGGGTTAACACCACCGCGTCAAACCTGGCGAACAGTAGTCGTTTTCGAGGCTTTGAGGTTTTCTATTGCTTCTTTTGAATCGCTGTTGACCCCTATCGCCGCTTTTGACATGGTGGTGTAAATCCACCATGAGTCTGCTTTCCCCAACACGGGAATAGAACTTGGGCCTGTGGGGTGGCAGCAAGATCCACCACGCCACTTAGCTTCTCTTAACTTCTTTATGGCAGAAAAAAATTTTCACTGATAGAATGTTTTCCTACGCAAAAATTAACTTATTTTATTCATTTAATAATTTTACTGCAATGAAAATACTGTTTAGTAATAAATACTAACTTACAGACCTGGAAAAAGTACCCGAACCTACGAACCTGGTTCGGGGGAAGCCCCTGCCAGCTCCATAGGAGCAATACATAAGGTTCGGGGGAAGGTTACAACTTTTTCCAGGTCCGCTAACTTATTAATAAACAATTTTTTAGTCTTAAGCATAGTATAAACATGGTGTTAAGAAGTAAAAAGTAATTAACAAGTTCACAATATAATAACTAAACATGCTGTTTCTAAATTGTTTACAAAGTAAAATATTTCAGTGCTTTAAGTTAATTTAGCTTAGTCCATCATATACCTATTGACTATACGTCCATGTGTCTATTCAACACCAAATCACTCTCTACTCTCATAAAAGTATGACTAGTAGAGACCCACTCATGTAATTATATCAATTTTCATCAATGTGTAAAATTGATCTAAGTAGGAATTAGTTTTGTCTTTTCTCCCATAGAAAAAGGACCCTTTAGTTATAAAATTAAGCATAATGAATGTATTATTACATTGAAACAAAAAGGACAATTATAAGAAAGAAAACTATATATTACTAGTGCAAACCCCATCTCCCACTGAAAGATGCCGGGCAGACCTGAAATAACCAAGAGAAACATCAGCGATGATACATGCAGTTGAATGCAAAGAAACACAGATGTATGATCAAGTGTAAAGGAATAGGCTGATGACACTGCAAAATTGTGTTAGAAATTGCACTTAAAAGTCAAAAACGTTATTTCCTGAAAACATTTCAACTTTATTCCTTAAAGTTGAAATGTACTTAAAACATAGTTCCCACTCTTTTGTGAGGAAAAAAATCAAGTATTTAAGGGCTTAAATTTAAAATCTTTCATGAACTAAAATAGAAAGGCGGAAAAGCCATTTACAAGTAAAAAAAAACTTTTCTCCCAATTTAGTACCCTTACTTCAAAAACCTTTCTTACAGCAAAGATTAATTATAATATTACCATTACTATATTTAACAATTTCAAAACATACTACTATATTTTACTTGTTTTGGGAAAGTCAAACAGAAAAATTCAAGTAGGCAAGTTATACCTGTTCTACAATATGCTAACAGGATATTAACTATTTGATTAACTTTTCATGTTCGAACTGAAAAGAATTCCAAATTAAAATATTTCAAATAAAATAATAAATAATAAAATTCAAGGACTTTTAAGGACTTAGCACTAAATTCAAGCATACTTTCCAGGGCCCTTGAATTTAAAAATGAAATTCAAGTACTTTTCAAGGCCCGTGGGAACCCTGTAAAAGAAACTATCAAAATATAATTGTGCATAATTTACGGGTATAGTACACTTAGGATGGTAATAAATAGATCTCTTGGAATAAAACTTAGCAAAATATTTCAACAAATTAAAGACAGGGAAAGAAATAAAGAAAATAAATTATGCTACTTAAATACTGCAAATAAAATGTTACAAGACCTAAACAGAACAGAAGTCAAGTAACAAAACATTTAAAAAGGTTAAAAATTGTTACTACTTCAATATTATTTCATACGCAGTCAAGGGCGGATTTAGGTAATGAACCCTGGGGGTGCGTAGTGGAAAACATGGGGGTGCAAACTGTCCCTGATGGCTTTAAAAACATGATTTTCCCTATAAAAATTTAATTTTCTCAAAAAGTTGACACCTTTAAATCCGCCCATGCGCAGTGCTTCTGAAAATGCACAGTTAAAGTTAAAGCCCATTAAATGTGTTGCTGATACTGATGGTTCAAGGGATAGCAACTAAGAGAACTATTATGTATTGTAATGTGTGTGAACAGTTGTAATGGGGAATCATTAACATATGCATGCATTTTGATTCATATGTAATATCACACATGATCAGCAATTAGCCAAAAACAATATTAAATAGACATGACATAGTACATGGGGGCCACTTTTCAAAATTTGCAAGACGGAACTTTAAAGTATCGTATTAATCATTTTCATCCAGTCTAGCAATTTTTTTTTAATTGCATGAAAATTCATAAAATATCATGAACAATTATAGTTCCTTAAATTCTAAATCAAGATAAAGCTGTATGTGAGTAAAACCATCTTACTTGTGGTCAAAATGTGCGGTTCAATTCCGTTAATGTTCCCGCTAAATACCGCTTTGCTCTTTTGGATACCAAAAAAGTAGTAATGTATTCGAAGTAAAAGTTTCCGGGCTTGGTTGCCGTAGTCTCGATGTTAAAACTCTTGACGTTTCACCCAAAACTGTGTTGGGCATCATCAGCTGTTTTTTCTCTCACGTAACCAACCACGTAACGTAAAAAAAACAGCTGATGATGCCCAACACAGTTTGGGGTGAAACGTCCAAGTTTTTAACATCGAGACCACTGCAACCAAGCCCGGAAACTTTAACTTCGAATACATCCGGCCGTGAAAGCCTTTCTGTTTTAATTAGTAATGTATTGCTAAAACAATTTTAGACTCAGATTAAAATGTTTATATAGATCAAAAACTATTCATATTTTTAATAAAAATTTTAAAATGTTGATATTTGAATGTATGGCATTCTCAAAAGCATGGCAATATTTAGCAGGAACGTTAACGGAATAGAACCAAATGTGCAATGTAGGTATTGGAATTTAGTACTAATTTTGCGTTTCGCAATATACCTGGGACGGAATTCCGTTCATTGAAATTTTAAAATGATGGAATTCTGTCCCGGGGATGGAAGAGTGGCACCCATGCTTAATATAAACTTTAGAAATGAAACTCATCAAGCACTTGCCTTTGGTCAAAAAAACACAATACATAAAAGAATAAGTTCAAGGACTGGGTATGAATGCATTGTATAGTGCTTCCAAAACCCAAACAAATCCCAAAATTTTTTATATCATGGACCACTATATTTTATTTTTCTCATTAATCCCAACTATAACTACATATTCTTAAAAAAAGGGTAAAAATATCCATCTTGTAAATTAAATTGGTAATTTTGAAAGTCAAGTAGAACCCTTTTAAAGCAAAAATTTTAAGGGCATTTTAAAATTATTTTCTTCACATCCTAATTTTCAAAATCAGAATCACACTAAGGGAATCAGCTTGACAGTATTTAACGAAATGTTAACACATTTGAACTCAAAAGCAAACTATTCTGTACTTACATTTACATATATATTATGCTAGTATAAATCTTCATTACAAAAGGATGTGCCGGGCACAATGATCCCAAATCGGACTTTGTTTGAGGTGTTCTAGAAATTACTCATGGAGACATTTAAAAAATTAAAAGCAGCCCTGTTTTTATTTTGTTGAAAAGAAAAATATTTTAATTCTAAATAAAATATATTGAACATTTCAACTTACTTGAAAAGAGGAAAAAATAGCGTGGTCATTTAACACATAATAAGGTAAATATAAATAAATATCAACGTTTTACGTTGCCATTTCCAGAAATCAAATCAAATAAATCCAAATCTTTGGTGTGCCTGTGGCTAAGTATGTAGAGTAAAAATAATACATGACGATATCTGAAAACATCAAACCCTAATATAAGAGATAAATCAATGGAGTAAATAAAGTTTTCAAAAGGAATCTTGATGAAAATTTACAGTAATTAATTATCGAAAAGTCAAGAACGACAAGTATGCACAATACAGCCATTCTGTTTGTTGGTAGTTAATTGGCCTGCCCTGTCCCCCTTTATTTTTTTACCTACTTCATCAACTGATTAAATTATTCACATTATAACATTATTTTCATTGCATTTGAATATTAATGCATACATTATTTTAATCTAAAGAGGAGGGCAATTTATTATTTAGCAGGTATTTCCAGGTGAAAATGCGTTTTTGGGGCATTTAAGACATGGTTAACGCTCATTAAAAAACATTTCAGTTGAATAAACTTAAAAAGGACCTCAAAATACAATATGTATCAAATTTTTGTGCAATTTGGTGTTCAATTAGACGGATTTTCAGAGTCGGGGAAAAACAGTATTTTGAGTGAAAAACATAAGTTTGAAAAGGCCCAAAAATCGGTATTTAATGATAAGTTTGAATTTTTTTCAATTTTTATTTTTGTAGTTAAGTAATGTGGCAAACTTTTTCCAGAAATTCGGGTTGCCATGGGGATTCTGACGTCATCCAGGAATTTTCAAACACAAAAGAGGTTTACTTGTCTTTGTAAGAATCCATTGCATTTTTTGGGGGTATAGAAAAACGGGGAAAGGGGGAAAATATGAATGAACCCCCAAGTGTTTTATAACACTGTATTCCCTTTGATTAGTAGATTAAGAATATATAAAGTATGAGGGGGTGGGTCCCATATTTCGGGAGTTTTTCCGGTTTTATTGAAAAACTGAATCTGGGCGTCCCGCCCGGAGTTTTAGAACTAAAGGTATAAAATTTTAGTATTTTTAAAGTTCTTTAAGAGTTCTTCAAGAATCTGGTTACTGCTAAGCTTTCTGACAACTATTTCCAGAGAAATCTGCGAAAAACCGTCTTGGAAAACGAAACAATGAATTTAATTGTCTCTGGATCACGCAATTTTTACAATATTTGTTAGTGATTCATACTGTTCAAATTCCCACTTTAAATGCTTTCATAAAATATAAATTACTAAGCTGTGATCATAACAGATCCGCAGCTATTCAGCGTTAAAATTAGCATGTGTTAGGCTTAACGCACCACGAGGGGTCTATTCCCTCCAAACACTACGGTTTTCGCCACTTTCTAACACGGTTCTTAAAGGTCTTTAAGAGTTCTTCAAGAATCTGAATACTGATAAGCTTTCTGACAATTATTTCTAGAGAAATCTGTGAAAACACGTCTTGGAAAACGAAACAATGAATTGAATTGTCTCTGGATCACACAATTTTTACACTATTTGTTAGTGATTCATACTGTTCAAATTCCCACTTTAAATGCTTTCATAAAATATAAATCACTAAACTGTGATCATAACAGATCCGCAGCTATTCAGCGTTAAAACTAGCATGTGTTAGGCTTAACGCTTAACGCACCACGAGGGGTTTGTTTCCGCCAAACACTACGGTTTTCGCTTTCGCCACTTACTTAGCTCTAAAAGTAACGATCGAGTATGGACGGTTAACCGATGTAAACAATAACAAACAGTCCGACATTTTTAACTCTAGTACCTCATCCGGTGTATCCTTCCGCTTATGTTATGCTATGTAGAAAAGGTGTAAACAGGCTCATTTTCTCAAATGATTTTTAAATAAAGCACAGTTTTAAATGTTTCACGAATAGTACCATCCATAGGATAATGATGAGCTAAGTAATTTCGTTCAGCTTTCTATCCATCAACTAAATCACAAAAAGTGTTATTAAATTAACTTTAATAAGAATAGGTTGCTAGATTTTACGATTATCGCTTGATTTGGCGGTATTTACGTTTTGTTTCTGTAGGTTCGTTTCACAAGTTTTTTTGGTTATTTAGTTGATATCTTGATTTTTAACTTGAAATATATGCTGACCAATGTAAAATATCTTGTAAATATCTCAGTATATATCCAAGAAATAAGTTTTTACATATGTAAATAATAAACACTGGCGCACATTGGCGGTTGCTGGCGCTCTGAAAAGATGCCAAAGTGTAACCCGGAAGTGCTTAAAGACTCATTTTCACTACCGCCCTCTATACTGAGTTTGATGGCTGCTAACCATCCATATACTTTTACACAGTTTATTGCAATATATTATAAGCCAGATTATATTGTCCGAAACAAATTTCTGCACGTTTTTACATAGGTATATATCAATATTTCCAAAAATTTTCATACAGGTATCGAGTTATCAAGAAATAAAGAAATTTTGATATAAATTCCAAAAATAATGTTTTGGAATTTATATCAAAATTTCTTTATTTTTCGAGAAAATTTCAAATATTTTAAAGTTTATGACCTAAAAAAATAAAGGTTGGAATAAAAAAAAGTCAACAAATTCTATACTGGTATCTAAATTTTCAGTATGTTTTAAAATTGGTAATAAAAATTCAGTAGCCTTTGGATCGTCTGACGTGACGTCTCCCAATGAGAGCTGAAAAGTCAGTTTGTGCGCATGCTCGAACGTCAGCGTTGGCGACGAAAGATTTTGGCTTCTTTGGAGGTAATGAGCAACAATGACGTGAAGGTTTGTTAAAACGTGCCCCGATGGCTCACATGGTAGGGTATGGGCTTGTTAACTGAGAGATCACGGGTTCGAATCCTGGTGCCCGACAACTTAGCGACGCTGTAATTTTGACTTATTTAAAGGACATAGTTTTTATTTAATACGTTTTAATTAATATTATAATGTTTTAATTATTTTTATTAGATTTATAGATTATGAGAAAAGTTTTGTTGTTTTGATGTGAATATGTATCCGGCATTTTTACGACGCTTATGTTTTAAATTATTTAAAGTACATAGTTTTTATTATAATATTTTAATTATTTTCATTAGATTTATAGATTTTGAGAAAAGTTTTGTAGTTATGATGTGAATATTTTTAATTATTAAATTTTATAACATTATTCAATTTAATTTAAGAATTTAGTTATTATTTAATTAATATTAGTTATTATTTAATTTATGTAAGAATTTTTTTATTATATTTAACAATAACAATTTTTGTGTAGTTATGCTTATGATGTGAGTAAATAAATTTTGATGGCCGGATGTTCATAATTTTAAAATTAGGGATCGTTATGTTATAGTTTCGTGTTATTTTTCATTTAAATCCCCTATGTAAAACATGAATTATCTAGAAATGGACTCTTGGACGTTGAAAACCTAAGACCCAAACCAAAAATATACGGCATAATTTGAAACTGGGACATGAGCCTCGCCAAAGTAGTATTTTTCAACTCCCATTGGGTTCCGTCAGGCTGGATAAAGTGCACTTAAAAATTCTTGTACATTCTATACTAGTATAAAAATTTAAAGTATTCATTAAAACTGGTATCAACGTTCCCCAGTACGGTTTCAAAATTTCCAGTGTTGATCATAATGGTATTGAAATTCCCAGTATTCATTAAAACCAGTATCGAAATTCCCAGTGTTGTTCATAATGGTATTGAAATTCCCAGTATTCATTAAAACCAGTATCGAAATTTCCAGTATTGATTCATACTTGTATTGAAATTCCCAGTATTCATTAAAACTAGTATCGAAATTTCCAGTATTGATTCATACTGGTATTGAAGTTCCCAGTATCCATTAAAACCAGTATCGAAATTTCCAGTATTGTTTCATACTTGTTTTAAAGTTTCCAGTATGGTGTCATACTGGTTTTAAAATTTCCTGTATGTTTTTCCAGTATGGATACTAGTTCCAGTATGATTTATACTGGTTCTAGTATCATTTTGATACTGGTTTTGTGAACTTTTTCCAATAGGGTTATGCACACAATTTATATATCGCTACTTTATTTTATTATCAAGTAATAGTAATCCATTTGGGCGATCCATTTTTACAAAAATATTATTTCAACAGATTAATCCGATATGTAATGGAAAAGTTTCAATTTAAACCTCGAATTTGAATCTTAAAATGGAATGCTTTATTTAGTTAAAGGTAAAGAAATGGTATTCAATACATTTTTACTTAACACGCAAGTTTCCTAAGGAATTTTTCAATGAGTTCTGTTTTTAATAAGTTCAACTTGTGGACCCAATTCAAAACTATTTCCAATATACAGTGCGTAACATATAACCATTCGTAATTCTTTAAAGAATGGTTTTAGGACTTCCTTTTCAAAAACATCATTCAAGTTTCTAACTTAATTTAAACTAATTCAGAAAAAAAGAGTGGAAGTTCACATTCAGAGCACATTGCAAAATGTCGGCTTCAGTGTAACATAAAATTATTACTGCATAAATATTAAATTTAATTGGTCTTATAAACACTATAATTTTTTTCTTTCATTTATTCTTAATTTAGTATGTACTATAATATTTTAAAAGTAATTAATTTTACTACATGAATTTTTCAACAAAATTGTTTTAACATTCCAATTTTCATTATTTAGCCCAAGCCTTTTTTGTGCTTATATTACTTGCAAATTTTATAAAGGAATGGATCTTGAGAAGCTTTTTTTTTAGTTGGGTATTCAGGGTTTTAAATAAAATTATTGTATAGTTAATTATTAAAGCAATTTATTTCCTGGTTTGCATAATTTAGAAATTGTAGGTAAACTATAATTACAAATTAAAACACATGTAAGATTTCCAAAGAAAGTTTAAGCGGCAATTTTGCATTAAAACAGGGAGTATTTAGATAAAAAATTTAAAGACTGTACTTCATACACATTTATATTTAATAAAAGATTCCCTAAAAATGAGATATTCAATCGCAGTTACTTTTCTCCAATTGTTTTATTACTTTCAAAGTCAGTTTGATATGTGGACAATCAGTATTATATATTTTAGCATTTTCAATAGCGAAAATATCTAAAACCATTTTAAATAATTTTACAACAGTTTTTATCTTTGAAAAATAAGCTATTCGTAATAGTAAAGCTAACAAAAATAATAGAAGCTAACAAAAATAATAGAAGCTAACAATAATAATAGAAGCTATCAATACGTCATAACTCATAAACTTCCAAGGAATCAAATTCATTTTAGTATTCAATTTAGTAATCCATACCATTCTTCATACATATTTACTTTAAACATTTCATCACAAAATTACACATTAACTTTAATAAAAATTTCAATTCAAAAGCAAGCTTATCTTATAGTTTCAAACTGGAATCTCTTCCAGTTGGTTTGTTTGATTTGTGGACAATTAGGGAGTATTCGCACAGGCAGATATATTTTAAACATTTTTTTTAAGTTATTTCTAAAAAAGTTACATTATAAGTGTTTCTAATCTTTTAACACAAATCAGAATTTTTACCTAGAGGTGTAAAAAAAAATATTCCGTGTAACAAAAACTAATCTGCCTATCTTATTTACAATGTCGGGAGGATTTTTTTTAATCCATTTAGTACTAATATCAATTTGCAACAGCAGTGCATAATACTTTTAGCGATTGCCTTACTATTATTGCAATAGTAAAAATATGTTTTGTAATGACTTTATATTTCTATACCCATGCGCAACAAAAAAAATCAATCGTCAACACTTCACTGTATAGTAACTCCTACCGCAAAGAAACAAGTTTTACAGGCAATATTCTCGCTGGTTTAAGGAAAGAGATATCACAGTGAAGTAAATTTTACAGGAAAACGAATATTTTGAAATTAAATCTTAAATCGATAGCCACGAAGATTATTTACACTTGCTGGATACTTTTATGGGAAAACTTTTCACTAAAATTATTTATGAATTAGAATAACAATTATTTTAACTATAACAGGTGATGATTTAGACATATTTTCATTTCCGAATATTTAATAATTTATGCTCATTAGTTTAAGCGTTTCTAGTACTACTAAGTAAATTAAATTTTGAAGTTTCTTTGATTCATAATTTTTTAATGAAGTTAGTTGATGTATTGCGATTCTGCAAAATTTGATATTTATTAGTATATGCTGGTCAGGTTTTAGAAGAAAAGTCTTACATTAAATAATATTGTCGAGAAGAATAACGCATTTTAAGATATATAGAGAAGTATTTTTGAATGCTTTGCTTTCAGGGTTGGTGGGATACCACGAGCTCAATCAGAAAGAAACACAGTTCTTGCGTAGGTGGGTGAGCAATAGCGAGAACGGGGTAGAAAAACCCTTAGTTAGTACTAATTTAAAATTGGTAGAATGGCTTGGTGTTGGTTGATATACAAATTCTTTCTTTTTTTTGCATAAATTTACTTTACGCTTACGAATTACCGTAGGAAGGCCAAGTGACTTTATTATTGATCACTGTTATAAAAATTAAAACCAAGTTTAAATTTTAATTCTTATAATTCTGTACTTTCAACAATTAATTTCTATACAAGTTTGTTCTTTAAAGATACGTCGATAATCTTTAGTATCTCTTAAAATTTAGGCTCATTCTACAATTAGCACCAGTCGTAAAAATTAATCGCTTTTTTCGGTCCACTATACTATAATGGAGAATAATCACTAGTATCTCTTAAAATTAATGCTCATTATAAAATAAACTCAAGTCGTAGAAATAAGCCACCAAGAAATCAACCAATTTCACCAAAGGTGAAATGAAATCGTTTTGAGAGAATTTTTGGTCATCCAGAAAGTTCTATTGATCTCTACACCTACGCCTTTTTTTTCTTCTTTCTTTTAAAACTTAACAAGTGGCAAGTTTAATTTAAACGTTTCTGAAAGTTCATAAAAGAAATGGTTTATTTTTTCATTCTATTCAACTTTCAAGTTTCATGATAATTATCTTTAAATTATCATGGTGTCTAACACATTTACTTCACCACTTCTAAAATCCGGTTCTATCTAGCATAGGAGGTGAATTAGAAACAATTTTATAAAATACTTGGTCACATCTGGAAAGTTCTGTTGCTTTCTAGTGAAAACTTTTCTATAGACTCCCTAAATAGCAAATATTAAAGTAAAGGTGCACTAGTTTAAGTTTGGAAAATCTCACAAAGCCTTAAGTCTAAAACAAGACAAAAATCATTTTTTTAAATTTGCCCTATACTGGGCACTGGATTGAAAAATAACCAGATTGCAACATTTTTCTTACAAACCAATATTGTAATCAAAAGAAATTGCACCATTTTCTCAAAGTATAAAAATGACCAAGGTGACTTCCACTAAGCACTCATGCATACATATACTACTTTGTCTCTCATTTTGACAAGTGCAAGATAATCATTAAAATGTATATGCGATATTTTTTACTATCGCTCATACACACTGCACAAATAAATTTCATCCCTTTGTTCCTTTAAATTCTAAGAAATACAAGAGGGCCTTCAAACTGGACTCAATATATCACCTAAATTAAAGAACCAAGTTTGAAATATCAAATCCATACTTGAAAAGGGTATTTTGAATTTCAGGAACGTTAAGTGCAAGGTGATTTTATGTAAATTTGTAATTAGAGCTTTGTATTGCTACACTATAACCAATGGAACTTTCCGGATGACCAAATATTCCTCGATTCATTTTTTATGGTTTACTCTTTTCCCCACACATTTGTCAAATGCAACCTGATAAAGCATTCGAATTCGCTTCAAATGTAAAACCCTCAATTGATTCACGCATTCGAACCCTGATGCTGAGAAGTTCATTCTCGATCGGAACACCGGAACAACCTTTCAGTCGAGCGATTCCGTCCCAATCTCCCGATTTCGGGAAAAGAGCGTGCGAGAGTTTCATCCCCAAAAAACACTCCCGATTACCCCAGCAGTAGCCCAGTCAAAATAGACGAAAAAAAGGCGAAAGTTCGGAAAAATTCACATAGAGCTGAAAATTGGTACAGACGTAGATGACATCATTATAAGTGATGTGCCAAAAGTCCTCATCGATCCGATACCGGCTAATTATTTTATAAAGGTTTTAATTGCGCTTCCCATTCGCCTCGTCATACTACGGGAAAACCGGCCGCGACAGTGGCGCCGCTCGCTCGTTCAACCGCAGGATGTCAAAGCGATGAAGATACGGAGATGGTGAAAGCAGCCTCTTTGTGATAATATTCGCCTCTGAATCGGTTGTAAAACGAAATCCTTTTGTGACTATGATCGCAAAGAGGCTGGTGAACATCAATGCGAAGAGCAAAATTCTATTTATACGAGATCAAATGGGGGGGAAATATCTTCCCGTTTTCTTTTCCTTGCAAATCTCAATAAAATATGGGAAATATTTCGTAGTAACTTCATTGGTAATGGAATTCTCAAGAAAAATGCAAGTAATTACGGTAATTACTTTTTAAAATTAATTTGAGGTTCCAAGGATTAAAGAATTGGAGATTTGGGGAAAATAACTAGGCGCATTTTTTACGTGGTATTCCCTGTATGGCTAATTTTTTTAGTTACAAATGTAATAGAACCATTTTTTACTGATAAAAAAATAGTATTCAGGAGTTTTTCTGGAGCAAGTGCAAGATGACAATAATATTCTTGGTTTAAGAACAGCTGAATTATAAACATGGTTTCAAAAATAACAAACAAACGCGGGACACTTAAAAAGAATACTCTGACCAGTAAAAACAGAGCCCCTCTGGGTCCATCTAAGAGTTGATTGACAGCTAGGTCAACACGGAAGTGCCGCCAAAAGTAATTGGAATTGCCCCACGACTTGGGGGCCGAACAGACAGGAAACCTTATCTACCACTTTTGTGGTCATGGCACCTGTAACAAATTATTGGAAATTTCCTTTGGAACCGTAAAGCTATAGCAAAACATCTGCAGTTAATAACATTGACTGTTTCCACGCTGTCTCCAAAAATGTCTCAAATTTGCTTCATTTGTGGAGGACATTTAACTGAAAATGCAACCGTTACCTTAAAAATCGGGAATTATCAGGGGAATTTAAAAACCTGAAATAATCAGGGAATTATCAGGGAATTTTAGTAAATCTGATAATAATCAGGGAAATTTTGAAAATTGCCTGGTTTCAAAAAAATTAATTTAACATTTTTCTAATTTTGAAGTCTTTAAATGCGTATCTCCGTTCTCCTTCCTAAATTAAATCTCGAATGCACACAAATTAGCACGGTTGCAAATGTTTAGAAAAGTCATCTGAGGTTTACTTTGTTATAATTTATAATATGTGGACTGGATATAATCTCTTAAGAATAATATAATATAAGATTAATATAAGAAACTGGGAATCTCTTCTTATTTTACCAGTGTTTTAAAATCCTCGTGATTCAAGCTTCAGATTTAAGATTTTCCTACTTTCTCCCGCTTTCCGATTTTTACAGGCATTCTCCTAGAAGATTAAATTTAATATGTTTATAAAATAGCAGGGAAAATCATACCAGATTATTAGGGAAAACTTGGAATTATCAGGGAATTTTGAAATAAGTTTTCTGTGGCCATTCGAATGAATTAATTTAATAAAATGATGGGAACGAGGAATAACTAATATAATTTCATCCGTTGTATACTCCCCAAATCTCCAATTCTTTAAACCTTGAAACCTCAAATTAATTTTAAAAAGTAATTACCATAATTACTTGCATTTTTCTTGAGAATTCCATTACCAATGAAATTACTACGAAATATTTCCCTTAATTTATTGAGATTTGCAAGGAAAAGAAAACGGGAAGATATTTTCCCCCCATTTGATCTCGTATAAATAGAATTTCGCTCTTCGCATTGATGTTCACCAGCCTCTTTGCGATCATATTCACAAAAGGATTTCGTTTTACAACCGATTCAGAGGCGAATATTATCACAAAGAGGCTGCTTTCACCATCTCCGTATCTTCATCACTTTGACATCCTGCGGTTGAACGAGCGAGCGGCGCCACTGTCGCGGCCGGTTTTCCCGTAGTATGACGAGGCGAATGGGAAGCGCAATTAAAACCTCTATAAAATAATTAGCCGGCATCGGATCGATGAGGACTTTTGGTACATCACTTATAATGATGTCATCTTCGTCTGTACCAATTTTCAGCTCTATGCGAATTTTTCCGATGTTGAATGTCTATTTTGACTGGGCTACAGGATTACTCTCTGAACTCGGAATCCGTCACCATGGATAAGGGGAACACTACTAGTACAGACCCTTTCCTCCTAACATCCTTTCTTCCGGAAGGTGGGTCCGCCGAGATCGGGATCCAAAGCGTATATAAACGCGAAGCCCACAGAACAGTGTATTCGCGATAGTCGTAAAACTGATGTATCAAAGGGGGGAGATACCTGTTCGTTGTTCAACCATGAAAAAGGGAGTTGTAACTATGTTGCTAGGAATCTTGTAAGGGGGAAATATATTTTTTTTTGATCCCCTCACACATGATTATTAACTGAATAGTACTCTCAATTACACTGTAAAAACAATTCCCGTAAAATTTACGGTTTTTAACTGACAGTTGGGTTGGTTGTGCAAAACCGTAAAAATTACAAAGTAAATCCGTAAAAACAACGGCGTTTTACCATTTTAATCCATGTTTTTTGGATTACAAGGTAAAACACCATTGTCCTTACGGATTTACTTTGTAACTGATACCGACACAACACGACACTCACTCAATGGACTGTATTAAAATCTACTTTATTTACAAAACCAGCACATATATACATTCAAATAACAACTCGCAGCGCCACCTATAATACAAATATTTACAGCGCCATCTACAATAAAGAATTAGAATTACAAGCCTTAACATACTCCTCCCGTTGACATGTTAACATTCAATCCTCAAAAGTCTTAGTTAATACACTAAACACTGAAAAATACATGAAATCTAGAATAATCAAAAATACAATTTACTCTTCACACTATTCAAAAATACCTAAATAAAGCAATATAATTAGAACACAATACTACATTCAATAAACTTTACCAGGAATTATTTAGCAAATAAAAAAAAAGTCAATTTCAAACTGGCATGGGTAAAAGACACACTCTGGAAATGGCACGCTTATACTCGCCACGCTGGGTTTTTACCTTCACAACTCTGATTAGGTTGTCTTTACCCTTATACAACTCTAAAATTCTACCCAAAGGCCACTTATAGGTGGGCATGTTGTCCTCAATAACGACAACCAAATCACCAACCTTCACATTGCTCTTTTCAAACTGCCACTTATTTCGTTGTTGCAGTTCGTTCAAGTAGCTCCTATACCACATATTCCAAATCAGCTGCACTAACCTGGTAACTCTTTGCCATCTCTTAAGGGCATTCTCATTCACACTCACTAGACTAGGCTCAATAATTAAGTTCATAGATCGTCCTATCAAAAAATGGGCAGGGGTTAAGGCATCCAAATCATCAGCACTAGCAGATAAAGGACAAAGGGGCCTGGAATTTAAAATTCCCTCAATTTGGATACATACAGTTAAAAACTCCTCATATGTCAACCGTGCACCACATATTACTCGTTTAAGATGATATTTTACTGACTTAACAGCAGCCTCCCACAACCCTCCAAAGGAAGGCGCTCTAGGCGGAATGAACTTCCAGTCAATTCCTTTCTCTGCCAAAAAACCTGAAAGTTTCTGATCTGGATTTTCAACCAGTTGCAAAAGATTTTTAATCTCTTCATTTGCACCTATAAAGTTTCTGCCATTATCAGAGTACAATTTGGCACACTTACCACGGCGACCAAAGAATCGCTTTAGGGTAGCGATAAAGGCCTCCGAAGTGAGATCTGTCACAATTTCTATGTGAACAGCCATAGTCACAAAACACACAAATACACAGATATACATTTTATGTACAATACCCTTTCGTTGTCCTCGATACCTTACCATAATGGTCCACAAAAATCTACACCACAACAATTAAAGGGATAATCAGGAACTACCCTATCTCTGGGTAGATCACCCATTAACTGAGAAGTTGCAGTAGGTTTTGCCCTAAAACACTCAACACACTCATGCACTATTTTTCTACATAGAGAACGACCATGCAACGGCCAAAACTTTTCTCTTACCAAATGTAACAGTGCAGTAGGACCTATATGAAGATTTTCTTCATGACAATTGTTCAATTATCATTTTAGTTAACACATGGTCCTTCGGCAAAATTGCCGGATACTTAGTAACATATGGCAACTCTGAATTACTCAATCGTCCACCTACTCTCAGAATTTCCTCTGAATCCAAAAAAGGATTTAAACTCTTTAACTTACATTTCGATAACACTTTATTATCTTTTACAAGACTTTTAATCTCACTAGAAAACCTTTCCTCTTGAATAGATTTTATCAAGAAATTCTCAGCCTTACTCATTTCTGAGGCACTAATTACACCACAAGTTTTAGATTGTTTACACTTAGCATTATTAATAAACCTAAATATGTAACATACAATACGCAACACTTTTACATACTCATTCCTTAAACTTAACACTTTGTTAACCAAGTTCATAGTCACTTTAATCACAAATGACTGGTTTTCACTTACACTTGATGGCTCTTTAAGTTCCAACAAGTAATCACCCCTTTCACTCGGGATCTGAATCTGTTGATCCAGATGCGTCAGATCACCAGTCAAGAACTCCGGACCTTTCCACCACAACTTAACAACTGTTTTCCATAACCAACCCATTGCCAGTTTAAAACCGTAAATTTTATGGGATTGTTTTTACAGTGCACGAATTTCAGTACTTACGCATTATCCCGTCGAACGTGCCGCTGAATCCAAAGAGCATTATCAAATCTCATAGACTGTGCCGCTGAATCTGACAGTAGCTGAACAGTCGACGGGATAATACGGGAGAAACCACATTTCTTATAAATTTAAGAAATTGTGAAAATCCGGTAGTATACCTAAGTAAAGGGTCGCCTCCTCCAAATAAAAAACACAATTTGCAGATCAGGAAAATTATCGATCGACAAGACGTTTCTTGCTCTTTCGTTTTTAGCTGATGGGCAGGTATTTCTGAAGGTATTTTTCCAACACAAAAATAACTAAAACTAATTACTTTAGGAAGCGCGGCAAGACTTTTTTTTTTAACTTTCTGTTTGCAAAAAATGATTGAAAACCGTATTTATTAATTACTACGTGAAGACAAGAGGGGGAGGAGGGTCATGGCATATACTACAGGTGGTTACCAAGGGGAAGGAGAGGGGTCGAAAACAGTTAAAAACGGGTCACGTAGTATGGGTACGTTCCCTTTTCATTTTTCACGATTTTCATTTAGACCCAAAAACTATAAAGTGGTCTTTTAGATAGAGGAAGAACGAAGGAAATTCAAGTGTATAACTGTGGATCCAACACCAAGCAAAGCGTTTACAAACCTAGAAACTTCATGATGAAAGGGAAGTTATACCAAGATAGAATACTCCTGCCAACTCCTTTTTCAGTTAGGAAAAATATGGAAAACGCAGCTGAGCAGAAAAAGATCCGCGTTAATACATTTTTCAGCATCAGTATTAAAATGTACGAACTACGTTAAAGTTCTTTAATTAATAATTAAGATAAGCGATAACGATGTGTTTAAAATTGGAAATGCGATAGATACATGTAATTAAAAAAAATAAAAAAAAATACTCGACACAATTTGAAGAAAGACTTAATGAAGACTAAACTCATAATGTACTCAAAGGAACCAAGAAAATTAAAGAGGAACACTAGGTTGGTTGTTTTGGGTTTTATGGCGCAAGGTACCTATATCGGACATTCCGCGTCAAACACAAGATTAATAATTAAAAATATATTTAAATTAAAATTAATGTCTGTTTCCAACCAATATCAAAATATGAAGCTTATTAAAGAGGTTTATAAGATGCGGGCGAGAAGCCCGTAGTCGAGCGTAGTCTATACGCCATTATTAAAAATTGATAGGTTAAAAACAATTCCAGAGGAACACTAGGAGACAGCTCTATACATCTTTTCTTATGAATACAGGTACAGGAGAGATGCTGGAACGTGTAAAACATTTCTGCTGACAACTTATCATCTCTACATCTTAAAAGTTCCTTTTATCCCATATTACACAATGTAACACAAAATATGAGGGTAATCCTTCTCAAATCATAATGCTTCTTTCTCAAAGACAATTTTAAAAAAAAAACACTTACTACCACCATTAAGATGGATTTTGTTCCCACACACATATATTTCTTGGAAGTTTTAAACAGCTTGGCATAAAACTGGAGTATAACTTCATATTCCCAAAGAAAGAAAAAACCAGTTGGTAATCAATACGATAATACATTCAAAGTCTCAACTTTCAGACAAAATATTTCTTCAAATATAATACATTCGTGAAGAATCACTGGGATTACCTCCATTAATAAGGATATTTTTTGATTTTATGAAATTCAGATCTCTAAAGGTGCAAAACACCTTTGCAGACAACTCCAAAGAGTGAATTAAATAAACATTTACAATTAATTACATCATCTCAATTAATGAGTAAGAAAGGAATACAAAAATACATAATTTGTCTAATTTTCTAGACACAAATAATTCTTAAGAAAACATACATTTGTGGAAGAACACTGTGATTACATCCATAAAAAGAGGAATATTCTTCTTTACATATAAATCTCTGAGATGCCTTAAGGTGCAAAGTACCATTGCAGACAACTCCAAGGAGTGTCTTAAATTCATGTTTACAACGAATGAAAACTCAATTTATGAGTATCAAAGCAATACCAAAATATATAATTTATCCCATTTTCTAGAGACAGATATTTGATATTATGAAATATTTTATTAAAAGAGTGCACTGGACTAGATATGGTCACACTAAATTATTTCCCTAAAATTTTGAATAGCACCGTTTAAAGGTGATTTTAAAAAATTATTAAAGAAAGCTAACCCAACCTTTCTAAAATATTAGACTAAAAGACCATTTTACATTAAAGAATCCACTTCCAATGCACTCGTAGAGGAACACTAAGGTCACCTCCATAAAAAGAGGGATATAAATCTCATATACATGAATCTAAGAGATTCCTTACTAAAAACATTTTTTTTTTTTAGATTTTTTCCAGGTTTTTTTATTTTTTACATTTTTTTTTACAGTTTTGCATACAGCTCCAAAGAGTGTCTTAGATTATTATTTACAATGAATAAAAACTCAATTTATGAGTATCAAAGCAATAACAAAATATATAATTTGCCTCATTTTCTAGAGACTGATATTTGATATTTCTTGAGAAATATTTTATTAAAGGAGTGCACGGGACTGATCAGACCAAATTATTTCCCTAAAATTTTGAATAGCACCGTTTAAAGGTGATTCTAAAAAATTATTAAAGAAAGCTAACCCAACCTTTCTAAAATATTAGATTAAAAGACCATTTTACATTGAAGAATCCACTTCCAATGCACTCGTAGAGGAACACTAAGGTCACCTCCATAAAAAGAGGGATATAAATCTCATATACATGAATCTAAGAGATTCCTTCCTAAAAACATTTTTTTTTTAGATTTTTTCCAGGTTTTTATATTTTTTACATTTTTTTTACAGTTTTGCATACAGCTCCAAAGAGTGTCTTAGATTATTATTTACAATGAATAAAAACTCAATTTATGAGTATCAAAGCAATAACAAAATATATAATTTGCCTCATTTTCTAGAGACTGATATTTGATATTTCTTGAGAAATATTTTATTAAAGGAGTGCACTGGACTGATCAGACCAAATTATTTCCCTAAAATTTTGAATAGCACCGTTTAAAGGTGATTCTAAAAAATTATTAAAGAAAGCTAACCCAACCTTTCTAAAATATTAGATTAAAAGACCATTTTACATTGAAGAATCCACTTCCAATGCACTCATAGAGGAACACTAGGGTCACCTCCATAAAAAGAGGGATATTCTTCCCTGCATCTCTGAGGAAGTACCTCTCCTTTAAAGTCATTTGCAGACAACTCCTAAAAGTGTCTAAAATTCATGTTTACAATCAATGAAAACTCAATTTATGAGTATCAAAACAATACCAAAATAATATAATTTGTCTCATTTTCTAGACACAAATAATTCTTAAGAAAATATACATTTGTGAAAGAACACTGTGGTTACATCCATAAAAAGAGGGATATTCTTCCCTACATATAAATCTCTGAGATTCCTTAAGGTGCAAAGTACCTTTGCAGACAACTCCAAAGAGTGTCTTAAGTTCATGTTTACAACGAATGAAAACTCAATTTATGAGTATAAAGCAATACCAAAGTATATAATTTGTCTCATTTTCTAGAGACTGATAATTGATATTTCTTAAGAAATATTTTATTAAATGAGTGCACTGGACTAGATATGGTCAAACTAAATTATTTCCCTAAAATTTTGAATAGCACCGTTTAAAGGTGATTCTAAAAAATTATTAAAGAAAGCTAACCCAACCTTTCTAAAATATTAGATTAAAAGACCATTTTACATTGAAGAATCCACTTCCAATGCACTCATAGAGGAACACTAGGGTCACCTCCATAAAAAGAGGGATATTCTTCCCTGCATCTCTGAGGAAGTACCTCTACTTTAAAGTCATACAACTCCTAAGAGTGTCTAAAATTCATGTTTACAACGAATGAAATCTCAATTTATGAGTATCAAAACAATACCAAAATAATATAATTTGTCTCATTTCTAGAGACTGATATTTGATATTTCTTAAGAAATATTTTATTAAAGGAGTGCACTGGACTAGATATGGTCAAACTAAATTATTTCCCTAAAATTTTGAATAGCACCGCTTAAAGGTGATTCTAAAAAATTATTAAAGAAAGCTAACCCAACCTTTCTAAAATATTAGATTAAATGACCATTTTACATTGAAGAATCCACTTCCAATGCACTCGTAGAGGAACACTAGGGTCACCTCCATAAAAAGAGGGATATAAATCTCATACACATGAATCTAAGAGATTCCTTATTGAACAAAACATTTTTTTTTTTTTTTAGATTTCTTTTACAGATTTTTTTATTTTTTACATTTTTCTTTTACACTTTTGCATACAACTCCAAAGAGTGTCTTAGATTATTATTTACAATGAATGAAAACTCAATTTATGAGTATCAAAGCAATACCAAAGTATATAATTTGTCTCATTTTCTAGAGACTGATAATTGATATTTCTTAAGAAATATTTTATTAAATGAGTGCTCTGGACTAGATATGGTCAAACTAAATTATTTCCCTAAAATTTTGAATAGCACCGTTTAAAGGTGATTCTAAAAAATTATTAAAGAAAGCTAACCCAACCTTTCTAAAATATTAGATTAAAAGACCATTTTACATTGAAGAATCCACTTCCAATGCACTCATAGAGGAACACTAGGGTCACCTCCATAAAAAGAGGGATATTCTTCCCTGCATCTCTGAGGAAGTACCTCTCCTTTAAAGTCATTTGCAGACAACTCCTAAAAGTGTCTAAAATTCATGTTTACAACGAATGAAAACTCAATTTATGAGTATCAAAACAATACCAAAATAATATAATTTTTCTCATTTCTAGAGACTGATATTTGATATTTCTTAAGAAATATTTTATTAAAGGAGTGCACTGGACTAGATATGGTCAAACTAAATTATTTCCCTAAAATTTTGAATAGCACCGCTTAAAGGTGATTCTAAAAAATTATTAAAGAAAGCTAACCCAACCTTTCTAAAATATTAGATTAAAAGACCATTTTACATTGAAGAATCCACTTCCAATGCACTCATAGAGGAACACTAGGGTCACCTCCATAAAAAGAGGGATATTCTTCCCTGCATCTCTGAGGAAGTACCTCTCCTTTAAAGTCATTTGCTGACAACTCCTAAAAGTGTCTAAAATTCATGTTTACAACGAATGAAAACTCAATTTATGAGTATCAAAACAATACCAAAATAATATAATTTTTCTCATTTCTAGAGACTGATATTTGATATTTCTTAAGAAATATTTTATTAAAGGAGTGCACTGGACTAGATATGGTCAAACTAAATTATTTCCCTAAAATTTTGAATAGCACCGCTTAAAGGTGATTCTAAAAAATTATTAAAGAAAGCTAACCCAACCTTTCTAAAATATTAGATTAAAAGACCATTTTACATTGAAGAATCCACTTCCAATGCACTCATAGAGGAACACTAGGGTCACCTCCATAAAAAGAGGGATATTCTTCCCTGCATCTCTGAGGAAGTACCTCTCCTTTAAAGTCATTAGCTGACAACTCCTAAAAGTGTCTAAAATTCATGTTTACAACGAATGAAAACTCAATTTATGAGTATCAAAACAATACCAAAATAATATAATTTTTCTCATTTCTAGAGACTGATATTTGATATTTCTTAAGAAATATTTTATTAAAGGAGTGCACTGGACTAGATATGGTCAAACTAAATTATTTCCCTAAAATTTTGAATAGCACCGCTTAAAGGTGATTCTAAAAAATTATTAAAGAAAGCTAACCCAACCTTTCTAAAATATTAGATTAAAAGACCATTTTACATTGAAGAATCCACTTCCAATGCACTCGTAGAGGAACACTAGGGTCACCTCCATAAAAAGAGGGATATAAATCTCATACACATGAATCTAAGAGATTCCTTATTGAACAAAACATTTTTTTTTTTTTTTTAGATTTTTTTTTCCAGATTTTTAAAACATTTTTTTTTTAATTTCTTTTACAGATTTTTTTCATTTTTCTTTTACACTTTTGCATACAACTTCAAAGAGTGTCTCAGATTATTATTTACAATGAATGAAAACTCAATTTATGAGTATCAAAGCAATAACAAAATATATAATTTGTCTCATTTTCCAGACACAAATAATTCTCAGGAAAACATACATTTGTGGAAGAACACTGTGGTTACATCCATAAAAAGAGGGATATTCTTCCCTACATATAAATCTCTGAGATTCCTTAAGGTGCAAAGTACCTTAGCAGACAACTCCAAAGAGTGTCTTAGATTCATGTTTACAACGAATGAAAACTCAATTTATGAGTATCAAAGCAATACCAAAATATATAATTTGTCTCATTTTCTAGAGACTGATAATTGATATTTCTTAAGAAATATTTTATTAAATGAGTGCACTGGACTAGATATGGTCAAACTAAATTATTTTCATTAAATTTTGAATAGCACCGCTTAAAGGTGATTCTAAAAAAATATTAAAGAAAGCTAACCCAACCTTTCTAAAATATTAGATTAAAAGACCATTTTACATTGAAGAATCCACTTCCAATGCACTCGTAGAGGAACACTAGGGTCACCTCCATAAAAAGAGGGATATAAATCTCATACACATGAATCTAAGAGATTCCTTATTGAACAAAAACATTTTTTTTTTTTTTTAGATTTTTTTTCCAGATTTTTAAAACGTTTTTTTTTTAATTTCTTTTACAGATTTTTTTATTTTTTACATTTTTCTTTTACACTTTTGCATACAACTCCAAAGAGTGTCTTAGATTATTATTTACAATGAATGAAAACTCAATTTATGAGTATCAAAGCAATAACAAAATATATAATTTGTCTCATTTTCCAGACACAAATAATTCTCAGGAAAACATACATTTGTGGAAGAACACTGTGGTTACATCCATAAAAAGAGGGATATTCTTCCCTACATATAAATCTCTGAGATTCCTTAAGGTGCAAAGTACCTTCGCATAAACCTCCAACGAGTGTCAAAGATTATTATTTACAATCAATGAAAACTCAATTTATCAGTATCAAAACAATACCAAAATATTATAATTTGTCTCATTTTCTAGACACAAATAATTCTTAAGAAAATATACATTTGTGAAAGAACACTGTGGTTACATCCATAAAAAGAGGGATATTCTTCCCTACATATAAATCTCTGAGATTCCTTAAGGTGCAAAGTACCTTTGCAGACAACTCCAAAGAGTGTCTTAAGTTCATGTTTACAACGAATGAAAACTCAATTTATGAGTATAAAGCAATACCAAAGTATATAATTTGTCTCATTTTCTAGAGACTGATAATTGATATTTCTTAAGAAATATTTTATTAAATGAGTGCACTGGACTAGATATGGTCAAACTAAATTATTTCCCTAAAATTTTGAATAGCACCGTTTAAAGGTGATTCTAAAAAATTATTAAAGAAAGCTCACCCAACCTTTCTAAAATATTAGATTAAAAGACCATTTTACATTGAAGAATCCACTTCCAATGCACTCATAGAGGTACACTAGGGTCACCTCCATAAAAAGAGGGATATAAATCTCATATATATGAATCTAAGAGATTCATTACTAAACAAAACATTTTTTTTTTTTTTTTTTAGATTTCTTTTCCAGATTTTCTTTATTTTTTACATTTTTCTTTTACACTTTTGCATAAAACTCCAAAGAGTGTCTTAGATTATTATTTACAACGAATGAAAACTCAATTTATGAGTATCAAAGCAATACCAAAATATATAATTTGTCTCATTTTCTAGAGACTGATAATTGATATTTCTTAAGAAATATTTTATTAAAGGAGTGCACTGGACTAGATATGGTCAAACTAAATTATTTCCCTAAAATTTTGAATAGCACAAATTAAATGTGATTCTAAAACATTAATAAAGAAAGCTAACCCAACCTTTCTAAAATATTAGATTAAAAGACCATTTTACATTGAAGAATCCACTTCCAATGCACTCATAGAGGAACACTAGGGTCACCTCCATAAAAAGAGGGATATTCTTCCCTGCATCTCTGAGGAAGTACCTCTCCTTTAAAGTCATTTGCAGACAACTCCTAAAAGTGTCTAAAATTCATGTTTACAATCAATGAAAACTCAATTTATGAGTATCAAAACAATACCAAAATAATATAATTTGTCTCATTTTCTAGACACAAATAATTCTTAAGAAAATATACATTTGTGAAAGAACACTGTGGTTACATCCATAAAAAGAGGGATATTCTTCCCTACATATAAATCTCTGAGATTCCTTAAGGTGCAAAGTACCTTTGCAGACAACTCCAAAGAGTGTCTTAAGTTCATGTTTACAACGAATGAAAACTCAATTTATGAGTATAAAGCAATACCAAAGTATATAATTTGTCTCATTTTCTAGAGACTGATAATTGATATTTCTTAAGAAATATTTTATTAAATGAGTGCACTGGACTAGATATGGTCAAACTAAATTATTTCCCTAAAATTTTGAATAGCATCGTTTAAAGGTGATTCTAAAAAATTATTAAAGAAAGCTAACCCAACCTTTCTAAAATATTAGATTAAAAGACCATTTTACATTGAAGAATCCACTTCCAATGCACTCATAGAGGAACACTAGGGTCACCTCCATAAAAAGAGGGATATTCTTCCCTGCATCTCTGAGGAAGTATCTCTCCTTTAAAGTCATTTGCAGACAACTCCTAAAAGTGTCTAAAATTCATATTTACAACGAATGAAAACTCAATTTATGAGTATCAAAACAAAACGAAAATAATATAATTTGTCTCATTTCTAGAGACTGATATTTGATATTTCGTAAGAAATATTTTATTAAAGGAGTGCACTGGACTAGATATGGTGAAACTAAATTATTTCCCTAAAATTTTGAATAGCACCGCTTAAAGGTGATTCTAAAAAATTATTAAAGAAAGCTAACCCAACCTTTCTAAAATATTAGATTAAAATACCATTTTACATTGAAGAATCCACTTCCAATGCACTCATAGAGGAACACTAGGGTCACCTCAATAAAAAGAGGGATATTCTTCCCTGCATCTCTGAGGAAGTACCTCTCCTTTAAAGTCATTTGCAGACAACTCCTAAAAGTGTCTAAAATTCATGTTTACAACGAATGAAAACTCAATTTATGAGTATCAAAACAATACCAAACTAATATAATTTGTCTCATTTCTAGAGACTGATATTTGATATTTCTTAAGAAATATTTTATTAAAGGAGTGCACTGGACTAGATATAGTCAAACTAAATTATTTCCCTAAAATTTTGAATAGCACCGCTTAAAGGTGATTCTAAAAAATTATTAAAGAAAGCTAACCCAACCTTTCTAAAATATTAGATTAAAAGACCATTTTACATTGAAGAATCCACTTCCAATGCACTCGTAGAGGAACACTAGGGTCACCTCCAAAAAAGAGGGATATAAATCTCATACACATGAATCTAAGAGATTCCTTATTGAACAATAACATTTTTTTTTTTTTTTTTTTAGATTTTTTTTCCAGATTTTTAAAACATTTTTTTTTTAATTTCTTTAACAGATTTTTTTATTTTTTACATTTTTCTTTTACACTTTTGCATACAACTCCAAAGAGTGTCTTAGATTATTATTTACAGTGAATGAAAACTCAATTTATGAGTATCAAAGCAATACCAAAATATATAATTTGTCTCATTTTCTAGACACAAATAATTCTTAAGAAAACATACATTTGTGGAAGAACACTGTGGTTACATGCATAAAAAGAGGGATATTTTTCCATACATATAAATCTCTGAGATTCCTTAAGGTGCAAAGTACCTTTGCAGACAACTCCAAAGAGTGTCTAAAATTCATGTTTACAACGAATGAAAACTCAATTTATGAGTATCAAAGCAACACCAAAATATATAATTTGGATAATTTTCTAGAGACTCATTGATTTTTCTTAAGAAATATTTTATTAAATGAGTGCACTGGACTAGATATGGTCAAACTAAATTATTTCCCTAAAATTTTGAATAGCACCGTTTAAAGGTGATTCTAAAAAATTATTAAAGAAAGCTAACCCAACCATTCTAAAATATTAGATTAAAAGACCATTTTACATTGAAGAATCCACTTCCAATGCACTCATAGAGGTACACTAGGGTCACCTCCATAAAAAGAGGGATATAAATCTCATATATATGAATCTAAGAGATTCATTACTAAACAAAACATTTTTTTTTTTTTTTTAGATTTCTTTTCCAGATTTTCTTTATTTTTTACATTTTTCTTTTACACTTTTGCATAAAACTCCAAAGAGTGTCTTAGATTATTATTTACAACGAATGAAAACTCAATTTATGAGTATCAAAGCAATACCAAAATATATAATTTGTCTCATTTTCTAGAGACTGATAATTGATATTTCTTAAGAAATATTTTATTAAAGGAGTGCACTGGACTAGATATGGTCAAACTAAATTATTTCCCTAAAATTTTGAATAGCACCAATTAAATGTGATTCTAAAACATTAATAAAGAAAGCTAACCCAACCTTTCTAAAATATTAGATTAAAAGACCATTTTACAATGAAGAATCCACTTCCAATGCACTCGTAGAGGAACACTAGGGTCACCTCCATAAAAAGAGGGATATTCTTCCCTGCATCTCTGAGGAAGTACCTCTACTTTAAAGTCATACAACTCCTAAGAGTGTCTAAAATTCATGTTTACAACGAATGAAAACTCAATTTATGAGTATCAAAACAATACCAAAATAATATAATTTGTCTCATTTCTAGAGACTGATATTTGATATTTCTTAAGAAATATTTTATTAAAGGAGTGCACTGGACTAGATATAGTCAAACTAAATTATTTCCCTAAAATTTTGAATAGCACCGTTTAAAGGTGATTCTAAAAAATTATTAAAGAAAGCTAACCCAACCTTTCTAAAATATTAGATTAAAAGACCATTTTACATTGAAGAATCCACTTCCAATGCACTCGTAGAGGAACACTAGGGTCACCTCCAAAAAAAGAGGGATATAAATCTCATACACATGAGTCTAAGAGATTCCTTATTGAACAAAAACATTTTTTTTTTTTTACATTTTTCTTTTACACTTTTGCATACAACTCCAAAGAGTGTCTTAGATTATTATTTACAATGAATGAAAACTCAATTTATGAGTATCAAAGCAATACCAAAATATATAATTTGTCTCATTTTCTAGACACAAATAATTCTTAAGAAAACATACATTTGTGGAAGAACACTGTGGTTACATGCATAAAAAGAGGGATATTCTTCCCTACATATAAATCTCTGAGATTCCTTAAGGTGCAAAGTACCTTTGCAGACAACTCCAAAGAGTGTCTAAAATTCATGTTTACAACGAATGAAAACTCAATTTATGAGTATCAAAGCAACACCAAAATATATAATTTGGATCATTTTCTAGAGACTCATTTATTTTTCTTAAGAAATATTTTATTAAAGGAGTGCACTGGACTAGATATGGTCAAACTAAATTATTTACCTAAAATTTTGAATAGCACCGTTTAAAGGTGATTCTAAAAAATTAATAAAGAAAGCTAACCCAACCATTCTAAAATATTAGATTAAAAGACCATTTTACATTGAAGAATCCACTTCCAATGCACTCGTAGAGGAACACTAGGGTCACTTCCATAAAAAGAGGGATATAAATCTCATACACATGAATCTAAGAGATTCCTTATTGAACAAAACATTTTTTTTTTAGATTTTTTTTCCATATTTTTTAAACATTTTTTTTTTAAATTTCTTTTACAGATTTTTTTATTTTTTACATTTTTCTTTTGTATACAACTCCAAAGAGTGTCTTAGATTATTATTTACAATGAATGAAAACTCAATTTATGAGTATCAAAGCAATAACAAAATATATAATTTGTCTCATTTTCCAGACACAAATAATTCTCAGGAAAACATACATTTGTGGAAGAACACTGTGGTTACATCCATAAAAAGAGGGATATTCTTCCCTACATATAAATCTCTGAGATTCCTTAAGGTGCAAAGTACCTTTGCATAAACCTCCAACGAGTGTCAAAGATTATTATTTACAATCAATGAAAACTCAATTTATGAGTATCAAAACAATACCAAAATAATATAATTTGTCTCATTTTCTAGAGACTGATAATTGATATTTCTTAAGAAATATTTTATTAAATGAGTGCTCTGGACTAGATATGGTCAAACTAAATTATTTCCCTAAAATTTTGAATAGCACCGTTTAAAGGTGATTCTAAAAAATTATTAAAGAAAGCTAACCCAACCTTTCTAAAATATTAGATTAAAAGACCATTTTACATTGAAGAATCCACTTCCAATGCACTCATAGAGGAACACTAGGGTCACCTCCATAAAAAGAGGGATATTCTTCCCTGCATCTCTGAGGAAGTACCTCTCCTTTAAAGTCATTTGCAGACAACTCCTAAAAGTGTCTAAAATTCATGTTTACAACGAATGAAAACTCAATTTATGAGTATCAAAACAATACCAAAATAATATAATTTTTCTCATTTCTAGAGACTGATATTTGATATTTCTTAAGAAATATTTTATTAAAGGAGTGCACTGGACTAGATATGGTCAAACTAAATTATTTCCCTAAAATTTTGAATAGCACCGCTTAAAGGTGATTCTAAAAAATTATTAAAGAAAGCTAACCCAACCTTTCTAAAATATTAGATTAAAAGACCATTTTACATTGAAGAATCCACTTCCAATGCACTCATAGAGGAACACTAGGGTCACCTCCATAAAAAGAGGGATATTCTTCCCTGCATCTCTGAGGAAGTACCTCTCCTTTAAAGTCATTTGCTGACAACTCCTAAAAGTGTCTAAAATTCATGTTTACAACGAATGAAAACTCAATTTATGAGTATCAAAACAATACCAAAATAATATAATTTTTCTCATTTCTAGGGACTGATATTTGATATTTCTTAAGAAATATTTTATTAAAGGAGTGCACTGGACTAGATATGGTCAAACTAAATTATTTCCCTAAAATTTTGAATAGCACCGTTTAAAGGTGATTCTAAAAAATTATTAAAGAAAGCTAACCCAACCTTTCTAAAATATTAGATTAAAAGACCATTTTACATTGAAGAATCCACTTCCAATGCACTCATAGAGGAACACTACGGTCACCTCCATAAAAAGAGGGATATTCTTCCCTGCATCTCTGAGGAAGTACCTCTCCTTTAAAGTCATTTGCTGACAACTCCTAAAAGTGTCTAAAATTCATGTTTACAACGAATGAAAACTCAATTTATGAGTATCAAAATAATACCAAAATAATATAATTTTTCTCATTTCTAGAGACTGATATTTGATATTTCTTAAGAAATATTTTATTAAATGAGTGCTCTGGACTAGATATGGTCAAACTAAATTATTTCCCTAAAATTTTGAATAGCACCGTTTAAAGGTGATTCTAAAAAATTATTAAAGAAAGCTAACCCAACCTTTCTAAAATATTAGATTAAAAGACCATTTTACATTGAAGAATCCACTTCCAATGCACTCATAGAGGAACACTAGGGTCACCTCCATAAAAAGAGGGATATTCTTCCCTGTATCTCTGAGGAAGTACCTCTCCTTTAAAGTCATTTGCAGACAACTCCTAAAAGTGTCTAAAATTCATGTTTACAACGAATGAAAACTCAATTTATGAGTATCAAAACAATACCAAAATAATATAATTTTTCTCATTTCTAGAGACTGATATTTGATATTTCTTAAGAAATATTTTATTAAAGGAGTGCACTGGACTAGATATGGTCAAACTAAATTATTTCCCTAAAATTTTGAATAGCACCGCTTAAAGGTGATTCTAAAAAATTATTAAAGAAAGCTAACCCAACCTTTCTAAAATATTAGATTAATAGACCATTTTACATTGAAGAATCCACTTCCAATGCACTCATAGAGGAACACTACGGTCACCTCCATAAAAAGAGGGATATAAATCCCATATATATGAATCTAAGAGATTCATTACTAAACAATTTTTCTTTAGATTTAAATTTCCAGGTTTTTTATTACATTTTTTTTTTTACATTTCTTTTCCAGATTTGTTTATTTTTTACATTTTTCTTTTACACTTTTGCATACAACTCCAAAGAGTGTCTTCGATTATTATTTACAATGAATGAAAACTCAATTTATGAGTATCAAAGCAATACCTAAATATATAATTTGTCTCATTTTCTAGACACAAATAATTCTTAAGAAAACATACATTTGTGGAAGAACACTGAGGTTACATCCATAAAAAGAGGGATATTCTTCCCTACATGTAAATGCTTCCCTTTAGGTGCAAAGTACCTTTGCAGAAAACTCCAAAGAGTGTCTTAAATTCATGTTTACAAGGAATGAAAACTCAATTTATGAGTATTAAAGCAATACCAAAACATTTAATTCGTCTCATTTTCTAGACTCATATTTGATATTTCTTAAGAAATATTTTATTAAAGGAGTGCACTGGACTATGGTCTAACTAAATTATTTCCCTAAAATTTTGAATAACACCGTTTAAAGGTGATTCTAAAAAATTATTAAAGAAAGCTAACCCAACCTTTCTAAAATATTGGATTAAAAGACCATCATTTTACATTGAGGAATCCACTTCCAATGCACTCATAGAGAAACACTATAGGGTTACCTCCATAAAAAGAGATTCCTTACTGAACAAAGCACTTTTTTGTTCAAATAAATTTTCTTTATAATGTTGGTTGGAAACATAGATGAATTTTAAATTAGTACATATATTTAATCTTGTGACTGGTGCATTTATGCCCTTATAGGGGACCTTAAGCCATAAAACCTTAAACAGTTTTGTTTCAAGATATCAATATTTCATTTATATTTCATTTCTTTAGATGATCTATGCTAAGTTATTGCTATGAAATATGTTTTAAGTTCTTGATTTTACAAGAATGTTTTAACAATGCTAAATTGCTTCGATTTTTTCATAAATCAATTGACATTTGAATTCAAAATAAACTCTCAAACATCAACAAAACTGAAGCTTCAAAACAATTTAAAAATGAACTCAATAATTAATTTTGGGAGGTTTTAAATTGAAAAATGCTGATTTTCTATTGGATAAATATGATTGTATATCTGCCTACATATCATGATATTCATCTGGAGAAATACATATCGGCCAACCCTGGTATGAACATGTTATAAATTCAGATAAGTGTACCAATATCCAAAATCGAACAGTTTACTAGATTCATTCCTCTAGTTACAAAAAAAATATTGAATGAGAAAATAGCATATTTAAAAGCTAAAGTTTTTGCTTCCAGAGAAATGAGTCCTAATCAGGGGTCCAAGGATCATATTTTTTAGGGGACCATTCCCAGGGAAAGTTCCTACATTACATATTCGGTTTAAAATGTAGATTTTTAGAAATTGTAAGAAAGGATTTACATTAACACACAAGGAAATAGTTGGTGAAAAGAGCTCTAAATTCAAAAGGGGGGTCTCTGGGTACCTTCCCCAGAAAACTATCCGATCACATAATCAGAATGATTATCGATTAGGATAAAAATAGGAGGTGCGATCCGATTTTTAAGTGTTAAAAAACCTTTAAATACCTTCCCATCAGCAGAAAAGTGACACTAGTTAAATTTGTTTAAGTTATCAGGTAGAAATAGGTATCCAACATTCTTACTTATACAAGCTACACAACTATAACTACAACTTAAGTATACGCCCTAAGTATACACAAAAACAGAGCACAGTAAATCGTTACTCTCAATTTAGTACTAGTCTTACGAGTGACCCAAAAATGAAATCTAGTTTAGAATTTATCAAACAAGATTATTAGTGAAGAGTTATAACTACAGAAAAAAAGAAACTGATTAATTCAGTTGCAACAATTCTATTGATAAGGATCGTTCCACTAATGCATGGTGATCCGTGATTACAAAAATGCAGTTTGGTAAAAATGACAAAATAGATTGGAGTTTTCAATTTGGCAGTAACGTTATTGTACGCCTACTTGGGTCTTAATAATATAACACTTTAATTACAATACATTACGGACAAAACGAACGAAGAAAAAAAAGGGATGCAGAAAGTGTTTTTACTTCCAAGATTTCCCCCAATCCATACAAAAATTTCCCCAAAATTTAAAAAAAGGGAACAAGACCTACATACAAAAATTCAAAATTATCGTCGGTATACAAAATATGTTAAATAAAAGTTCTATCTTTAAAACCAGTAGAGTTATTTTGTTAGACCCAAGATACTTAAGAGTTTAATAAAACTAATAGAAGTAAAAGTTTTAAAAGTCCTTTTTTTTTGTCCATAGGATCCCGGCTATTAGTAATTGCGATGAAGCTTTTGTTCGCTTGTGATCTTTTCACTTTTCTGAAGGTCAGGATGGTTTTGTTGAGGGTCGGAATTTTGTGAAAGTAAAAATGAAAACTTGTAAATGGACCCAATTTTTTTCGAAATGAACACCTGTATCAATCACTAGATCTAGAGAGAAAAAACGCACAGCGCTCCGAAAACAAAATCAGAACAAAGTTGCCAAAAACGGAGCATCTTTTATCAAGCGTAGCTTCCGGGGAAAATTGGTAGTGTGCATGATTGTCCGAAGGAGAAAACACACTCAAGGACCAGCGACAATTCATGTTTACAAATAACGATCAAAAGAGAACCTTCGATCTGTGATGGTGAAGGCGAAAATCGCCACGAAAATTTTGATTACTGTACTGAAATTGAATTCAATAGTATACTTTTCCACAAAATTTCCCCAGATGGCTAAAATTTCCCCCGATCCTAGATCGCCGGATCGGACATATTCTGCATCCCGGATAAAAAACATTAATAGTACCGACAAAAGCAGCGGCTATTTCATTGTGAAATCGAAAATAGGCTGCATACATAGTACAAACAAGGAAATAAAATACCAATCGCGAAACAATTCAAAAGAACGGGTTACTTACATTGCGAAGGGTCCAACGACGTGAAGGGCAAAAGTTTTCATAAAACTCACCAATACCTGCGAACTTGTCGATTCTGCAGCTATTACTTATTCAATCCACACGAGCTGCTACGGGGAAACACTCATGAAAACAAAACAATGGCGGTGCCTGCCAGGCAAAACCAATCCATCACCCAGCCCCAAATTAGTTGCTCCAGGTGATGATGCGTTCGCTCGACCAATCCGCGGAGACTTCATAAAATTAACCTAGCAGATGGTGTTGCTGGAAATCTGGCATTTTAATCAGCTGCTCCCTTTGTGGACTGCATTGTTTGTAACGATTTCAGAGGTTAAAAATGAATTCTGCTTTTTAGATAGGTTTAACACGATGGGACAGGGTTATTTTTACCCAGAAAGCAGATTTCGCAATTAATCGGAATATTTTATAATGAAAGGAATCCTTTGTAATGCGATCGCGTTTCATTCGTTTTTCTAATAACTTATGGATTGAGTTTTAGTGAGATTTAAATTAATCGAACAACACGATCGACAGAGATCAGGGACGGGATTTTGATTTCGAATAAGATTCGTTCGGGTAATTTTTTAAAAACTAATCTTGGGTTATTAATGTTTCAATAAATTAATAAATAATTGATAAGTTTTATAATTTAACGAGTCATAAATATTTTTTTTTGACTTTCCTTGATTAATAGTTAGTAAATAATATGTATCAACTATGAATTCAACATTCTTTTGACTCTTAATTGAGGGGTTTCTAGAATCAAACCTTGACAAAAAATGTTAGAAAATGGGCCATCTAAAACGTTTAAGAACCTCTGCTGATTGATTGATTGTAAATTAATATAAAAAATTGGGGGTTCTCGAAAGTTTTTCCGGAAACTTTTTTGAGAATTTACGAATTTTTTAAACTTTTTTTATTTCACTGAATAACAGGGTCATTCATCTAATTCCTTCACTAAACATGATAGATTCCCCACCTGATGGCCTGTTCTTCAATGGGGCACCGTGGAGATGTTCCACTGGCCGTAATAAAACACTTATCTCCAGGAAGAAACCTGAGTTTATGGCACCGGTTTCTTAGTGTGGTCAACCGACCCCTCTACGGGCGCGAGTGCGAGGGGACATACAAAGAGATTGGGGGAGATAACTGCTGGTGGCCCGGCCGCAAATTGTTTTATTACAGCCAGTGCTGGGTGTAATAAAACTTTACGGTGACCCAATATAGAATATGTTTGCAGACTAAGATTATCCGTGCATGCGCGCACCGTGGAATGAAATAACTAAGTTGTTATCGGATAATGACATCATATTTTTTCGAAAAATAAAAATCCTTGTAAAAGTAGGGTTTTATATTTTGTAAAATGCTCTGATTCCATGAGATCGGATTGATTATCACGATTAGATCTCCATACGACGATCTCAACATTTACGTGAGAAGAACCCCTGATGATGTCTGACACAGTTTTGGCGAAACGACCAAATTTTTCACATTGAGACAAGAGACCTAACCCGGAATGAATCTTTTACTGAATGAATACAACAAGCCGTGAAAGCCTTTGTTTTTATTGAGATAGGTTTGATAAATTGAGCAATTTATGTGTGGCAAAATATGATTTAAGAACTTTGGATCTATTTTTTTTTCATCTATTCTAATTCATTCTGATGAAAATGATGACAGCAAAAAATCAAGAAGATGATGGTTTGAGAATTTAGGAGAATTAGGGCAAAAGTTGAAATTTTAGGTTAACAAAGCGCTTTTCCTTTTTCATTAAGAAACGTAAAACCGTCTGATAGTTTAGATAACAAAAAGCTAAAAGAAATCTGCACTTTGAGGGATTTTCCTCCAGTTTTTTTTTTTTACAAGATTGATAAATGGCGCTTGTTCATTAGCCAACAAGTTTGAACCCTGGGAATGAACTACTGTAGAAGGCGATAAAGTCAAAGAAATAAATTTATACCCAAGTTGAGAATAATCTGACTCTTATAGTAGTGAATAAGCTCGCCACAATTCGGTATCAAGAAAATAAATTCTCCATGGCTATTTGAATATTTCCAGTTTGATTAAAAAAATACATTATCTGCAATAATAATGTTTAAAAAACAATTATAAGGTTTTATGCATTTACATAAGTATTAAAAACCATGGTATTCCCATTTACTTAAATATTGATTTTAAACTTAAGTAAAAAATTAGGACAATTTCTATAAAATTGTCACCTTAAAAAACTGCCAAAGCTGAAGGAACCCCACAGATTCAAAAACCATTATGAAACGAGGATTCCTGGATATGAGCTAACCAAGTCTCAATCTTTTTATTTCATATAATTCCACAGGAATGGTTTGGTTTTACTCAGCATTTTAACTGAACTAAAAGCTTTTATTTCAACTTTTAAACTGACTATTTTTTTGTCTATTTTTAACAAACCAAATAATCTATTTTGACTTATATATCTGTACGAAATGAACCCCATACAGAAAAAGAAGAAATAGATGAGTTGAATAGAGAATAGATGAATTGAGTATAATAAAGCTCGTTCATGTTGTCTAGATATTTTCTATATTGATTTTTCTAAGGAACAGCTTTGTTATAATACTTATGTTTAACTTAGCTGAGATTTTTTCCATATTTAAGCGTTACATTTACAGAAAAAAATTACTTGACATACAAGAAAAGAGGTGAACAGATGAACCAAATAAAAAACACATGAAAAAATAACTTTTGTGCTACAAATTTTAGTACCTAAAATTTTTTAACAAGTAGTATTTAAGTAACACATAAAAGAATTGAAAATAAATATTAAAATTGCTTTGTTTTAAAATTCAAGCATATTTGCAAATGAAATACTTAAAAAGTTTTAAAAAGAAATATTTTAAAAGCTTGCTTGGCTTAAATGATGAAAATTACTTTATAAGAATGAAAATATGAGAAGTAAATTACATGATTAAATATACAAATAAATGAATTTTTTAATAATGCATAAAATTACAGGAAGGGACTGTAAATGTGAGGAATATAGTTGTATACCTTACCTTCAACTTACTGCTTTCGCTTGTTCAAATTAAGCACCTAGGATATGATTGAGGCACCAAGAGGGGCACTTTTGTGAGACCATTCTTTAATTTTCACAGCTCATGTAAGTCTATACATTACTGCAACAGGAATGCAGCAGGTGGTTTATTTAAAGCATTAACGGGACTCCTCGAGAAACTACGCGTCGCTCCATGATTATACTTCTTTGAACTTAGGGTGACAAGGTGAGTCTAGCAACCTTGCTTTACGAGGAGCATTTTTGACAGGGATATTACTGATAAAAAGACATGGGAAAATCGAAAAATTTGACGCGAAACCAAATATAAAAGAACAATAGGGCGAAAAATAGGTATTAAATAAAATATTCGATGTTAAATGGGTGAGGTAAGTACTCAATAATGCAGAGAAAAGGGTTCCCACTTAATTTCAGTAATAAAATTTCCTGACTTTTCCAGGTTAATTTTGAAGATTTTTTGGTAAAAAAACTAGCAATTCACGGCATTTTTCAGTTATTTCTTGCTTTTTTAACACATATTTTCAATAAATGGCCTATTTTTTCACTTTCTGAAGCGAAAATTGACACACAAACATTCAAAATTGTTCATTTCCAGGTGTTCTGTATGATTTTCCAGGTTTTGGGCCAAAATGAGCAACTTTCCCCGACTATTCCCTGACTTTTTGGGTGAAATTAAATTCCCTGACTTTTCCAGGTATTTCCTGACTCGTGGGAACCCAGGAAAAATTAACATTTGACATTTTTTTAAAATTGATAATCACTTTTTCCCAATTACCAGGATAAGACATTTTAGACCTGGTATTGCATATTAGATGTGCAAAATTTACTCTTTTTCCGATAAATTGAAGAGAAGAAATTTTTATAAAAGTAGGAAAAGATTATTTTTAGATGTAACCTCTTTCAATATTAAAATTACGCACAGGTAGAAAAGGTGTAAGGACGATGTTCTACTTTAGGTAAGAGTCTTTTTTTTTCCAGGGATAAAGGATTAATTAGGAAGTATATACATGGGGTTAATTTTTACGTTTAGACTACAGCATGACTAAATTTTAAGGCAAATAAGGCACATTGGTATATAATGCTCATTGAAGTTAAATTTGCTTCATTGTAGTCCATTTGGTAATGGTCGTTTAGACCACACTCCTTTCTTAATTCCACTAATTCTAGAAAGGTTTATTTATAAACTCACAATTTCTTAAATTTATCTGATGGCAGAAATGCAGCTGACAGAAGTGCGATAAAAACACCCAGCCAAAAGCTTTAGAGCACTATGGAAAACCAGGGTTTAATCAAAAAGGTTAAATTTTTTAAAATTTTTTTTGTCACTTAAGTATATGGCAAGAAAGAGCAAGCAAGTTTTTAAAGAATCAAGAACAGGAGGTTCATAACCTTCAAAACATTCCAATCCCCCTTTTTTGTTTTTTGAATGAATATTTTGCTAACCCCCTAGAATTATAATGTTAATTAATTTTACATGAAAAATATACAATAGTAAGTTTTTACTATAGCAACACTTGCATTTATCCTATAAAGAACCATAATTACACTTTAAGTAATAGAAGTAATAAAATCAAGTGATTTCATACAGTCACAATAGGATTCATTTAATTTTATTAAAATAAATCCCCTTAACCAAGTTCTGCAATCCCACTGTTGAGAACACAGAGCTTTAGAACAAAAGGAATTTTCTAAGGTAATATTTTTTAGTTACCAACAGTCAGTGATGAAAATTCTGAAGACTGTTAATATAACTGCATGAAATTATAATAATGAAAAGTTAAGAGAAAAGATTCTGTTACTGAATGCTTAGGGAATTTTCAAAAGTAAAATAAGGAGCATTTTAATAACAAAAATGCAACAAAACTGATTAACTAAGAAATAAACAAAATCAAGGTGAAAAATCTGCTACAATTAGATAGGTACGATAAGTATTTCTCTGCCTTTAGAGAGCTCAAATGTTTTTTTTTTCTTTCAAATAGTTTTTTTTTATCGGTAGAGACTTTTATCTAAATTCTCCCTTTCTATCACAGAAAAAAAAATTCTTTACGTACACCATTAATTTTGTAAAATTAAAAAGGATAAATTTTCTGATAGGGAGTTTGAGGAGAAGGCTCATGGGAGTTATTGGGAAATTCTAGAATCTCCAAAAGGAATAGGGTGATTTGGCAGTGGCAGCTATCCTGAGATATTTGAATATGAGTTTTGAAGAGATGACGTCATATGGCAGGTTATATACTCCTATACCCTCAACAAAGAAATCAACCAAGTGATGCATATTCAAATTGAGTTGATTCAAATCCTTTTTTACATCTCCACTTTAGTAGGCCAGGCTAAAGAAAGATGAAGAAAAAGACAAAATCAACCTAATTTAAATTTACACGACTCGGTATTTCTTGAAGAGGCAACCGATAATATTGCAATTCATAAATCAAATGCAAGTTTGCAATTATTATAATTTTAATGAACCTTCTCCAGTTTCAATAATTACATATTTTTATATTTTTTTGTATACTGGTGTTTCTCAAACACTGCATATTTGAGTTTGTAATTTTGTAAACTAAACCCATTAGGGTTTCTTTCATTTCCCATTAGGGTAAAATTGATCTTTTTATTTAATTTACTAAATTTCATCAACTTTAAAATTATTCTTAACTTATTGCGAATAAAAAGAAAACAGATTTGGAGAGTTGTGAGTTCAATATTTATAGCACCACAGCTCATAGCCTGTGGAGCAGAGAGAAGTATTTATATTTTAACTTTTTTTTTGGAGGGCACAGGGATTTTAGGAATATTTTTTGAAATAAAATCAGGGAATTATTCTAAAATATTGAAGGATACTTTTCACTTATAAAACTATCTATTAAATTTCCTAGCTCAGATCATCTGAACCCTCTAAATAAAAAATATTTTTTAGGTTATTTTGTCCATCAGTGAATTTTTAATCCCTCCAAGGGAGCATGTTCTCGCTGCCAGCCCTTGGATATACCATAGGGAGAAAAGATAAAGTTTTGCAAGTAACGAGGGAAAAAAGATGCCTCCCTTCCGATACTTTTTTTTACATAGTGTTCTCATTTTGCCATATAAATTAGATTAGAGACAAAGACCAAAATTTTAAACAAGTCTAAAATTTGCAGCTATTAGGGGTGACATTCATAAATTTTACAGGATTATTCAACTACATTTCAAAACTATGTATTTTTTATTTCATATTCCCTTTTAAAAGAAAATCTCTGGGGGAAAATTTTCGTACCTAGACGGAAATTAAAGACTTTCAGTTTCATTTCTGGATAAGTTAACCTGATATTTTTTTTCTCCCTGTGGGTTATTAATACATCTTCTGAATACTTTTTTTTAACCATTTGTAAAGTTTGGGAGATTACTTTTGATTTAACAGAAAGTTTGAGTTAACAGTAGAGAAAGATAAAAGAGATTTTTCAGTCTTTAGAATTTGGAAGGCAAAAAAAAAGATAGTACATTTTTAGTTCTGTTACCCAATGAGGGCACGGAAAGGGTGCAATTTTTGAATATCATTACTTTTAAACACATAGGTCTTATAGAGCCTTGCATAAATTGAGGGGGAAACACAGAATTAAAAGGGAAGAAAGTACCCAAATAGAGCAAGGCTCTAATTTTAATTACTTTTGTGTTTAGTCGAAGCGGACATTCCCAGTTGTAAGCTATGTTTTTTGTAAAAGAAATTTTCAATCTCTTAAATTTGTGGTATTACTGGGAATAACTAAATTATTCAGACTGCATCATTTGACTCTTTCAATCCTGTATTCCGTTCATTCCTTTAGGAAATTTGGGTCAACGGACTGAAAGAGTTGGAACAGATTTCCGCTAAAAACAACTTAAAATTATGCAGAAAGTTGTCGAATTTTAGACTTCAGTAATTTGCTGAAGTCTAAAAATTCGTTCGAAAAAGTCATTATTCTTTGCAGCAAAGATTAATGACTTAATTTTTTAAAAAATTCCGATGAATATAAAAATGGACACATTTAATAGATGCGTCAAAATATTTTTAAAAATGAATTTTAAAATATTACTCATTTATGGATAGGATTTATATTTAAAATGGTTTATCTACATAAATCCTATCCAGAAATATGTAAAATTTCATTAATATAATTTTTTGTAACATAAATAAGTTTGTTATACAATTTCCTTTAATATAAATAAGAAAAAATATTAGAAACGGGCACAATTTTACCCCTTTGAAAATGAATTTAAAAAATAAACATTCCCAGAAAAAGGTATTTCCAAAATTATATTTTCAATTCTTAAAACTTTATGTGTTTCTGGGAATTACCTATATTAAAATGTGTATTTAAACATAAGTCATTCCAAGAAATGCATAAAATTAAAAATTATAAGAATATGTATTATGAAAAATTAATTTAGTAAGAAATAAAAAAAAAGTTAAAAAAAACCCCTACATGCCCATGAATCCATGCTCATATTTGGGTATAAATTTACATCATTGAAATTATTTATCATAAGAACTCAAGTTTAACATAAGAATAAGTTTAACTTAAAATTTTTTAACTGACACATTTCTGGAAATGACATTGGTTTTAAAATATAGTACAACTTGGATAATTCAGAGATAGGAACCAATATAAAAAACTGTAGTTCTTTAAATTCAGATTTTTTTTTAAATCTGAGGAATTTATTATCAGAGTATATTTAACCCTTTTTGAAGGTGTGATAAATATGAGCATTCTCAGAAATTGGATATTTTAGAAAAAATTTTAGTTAAAAATTAGTGCTTTAATTAATAATTTTAATTATTTAATATAATTATTAACTATAGGTAAGTAATAAGAAGTATATATTTTTAAGAATACAAATTAAAAATTAACTTTCTGAGCTATGGATTCATTAAGCATTTTCATAAGTAATGAAATTCCAATCTTTCCAATTGGACCTGTATTGAATCCATGTAATTTATATTACATGGATATGTTGATTTAAAAATGCCAATTTTCAACATATTACATAAAGAACATATATATTTTCAAATTCCATTAAAGAATTTAAAATGACTTTTAGTAAGGGTTAGAGAGGAATCACATTTACTTCCATATAATTTTTATTCCTTGTTAGAATTCCTCTAGAATTAATTCCCTTTTAATTCAGAAATAATGTTTCCCATATTGGAATAGAAAATTATCAAGCAATCACATATTAGATTACTTTTAAGAAATTACTTAAGAGTGTTGACTATGCAAATGGGCGTGTTTAGGAGGAGAAACATGGGAAGGAGCATGCTGTCCCTGATTGCATTGAAAACATCCTTTACCATTATAAAAAAGTAGAAGATTGGGGGGGGGGCATAGCTCTTCCATGACTCCTCCTGCCCATGTACTTAAAAGTGGGTAGAAATAATGAAGGAATTTGCATGAAAAGCCATAAGTTAAATGATATAAAATCAATGCTTTAAAATTTAGCTTTTTTTGCACATTTTTTTATTGCTACTTTTGGCTCAAGAAGTGAATCTTCCATTAAAAGTAATCAATATAATAAGAGTTAACAATAAGGATTGAAAACTCAACTAAGAAAAATGGAAGGAAGTATCAAATTAGTAAGAATTTTCTCATTGGTTTATAGTTGCTTGAATGGTTATTATAAAATTCAATATTATTATAATTTCTCACTGGATGTATATGAATTTCTCAGATGAGAAGTAAAGCCTTTAAAAAAAAGTTAGGTGATTATTATTATTTTTTTTTTTTTTTGTATCCTCTTGGTAACATGGTAGATCAAGAGGGTTCATGAAGAGAACAGTAAATTTGAAGGATAAATTCTTTTTTTTCCACTGCATACACCAATGCTAAAGTTCTAATTAACCAATACTTTGTCATTCTAGTCAAGAGAATCAGCATTCAGTGCATTTTAGTGAACACTAGACTCATGTCTACATAGGAGAAAAAGGGGGTTTGGTGACCATGATAATATTATTGTCTTTTGATGACATGGCTGATGAGAATTCAGGAGAAGCACAGACATATTGAGTTCCTTAGTATTTCACAGAAAAGAAGAATTGGTCGTTTGCTCATTTCTTTTGCCTTAGTATTGCCTTGTTTCTGCACATATCAAGGCTATGTTAAAAAAAGGATTCCCTTGAACATTCAAGCATACAGTCCAGCAAGTCTGCAGTGTTGCAAGAAACTAAAGAATTTTGAAGGGGGAGAGTATTACTTTTTTTCTGAACATCTCATCAAAAGTTAAAAGATCCTAAGCAGTTGGAGATGAATAAAAAATGAAGCACATGTCAAGTCTAGTGTTCAGATAAAGTAGTCACTTGGTCATTCAGAAAAAAGGAAACCTATTATGTTCATTTTATAGACTCATTAGACTCTTTGTATTTGTAATAGGTCCTAACAAGGGTCATTGAAGGACATGGAGAGTTATTTCTTTTGGAATAGTAGATGATATGGTTAATGAGAATCCAAAAGTATCTACCACTAGAATTCTCCAGCAATTTGATAAGAAGGTGAAATGGTTAATTTAAGGCTACTTTACTTCTTTAAATGGCCTTAGTGTTGCACATACCAAGATTTTGTTTAGGAAAAACCAATTCCTTGGTTCATTCAAGCATAGACTAGAAAGCCTTTTAAAGCAGGTGTGTTTAATGGGTACAACACATTTTATCTGAGGTTGGAGGACCATTCAGGCATTGAGCAGCAAAGGCACTTCTTGGTTAGGAGGTTGACTTGTGGAAGTGGAAGCAATCAGCACAGGAATAAGTCAGGAATGCCCATTTTGTAGAACATTATAATTAAAAGTCTAAGACCAGAGTGGGTTTTATGGTTAAAGGGCATCAAATATAAGTTGAAAACTTAAGTTGAGAGACTTCAAGAAAACTCTTGCCTAGTAGGTGAGGCAATCAAATCAGAAGTTTCCTCAGGAGGTCAACCTCTTTAGAGGCCATCAGCACAGAAAGTTGTTTGGAAGGTGGAGCTTAGGAACATCAGGTTGCTCATGATGGAGAGCAATAAGCACAGCAGATCCAGGAGGCAGATTATTCACAACAGCAATTTCCCTAAGAAGTGGAGCAATCATCACAGCAAGCAGTTCAAGTGGTGAGGAAAAATCAGACCAGAACAGCAGGTTGTTCAGGAAGTGAAGCAATCAGCTCAACATGTTGCCTAGAAGGTGAGGCAATCAACACAACAATATCCCCTGGAAGTGGAGAAATCATCACACAGAAGGTTGTTTATAAGATGGAGCTTAAGAGCAGCAGGTTGCTCTTGATGTGAAGCAATACGCACAGTAGGTCCAGGAGGCAGAGAAATCAGACCAGCATTTTCCTATGGAGGTGGAGCAATCAGCACAGCAGGCTGTTCAAGTGGTGGAGCAGCCAACACAATAGACAGTTCAGGAGGTGGAAAAATCAGATCATCAAGTTGATCAGATATTGAAGCAGCAGTCCATTAGCTTGCCCAGGAAGTGAGGCCAATCAACACAGCAATTTCATTTCCCCAGGAGGTAGAGTAATCAGCAGAGAAGGTTTTTTTAGAAGGCAGAGCTTAAGCATAGTAGGTTGCTCATGATGTGGAGCGATAATCACAGTAGGTCCAGCAGACAGAGCAATCAGAGCAGCATTTTCTTATGGAGGTGGAGTAGTTAACACAGCAGGCTATTCAGTGGTGGAGTAGCCAACACAGTAGACAGTTCAGGAGGTGGAAACATCAGATCATCAGGTTAATCAAGGATTGAAGTATCAGTCCAACAGCTTGTCTAAGAGGTGAGGCCAATCAACCATTTCTGCAGGATGTTGAATAATCAGCACAGAGGATGGAGCTTTAGAACAGCAGGCGTCTTAGAATGTGGAGTAATTAGGACAGAAGTTTATTCAGGAGAAGGAGTAATCAGAACAGCACACTGTTCAGGAGAAGGAACAATCAAAACAGCAGATTGTTCAGGACGTGATGCAGGAGGAGGAGGAGTAATCAGAACGGTAGGTTTCTCATGGAGGAGAAACAGTCAGAACAGCAGACTGTTCAGGTGGTTGAGACAACTAACATAAAAGTCTGTTCAGGAGGTGGAACAATTAGAATTACAAGTTCCTCAGGAGGTTGAGAAATCATCACAGAAAGGTGTTCTGGAGGAGGTACAATCCAATAGCAGATTGTTCAGGAGGTGATGCATCATTCCAGAGGTTGACTAGGAGGTGAGCAATTTCTACAGTCAGTGAAGAAAACAGCAAATGCTTTTAAGAAGGTGGAGCATCAAAACAGCAGGTTTCTCATGAATGGAGTGACCAGGAGATAAGGTTGTTCAGCAGGAGGAGCAATCACAACAGCAGGAGTCTCATGAAATGCAGCAATTAGCATAGCTTTTCCCCAGGAGGAGAAACAGTCAGAACAGCAGGCTGTTCAGGTGGTTGGGCAGCCAACACAAAAGTCTGTTCAGGAGGTGGAACAACCAGAATTGCAAGTTCCTCAGAAGGTTGAGCAATCATCACAGAAGGGTGTTCAGGAGGAGGAACAATCCAACATCAGATTGTGAGGATGTGATGCAATCATCCAAGGGGTAGTTGTTTAGGAGGTGAGCCATTTCCTCAGTCAATGAATCAATCAGCAAAGAAGGTTGTTAAGAAGATGAAGCATCAAAACAGCAGGTGTCTCAGGAAGTGGATTCACTAGGAGATATGACTGTTCAGAAGGAGGAGCAATGAGAACAGCAGGAGTCTCATGAAATCGAGCAGTCAGCATAGAATATTTCCCCAGAAATTAGCACAGCAAGCTGTTCCAGTGGCTGGACAACTAATTTATAAGGCTCTTCAGGAGGAACAATCAGGACAGCAATTCAGGAGGTGAAGGAGTGAGGAGGAGAAGCCAGATTCAGGAGGTGAAGCAATCAGGACAGCAGGTTAATCCAAGAGGTGAAGCACTCCATACATCAATCTTCCCAGGAGGTGGAGTGATGAGCACAGGAGATGGAGCATCAGAATATCAGGATGGAGTGAAGCATCATCCTATCAGGTTGCCCAGGTGGTGGAGGCAATAAACACATCAATTTCCACAGGGGGTGGAGCAAGCAGCACAAAAGGTTGTTTAGAAAGTGGATCATAAGAACAGAGAAGGTTGCTCATGATGTGGAGCAATAAGCACAGCAGGTTCAGGAGGCAGATCAATCAGAGCAGCAATATCCTTAGGAGCAGTTACACAGCAGGCTGTTTAAGTGGTGGGACAGCCAACACAGGGTACTCTTCAGTAGGTGGAAAAATCAGATCATCAGGTTAATCAGGCATTGAAGCATCAGCCTAACATGTTGCCTAGGAGGTGAGACAATCAACACAGAAGATTGTGCAGATGATGGAGCTGTCATCAGGCATCCCAGAGAGTGCAGTAATTAAGACAGAGGTTTTTTCAGAAGGAGCAGCAATCAGAACAGCAGAATGTTCAGGTGGTTTGGCAGCCAGCACAGCAGACAGTTCAGGGGTTGGGACAATAAACACAAAGACTGTTCAGCAGGTGGAACAATCAGAATAGCAAGTTCTTCAGGAGATGGGGCCATCACCAGAGAAGGTTGTTCAGGAGGAGTAACAATCAAAGCAGACTGTTCAGGAGGTGGTGCAATTTTTCAAGAGGTTGTCTTGGAGGTAATCAATTTCCCCAGTATGGGAAGCAACTATCAAAAAATAAATTGTGAAGAAGGTGGAGCATCAGAACAGCAGGATGTTCAGGTGGTTGGGCAGCCAGCACAGCAGACCCTTCAGGGGTAGGGACAATCAACACAAAGACTGTTAAGCAGGTGGAATAATCAGAAGAGCAAGTTCTTCAGGAGATGGAGGAATCACCAGAGAAGGTTGTTCAGGAGGAGTAACAATCAAAACAGATTGTTCGGGAGGTGATTCCAACTAGATTGTTTAGGAGGATGGGCAATGAGAGCAGCATTTTTCTTAAGGAGGTGGAGCAGTGCACAGCAAGCTGTTCCAGTGGTGGGAAAACCAACATAGAAGACTGTTCAGGAAGTGAAGTAAGCAGTAGAGCAGGTTCCCCAACAGATGCAGCATTCTACACATTCATTTTCTCAGCAGGTGGAGTAATAAGCACAGAAGATGGAGCATCAGGTTGTGTAAGGAGTGGAGTATCATCCCAACAGGTTGGCAAGGAGATGAGGCAGTAAACACATCAATTTCCCCAGGAGGTGGAGAAATTAGCACACCCGCCGTTCAAGTGGTGGGGCAACCAACATCAGGAGGTGGAATAGTCAGAACATCAAGTTGTTCAGGAAGAGAAGTATCTTCTCAACAGGTTGCTTAGGAAATGAGGCAATCAACACAGCATTTTTTGCAGGCGGTTGAACAATCAGCACAACTGGCGTCCCAGGAAGTGGAGTAATTATGGTGGCAGTTTATTCAAGAGGAGGAGCCATCAAAACAGCAAAATGTTCAGGAGTTGGGGCAATCAACACAAAAGGGCTGATCAGGAGGAGGAACAATCAGAACAGCAGATTGTTGAGGACGTGATGCAATCTTCTGAGAGGTTGTCTTGGAGGTGATCAATTAAGTGAAGCATTCAGCAAAGAAGGTTGTGAAGAAGGTGGAGTATCAGAACAGCAGGTGCCCTAGGAAGAGGAGTAATTTGGATTGTTCAGGAGGATGGGCAATCAGAGCAGCATTTTTCTTAAGGAGGTGAAGCAATCAGCACAGGGAGCTTTTTAAGTGGCGGGTCAACCAATACAGAAGACTGTTGAGGAGGAGGAACAATAAAATCAGTAGGTTACTCAAGAGGTGAAGCAATCCACACATCAATTTTCCATGGAGGATAAGCACACCAAGGGGAGTATCAGAACAGCAGAAGTCCCAGGAGCAATTGTGCGAAAAGGTTGTTCATGAAAAGGAGCAATCAGAACAGCAGGTTGCTCAAGAAGTGAAGCAATCCACCCATCAATTTTCCAAGGCACACCAGGTGGAGCATCAGAACAGCAGAAGTCCCAAGAGCATTTGTGTGCGAGAAGGTTGTTCATGAGAAGGAGCAATCAGAACCGCTATTTCTCCAGGAGGTGGATCAAGTGGTGAGGCAACCAACCCATAAGAGTATTCAGGAGGTGAGGCAATCAGCATAGCAGATTACCCAAGATGTGAATCAATCAACACAGCATTATCACCAGGAGTTTGAGCAATCAGCACCATTGGTTACTTAGATGTATTTCAATATGGTCAGGCTGGATAAGCCCTTGTACCATTCTTCCTGACTACAGAATTCACATCAGGTTTTTTTATGCACCACGTTTTAGAGATGTAGCTGGGTAGGAGGCACTTAATAGGTTATTCTTGATAGTCAGGATGGAAAACCTTTGTATCATTACATCATCATTTCTTTGATGAAAACTTGTCTTTGGCAGCAGGTGGTATGCAACAGATCCATGAGGGTGAGTGTCTTTGACAGCACATAATTTTTCTTTGCTATTAGTAGACAGTAAGGTCACATGTTAGATTTTGCAAATTAAGACACTTTAAGTGTCTGACTCTCAATCTCACTCATGCTGAAGCATAGGGATGAGTCCAGTGAAATTGACCTGAGTTTTTTATAAGATGTCCAACTGGTGCAGGTCAAATTCCTGAGGCATTGTCCAAGTCAATCAGAGTATGGATCATGTATGACCCCAACACTCTCAAATATATCTGATAGTCTCTGGTGGATATATGTCTCAGAGTCCAAGGTAGATTGATGGTGAATCAAGGGGTTGCTCGTAGGGTACTTGTCTTATGGCAGACGCTCTTGACTAACTTTAGTGATACATTGGGTCCTGCAGGTGAATCTACCATCACAGTGAAAATCCAGGGTAGATTGGTGATGTTTGAGTGTTCCTTCAACATCAGGGGTTGCTCGTAAGGTTCTTGCATAAAATCTCTCTGTAATATCATTGCTTCCGACAGGCAAACTGCCTACAGTACGGAAGTGTTGACTTTAGTGGATGACCTGCTTTTGCTACGACAGGAGGTAGCATCCAAATCCATAAAGCCAATAATCTGCATAAGCTATGTTCGCAGATGTAACAAGGAGTGTCAAATTTAAGTTACCCTAAGTAAAGTCAAGAGTAGTGTTGTAGGAATCGTCACATGCCTTGTTGAAGCTTTCATTGGGTGGTGTCAATATTGAGTATGTGTAGTCTTTGGCCTTCAATTTTAAGCTGAGATTTAATTTCAAATCTCACCAATCTAACTGCAATGGTAAGGATCTGAAAGGTCAATGCAGTTCGAACACTTTGCAAGACCTCTAAACAGCCTTAGGTAAGCCTAAGCCCTCTCTGGGTCAAAAAGTCCTGTAGTTGTTGGTAGTTGAGCAGTTTACCAAGTGTCCCCTTCAGAGACATGGAAAAATTGTGGAGGTGGAGATAGATGATGGCAGCATCTATCATCCGAGGCTTAAGTCGGACTATTGCCATTTATGGGCACCCCTTTGCCTTAAATCCTGTACGCTTTGCGAATGGAGCTTGGATATTCCAAGTGGCATTAGAAACAACAACCAAGTGTCCAGGTCGTCTAAAAACGTTCCCTATCCTACTCAAAAAACGTTCGAATTTTGTTGCACCATCTATTATCCGAGACTTAAATCGGACTCTCGCTTTTTATGGTCCTTTTTTGACACATGGTCCGGTCCCATTTTTCACAGAGGGAGAGTGAGCAGTCATTTCGGCTTCGGTCTTCCAGTTGTCGGAGATAAAGTTGATACAGCGTATATGGGCGAAATAATCATGGGGGGAGTGAATGCAGCTTATTCCATTTTTAATGGTAAAGGATGTTTTCAATGCAATCAGGGACAGCTTCCCCCCCCCTCTATTAGTCCTCTGTGCCCAAATCCGCCTATTTCAACTTCAGTTGTCCTTGCTTTTTGGAAGCCACCGAAGCCGATGAAAATGCCGCAATGGGCTTTTAGAGAGTTTAACAGTCTTTACTTTTTTTTACAGTCTTTAGAAGTCAGGGTTTTTTTTACTTTTTTGTGCAGTCTTTAGAAGTCAGGTTTTTTTTTACTTTTTTTTGCAATCCTTAGAAGTCAGTTTTTTTTTACTTTTTTTTACAGTTTTTAGAAGTCAGTTTTTTTACTTTTTTTTGCAGTCTTTAGAAGTCAGTTTTTTGACAGTTTGAGCAGTCAGTTTTTTTTTTACTTTTTACAGTCTTTACGGCTGAGCTACGGCTCGTTTTTTTGCTTTTCATTTTTTGGTTTATGAGCCAAATGGTGCCCATACATTCTGTCCTAAGTCTATAAACAGAGTTTTAAGTCTTTTTGTCCGTCTACGAGCAACCCCGATGATTTGGAAATTTGCCAAGGAGGCACGCCGCACTTCCGGCACGTTTTCACCCCATGTCCCTGCTGTGCTGGCTGTCATCCAGACGCTGACCTGAGAAACGGTCGGTGCCCAAGTCCTTCCGCTCCATTTGGTCATTTTGTGCCCAAGATCCCGTTAAGAGATCACTCACCTACAAGGAAAAAGGATTTTTTGTAAATCAAGAAGATTAGCTAAAAGATATACTACAGCTTGAATATACAGGGTGGCTATAAATTCAATTTCCATTTTATTTTGAGATAGCATTGTTACAGAGGTCGATCTAGCCGAAAACGGCCTTAGCAACAGAAGGTTACAGTTTTTTGCCCTACATAAGGTTAACAGTTACAGAAAATTACTGGCAGTGGAATTCTGCTATTGGAATATTTGCAATCACGTGATCCCATACCAATTCAGTGGTCAAAAGTGTACTTTTATATGGAACAGAAACATGGAAAATAACTAAACAACAAAGCAATAAATTAAATAGTTGGCAGAACAGATGTTTGAGAAAAATTTTGGGAATTTTCTGGCCACAGACCATTACTAACACATTATTATATGAAAGAACAAAACAGGAACCAATTACAACTAATATAAAAAGACGAAGGTGGAGATGGATCGGCCATATTTTGAGGATGCCCCCAGCCAGAATTCCATCGGTTGCCCTCACTTGGACACCTGAGGGCAAGAGGAGACGGGGGAGACCGGCCTTAACATGGAGGCGAGAGGCCGAGGAGGAGAGAAGCCAGGCGGGATGGTCCAGCTGGTCCCAGGCAAGGGCTGTTGCGGTAGACCGGAGGGGGTGGCGGGTTAGGCTGAAGGCCTTATGCGCCACTTAGGCACGAGAAGATATATGTATATGACCCCATACCTAAAAACCGCCTTAACAACAGACACCTCGTTACCTAGCAACCGCCTTAGCAACAGTTAAAAGCTCTACGAAAGGTTAACAGTTAAAAGAAAATAGCTGGTCGTGACGTCACCTGAAAACACTCTATATAGAGAGATACACGAGTTATTATTTTTAATATCTGAATACTAGAGATAGAAACTTGACTTACGGCGATCTGCGGGGCCTCACGACTGCTACAGTCCTCGGCCTGAGAACCCTGTCGGAAGGGGAGGCAATCCTGGGGCTCCTCATCACCACAAGTGGCCTCACTACTGCCACGGGCCTCTGGAGAGAAAAGAAGAATCGGTCACAAATGGGAATAACGCATCCACAATGATGAAGAGTTTTTGAGAATTTAAAGTAACTTCTCTATAACAATTTTTATATTTAATAATTTCGAGAAGTCCGCCTTAACTCTGCACAATATCCCTCACTAACTCTTTATTTTTCGAAAAATGTGACGTCTCTGATGATCGTTCACTCAAAAACTTTTTTTTAGAATAGAGAGATTCTAATGACCTTTTCCCTTTCTAATGACCTAAAAAGAATCCCAACAGTTTGATAACAAAAATGTGTTATACGGATAAGTAATTAAAAAGTTTTTATCTGGAAACCGTTCACCAAAAACTTTTTTTTAGAATAGAGAGATACCTCAGTGGTTGTTAAATATTAGTATTAGCATTTGAACATAGGGCATATTTTTTTGCAAGAGTTCTGTGATCAATTAAGTACTATTGGGAGTATTATTAGAGCATGATCTTGCTGTAGAAGCTTTTTTAAGTGATAATATATTGAAATTAAATAAGATAATAAGTTGGAAAGATTTCTCACCTGTGGCTGACTCGGGGCGCTAAAAATAGAAAAGAAAACATTTGTCACTATACAAATGTAAACTAATAAATTATTCACCCAGTTATTACTGGGTGAATTATTATTTTATTTATTACAAACTATTAAAATATTCAAGACTTTTAATCTAGTATGAATCTGTTAACTATACCGTTAAAATTTTTCAAGCCATTTTGGACGCCAAATATTTAAATATAATAAATTTAATTAAATATCTTGATCGGTTGATTTGAAATTTTTAGCGATATTTTCTAATCATAGCCTATAAAAACTGTTAAACGATTTTTAACGGGATAAAATATCAACGGTCCCAAGGTCCGGAATTTCTAGAACCAACTCTCATGAAAACAGTGGCGGATCCAGGGGGGTGGCACTCTGGAAAGTGCCCCCTTGGACACAATAAATCACTCATACACTCATTAGTACGAAAAAAAAAGTCCCAAAAAATACTCAAAATGAGTTAAAACCCTACTTTTACATGTCAAATTTCCAAAATTTTCTAGGGGAGGACCCCCATAACCCCCAGCAGTACCAAAAGGGGATCTTGATTGATACTTTTTAGAAAATTCCCAAAATTTTGACATTTTTCTCAAAAGATAAAGGTGATGGTCTGAAAAAGTGCCCCCCCCCCTTGGAGCCGTGCTGGATCCGCGCGTGCATGAAAATGTTCAAAACTTCTATTCATCAACATCAATTATTCTAAAAACTTTTAACTACTTTAACTAATTTTAAGTGCATTATTTTCCAAAAAAAATTTATGAGGGAAAGGGGATACTTAAAACCCCCTTTTTTATGACTGCGTCATAAAAAATACTAGTTGACTAGTTTATACCAGTAAAATAACATTAAGATTTTTGAAAAGCATTTTTTTTTTGCATAGATAGTTGTGTTACATTCGAAGACATTTTGAACATTTAATAGTGATTAAAATTAAAAAGTTGAAGGGAGAGTTGATTTTAGACTCGACTTCACAATTAATTAAGTTCAGCGAATGCGTAATTAGTTCCAAAATTGTTAAATTGGCCGATTAAAAATTGGCCGATTCTTAAAAAAAAATTGACGGAAAATTGTAGAAATAAATAGCTGTATGGAACTTTTTAAACTGTCCATCTGGCTATTAAGGAAATATACATCAACCAAAAGCGAATAATTTATGGGTGACTAAGAAGCATAGGGCAGAAAATCAACTTCAACAATTTATGAAGTGCTTATAAATATTGAAAACATTCGAAAAATATATTTTTAATTAAATTTTTCTAAAATAAAGTGCCGTAGAAATCAGTCGTCCATTCAAACAGGTTGTTGAGATATGGGAAAAAAAAAGTTTGAGAACCATGGTTTTTTTTTGTGATGAAAAAGTATCAACAGTTTGTACTTACACAGGCTGTACCCTCACAACGGGCTGTCCTGCACTCATAGGCGCGACTGAAACCATGGGTCGCGGCCTGATAGCAGCCACCTGCGGCTGTTGCTGAGGTGTCCTAGGCCTAGAAAAGAAGTTTCACAGCTCACAAACTACAGTTCACGATTGATTTTACGAAACTATGTAGTAGGTTACTATAGGAACTATGGAACTATGAGCCTAAGGTTTCCTAAACTCAGTACGGAAACCACTACGCGGAAGAAGGGAATAGGTAAACACAAAGCCTGTTGGGTTGCTAGGAGGAGTTTCGGTTCCCAAATCGTGATAAAAAAGCACTTTATAATGTATATACATGGGTTTAACAAAATAATCGTATTTTTAAATTGACGTGTTCTTCATTTCAATCAAAATTCAGACATCGCTCTGGAAATTACTTTGTTTGTTAGTGACGTCATAGGGTCAAGAAACGTTTCGGTCAGGACTGGTTTTTTGCGGAACTAATTGAATCGTCCGTTTGAAAAAGGGAATAAGTCCAAAAACCAAGTTTTGAGAAAATCGGGGGGGGGGGGGAAACCTGTGTAATTAATAGAACTTTCGTTGTATAACCACCAACATTTTATTTGATATTCAGGACTCTATTTAGTAAACAGAGAAATCATCGAAACAAATGTAAGTAATTCAAAAATATTTTACAGTAGAAAAAGTTGATGGACTTATTCCCTTTTTCAACCTTATGAAATCTCAACTGAAGAAACATTTTAAAAACCCTTAAATTGACATTTAAATTATATTTCCGCTTAGTTCACAGTACAAAAGGGGGAAATAGAAAGACTAATAAGACAAATAAAATTCAAAATTATTATGAAAATAAGTCATTAAGGCAGTATCAATGGAGTAAGTGAATATGAATGGAGCTGGACTGTCCAGAAAATGACAGTTTCAGTTTTCTAAGACACCAGTAGATGGCGTATTTATTGGGTTTCGGTTTGTGCGCAAAGGCCGATTCAGTCAAACATTCCCTGGATGAAAAATGTTAAAAACACTTTTAAATAAAAAGAAAATGTCATTTTGAACTAGTTTACAGCACAAAAAATAAGAAAGACAAATTAATTTTGATTTCAATTTAATATAAAAGTACAATGAATGGATATCGATTTCGCAAATTCAAGGAGCTACATCAGCCTATAGGGGGTAGTTACTTTTCCCCTCTTTACACTCATGTGTAGAGCAAAGCTTGAAGATGCTTTTGAGCATAAAAAGTCAATTTATCATTTTTTGGACTTATTCCCTTTTTTAAGCTGGCGATTCAATTATTATCCTGATTATTTCAAATTAAATTTTAAGGGACATAAAAAACTTAACTTTTGAATACTTTCCACATACTAGATTTTCAAAATTTTCTTTACCTTTAATATAAAGTAAAGTATTTTCATAACAAAACGTTGATATATAGTTCTATGAAATGTAAGCAAAATAATAGGGAAACGGGGATAAGGGGGAGGTTGAAAATTTTCTTCTAGAAAAGGAGGCTTTTAATAATATTTAATATCTATATTATAGTGTAAAATCGTAAATTTTATCAAACTTACCTCAGGTCGTATCTCTGGGGAGCGGCAGCCACCTGATTTCTCCTCCTCCTACGAAATTAAATTAAATAGATTAAATTACAATCAGAGAGATATTCCTATGCATTCACTAGTTGTATAAGTTCATGAATTACCCAGAATGACAGTGCCTAAGTCCATCAGACACAGTTTTGATAACACTGTCCGTATAAAGACAGTGCAATTATTATAGGGAATACATTTTATAGGCTGTTAGTACAAGCTAAGCACATCCCACATTGACTACTACCTGATCATAAAAAATATCAAATCGATGTTCGTTTGATTAAAACAGAGTGTCAATGACAAATATCGAAAGATTGTTTTTAAGAATTGAATTTCAAAACACTCAAGACTTACATGCACGAAAGCAATAAAGCGCAAATTCTAACCTTTGATTTTCTAAAAACCTACATTTTTTACCACTAAATTTTAATGACATTGATGATCCCATGAAACTTAAGTACGGATCTGATGGGGGCATTGGGACGTGACTTAGAAGAAACTTATCATGAAAAATGTTGAGAGGCCCAGACAATGTCATTCCAAGCACCCATATTATCGTGAAAGTCACTTACCTGGTGGGCTGGCGCACGAACCTGGCAGCGGGCCTCACTACACTGCCGTCCTGAAAATAAATTGGGAGAATAAAGCTCCATCAGAATTAAAGTGAAAGAGATACAAAGGATGGAAGCCTCATTTGCAAATCTGGCTGACAACATATCGTCGGCTTACAGTCGAAAGGCACTAAGTCACTTTTGGAAGATATTTTGAAAGCGGTGTAAGCTTGGCGCATCTCTATAATCTCGTCAAACTGAAAAGCTAGTAACCTAGCATAGATGGTTGGTTTGTTTTAAAACAGAAAGAATTCATACAGTAAAGAGCTTAAGGGATTAAAAGATTTTATAATTCGATTTCTCAAAGATTTTATAATAATATTTTCTTTTTCACACACTATAACTAGAATGGCAACAGTAAAATGATCGCCAAATTTGGCATAACCTCGTACGGAGTATTTGAGCAAAGAGTGACTTAGTGCCTTTCGACTGTAAGCCGACGATATTAAGATAGAGATAGAGAAGAGAAGAGATAAATGGAGTAAGATATAACGAGGGATATATATCGATAGAGAGATAGATGGGGATTAATACGAGCTGGTTAGAATGAAAGTGGTGTAAGTCCACTGAACGTAGTTTTGAGTAATCGAAGGTTTTCTCAAACGGCACCTGTGTTCCCTATGTGTGATGTGAGAGCCTATGGTGACGGCTCTTTTTAGGCAGCTCTTACAGGCCAATCATTGAGATTTTGACATAGACCATTACATTACCACACCAGGTAAAAGAACATAGAAGAAATCCAAATACATGCTTTTCTCAAATTTTGCATTTTTGGACTTACACCACTTTCATCCTGAGCAGCTCATATAAGGATACAGTCACCCTGTTTTTCAGGATGCTTTCACTTGAGAAAAACTGCCCTTTCCCTTTTCTGCCCCATGACCCCCTCCAACTATAGCGAAGGAGACCGAAGTCACCTAATTAGTAGACCCCCGAGTGACTTTTCGCTCCTCCCCGAGGCCTCTCTTTTGTTGGAGGGACCATTGAAGGGGGTTGTTTGCGGTTTTCCTATTGTCCGATAACCAGAAACAGCAGATTTTTTCAACTGATACCATCCTGAATTTCTGGCTGACCGTACCCTAAGGGCCACCGTAAACTTTTCCGCTGGATGTAATAAAACAATTTGCGGCCGGACTACCAGCAGTTTATCTCCCCTATCTCCCTCAATCTCTTTGTATCTCCCCTCGCACTCGAGCCTGAGAGGGGTCGAAAATTGACCACAACAAGGCACCGGCGCCATAAACTCAGGTTTCTTCCTGGAGATAATTGTTTTATTACATCCAGTGGAAAAAGTCTACGGTGCACCGCTGGATGTAATAAAACAATTTGCTGCCGGACCACCAGCAGTTTATCTCCCCATCTACCTCAATCTCTTTATACCTCCCCTCGCACTCGCGCATGTAGAGGGGTCGGTAATTGACCACACCAAGACACCGGCGCCATAAACTCAGGTTTCTTCCTGGAGATAAGTGTTTTATGACATCCAGTGGAAAAAGTCTACGGTGCACCTAAGAGAGAGATAAATAGAGAGAGAGATGGAGATAAATAGATAGAGAGATAAATAGAGAGAGAGAGATGGAGATAAATAGATAGAGAGATAAATGGAGAGAGAGATAGAGAGAGTCATATAGATATAACGAGAGATAGAGAATCAAAGGATGACTCGCTTACCGGGTTCACAATGATCGCCTGGAAGGCATCGTACACCCTTTGCAGCGGAGAGGGCAAGGGCGGGGAAGGGCACTCAGCCACCATCGAAGACGGGGGCGACCTCTCGTGGGGGGACCTGTTGAAAATTTAAAAAAAATCGTCGTTTTATACATTTCATCTCAAAAACAAAAGAGTGATCAAACCACACATGTTTGAAACTAACATAAGAGAAAGAAGGAAAGTGGTTTGCCACTAAAAATTGAAAACTAACCTCGAGCGGTAACTGTTCGTGGGAGACCTGCGCTCCTCCACGCGCTGTTCTCTCCTGGAGCGTTCTGCGCTCCTCTCCTCCACAGACCTTCATCGAAATAAAATTAAAGGATTAAACCATGGATTACAACAATGGTATTCTGATTATTGTCTGTCTGCCACAAGTTGAGCTATCGCCTAGTTGTGGCGGTTTCTATAGAAACAAGACCGGTTTATTTTAATTTAAAATGGGGATAAACCGCATTATTATGATTTGGCGGGGATTGAAGCCGACGGAGGATTATTGGCAGAATTTTTGGGGATCACAAGCACGGTCTTCTTCTCGGAATGGAAGCAGTTTCACGCATATGTTAGAGGCTGGGACTAGTGAACTGTTAAAATAATATACAAAGAGGATTATAAAATCTCCCCTCCTTATAGAGTGTTTTCAGGTGACGTCACGACCGGTTATTTTCTTTTAACTGTGTACCTTCTGTAGGGCTTTTAACTGTTGCTAAGGCCGTTGTATATCTGTTGCTATGACGGTTTTTAGGTATGGGGTCACGTGATTGCAAATGCTCCAATAGAAAAATTCTACGGCTAGTCATTTTTGTAACTGTTAACCTCTGGAGGGCAAAAAACTGTAACAACCTTCTGTTGCTATGGCCGTTGTTATGTCCGAGTCATGTGATTGAAAATGCTCTATAGGAATAGGAGGAGACTCCTATTCCCTTGGCAACGGTAAGGTAAACGAGAGCTAAACTTGTGATAGACAGACAGTATATATGTCAGTTACAAATGCTGCCCAAACCATCAATTATTTTGAATATCGAAAAAAAATATTTTAATTTCAACAACTTACTAAACTTTTTTATTTTTGTGCTTCTGAAAATACATATGAAATTAAATTTTGTGCTCATTTTGAAAAGGGGATAATATTTATTTAGTTTTTTGATAACTGGTTATTTCTCTCTTTTAAGTTTAAAAATCTCTTCCATTATTTTAGTTGAAAATATAAAATTTCAGTTACACCTAGCACCAGAAACTTTTCTTCAATTTTTTGAAAAATAGAAGTGAAACAACCTTTTTCATAACTCATGCATTACAACAAATATATAACAAATGCATTATACTAAACTTTCAAAAAGAATTTTTAGTGTTCTTTTATGGATAAAATTTTATAAAAAATTTTAATGACAGTTCTTATAAATATAAATAGAAAAAAATCCATGACCTAAAGGCACATGTCATTTGGTGATTTCACATTAAATTAGCTAAATTAAAAAGATATTAAAGATAGGATAAAAATATAATATTTTTAATCACCGTTTAAAAACTTATTACATACTTATTTATAAAAGATATAGAGCTAAGCCCTTTTAATACACGATTTTTTAAATTTTAGTATGATGTATTATTGCATATTTTCACTTACCCACATGCTGCTGGGGCCTCAACTTCAATATCCACTGAGGGGGTAGCATCACTGGGGGATGAACTCACCCTCTCACGCCTAAAGGGGGAAAACACAACTTACATTCAAGTATTTGTTTACAAAAGACACATTTAAAAACAAGGATTAAAGAAAAACCCCAATTCTCTGTTTTATTGCTCTGGATAAACATGGAGTTAACATGGGGGCAAAATGAAAAAACCGCATAATTTAAAAATGGAATGTTTTGGAGGAATGTGATATATTATTGGCTCATCTAGGGGTGGAGAGCTTTCGATCAAGACCGAGTTTGTCCAAATCGATAGAGGGATGCAATTATGCTTTTTAGTTGAAAATGGTAAAAATACTTGAGAAAATATTTATTGACTATATTTTAAATAATGATTGTGCTCATTGAAAATAAATATTAATATTTATTCATAAAAACTTTAAAATTTGAATTGCTTGTAATTTTTTCAAATATTAAAACTATAAATATTTTTTTTATTGAAAATTTTTTATTTATAAAAAAACGAAATATAATTTTTTAATAATTAGGTAAATAAAGTGTTAAAGATATTAAATTTTCTAAATTGAGTGAAAATCAAGTTTTAAAGTACTCAGAAAAGGCAAAAATTAGTACTAGATAAAAGTAGATACGTTATTTAGTGAATAGATATGTTTAAAACATATTTAAAGCAAATAATGTAATAAATCTACCCTTGTCTAAATTGAGCAACCTTTCTTGACAATGAATGAAACAAAAACTGAGTTAACAGATCATCTATGAACAATAAGTTGTTCAATTCTAAATGAATGTATAATAAGATGCGAAATCGCAAATTCGGCATTGGGATATAGTGCGAGGACTAATATTTCCTTTGTTTGCTCTCAGCTTATTTCTCCATAGTCAAGAAATATTGGAATCTAGTATAGATACGAATAATTCTAAGAAAAATCATAAAAAAAAATACCCACCTCCTTTCGGGCGTTTGCTCGACAGATCGAGATCTGCAAAAATAAAAACTCATTAAGTATAATTATCATAAATAAAACAGGGATTAATTCACATAATGTACAACTTCCATTACGAAAAAATAAAAATGAAAATTTCAGAGACCTACACATTGGAGAATAATTATTTTCTGTTTGCATAAAATTATTTGACACCAAGAAAAACTTACTACATGGATTTTTGTGTATGCAAACAAATTAATAGAAATAGACAGTATGCGAAAAAGCATTATATCTAAACTAAAAAAAAAATATAAGAAATAAAATGGGAAATGAAGCATTTTTTTAAGAACATTGAAAATTATCTCTTTTTTTAAAGGTCTTAAAAATTACTTTAACTACAAAAATACACCAGGAAATTGTATTATTTTGATAAGTTTGTTAAAATAAAAGAAACAGAGAATTGGCAACTATGAGCTCAATTCAAATGGGCATCAGAAAAGTACCAAAAAAGAGCTGTAATAACCAGTTTAGTCTGGTGTAAAAAGAGTAAAAACCTCACCTGGAGCGGGCAGATCTGACGGGAGAACTTCTCACTGAGGGATGCTCCCTACCCCTATCATTCCTGGGCCTAGTTGGGAAGAAAATAGTCTTATAACAACTTGACAACAAAAAAGCTTAACAAAGTTGCTAAAAATAAAAAAAAGTTACGAATTTTTCGGGGTTATTTTTTTTTTACAATGTCACAATAATGATGACCAAGTATATAAAGAAAACATGATTTTCATCACTGCATTTAGTACGTAATTCCCACTCTTTTGTTGACTAACAAAGCTTTTCTATGGACTAACATAGAAAAGCGAAAAAGCCATTTACAAGCTACAAAACTTGTTCTTTTTAGTGTACCCCTACTTCAGAAAACAACTTCTGTCAAAACCTCTCTTATAGTGACGACTATATCATATTACCATTCATTATTTAACTATATTACTGTATAATCACTTGTTTTAGGAAAGTCAAATAGAAAAATTAAGTGGCCAAATTATAATTGTTCTGCAACTGAAAATACCCCATCCGTATTTAAGAAGCTAACAGGAGATAAACTATTTAAATTAAAAATTACTTTTTCATGTTTGAACTGAAGATATTCCTAATTAAAGTATTTCAAATAAAATTCAAGTACTTTTAAGGGTTTTGAACTAAATTCAAGTACTTTCCAGGGCCCTTGAAAACAAAAATGAAATTAAAAGTACTTTTCAAGGCCCGTGAGAACCCTGTGCTAACAAAAATTTAGGTTCCTACCAAATTTTTACTGTAGGCGGGAGAAAATATCTTTATTTCCCGAAAATAAAGAACATACCTCTCCTGGGGCTGGTCTGGGTGAGGCAAAAAGTCCAAGCGGGACTCATCTTCCTGCCTGGGGGAAGATCCACCTCTTGTGGAGATGCTTGGCCTAGAAAACGATATCAGTAAATTTTCAAGAATAAAAGGAGGAAAAAGCTGAAAAAAGGCAGGTGGACCGTAAAAATAGGAAACAGAAATGTAAACAAGAGATTAACTTGTGATAGACAGACAGTACACCGTAGAAATATGTTGCACTTACCCAGCTCTAACATCTGAAGGGGCCTCGCTACACTAAGATCAAGCTAACAATCAAATCTTTGAAATTCAGCTAACTTTGAATTTCAAAAAAGGTCGATTTTTGAGGCCAAAAATTGAAAATTAAAAAAAAAATTAGGCTTTGTACTGTCCAATTTTTGTTTAATTTTAGTGTGTCATTATTAGGTGAAAAAAACCCGTTTGAATTACTTCTTTTGCAGTTACTTTGTGGTTTTAAAGGATGTTTCATTTTTTCATTTATCTACTTTTTAAAATTTATATTGTAATTTTTTTTCTACAAATTTGAATGGAATACTCGTATTTAACATTGAAAAAATAGCCTTAAAACATGTATCATAAGTTTCTCTAGTTATTATTTGTTTTTCAAAAAAAAAATTCAGATGACTGATTTTGTCCGATTTTTATACGTTATAATTAAGGTCATTCCCGTGTGAAAACCGTTGAAAAATCAAATGTTGCAATTTTTTCAGGATTATTCACCGATTGCCTGAAGCTGGACCTATCCAGAAAATTAGTTTTATTTTTCCAAGACACCAGTAGATGGCTTATTTATTGGGTTTCGGTTTGTGCGCTAAGGCCGCCGGTTGAGTTGGGTTTCGGTTTGTGCGGAGTCACTCTTGAGGTCTGCGATACCGTGAAAAGATTACCGCTAAGAGCTCAAGGTAAGATTTGGAATATTTGCACTTCACAGGAATAGGGAATGAATCGTCAGCATATAAGAGAAAGGTTTTAAGTCCCTGTTGGTAAATGCTTAACGGCGCCCACGAAAGCAAAATTTTGCCAAGTTGAAATACCACCAGTTGGCTGCATTTGAAAGGCAGAAGTGACTTACTGCCTTTCTCTAGTGTCTAGTAAGCGTACAAAATTAACCTATTCATTCTGAACTTAATTGTTTAAAAAAATAATCTCCAAGTATCGGTAAAAAAATGCAGCTTTAAATTAAATTTAGATCACTTGAAAAATTTAGGAAAATCCACAAGAAATTCATAAAATACAGCTTTTAAAAAGTTGTGTTTCGTTTCATTTTAAGGTATTTGTTCACTTCTTGCATATAACCTTTATTAATTCATATTAATGTAATATTTAGAAAAATTAAATATTTTCCTAATTAAAGGCGTATTCTTAATTAATAAATGTAATATGATATAATAAAATTATTACATAATTTATAACAATTCTTAACTAATAAATAGCTCAACTGAATCAGCTGAATCAACTGAAGCTCAGTTAATAGTGCTCAACTGAAGAAACTACTATAATACTAGCTCCCCATACGAAAAACTAATGCCACAATTTAATTTATGAATTAACATTTCCTTGATTTCATCTCCTTAAATACCCAGATATCAAAACCCGTTATTGACCAGTTATCAACATAAAAAAACCGTACCTCTCCTGGGGCTGGTCCGGGTGCGGCAAAAAGTCCAAGCGGGACTCATCCTGCCTGGGGGAAGATCCACCTCTTGTGGAAGTGCTTGGCCTAGAAAACGATATCAGTAAATTTTCAAGGAAAAAAAAGTGAGGAAAAAGCTGAAAAAGGGGGGTGGACCGTAAAATTATGAAGCAGAAATGTAAATGAGAGCCTAACTTGTGATACACAGACATCACATCGTAGAAATATGTTGCACTTACCCAGCTTCAACGTCCATAGGAGTGACGCTATCATAGGAGGATGAACTACTCATCCTTTGACGCCTGTAAGAGAAAAAAACCACTTAACGTCGTTGGGTATTTTTTACAAAAACTATCTTTAAAAGTCAGAGGGTAAAGGGGCCCTTCAAATATTACGTAAGCACGTTTTTGGTCATTTTTGACCCCCTCCTCCCCATTGTCAGCAAAGTTATTTTTGAGTCCCACATAATTACGAAAGACCGACCCCCCCCCTTTATTACTTTTTTTTTTGTACAAAATCTTCAGCAAAGCTTAGATTTCTGAAATTCATTATACTCCACAAACACTTAGCCTATCGTTAAAACTTTCCTTGTGCAAAATGCTTGAAATTTTTTCCTAGAAATGAAATTTTTTTTTGTGAAAAATTCATTTTTGGTTGAATTTTGAGATTATTTATGCACGAAAGAATAGATTTTCGAAAAGGCAGTGTTTGTAACATCTTACGTAAGCCTCACTCATACTCCCCTCCCAAGTAAGGAAAAGTAAGCAAATAGCAACCCCCCTCTACGTAATATTTGAACGGCCCCTAAAAGGCAGTGGGGAAAAGCATACAATATTCAAGGAACCCTTAGAGATATTTCTGCGAAGTTTCATAATGATATGGGATCTAAAAATTTTGAGGTTTTCTAAATCATAGATAGGCTTACTGAAGCATAGCTTTCAATTTTTAACTTATTTTTCACTAAACAAGGTTTTCATTATTTAAAAAATAATATAGATTTTTTTTCAAATAGCTCAAATTCCTTCAATAGAAAAGAGAAAGTTTTTGAAAAAAAGCCAAATTCAACAATTTTTTTCTATTTTTCCAAAATTTATGTTGAGAAAAGGAATCAAGTCAAAAGATTATATACTATGTTAAGGAAGAAGTAGCATTTTTTTGTCAGGGAAATATCGCTCACTTTTAAAAAGATTTTTTGTAATTTTTTTAAATAAATTTTTGAATAGACTTTTTGTACTAAATATGAATTATGTATGAAGTAACACATAATTTAACACCCAAAAAGATAATAAACCCTGTTCGTTAAGAAGAAAACTTAAAGTAAGGGGGCAAACAAGAAACTTTTATATCTAAGGCGAAATTCGGCAGCATAGTGCTAGAACAATTTCGACATAACTTACCTTCCTGGTGACGTCAAGAAATCCCAGAAAGGGTGGTCCTCACTCTCGCTTGAGGACTCGTCATCCGAACTCGAGGATGACATAACATCACGCTGGGGGCTGGAAAACGACATTAGTTATTTAAAGGAAAATACACTAAAACATGTGTGAGTGAGTGAAAGAGAGAGTGAAAGAGAGAGAAGGAGAGAGAGGAGTGAGTGAAAGAGAGAGAGTGAAAGAGAGGAGAAAGAGAGAGAGGAGAGAGAAGGACAGAGAGATAAGGGGAGAGAAAAGAAGAGAAAGAAGGAGAGAGAGAAAGAGAGAGAGAAGAGTGAGTGAAAGAGAGGAGAAAGAGAGAGACGAGAGAGGTGAGTGAAAGAGAGATAGAGAAACGAGAGAGAGGAGTGAGTGAAAGAGAGAGAGAGAGACGAGAGAGAGAGAAGGAGAGAGAGACGAAAGAGAGAAAAGGAGAGAGAGAAAGGAGAGATATTGATTTATTTATGGCCGTCCCCTTATCAGCATAAGAAACTTACCGTGAAGGGGCTGCTCCATCATTATCATCATCATCATTATCCTCCTCTTCAGAAGATGAAGAGGTAGCTGCATCCCTCTGCCTGGATGCTTGGAGCGCCCTGACTATAGGAGCTGTCCTATAGTTGTCCAGTCCTACGCTTTCTAGACGTAGGGGGAACTGCTGGCCATTCACAGTCACTGTCTATATAGAGAAGGTAAAATAACAGGGTGTTAAAGAATTGGGTTAGAAACAACTGAAAGGTAAAAGTGACGTATCGTAAAATGGGGTAACTTTGACTCAAATGGAGTCTTTCTTTCACATTGAAAGCAAAAGTTAACAAAATTTGACATTTTGATATTACTTAAGGGAACATACCCATACTACGTGAACCGTTCAGGGGGAGGGAGGTGGTCTTCAAAATACCATGCCTGGTCACAGGGGGAGGGGTGGGGGCTTAGGGTTCCGTCACGTCGTTAATATTTACATATTTTTTTTCTTCTTGATAATTTATTTTCCACTTGTTACTTACTATAAGTATGCACGCACTCTAAGCGTCACGCGGCAAGCGCTGTATTAATAAAGCCAAATTAATTTTTTTTAACTTTCTGTTTGCAAAAAATGATTGAAAACCGTATTTATGAATTACTACGTGAAAACTAGAGAGGGAGGGGGGTCAAAAATAGTAAAAAATGGGTCATGTAGTATGGGTACGTTCCGTAAGTTGGAAGCCCCTTTTGTCATTGTTAATTTAGGAATTTCAGGACACCACTTTGAGAACGTCATGACAATAATTTTACCTGTTCGCCCTAGCATTGAAAAAGTGATAATCACATTTTTTTATACATAGATTTATATAAATATAGACAGCATAGATTTCTAAGGAGGAATCCCAATTCCTGTGCCGTCCCCCTCAACTTTCTCTTGCTTACGATGCTCAGTCGTTATAGCGATATCCTTATCAATGATTTTTTTTCAATGTTTCATAAGTAAATTAGATTTTAAAAAAAATAATATTGTTATGATATGAAAATCATTAAAAGGGCATTTAACAACAGTTTTGTTTAATTTAACAATTTAATTAAGAAGATAAATTAACTAGCATTAACTAGCGCACACTACTCAAACTTAACTACATTTATGTAAAAAATAATGTGTATCTGAAGATAATAATTTAAAAGTAATTAAGTATTTTTTTTTCTCTGGACCTCAATAAAAATTTCAAAATTATTTGGACTCCATGTAAAATTACTTGTCCATCCCTAATCTACGGAATGCCAATGAGTTCTTATCTGTCATTGGCACCGTTCGTTGCCATGAACCCACACAAATACATCTTAGGGGACATCCATAAATTACGTGAGGTAAAAAAGGGGGAGGGGGTCAAGGAAAATCTCACGAAATCTCACCAGGGGGGAGGGGGGAGTCAATCAAAATCTCACGTCAACTTTTAGTAGAAAAAATATACGTTTTTACTTTAATATTTTTTAGCACAAGTTTAGAAAAAATGCTCAGATTAGTCAAAACAGCAAATCATTAGCCAGTCAGTCGTGATAATTACAAGTTAGAATCATGTTTTTGATTTTTTGTGTCAAAATTTTGCAATTTGGATGATAATTTTTATGCCGTTAAAACAAAACTAGTGGTTGAGAAAATCTCACGTGGGGGGGAGGGGGGGTCCAGCAAAATCTCACTAAATCTCACCAAGGGGGGAGGGGGGGGTCCAGATTTTGGAAAAAAACACCTCACGTAATTTATGGATGTCCCCTTACTGTAGATTCCCCAAGTCAAAGAAACGAGGTTATCCAATGATGCCAGCGCATACTCATTTCAAGTTTTTTCCGTTGGAGGAAATCGCAATAAAGCAATAAGGACTTGGAGCAATAAACAAGCAATTAAGCTGATCGAGAGAGCAGCTGCAGTACGACACATGCCCGACAGATGCTTAACATCTCACTTTTCACTATTGGGTGCCCCAGACTTTATGAAAGGTGGTATCACATTAAAATTCGCAACTGAACTATTGAATTTCCACCTGGGCAAATATAGATGGAAAAGTCCGTTTTTTGTTTTGATAAGAGCAGGCTGGAGCAGGCAGACGTGATTAACGGAAAATCCAAAGCATAAAAAAGGAAATTAAGCACATTAAGTCAAACGGAAAAATGAGAACACTGTTACCCAATATCCGTTTATGCATTCTATTGATAGAATATGGAAAATTTTAACTTGAAAATATTAATCAGTAAAATCAAAATGAATTGATAAACTTTAATCAATCAATTACCAATAAACAATCTAAGTCACACAAATCCTATTTATTGGTTAAAATTATCACTATTTGAAACTTGATTGGTTGTTGAAATTTGTACTTGCATTACTCATTAAAAGAAAAATATTTTTAGCGTTGTTGGACGTCAGACATAAACAGAGTAAAATGTGAAGTTTGTAAATGACGTTTTTTAAATTTAAATTCGTAAATAATAAGGATAGAAGTTATCATTGTGTCTATGCGGGGCTGTATTCGGGACAAGCATATACTATAAGTAAGTAAACATAAACACGAACGTCAACCGAATCAATCGTTCAAATATTACGTAAGCAACTGAGGGGGGGAGGGGGTTTGCTCTTTGCTTACTTTTCCTGAGAAGGGGGAGGGAGTATGAGTGACTGCTTACGTAAGATGTTACAGACACTGCATTTTCGAAAATCACTTGTTTCTTGCATAAATAATTTCAAAATTAAACCAAAATTTTATTTTAAATTTTTTATTTTGTACAAAAAAAAGAACAAAGGGGGGGTTCGAGTAATTATGAGGGGGTCTGCAGTTTGCTAATATTTGCTGACAATGGGGAAGGGGTGTCAAAAATGACCATAAACATGCTACGCAATATTTTATCGCCCCCCCCCAAGGTTTTGTTTGTTATACCGAGAGTTTACTCCAATAAAAGATTATGTTAACAAAAATTAAAATGACAGTTCAGGGGATAATAATCATAAGTTTTTAAACCCGTGCAGTGTCCTATCAGTAGAGTTCAACTGGTGTCCCGGACGCCATAAAATACAAATTCCCTTCCCCACTGGTGTCCTGTTTTATCTTCGCTTTAAGGATTTATGAGTGTAAGATCAACGAGTGGGTGGGGGGGGGAGTAGTAAATTTCCACGTCGGTGAAACATCGTACCACCGTTCAAACGGTGAAATCCATGGTTAAATAGGACCTGCTCAAGGTCGCAGAAATACGAGTATGTAGGGAGAATGGTGAAAAGCACAAAATAAGAAAATGGAGGAACCAAACTGTTCGGGTGTGTTTATATTAAGCTCACTGAATTGAAGAGCTAATTATACAAAATTCGCATTACTCATACTCCAGTGAATCAAGAGGAAATATTGACAGCTAATTAACCTATTTGCTCTTATCAAAAGGAGCTTAGTTTATTTATTATCAACATGCCAGCCACTTTTCAAGTGTGAAAAATGTAACTTGCATTCATAAATAATGTAATTAGAAGTTAAATCTAAGAATTATCAAGATATTGCATCTAATTGCATAATCTCCTTAACATTACAAACTTAAATGCTTAAACAGTACAACTAAAACAATCTATACAATTTTAAATTTCTTTACACGTCAAATAGCATATTAAACTGGTATGGTTAGAAATGTGAGTTGTAAAATTAAGTTAAGTGTTGTACGGATATCACAAGTAAGAATCAACAATTTATGCTGTTTAGAAATTTTTTTTTCTCTAATTAGGCTAGTATAAAAAGGATACGAAATTATGTGAATTTTAAAAACCACCTCTATTTTTAAAATTAAATTAACTTTTTAGGATGCATCAAAATCATAGATACCAATTATATTTTTTGAATAATAATTTTAAAAACAGGTACACAAATAATTTCTTTAAAAAATAATACCTTAAAATTATCATTTGATAAACATTTAAAGAAATTTTTTCTTCAGACATAATTAGAAAATGCAATTTTTTTTTTAAAGTATCTTTACCTTGATAAGATTTGACTTAAAAAGTTTTGAATGTTTTTGTTGTGAAGAAAGTCGCTTTTAAGTAAAACATTTAAAATTGAGTTAAGAAATGTGTAGGTACAAATGGCCAACAAAAATAATTCTATGCAAAAAAAACTTAATTCAAAAAGTAGGTTATTCAATACAAGTTCAATTATAAATAGATAGCACAAAAATATTAGCCAAAATGAGGGAGAAATATTCAGTAGGTATCTGTCAAAAGAGGTAGTCAAGTAGAATATACATTCATAGGCCCCCAAATTATAGAAAGCAGTAAACCAATTGACCTGAAGTATTTGATATAGGGCCATTCCATAAAAAAGAGGACATGAGGGTTGAAATTTAAAATTGGTTTTATAAGAATAAATTATGCATCAAACTAAAGGTACAGATATGACCTACATAAAATTACAGGGATCCAAGCTTTAAAAAAATATTCTTAGTTATTTTTTTTGGGGGTTATAAGTAAGAAAATTTGAGAACTTTTCAAGTATGTAAAAAAGGGAACTTTCATTCTAACAAAAACAATATTAAAAGGAACAGAATTTCTATTTTAAGTGCATAATATTACTATTTGTGACCTTGCTTATCTTAATTTAAAGACCTGAATTTAAATGCATTTAAATTTATATTGTCCATGTGTTACCATCATAAAAAATATGGAAAAGTAAACATACAAAATTAAATTTTCCTCAAAAGTACTTTAAACTTTCAGAAGTTCTAATTTTTGCAGTTCTAAGCGCATGAAAAATAATAAAGTTTTTTAAAATTTTTATTTTATATGACTTTTAGTGTGATGGTGTGACAACATTACCTTCACAAAAAAACTCTTCACATAAAAAGTATAGGTATGTAATTAAAAGGTGAAACAGATTATATAAAAATAGAGTTGAAATGTGCAAGCGGACCTGGAAAAAGTTGTAACCTTCCCCCGAACCTAATAAAATTTACCCGAACCTTATGTATTGCTCCTATGGAGCTGGCAGGGGCTTCCCCCGAACCAGGTTCGTAGGTTCGGGCACTTTTTCCAGGTTTGTGTGCAAGTGTTTAGTTCAATATAAATAAAATATGATGTATAATGATAATAAATATAATGTTGTGTAGTCAACTAATAGTTAAAGATATATTCACCACTACTCCTTAACTTAATTAGTACAGTAATAGTTAAGCAATAATGAGTGAATTTTATACCCATGTTGACTCTAAAGCTAAAGTACTGTGATGATGACAACATTTATGAAAGTAGTATTGTATTTAACACGTTTCAGACTATGTTAATTAAATATATATATTTGACCAGGAAATGAACAATTATCTTTTGAAAGTGTTTTTATGGTAAGTAAACATTTTACATTCAATTCAAAATTCGAAATGTACGAACTTTTTTATGCCAGTTTCTATTTTATGGAACAAAATTAAAAGAATATTTAAGTAATGTATTCAATACGATAATTCATTCCTTACAAATACAAATAACTCTGAGATAAAAGTTTCATACGAACAAAATTAAAACTTCATGTTGCACGATGTAGTTTTAAGAGATAAATTTTGCTAGAGTCATACTAATACTCATACCCAAACAACTAATTACTAACAAAATTCACAAACTCAAAAAAGTAGTACTACTACATGAATGATTAAAATAAACACAGTGAAATACTGACATAAAATAAATATTTAAATTTGTATACACAAAAGTACAAATGTCCAATTTACCCTCTTATATGAGAAAAATATATAAACTTTCTAAGAACACTTTTAAAGCCCTTACTTTTATGTATATCATGTCAATTATTCTTCGTAATTTAACTTATATAATTATCAAATAACACACCCAAGGTTTAATAAAAAAAGCTCAAGTACCAAACAATTATAAAATGGACATTTCATACCCGTAATGTTTTCTTAAAAAGCCCAGCATATCCTAATGTTTTATTACACAGATTTTTTCATAGCTTCTTAAGCTCTACTTTACATTAACGATAATTCTGACGTATTATATATCAGGCCTGTACAACTTTAACTGTGATGTTACTATGGCAACTACTTTTTAAGTTGCCACATTTAAAAAAAAAAATGCAAAAATGTAAAAGCAGTTTACTAATGGGAACCCAAGCAGCAGAGACGTTTAAGATTCTTTCAAATTTTGTCATTTATGGCCAAATTCCGTTAACTTCTTAGTTGGAGTTCCGTATATTTGACAATATTTGGTACAAGCTGTGCTACTGGGTAAAAACGCCCTTATATTAAAGGAAGACATATAAGTAGCATAATAATTATTCTTAAAAATTTGACATACCAGCTGCTGCCGCCGACTTCGCGTGACAATCTGGTCCAGCTGGTTCACTGCTTCGATGCAGGACACGTACTTTCTGTAGACACTCATATTTTTTTTATCAGAATTTTAAATTTAAAACATCAAAATTTTTATCAAGAAATAATTTAATTTAATTAATAAGAAATTTAAAGCTTTTAATCAATCAAAATTAACACCTCAAAAAAATATCTAGATCCACATTCAAATCAAAGGAGAATAAAAAGCAGAAAAATATCAATTTTAAGCAAGAGCGCAGTAAGAGACAATCGTCTATCACCAGGGTTCAAAGGAGAACTGATTTCATTAGGATAAATTCGAAAGTTTGCTTATTTGATTTCTCGCATCTGATTGGAGTAGAACGTCTGGCCCTGGCCGAGTAGACCACCTGGTAGAGGAAGGGAGAGCGTTTTTTTTTTCAGCTGCTAATCATGGTGGTGTTTGGTTACTTCAGAAAAGAGTTCCCAATAAATTAATTATTATTGGAAAATCAGTGGTATTCTTGCAGTATGGCAGAATGCGATCTACCAGCTGGATTTAGGGTAGATAGTGACACCGGGCAACTGATGTTTTTTTCATCAACGTGTTTTTGGCCTTCTTAATTAAGAATATTTTATTTAAAAAACATCAGTTGCAGTCAGTGTTATTCCTAGGATTTTTTTGGAGGAGTAAAAATTCTCGTCCTCGACTTTTTTAGGAGGAGTGAAATTCAATTTTGAGGAGTGAAATACGGAAATAGCATAAACTATATGTATATAAAGAGACAAAATTTCTATTAAATACACTTACTTTTTAACGGACACCCTAAGCATCAGAACAATAAATGAACAAAAAATTACTATGGCTGTATGAAAACACAATTAAAAAGTATGATAATTATAGGATGTCGTGGCTGAAGGTTTATGCTAAACCTTTGTGAAAAATTAGAAAATACTCCTGTCTAGTTTTTTAAAGAGTAATTCCGATTTTCAAAGAGTGAAATACTCTCTCAGAGGAGTTAAAAATATCTCTGGTTGCAGTGTTACACTAAATCCAGTGAATAAACTGGTAGAATACATACTGCAAGAATACAAAATAACGATAAAGTATAATAAAGTTTAAAGAGACTAAATAGCAGTCACTGGTAGCCAGAAAAAAATTACAGAGAAAAGAATTGGGGGGGATATGGTGTAAAATTAGTCCATTCCTATGGGCAAAAAAGAAAAAATTCAGATTTCGGGGGATATATCCCTAAATCTCCCACTCTGACTACGCCACTATTAGTAGTAGAGTTATGATTTATTAACTTTTTTGAAAGTATTAAATTCATTAATATTTTAACTGATGAACTTATACTCATAGATTTATTTTTTGTGTGTGTTTTTCTGTTAATCTTGTAAAACCTTCTTGGGTTAAACACTCTTTAGTTATTCCTAGTGTTCGGCACTAGTTAACTAGAACTAGTTGCAACTAGTAGTTAACTACTGATCAACTAGTAGTTAACTAGTAGTTTAACTACTTTTGGTTTAAACTAGTTTAACTAGTAGTTGAACTACTTTTTTTAATAACTACTAGTTGAAACTACTTTCAAATTTTCAACTACTTTAAAAAAAATTTGTTTAAAATTTCAAAAATATTTAAAAAATTTTTTCAAAATATACAAAAATTACACTGCTATTTATAACTACAGTGTCATGGTAGAGTACTTAAATACCATAACCATAAATAAAGCGCCGTTTTGAGCGAAGCATAAAGTTTTTGTGATATAGATAAGAAAGATGTATTAGAATTTGGGCAAAAAATAGGTTATGAAATTAAATAGACTAGTTAACTAGTAGTTAACTACTTTGGGAAATAGTTAACTACTAGTTGCAACTAGTCCCAGGAAAAAATAGTTAACTACTAGTTGCAACTAGATTTTCCCAGACTAGTTAGTAGTTTGTAGTTAACTACTTTTTGACCACTAGTTGCCGAACACTAGTTATTCCTGTCATATGCAGGGTGTTTCAAAAGTCCCTTTCATGGCTTTTATTTGGAAACAGCGTCTCCTAGGGTAATGGAAGTAAGGTCTACTCCTTAAAAAGCTGAAGGAGATAGAGAAAAAACTTCAATGCAAAAATTGTTGGCAAAAACATAAAAAAAGATACAAAGAAGAAAATTTCATTAAAATATCTTAAATATTCGAGGAGAAATTAACGATCAAAGTTAGCACTTTTTTGAACCTTGGGAAAAAAAACCTCCGAAATTAAAAATAATCAATAGTTCAAAATAGTTCAAAAATTTAATTTTTTTACCTTAGAATTTAAAATCCTTGGAATTCGTGGACATGGCGTCGGAGAAGTTTCTAAATTTGTGGACGGTCCTAATTTTCAAAGCTCAAAGAAGTGCTAATTTGGGTCATTAATATATCATTGAATATTTCAAATATTTTCATGGAACATTTTCTAGTGAGTTTTTCATAACATTGGAAACAATATTTGCACTGAAGTTTTCGCTCTATCTCTTTTAGTTTTTTTAATCAATTTTTTAAACTTTTTCATTTAGCCGCTAGGGCGAAAATTTATACATTAGAAACATTATAGATTATAGGTAACAAGCTTAGATAGATTTCTTAAAGTGGTAAATTATTGCTGTAAGTAAAATGCTATTTTATGGGAAATTAAGAAGTTAAAGTTTGGAGGCCATTTGATATTTATCTTCTGTAGTTCTTGTCTGAGAGTATTTCTATCGGTTTCATATTTTGTGCATTTTAAAATGATATGGTCAACGTCTTCAATTCCACCTATTTTACAGTCACAGTGAGCTATTGAACTTAAGTTGAATCGATTTAAATAATTTTTAAAATTTCCGTGTCCTGTAAGAAGCTAAGTTAATTTATAGTTAGTTAAAAAGTGAGTGCTTTTCATGTTGAATGGCCGTTTGGGGATGTGTTGGGGAGGCCGTGGCGATCCAAAGTTGCTAGCGCATTTGGAGAAAAATAATGAAGCTTCAAATTTCCAGATGGCCTGTCTTTTTTCTGAAGAGGATCGAAGGTCACAAAAAGGATCTCGTACCCCACGTGGTGCGATATACTAGTTTTCTACTGGCAAACGATAAACAGAGAGCGAAAATGGGTGCGCTGAATGCTCAATCATTAGTCATTGCAGGTGTTGGCAAGAGAGCAACGGATGGAAAATAAACACATGGAAAGGATAAACAGAAGCTCTGAAAAAGAACCATGGGATTTTCTCCATAAATTTTAATAATTACTTTCTTTTTTTTTTTACAGCGCCTTTGCTTTATGCAGAGGTTCTCAACAAACTGTGGGTCGCGAGTCAATTTTTGGTGGGTCACGAGGACAGTAATTTGAATAAATTTATATTTTTATATTTTTTAAGAACGTGATGTTGGCTTTACCAGAAAGTGAAAAAAGAAGAAGAGTGTTAAAAAACAAATTAGTGTCGAAAGTAAAATATAAGTTAAGAAAAAATTGTGCGACTTAAATGTGCTGGTGATGCAAAATATTCATTCAAATAATATAAAGATTCAAGATTCAGAAAAGATTCAAGAAATTCATTCAAATCAGTTTCACACCTGACAGTGCACTGCACACCCTACCGGGGGCCAATTAAAAATTTTGGGAATTTTCTGAAGAAATGTTGAACTTTTAAATTACCCTCTGATTACTTAAACACGAGTTGAAAAGCTGTTTATAAGTGTCGAATTTCAAAAATCTTTCTGGGGAGGACACCCAGCCCCCCCCTTTTTATCGTGAGAGTCAGTGTTACTGTTGCAGACAAAACCGAAATAATGATGCACTGAAGTTCAAATCCTATCACTTAATTTTCAAAAAAAAAAAAAAAATTAAACCTGTAATGCTTGCATGTGGGTATTGCAAGTGTAATAATAGAGGACCAAACTTACTATGCCCTATTGCTTCCCTGAAAGAATTTAATACCTTAATTAAAGTTGAGGTGGGTCGCGTTAGATTCAAAGATAAAAAGTAGGTCGCGATGTTCATAAGTTTGAGAACCCCTGCTTTAATTAATGGTCTTTAGGTTCCTTGCGAAACAGTTCTTCAAAACAAAAACCACCTGCCTTTGGTATGGAGGAGCTCTTGGGTATCGGGGTAATGTTTTTTTGAAGCTATTGTTTGATCATCAGAAATTTTTTCATCTTCAATACTAGATAATGATGATTCCTCAAATGACTCTCGGTCATGAATAGTCTCGGAACTATTGAGAGCCTTGGCTACTTTTCCAATCAAATAGAATGCTGCGGTGTGACAGCTTTTATTTTTCCCAGACACTTTCTGACCCTTCCTGAACTCCATACTATTAAATCACTCACCCCCTGGGGGATTCGGGAAGATGGGGGTGGGGCGGTCTGTTTTGTCTTTCGCCTACCCCCATCGTGCCGGGTACTTCCAAAGTCGGGCTGCACGTGCATTTGGAGATAAAAACAAGCCGTCTTCGAGGAAAGAAAAAGGGAATGTGACAGTTTTCTCTTATGAGGTATGACACCAACTAAACAATCTAGCTCCGCTCCCTCAGACAAAATCTTTTTATTTCTCATATTCATTTCCTGGATCTAAATAATGCTAAAATTGTGAACTTTCACCAAGTTCCTTATATGTTTATCTACATTTCTTCATGACACATGCTCCTTCCTCAAATTTCATCTGTTCGTCATTCTGCATTTGGGGAAGCGATTCAAACTTTAACCTTCAACCGCGATGAAGCACGTGTTAATATTAACCTTTTACACACTTTCATTTTATAGTTAAAAGGAAAAAAATTAAGGGGGGGCTGGAAGAAAATTCTGACTTTGAAAAATAAGGGTCACCCTAATGTCGAGTTTACGAAAGGCCTATCACAAAAACTGAATTTTACAGGAGTTCTAAAAAATAGTTTTCATCAAGTTAAAAAGAGTTTAACAATCTGAAAAGAATATTTCTTTTGTCATTTGTAGAGCATTTACCTTAGTTTAATGAAAATTAAGTATCACATATTGTTTGCATTGAAAACAAAATGTTTGGTTATTTCACTCAACGTTTTTGCTACAATAGCAAGTAGTATATTATACAGGGTGTTTCAAAAGTCCGTTTCACTGCTTTTCAAGGGGCCGTCCGCAAATTTAGAAACCTCCGATTTCATGTCGACAAATGGCATGGCTTCATGCATTCATGTCGACAAATTTCAACGATTTTGAAATCGAACAAAACAGAAATCCCATTTTTGAACTGTGGAAATTAATTTTAATTTTGGACGGTCCCTTATTCAAGGTTCAAAAAAGTGCTAACTTTGATTGTTAATATCTCCTCGAATATTTAAGATATTTTCATGAAATATTTTTCTGTGTGTTCTTTATGATTTTGCCAACAATTTTTGTACTGAAGGTTTCGTTCTATCTACTTTAGTTTTTTTTAGTTATTTTTTTAACTTTTTTATTTAACTGCTAGGGGCGCTAGGCTAGGTGAAATTTGAACCGGAAACTGGGTTCAGATTCCTAAGTGAATTAATTTTGTACCATAATACATAATTTTTTAGTATCCCCCCACCGAGAGTATCACAAAATTTTTCAATTTTTCATATTCAGGTGTGCTACCGGCATACTTGTATAATATACACGAACGCGCGGACGGCGTTCGCAGAAAATTTTGTCCTCTGCAGAAAATTTTCTGCAAAAAAAAAGGGTTTTTTTTAGAAATTTTTCTGCAGAATTTATTTTTGATCGATAAATTTTTCTCTGCTAATCCCTGTCCTTAGGATTTTCTCAATTTTGGCCCTTTTATAGAGTGAAATTTCGCTATTTTGTAAGTCTTTTTCGAATTCGCTGGCGAGTCTTCACACGCGCTCACCCGGTAAGTTTGCTTCTTCTCGTGTTCCGATCGCAATGCGGAAAAAACAACTTTACCGCGATCGGACCTGTGATTCATCATAGTGTCTCCCTCAATTCTCGCTGATGTTTTAAGGCTTGTTAACACTGAAATATTGATTCCCAGCGTTTCAATCGTAGCTGAATACTGATTCCTGAATACTGATACTGAATACTGATTCTGATTCCTAGCGTTTCAATCGTAGCAACTCGAGCTTATTTCAATTCAACTTTGTCACATCCTGCTGAAAATGTTGATTGAAATTTATAAATACTTTTTAAAGCTATAATCAAAATATTAGATTGAATAAATTGATTCCAAACATAAATTTTAAATAAAATAGTTTGGGGAAAAAAGTACAAGGTAGTCAGGTAGCACAGATAAAAATAATTATGGTACCAATTTGAGTACTTAGGAAAGAATGTTAAGATTTCAAAATGTGTAAATTCTTGCAGAAAAGTTTCGGAAAAAATTTAAGTTTGCAGAAAGGTTTTCATTTGATACAAGTATGGCTACCGGTAATTCTTATGTATTTTTAGTGTGCCCACAACCCGCAAAAGGATGAAAAACACTGATCTATCTAAGTGAATTGACAAATATTTATAAGCGGATCCTTGAGATCAAGCACACAGATCGGAAAATATTATGTAATCAATCCAGATACCTAAAATCTAAGTGATCCCTACAAGGGATTACCCTAGTAGCACAGCTCATACCAAATATGTCAAGTTTACGTAACTGCAACTGGAAATAAACGAAATTTGACCGTACATGACGAAAATTGCACGAATCTTGAACGTATGTGCCGCTTTGGGATGGAACTGGCCAAGAGGGTGACAGATTTGAGGATTAGGTTTCATGCAAAGCAGGTACTGTGTTTTATTGTTGTTTTCTAGTGGCAACATGAAATTAAATTGTTTAAAAAGGGGAGATTGTTCTCGGAGTGGTACTTTTCAGAGTGAAATTTGTTAATCTTATGCAGGCTTCGTTGTACCTCTTCAAATTTATTCATATTGTAATCGCAAAGATGTTTGGCATCTTTTTGGCGAATGTTCAGGGAGACCTACGACGCCGACGGAGAGTTGTGGTAACTGTTGTCTGTTTTTATTTAAGTTTAGTGTTTTTGATGTGTGTTTGCAGGTTAAAAAGTGTTTTGTATCGTGACTGGTGTGAGATTCTAGGATCTCGGGCCAACTTGTGGAAATTTTTTTAGTTCTGGTAAATTGTTAAAAAGGTCACTGTAATATGCAGCTCATATGTGAATAATAACGCGCAGTTTAAACTTTAATCTAGCAGTTTCGAACATTGTACATCCTTTAGGTTGTTCTACAAATATGCGTGGCAAAACTTGTAATGTTAAATTAAATCTTAAAAAATTACCATTAACTTAAATTTTTACTACTTTATAGTGGATAAATTTTAAGGAAAGCCTCGGCCATCTTAAGGTTTGCATCAATCTTTAATCAAAATTTGATCACCCGAAGTAAGCTATTTGGCGAAGAAAAAACGCTCGGATATCTTTTGTTTCACGTCACTAACAAAGTAGTTCCCAACGTGGGTGTCCGAATTTTGAATGAAATGATGAATTTCAATTTTAAAATATGATTATTTTTTAAACCCGTGTATATAGTGTCTTTTCAATCACGATTTGCGTACCGAAACTCCTCCTTGCAACCCAACAAGCTTTCTGTTTACGCAGTTTCTGCTTTCACGTAGTGACGTCATAGGGCCAGGAAACATTGCTGTCGAATATAGCATTACATAAGTGATAATCGCATTCTTTTGTACAAATAGAACTAGGCGCGGATCCAGCATGGTTCCAAGGGGAGGGTACTTTTTGAGAAGCACCTCTATCTTTGAACGCAAATGGACCAAATTTTACTTCTTTTTTACGGTACTACTATATTCTTTTAAAGTCGTGACCGCACTGTTTTCTTGCAGATACGCAGCTGTGCTCCCACGCTTTTATTTGTTGGTTTTTCCTATACGCAGGGGCAATAAAATCCATTTCGGATACTTGAAGAGGTTTACTTCTCTCTTCTCGTGAAAGGACTCGTGTCGCTGTTGATATTTATTATTAATTTCATATAAAGTTTCTCTCATTCAGTTGAATCCATTAATTCACAGTTAAATTTAAACCGGGTTTCGTATATACTCTTCCTCTGAAAAAAATCCTAAATAATTCCCTCAAAACTCCCGAAAATCACGTTTTTTCACCTGCTAGTTTTGCTTGAAAAGTTTATTGATACGCGTAAAACATTTAAAGACTGAACTTCAAAAACGCTTTCGTGTCTTTTTTCGAACTACTAATCATAGTCGTGACACTTGGCTGACTTTATAGGTTGTTGGTGATGGCACTTAATAGATTGGTTTATCTGTCTACCTCTTTTTTTTTAGTTTTGGCACTTAGCTCGTTTTTGATGTCCCAGTCGTCATTATTTAAGCAATGCTTTTTGTTTGTTAGATCAACTCGATAAATTTGTTACAAATTTTGATAACATTAAGCGATATATAGATCACATAAAACGATGCATTTTGCTATAAGTTAAATAGGATTGATCGGGACCGGTCAATTCTGATAACAGTAACCGTGATCACAATCAGAAGAGTAGACTACTATATTTTTTAAATGTCGTGACCGTTCTGTTCGCCTTTGCAGGTATGTTGAACCCAGGGGCCACCTCGTGGTCTGTGTTGAATACAAAGATAGAGAGCGCGTGCCATGCCCTGAGCACATCATTGCGCAGGCAGCATCCGTGGGTTGCCGCCTTCTCTTTGGAGTCCCTCGTGCGCACTGTGCACCTCATGGACACCTTAATGGGCACGGGGGACACGGAGTGCGTAGAAATAAAATTCCAAGGTATGCAGTTACGGATGGCAGTTTATGCAGCTCACCAGGACGCAGTGCACCTATGATGGTGACGTCACCAGGACAACGGCCATGTTCAGCAGCCTAGCCGAGGCCATCCGATTCGCCTACCAGGTTGACGGTGAGTTGAATTACTTTTCTTTTTTTTAGCGCAATTTTTAGGGAATTGACGCTTTGCGTTATTTGAGTGGATTGATTATACTCCTTCTATATACTCGACAGCAACGTTTTTTGAACCTAGTACGTCACAAACGTCGAAGGAGAAATCGGTAAACACACAGCCTTTTGGGTTGCTAGGAAGAGTTTCGGTTCGCAAATCGTGATGAAAAAGACGCTTATATACTTGGGTTATACAAAATAATCCTATTGCCACGATGTTCGAGTCCCAGTGTTCGGTGTTCGAGTCCCACTGAGGTTCGGTTCGGCATGTGTCGTCGGGAGATTATGCTGAGAGGTTGGCTACGCAGGGTTGGCATCATTCTGTCTACATGTATTTTAGTTTATTTATAGTTGCTGGCTTTCTTCCTGGCAGAAGGATTTTCCGGTTACTTGATATTAGGCTGTTCGTTAACTTTTAAAGGTTTTACTAACTCACTCTTTTAAACTGTTACTCTTAAAGTTATAATAAAGCTTTTATTTGAATTTTATCGTCATTCCATTTCTACGTCACACTATTTTTAAATTGACGTTCTTTCATTTCACTCCAACTTAAGACACCGCGATGGGAACTACTGTCTTTGTTAGTGACATCATAGGGTCAACTTAAGTTGCTGTCTAGTATAGATTTATTTACAATACCTTAATTAGACGGAAAACTTTTGTGTATCCCAGGGTTTTGAAATCCAGTTGAGTTACTGTACTTCGGTTTAGTTGCTAGGCATGAGAGCTGCTTTCAACACTAATGAGAGGGTGTTTCTAATTGTAGAAAACCGAGTGAAACCCAGTTGGGTATTCTTCCCTATTTTAATAGAATGTAACATTTTATCCTAGATTTTGTATTTACAATGTATGGGACTCGATTGTTCTTGTAGAGATTTTTTTCCTATAATAGTTTGAAAAATGTTTTGATAGGGTTGTTGAGAACCGCAAACCCCCCTCATAATTACCCCCGACCTCCTTTTTTCTTTTCTTGTATAAAATGTACAACAAAAAGCAAAGCACTCCCTCGATTCCAGAAATTCATTGTGCTCCATGAACACTTAACCTATCGTTAAAAGTTTCCTTGTGAAGTCAAAATACTTTATAATCTTTTTCCTAGTTACGGTTTTTTTTGTAAAATTTATTTTTGGTTTAATTTTGAAATTAATTACACAAGAAACGAGATTTTCTCGAATTTCAGTGTTTTTAACTTCAGGAATAATAAGCAAAGAGTAAACCCCCTTATGCTTGCGTAATATTTGAACGGCCTCAAAAGTATTTAAAAAAAAATTAAGTTCAATACATCTCTTTTAGGTTTCCTTTTTGGGAACTGTGTCCTGAGGGAAGAGCTGCAATGAACTAAACTTTGTCGCAGTGTGATTAGAAAATTGTCTCTTTTTAGAAGAGTGCCACAAAAGTGCAGTTCTTGGATGAGTAAAAAGAGTGAAAGTGTGGCGTTGTTGATGAGAAAAGACGTTATGTAAAATCAGGTCAGTTCTACAATTCTTCAGTATATAGTAAATTCCCAATTTCAATCTAAAAACTTCAAAATTCCAACGTTTAAAACATAATCTTATTTTTTTTTAATTTTTAAGAAAGGGTTGGTTATGGAAATTGTTTAATAATAATAGAGCATTTTCAATCACATGACTTTACCTAACAACGGCCTTAGCAACGTTGTTTATTCGTCCAAGTGATGTCATGTGCGAATGCTGCTATTGGATGCTTCTATTTCCCGCCCCTAACAACAGCCTTAGCAACGTTGTTTTTGTCCTCCAAGTGACGTCATGTGCGAATGCTCTATATGGTTGCTGAATTATTAATCAAATTTTAATTAAAAAACAAATTTTATAAATTTAACTTGCAATACAAAGTAAAATGAAAAGGAAGGTCAAAATAAAAAATATTCTTTCAGTTTCTTACAAATTTAGACAAGATAATTTTAAAATTTTGGATGATTTATTAAAGTTGTCCAGAAAGAGTAAATTATGAGGAATTTTATTGATTTTAATTTACCTGTAATTTTGCAGTAGCTTGTTTTGCTTAAATTATGCTAACTTTAAATATTTATTCGCGTTGTTAATTTGTTGAAGTGTTTTTATCTTACCTACTGATCTAAAAATCATCAGATTTATGTTCTATCTGTCTATCACAAGATGAGATCTCGTTTACATTTCTTGCATCCATTCATTTAGTATTGTTTCTATAGCAACCAGGCAACTAGTCCAGAGCTCATCTTGTGATAGGCATACAGTATAATATAGATGATTGAGTTTTATCAGCTGATTTTTTTTTCATGAAAATTAATTAATTACATCTCTTTTTTAGGTTTCTATTTTGGTGCGCAGTGTGCGAAGGGCAGAGCTGAATTGTCGTAGCGTATAATGACAAAATTGTCTCGCCTCATCGGAGAATTCTACCACAAGTATAATTTGTTAATGAGGAAAGATCAGAAACAGGGTAGTCATAAAAATTTAAAGGATATCGGAGTATATATACTTTAGGGGCTTAAATGAAGTTTCGGGTATTGCTATTTGAAGGTTTACGCTCTTTTGAGATGTGTTGTAATCTATATATTTTAAATGTCGACGATAATTAACTATATTTGTGTAATTCAGTGGCAGCTCGTCCATAGGGGATGCAGCACCCCCAACCCTAATTTCCCAAATTCCAAATTTATTTCCTTACACAAATCTTTAAAAAATTATCTCCTTTTCCTTTACTTTGTTCTTTGTTCTAGTTAAATTTATAATCCAAATGATAAATGCTATTAGTGATTTGGATTTTATCGCTTAAAATCTGGTCCAAAATATTGCCAACTTGGTGGATCAGCGCCGGAGCAGCACCCCTTATAATTTTAGCTACGAGCCGCCACTAATAATTTTATTACTATTTTTTAATGATGTGTAAGAGGTTTCTTACATCACCTTAAAGCATTATAATTTTATACTTAGCTGTGCCAGCAAGTTATCCTTATTTTTAATGAGTTATTTTGATTACTGTATTATGTATTTTTTTTGTTGCTTACCCCCATTTCTGACGAAGTCAGACAAAATCCGTAAGTCCGTTCGCTCTCAGGAAATCTATGACTATTAGGCTGGGCGCGCACGAGTGACTAAAGTGACGGCGACCAGTATCACTAGTATCAAAAATATCACTAGAAAACAATAGAGCATTTTCAATCACATGACTTTACCTAACAACGGCCTTAGAAACGTTGTTTTTATCCTCCAGTGATGTCATGTGCGAATGCTTCTATTGGATGCTTCTATTTCCCGCCCCTAACAACAGCCTTAGCAACGTTGTTTTTGTCTTTGTCACCTTGACAAAAGTCGCCCGTGCGCGCTCGCCCTTAGACAGCAACGTTAGGTGACCCCATTACGTCACTAAGAAACCAAATAGTTCTCAGGGCGGTGTCAGAAGTTTGAGTGAAATGAATAACGTCTATTTAAAAATATGATTATTTTGTTATAAAATATACGTATAAATATGTAGTCTTTTCATCACGATTTACGTACCGAAACTCCTCCTAGCAACCCAACAGGCTTTGTGTTTACCCATTTTCTCCCTCCGCGTAGTGACGTACTGGGTTCAGGAAACATTGCTGTCGAGTTTAGTAAAGGGTTGCTATAAATATCCTCCCTGGAGAGGCCCATACAACGGTGTCCCCTACGTTTCGCCGAAAACCACTTTTCCTTCCCCCCTTACATCCTGTTTCACCTTCCCCGTAGGGAGATTTCGGCCAAACCTCCTAATCGAATACCATAGAATCGATGCCTAAATGCTGAATCGAATGCCTGTGAATCAAACCTACTGAAGAATCGATTCCTAGGAATCCTAGGAAAGTAATTGGCGAAACGAATTGAAGCTCTCCAGGGGGCACGGTGGTTTCTTATCTAAACACAGGTGTTTACCCATTGTTGAATTTGTCACGGTGCTACTCTTGTATTTTGAAGAGTGCACAAGGAATACGAATTCTTTTTCTGCATGGTAAACTATATAGATTTTTAACGATTTCTACATTTACCATATCCCAATAAAAAAATTGAACATTCATTAAAATTCCTTTATTAATAATTTTTTCTCAGGAATTTAATTAAATTTTTAGGTGAAATTATTCAATAATTAAAGCCTATTCCATGGACACTATTTTAACAACAATGTTATTCCATGAAACTTTTTACTTAAAAATTAAATCCTGAAAAAAATATGTTTTAAACTACACTTACCAGTTTTAAAACTTTGAATTTCTTTGAAACAGATTATAAAATATTAGTATGATTTTTAATCTATCTAGTGAGTTATATCTAGTTTTTTTATTAAAAAATTAATATTTTGTGTTATCTTTTCTTTTTAACAATGGACAATGGGGGTGAGCCGTGAGCGGATAGTTTTTTAAGCAGAAATAAAGCTATTTTCAGCACAATGATAGCAAAAAGGGGTCAAGGGATCATTTAAAATTTTCGAAACATAGCCAATGCTTTTCCTTGGGTATTTATACGTATGTATACATAGTTTGGGGCAGTTAGAAAGAAAAATGGATTTGTATAAAAGACAAACACACACAATCATTGACTTTTATTATATTAAATACCTCACAATTAAACCTTATACAGAACAGAATGTTTTTGTATAAACGAGTTAAAATAAAACTTTTTTGAAAATTTAAAAAAAAAAATAAAAAAATCCGAGATTGAAGATACTTTTACAGTATTTTTTTAAAATACACATATTTAGTAAAACCTTATAGGTACCCGAATATTATATAGCAAAGTGTATTTTAAGATTTAAAACTGCGATAAAAGAAAGCAATGTTTTATTTTAATTTTAATAATGTGTAAGCACTCCATGTACTATCAGTACTCGAAAGTATCAATTTAATTAATTAGCTCTAGTGGATAGAAGATGATTATTTTATTTGTTCTCATTCCTTAATTTTCAATCGAAAAATATTCATGACTAAAAAAATAATCGTACGAATTGGGAACTTTAAGAATCAAGGTTTCTAGAGATTATAACGATTAAGTATGATTTATCGCTTTCATTTTTATACAAATGAATAATACTTACTCTCTTAATGATAACGGTTACAGATCTAGTTAATCGGAACACGAACACTAGTTTTTATAATATAATTAATTAGCTCTAGTGGATTTAATTTTCCAAAGATGATTATTTTACTTGTGTTCACTTAATTTTCAATCAAAAAATATTCGTGACTGAAAAAATATTCGTACGAAAAAAATTGCAGGAAATCACAATGCGCCACTTGTTTCCCAACACAGAAAAAGATCTTTTTTCACCGCTTTGCTCGAAAAATACCAAACACATACGCATTAAGGTGTATATTTTCGCCTAATTAGGAACTTTAAGAATCAAGATTTTATAGAAATTGACCTATCTCTATATAACTAAGATTTATATATCGCTTTCATTCTTATACAATTGAATACTTTCTTAATGACAACTTTGCTATCACCATTACATAAAAATGCAATAGTCGGAGAGGAGATTTAAATATAAATTTAGTATTGGATCTCGTACCTTACTTGTATTGTACAGTTTTGGCATCGTGAATTTCAATAATATTCGAATTGAAGAAATTGACACTTCTTCAACTTGTATCGATAATTTTTAAGTAAAATATAATTCTCAAATCAAATTTTGTAGATGTTTACGTTTCATAACTGGTCATTATACCTTTATTCATTAAAGATTAAGAATTTTTAGATAATATCACATTTTTTACAATCCACCATTTTGGTCTTCGTGTAAACAGCATCGTTTAGTGTGAAAAAAATCACTTAGTGAATTACCCTTTTCCCAAACAAATAATCTTAATAAGAACAGGCTGATGCAATATCCTTGAATATTAGGCTTATGACAGCTTAAATCACAAGATTTTTTTTTCTGTATTAATGAGATGTAGATGGTATTCGGGAAAACTGTTTAAATTGGTTTCAATATTTAATACTCGAAAGCACCGCGTTAAGCTAAATAATTTATACGTACAGTCAATTTATCTTTGTAAAAAATGGAATACTATGTAAATTCGTTTGTATACAAATTAATATATCTCCTTAAATTTTATCATTTAAAGTAATGAAAATGATTTTGCATGGGGTAATGGGTCTGCAAACACTATTTTTTAAAATAAAAAAGATATTAATCCAAATTAGTGGCGGGTAAAAATTTAGTCTGGCTAGTACCTTAGAGCTGAAATTTCATGCCCTGCATTAAGCCATTAATTAACTTACCAATACACTCTTTGCGATTTTTTTTCCTGAATACAATTATTTTAATTTTTTAAACAGCTATTTGTGTTGAAATTTTTCGTATCATTACACAAATATACCACAGAAGAAGTAATATTAAATAATGTGCCACACATTTCCATCCAATATATTTGCAAACTTGTATAAAAATTTGTAGTATGTTTTTATATATACCATTATTCCAGAAAATGGGAAAACTAGTAAAAAGGTTTTCGAAATGGTTTCTAGTATGCGGAAAAAAAATTTACTTAGAAAACCTATTTCCCTGAAACAAAAGATATTTTTCCTGAAACAATGGAAAAAGTAGAGTTTAGAAGCTAAATTTCTTAGCTAAATAAATAGAAATGACACATAAACACTTATTTTATATTTTATACAGGGTGATTAAAAATTCATCATCAATATTTGGTGGTGAGGCAGAGGGGACCTAGACAAGCATATTTCGAATAGGAATGAGGGGGCGCAGCTAAAGAGCTATATAGGACCTAATGTAGTGCGAGAGCATTACAAAAGGCTGTTTTGCTAAAGCCCGTGTAACGAAACAAAACATAATGGAATGAAAAAAATTATTGCATGAGGTAAAGCAGTATCCGTACTACTTACACCTTAAATTTGATAGAAATTGAACCACTTGGTAAACCGTGAGGTGAGTTTTAAAACGTGCAATATTAATCTTTTAGCCAAAAAATTGAGTTTCCTTAGAGTGTAATAGTATTTAGAAAAATGATGATAGGGGATCGAGGAAGGAATTTCAATGATAATACATTTCTTTGAACAAATAAGGGATCTTGCATGATCATTGAAAATTCCTTCCCCGATCATCTCATTTTTATAAATACTACTGAGGAAACTCCTTTCTTTGGCTAAAACATTAATATTGCACTTTTTAAAACTCACCCCCACGGTTTAGCAAGTGGTTCAATTTCTAGCAAATTTATGGCGTAAGTAGTACGGATACTGCTTTACCTCAAGAATAAATTTTTTCCTTATATGTTTTTTTCGTTACACGGGGTTTGCCAAAACAGCCTTTTGTAACGCTCTCGCACTACATTAAGTCTTATAGCTCTTAAGGTGCGCCCTCTCATTCCTATTCGAAATATGCTCGTCTAGGTCCCTTACCTCCCCACCAAATATTGATGATGAATTCTGAATCATCCTGTATTATTACATTTTATTAGAAATCTCAGCTTTCCAAATGAAGATAGTGTCCAATACAATCCATGTAATTCATAAGGGTAATGTTGTTTGAAACCAACTCATTCTTTAACTTTGCAATTTTCTCATTAATTTTTTTGTATACTGTTTTTTTCTTGGGAGTTGATGCTGTTCCTACGTGCAACATTCTCATCACACCTTCATTTTCAATCTGAAGAGTTCTTATTAGTTCTATGAAGCTGAATATGTTCAAATGCGGATGAACGGCTCTTTTATTCAGTTTAGAATGAAAGCCTTCTACAAAATTATTAGTTCGCGATTGATCGTTGTCAAAATGATTCCAGAGGTCCCTAAATTTGGAAAAAAAAATATCTTAGTTATAATACATTTTAATAAAAAAGTGATAAATGTGTAGTCCAACCGCCCCGAGAAAACTTTGACATAAAAACAAAATTTTTTAAGGGAACTATAAAGTTCACTTTTTTTAAGCATTTATGGATTAACATTACCCCCAAAATTCAATGGAATAATTCGTTTCCATAACAACCACCACAGTATTGTACGACGTCCCACGTGTTTCTTGAGGAGGTCAGACTAACTACTTATAAAATCATTGTTAAGTATAGCTAAAATATCTCAATGGGTTTTTTAGGGTACAATATGGAGTATGTTTTTTAAAGGACAGCACTATATATTGAGAAAAACTTACATTGGAAATTTCGCTACGCATTCATCCAACCATGTGTCAGCTAAATAATTGTACATTTCAGTTGTCTGGGGCACATTTGGTTCATTTTCCTGAAGCCACAGGAATGCATCAACAACTTGATGTTCTGGTACTAAAGGGAGTGCAGCTATTCTCCGTATCCATTTTGTAACATCTCCATCGTTCTTGTAGTTACACACCAAGCCCAATTGCTGAACCTATGATGATTAGATGCAGGAGCATTAGCATTATTATGACTTAAAGTTTCATTATAAATCTAAGTAGTGCACTTTTACAAACCATAAGAATTAATAATTACTATATGTATAAAGTGGCATATCAGGCTACAAGCATTGCCAGGTTTGATACATGTAGCTTCTGTTTGGGTATTTGGTCGATTTTTTTAAAAATATAATATTTAGTGTTATAGTACAAAAAAGCGAAGCCGAATGGATGGGCTTAAAAATACTCCTTTAGTGCAGATGTCAGACACATCTAAAAGTTCGTAACGTGCAAGACACGATACCTTTTTGAAAGTTATGAGGCAAAACTCATAATTAAGATTTTTTAAAATAATTACTAAGAATGATGATACTTAAGAATTTTTTTCTTGGTTTTGTAAAAAAAAACGGTCACACCAAAGGTTTGAATGAAAAGAATAACTTTAGAATAGAAATTAACAAAAAAAAGAAGAATGGAAAATGTGAAGGGAATTTTTTTTACTATAATTGAATTATGGCGAGAATTAACTATGCTTACCTTTCTCCAAATACACTGAGTGTAATGAAAAAAACACCCTTTAACCATGCATTCTGGAAAAATACACTTTAATGCGTTAATAGAAGCTGCCTCGAAATCAAGCATACACTGCATAGGCTCGAATTTGAGGCCAAGGCTATGTGCTTTACTTTTAAGATTTTTAAACAATCGCACATACGTATCCTGGCTTTTATCAGGCAATAGTGCGTAAATGAAAGGGAACACTTGTCCCATGTATGTACCATGTATACTGTACAGTTGAAAAAACAATTTCGGCACGACTTTAAATGTTCCGTCCAAGTAGATTCTTTCTGACATACAAAGCTTATGTAAATTTTCCTTTGTTCCAAAAATCTGAAAATAGATCCAAAGATATGAGGAGAAATTTTATAGAAAATAATAATTAAGCAAATAGTTATCAGATAACACTTTACTTACCAACATTCTGTTTTCTTCATCCCCATCATCAAGAAGGAGAAAATCGTCCCCATGTTTGGTTTTAGTCCAATGTTCAGTTAAATTGATCTCCATTTTGCTGTGAGGCAATGGGGGTCTTATGGAGGATCTAGCTTTATACATAAATTTCTGAGATGCTGCAAAACTTGGTAGGCACAAAGCCACTTCATCAGATGTAGCAGTTTCAGCTATTTCTTCCCTACAAAAAATAATTAAAAATATATTTTATACAGTCTGAATGAATTGTTAGGGGTTGCTATAACGTATAGAAAATAACGTTATTCCTATGATAAAATAATGGTACTTTTACAACTGGACATTAAAACAAACGGGTTGTTATGCAGAGGTTCTACAGTATATTGCTTATTAACAGGGCTGGGATTTCCATGCAATTAGCAACTGAAAAGGAATTCACTATGTTTGATACCTAAATTCAAAATTGGGTTCACTGCATTTTAACTAGAATTTTAGATATGTTGCTTCATAGTGCATTTTTTTTTTTGGAAAAAAACACAGAATTATTATTGGAAACTTAGTTGTATTTGCATATATGTAAAATAAAAATGGTCTAAATCGATCCAAAATTCCTAAAAACGTGCAGTATTTAAAATACCTTTGAAAAATATCAGATTTTTGAAAAGATTAACATGGAAATCCCACTACTTATAAAAATTTATATTAGAGATTGGCTTGTAGGAAAATTATATATTACTTACTTGTATATTCTTGGAACAGGAACAGTACTTTCCCTGATAGCTCTCTCTTTTAGCTTTGCAGAAAATTTTAATTTCTGTATTATGTTCACAGGCTTGTTGTGGTTGTGATGTCCAGATGTCCTTTTTATTTGGTGGCTATCAGAACTGGTTGATATAATTACAATGCGTGCATTGCACTTCGTCTTCGAAGCACTCTCGCATTTATAATACCCTGTATTGTCCTTCTTCCTTTCCAGGCGGAAAAGAAAATCATTAAACTCGACGAGATAACCACCTCGTTTCGATTTTATAAATTTTAATTCGTTCATCGCTACCGACACCGAGAGAGACCTACGAAGACACCGACGCGCTCGTGCTAAGACCCCGAGAGAGAAATGAATCCCCAAAACTCAACTTCTATAAAAAAAAAAAGTATTTTTGTGCTAGTCTTTTTATCATAACGGTCAATGCAAACTTTTATGATACCAGCGACGAAGACAGCCTAGGGGAGAGGAGGGGAGATAAGATATTCACGTGAAGAACTTACGTTTTCTAAGAAACCAACTAATTGGCTCAGTACACTATCCAATACAAAAGACAGGATATCAAAGGGCGTCAGAAATTGGTGTGAAGAGTTACAAGTCATAAAAATGTCACAGGGTCGGTGCACCACAGGGGTTCCATTGGGAAAAAGCATTCGATTCTACTCCAGAATCGATTTCTTTGCCCGATCCCGAAATGTGAGGGAAATATCGATGATTAAGGGGGAGGGTAGAGGGGACAGTAGGGATTTTTTACGACAAGGGGGGAAGGAAAAACTGTTTTCGGCGAAACGGGGGTATCACCCATACAACAAATCGGTTGTCTCAGAAGCCTGATGATCTAGTAGGCACTTCCTGCAAGTGGCGAAAGTTTTTCTGACCTGAATGAAAGAGTGGCACTTGATATGATCACTGGCAAGTCGGGAAAGAGCAGTCCGAGAGCCTCTGTCGTATGATAGTTCAAGGTTACAACCCTGCTTTTTACTTTTATACCAATGATGGGTGGGGGGTCTCTCCAATTCACCAAAGTTTTTTTATTTTTCCAATGAGTAACTCTAGATTAATGGTTCCCAACAAACGGTCTGTGAGAGTCTTGTAAGTGGTCCGTGGAGAGACCCGGGAGCATACAAATGAAATCTTTTAATTAATTAAAATTTGAATGAGTTTAACAATAAAATATTGAATTATACTTTCGGCAACTGTTGAATCAGTGAGGATAATAGTCACCACTAAATTAATAAAAAAAATTTCCTTCTGCTAGAAATATTTAAAGTGAATTTTGGAGTTCAAAATAAAAAAGGTAAACCCAATTTTGTGAGTTTCGAAGATTTATTTATCTCAAAACAAAAAATACTAATTTTCGTGAGTTGTAATTAAGTTTTTCTTAAAATATAGTTAGATTTCATAACATTACAGAAAATTCTATGCTTATAATTAGGTATAGTAAACATTCATCTTGAAATTTTGTGAAGATAAGAATTTTAAGCTACAGAGGGTGGTTAGTGGACGTAGAGATCCGAGGACTTCTTTGAGTTGGGAACCACTTTTTTTAGATAAATCAAAGTGGTTGAGGGCCAGGGGTCTCAATAATTACAACAATAAAAATGCTACTTTTCTAGACGCAAATGCAATAGCAAATTTTAAACTCAGAGAGAAATAGATCCCAATAAAACACCAGCTTTTGCAACCTAGATCCTGATCGACTTGTCACAAAAACTATCGTAAGACTGAGAACTGGCCATTGCAAGGGCACGAAAATGGACAGAGGGCATTAGAACATACAGAAATTGTGACAACTGCCCAGACACACAGCTAACCCCGACTCACATTTTTGCCTGCCCAGCCATTAGTGCGGATTTGAGGAAGATAGTGATATTGGGGGACATCCATAAATTACGTGAGGTGTTTTTTCCAAAATCTGGACCCCCCTCCACCCTTGGTGAGATTTAGTGAGATTTTGCTGGAGCCTCCCCCTCCCCCCCACGTGAGATTTACCTACAACTTTTAAACGTAACCTCAACACAAAACCGCATAATTTTGAATGGAAAAAGCAAACTTTTCGCTCAAACTGATACATCACAATCACAGTATCTTATATGTGTGTATTCCTTTCTCATGCTTAAAAAAGAGAAAATCGCATAATTTCTAACTTAAAAAGATGACGTGAGATTTTAATCGACCCCCCGTGGTAAGATTTCTCCCCCCCCCCCTTTTTGACCTCACATAATTTATGGATGTCCCCTTGCCATTTGCTGTGGAGCTGTATGACGAGAAAATTGAAAAGATCGCCAGGGCCGTCATCATTGCCCATGGCAACATTTGATATTATTGTCTCAGAATTTGTATATGTATTTCATCATAGACACGACAAAAAAAAGTGGTTGAGGCTGGGGTGGAGCTTAGCAAGTTTATCAACTAACTCATTGCCGTGAATGTTCAAGTGAGAAAGGATGGATCCACTGAAAATGGATATCATGTTCTTTAGAGGTCAGTTTTAGCTTGGAGAGAATAGAGGTACTGTTTTCCAATAAATAATAAAGATACTCAGTTTTATGTACCCACTGCAAAGTGTTTCGTATAGACCTATGTTGAAAATAAGATAATTATAATAAGAATGATGTACAGTGGGTGGCCATTGAATTAGGAACACTACTGAAATTTTTATAATTTCAGTATTTAACGATTTTTAAGCATATAAATTAACTTTAATTATGTTTATTTTATTTTTTATTGATTCTGGCATTATTTTTTAAGAGTTTTATGAGTGACAGCACTAGATAATTGTTTATTTTCGAAATTAAGTGATTTTATTCGAATCTGGAATAAATTTGCTGAAAATTGCTAATAAAGATAAGTTAAAAAAATAAGTTTGAAATATTCTAATCACGTTTTTCTTGGCCAAAAAATGTATAGAGTACATCAAGGGGGATTTTTTTGAGGGAGTACCTAGGTCGTTGGACCTTCAAACTCCAGTATAACTAGCCTCACTGGGTGAGGCCATGAGCTGAACAGTTACAGAACGTGTGACTTGAAAGTCACAATCAGCTGAGGAGTGGCTAGCTTGATGCTAACCCCCTCTTGATTTCCCCAAGTAACCTTGGTACTCATTTTATCGACCCCGGAGGGATGAAGGGCTGAGTCTGCCTTGCCCGTGGACCGGGATTTGAACCCCGGGCCTGTGGTGTGGGAGCGCGAAGCGCTTCCTCTACGCCACCGGGCTATAGAGTACATGCCCCGAAGCGTAGTAGCAGTAATTTTAGCAAAAGGCGGTATTACAAAATACTGAGATTTTTCACTTCAAATTTCTATTTATTCATACATTTATTCCAAATTTAAAAAAATATTAATTTTACAAAATAGTTCTGCTATAGAACACCCCCTTGTAAATAAAAAATACCCATGAGGTTTAAAATAAATAACTTTGCTGAAAAATGCACTCGTTTAACTTGAAAAAACTGAAATCCGAGAAGTGTCTCTAATTTAATGGCCACCCACTGTATTTATTGTATTTAGTACATGCTTCTGTTTTAGTGTTGTTTTTCTTAGTTTCATGGATATAAAATTTTGTATGCACACTGTGTTCTGTAATTAACCTGAAATAAAGATTGTTTGTTTAAAAGATAAACTAGTCCCGATCACTTCTACTTAAGGGCAACATAAACTCAACTAGACAGCAACGTTGGTTGACCCTACGAGGTCACTATTAAACAAAGTAGTTCCCATCGTGGTGCCTGAATTTTGAGTGAAATAAAGAACATCAATTTAAAAATACGATTATTTTGTTAGTATATATATGTTATGGGCAAAGTGATTAATCGGGCATTATTAATAATGCCCGAAGTGGAGGCGGGCAAAGTGATAAATTTCATTCATAAATTCCTCTGAATTTATACGGGCATTATTAATAATGCCCTTTTTATCACATCACGATTTGTGTACCGAAACTCCTCCTAGCAACCTAACAGGCTTTGTGGTAATCCATTTACTCCTTCCGTTCAGGAAACGTTGCTGTAGAGCAGTGCCCCCCCCCCCCAAATCAGAGAAGTCCGTGGACCACTAAGTTTAAGATTGGAACCTTCACGGACCACACCTTTATAGCTTAAAATCCTACACCCTGACAAAATTGCAATATAAAAGTTTATTTTCCCTAATTAAGCATGTAAATTTATATGATGCTCTGAATTATAATTCTATATTATATCTCACAGTTAGCCGGACGCTCGTAGCAAGAAGTAAGTAATATTATATCTCACAAGAGTTAAGAGTTTTTGCTATGATATAATTAAATCTTCGGTATCAACAAAAAAAATAGTAGAGTTCTTTTCAGAGCTGCTAATTTCACTTTAAATATTTATGGCACACAAAATATTGTTAATAATTAAGTGGTGACTATTATCCCACAAATTACTCATCTGAGAGTCATCTCTTCACGGATATAATTAAATTTTTTCTCGTTCAATTTGTTCAAATTTGTATTTATTGGATTTTTTTCTGCTTCACGGGGCCCCCTCACGGACCACTTCCAGCTTCCAAGACTCTCGCGGACCATGGTCCGCGGACCACCGGTTGGGAACCACTGCTGTAGAGTGTAGAGAATAGTTGATGGTTATTAAAACTCAGTGGCGGCTCGTCCATAGGAGCACGTGAACACCCACAGAAAAAGTAGAACAAAAATCGAATATAAAGATAAATAAATATCACTGAAAATATATTCTCAATTTCTTTTTTTATACACAGAATTATGTTCCTCCCCCCCCCTTCTCTTACTCAATAAGAAAAATTTACTACCGGAAACGCGAAAGAAATCGAAAAAATCTTTCCTTTTTCGCACACCGTGTGAGCGTAAAAAATATGAGATTCCGAAGAAACCCCGACTGTTTGCCGTTAGAATATTGAGCTTACGTCCTCTCATTTTAGATTCCCGTCCGCACAGATTTAGTGTGCCGGGGCCATCATTTTTGAGGCACAGCTTTCTTTTTTGACGTCTGATTGAATTGATTTTTTGAAAAGTACGAGTAAGAGCATCACTTTTTAAATATAATTTAAATCATTGCACTTAAATATTTTAATACTTTTATTATTAATTAGGATGCTTTTTAAGTAATGGCGTTAAATAAAATTTCCGTGTTTGAGATAAAGCATCTTTAATTTCCCAATTGCCGCTGGAAAAAAAAAAGTTGAAATAAAGAACTTGAGACCAACACCTCATCTGACCATTGTCCAAATTAAAAAAGGAAAAGATAGGGAGTTAATGTGCGGGTGTGAATTAACCAAGAAAGATGTTTCTATGAAAGAAGTTAGATTTATGTATATTGATCCACCATCCCTTCTCTTTCTAGATATTTTGTAAATTTTAATTTTTATATAATTCTTGTGAACACCCTATTAATTAACTCACGAGCCGCCACTGGAGTAGAGTAAAAAAAAAACCGTTTTAAAAATCTACTGTTGACCGTATAATCTCAAAAAAGGTTTACGTAATAAACTTCCAAGAACCACCCAATTTTTATATTAATTTACAATAACAATCACGTATTGTAAATCAGCATTTTACAATCAGTCAATTAGTAGAGATTCTTAAACGTTTTATAGATAGCCTGGTTTCTAACATTTGTTGTCAAGGTTTGATTCTAGAAACCCCTCAATTAATCCCGATCTCCATTGGAATCGACATTTAAATTATTTTTACGAGAGCTTTACTACAACATATGAATCCCTACTTCTACAACGATTTTTATTTTTCAAGGAATATGACGTCATTATCCGATAAAAACTTAAGTCATTCCACGGTGCGCACATGCATGGGCAGCGGATAATCTTAGTGCGCAAACATTCTCTTATTGAAGAAAAGGCCAACAAGTGGGGAATCTATGATGTTTAGGGAAGGAATTAGATGAATGACCCTGTTATTCAGTGAATTAAAGTAAAGTTTTAAAAAAATCGTAAATTCTCAAAAAAGTTTCTAGAATAAACTTTCGAGAACCTTTATTTTACTTTATTATTTCAACTTTATTTTTCAAGGAATATGACGTCATTATCCGATAAAAACTTAAGTTATTTCATTCCACGGTGCGCGCATGCATGGGCACGGGCAGTGGATAATCTTAGTGCGCAAACATATTCTCTATTGAAGAAAAGGCCAACAAGTGGGGAATCTATCATGTTTGGGGAAGGAATTAGATGAATGACCCTGTTATTCAGTGAAATAAAGTAAAGTTTTAAAAAAATCGTAAATTCTCAAAAATGTTTCTAGAATAAACTTTCGAGAACCTCCAATTTTTTATATTGATTTCAATCACAATCGTATTCTGCAATTTACAATCACAATCAATCAATTAGGTAGTAGAGGTTTTTAAACGGTTTAGATGACCTAGTTTCTAACATTTTGTTTTCTCCAAGGTTTGCTTCTAGAAACCCCTCAATTAACAGTCAGTAGAATGTTGAATTCATAGTTCATACATATTACTTACTAACTATTAATCAAGGAAAGTTAAAAAAATAAATATGAATCGTTATTAAATTATAAAACTGTTCCATTATTTATTTATTTATTGAAACACCAATAACCCAGGATTAATTTTTAAAAATGTACCCGAACGAATCTTATTCGAAATCAAAAATCGCGTCCCTGATCTCTGTCGATCGTGTTGTTCGATTAATTTGAATCTCACTAAAATCAAATTTTTGGAAAAACGAATAAAACGCAATCGCATTACAGTGGATTCCATTTATTTGTTATAAGATCCCCGGTTAAATGTTAAATCTTGCTTTCTGGGTAAAAAAAAAAGTACCCCGTTCCCATCGTGTTAAATTAAGTCGCTATAAAACAAAAACCCAAATACATCGTGTTATTCCCTATGGTTATTCCCATCAAAAAAGCGGAATTAATTTTGTCCGAAACCTTCCAACTTTCGAAATCGTGTCAAAAATGCAAATTGAAGAGAGCAGATTGAAATGCGAGTTTTCCTTCATCACCTGCCAGGTGAATTTTATGCGCTCTCAGCTGATTGGTCGAGAAACCGCATAATCACCTGGAGCGACTAATCTGCGCTGGGTGATGCATTGGTTCAGCCTGGAATCGCCGCCATTGTTGCTTTGTGTCTTCCGCAGGTTAGTTTCTTTTTCCGAGTGGCTCGTCGTGTGGATCGAGAAAGTAATGGCTGCTGAATCGACGAGTGGAAATCCGTGTTTCGCGGTATTGGGGTGAGTTTTTATATAAAAACTTTTGACCTTCACGTCGTTGGATCCTTCCCAATGTAAGTAACCGTTCTTTTGACTTGGTTCGGGATTGATATTTGATTTCCTTGTTTGAATGTGTCCGCAGCTTTTGTTTTCTGTCATTATCCGTAGAATTGTTGCAACTGAATTAATAAGTTTCATTTTTCTGCTGTCCCAATTCTTAACTAAGCTCGATTGCATTTTCTGAACTAGATTGGCGTTTTGTGGTCACTCGTAAGACAAGTACTACCAAATTGCATTTAATGATTGTGTTGAGTATAGTTATGAAATGAAAGAAGGATTTACTGTGCACTGTTTTTGTGTATACTTTGGGTGTGGTGTGTACTTAGTGTGTGTTATACTTTTGTGAATACTTAAGTTATAGTGTATATTTGTTGTGATGTAGCTTGTATAAGTAAGAATGTTTGATACCTATCTTGGGTAACTTTCACTTAGATCCAATTATCAGATCCTCTGTGGTTTTGAAGTTTCTGACTATTTTAAATGATGATTTATTAACTAAGTAACGGACCTCTTATCCGTAAAGCTCGGGACCGGCATAATCTCGGATTTCCGAATTTTATGGATTTTTGAACATTTTCCCGAAAACCGGGGTAAAACCGGTTTTCCAGCCTCAAAACACCGCATTAACAGAATTGCGTGTGTATCGTTACGAAAATACGCAGATTTGCGGAGCCCGCGCAAGAGTGAAAAGAAAAACGATCTCCCAATCTCGCGCGCGCCTCTCCGGCATCATCCCCCTCCCTCCCGAACATTTCCCCTTCTTAAAAGCCGAGGAGAAATAAACAATCCTCCCGATCGTCTGCTGCCTCGTAGTTAACACATTCACATTGCTGAAAATTAAATTTTAATCGTATTGCAACGGGAACAAAACGAAACTGAAACTAATACGCTCTCTCGAAAATCAGCTCTACTGCATGAAAACGATTCATTCGGCACCGGCTTTACCTCTTTCAATCGCAATATTCCTAGAACACAACCCGTAGAAAAATGCATCCGACTGGTCCCTTTCAAATTGCTCTCCTCTCCCTCCCACTGATATGAAACAATACTCCGTCCGCATTCCGAGAATCGGTCTCGGCGCTCTTTCTGCTCTACAAAGGGCGGGAGTGGATCGTGGAAACGGGAGGGGGAGTGGACACGCTGAATCCCTTCGGATTCGGATCTTTAAAAAGAAAACTGATTTCGGAAAACCTTACGGATTTTTGAACATTACGGATTTTCGGGACACGGATAAGAGGTCCGTTACGTACTCACTTTATAGAAATTGCTTAGAGCCTATACGTGAAAGAATAGGAGTCATTTCACAAATTATGTCACATTTTGAAAGAGTATGAAATACTGTGGGGTCCTGTGAAAGTTTAGCAAAGGGAGGGAAAATTTTAAATTTTTGTGTCATTGCAATCAAAAACAGTATTTTTACTTGTGTTTAAAAACATTTGATGCCAAATTATGTGTAGTTCTCTTTGAATAATAGACTAATATAAGATTGTGATGAAAATAGTGAAATAAATTTTAAAATACTTCATTCATTAAAAATTCTAGTAATTAAAAGAATTTCGGTCTGGTGCCAAAAAAAATGCCGATAGAAGGGTGGTTTCTTGATGCATACATGCTTTCTGTAGTGTAATTGTGTAGAAGTTAAACTGTTAACTCGCCAATAAAACGCTATTGGTAAAACTGAAATTTCGCCAAAGAGGCGCTAACAGACCCGTATTGATATAGGATTTCCCAAATATTCGAAGGTTTTTCAATATGCGAGTGTAATGGGGGGGGAAGTAGGGGTGCAAAACTGCTAAAAATCATGTGACATAATTTGTGAATAGTCCCATATTACCAAGACCACTGCGTTACTCTCGTTATAAAGAAAATTGTACCTCTTGATTTTGCTGTCCTCGCATAAGTGTTGCATTGAGGTTGGAAATTTCTTAGGGGACATCCATAAATTACATGAGGTCAAAAGGGGGGAGGAGGGGTCCAGGAAAATCTCACCAAATTTCACCAGGGGAGAGGGGGGAGTCAATTAAATTCTCACGTCAACTTTTAGTTTAGAAAATATACGTTTTTTTCTTTCATATTTTTAGCACAAGTTTAGAAAAAATGCTCAGATTAGTCACATCAGCTAATCATTAGTCAGTCAGTCGTGATAATTACAAGTTAGAATCATGTTTTCAATTTCAACGTGTTTTTGTTTCAAAATTTTGCAATCTGGATGGTAATTTTTATGCCGATAAAACAAAACTAGTGGTTGAGAAAATCTCACGTGGGGGGAGGGGGTTCAGCAAAATCTCACCAAGGGGGAGGGAGGGGTCCAAAATTTGGAAAAACACCTCACGTAATTTATGGATGTCCCCTTATGCGTATCATGAGGTTCAAATCTTTCATGTGTATAAATATCTCAGTACATCAATTACCCTCATTCCTACCAGAGGGAGGGCGAGGCGGTGGCTTTCTTTGACCATCGGTCTTGCACTTTCACAACGGGTTAAGGGTTGCTGGTGTCGCGCACGAGGCTTTGGTTTCGACGACACCGCGGGTATACTGTCTTTCGAGGGTCGTGGGCGAATTTTCGGCTCGAGGATCGTCGGTTTCGTCGTCTGCGCGAATAGTTGTGGGTCCGAGGAGGCTTGAGAAGGAATCACGAGAGAGCAGCTGCGATGAAACGCATGTGTCACGGGTTCCCGAAATCGGAAAATGGCGAAAAGTAGTCGAAAAGAGAATTTTTTCTGGGTTCAGTTGTTTGAATGAAAGTTTTTGCACTGTTGGACAATCAATAGGTTCATGTGGGGTAGAACGGTTATAGCGGGGTAAAATTGATATAGGGATTTTAACAGTTTATATTTATAAAATTTGATGATTTTTAGCATGCTGGATTTTCTTGAGCTTCAATAAAAATCAGCATACTAAAACTCATTAAGTTTTATAAATATATAAACTGTTAAAATCCTTATACTATCTTTTTTACCCCGCTATAACCATTTTACCCCATCCGACCGCGTGTTTACAAAATCTCATCCGACCCTACGTTTGATTGTTCCTACAAGGTGGCCCTTCTAATCACTAAACCATGTCGAAAAGAAACAACTAGGTTATTTATGAATACCCACAGTTCGTTTTAGTAATTTCGTCATTTTTATTGGTTTGTTTGTTTCTCATTTAATGAACAGGCAAATATGTAATTTAGAATTACTATAATAGATGCATTTATTTATAAATACCTTATGAAAATTTGCATTTTTAATTATCCCTATTTTTTGCTCTTTCAAGTGCAGTCCTTTTTGTAAGGATAAATCAGCATTTTTTCATCATGGCGTCTACGGTATCATGAAAATCTACCAAGTCGTATGACGTCTAACTTAATAATCAATCTGATTTTATATTTAATCATTTAATTGCTGTTTTCTGCAGTAAATCAATGATTGTGACAACTTAATTTGGTAATTCCGTCAAAAGGGCATTACTAATATTCCATCACTAGATCAAGATCTTTAGGTTGAAGATGCACACGATTGTAAAATACCTTTTTGAAACTTAAAATTGCGTATTGAGATGAACGATTATTGTTTGTTAGACTGCTCATCTAATTTGCGGGGTGATCAAGTCACAATATCATGATGAACTTCATTTGTGACTTGATTGATAAAAAAATACAATTTCCCCCCCCCCATTTTTAACCCTTTCAGACCGCCCGAGATTGTCAATGAATCGTATAGAGAATTTGGAGCGGACAGTACTGAAAGGATTAATCATTACTGATTAAACTGAAATCTATCGTTGGAAGTTTCTTGTAATTTTAATGGGTTTAGTGACTTGAAGGCCACCTTTTACCCACAATCACTTGTTGATCGATACATTACAAGTGATCTTACTTTTTGTATCCCGTTTGGGGTTAATGTATTTAAAGGAAGCAAAAGAAAGCTTAGAGTATTTTCATAATATGCGATTTAGTGTTAACATTTGAATGTTAAAAGAAAAATAATTGCTGTTTAAGTAAGATTCGACAGCTTAAGTTAAAAAAAATTCAGGTTTTATTAATTGAAAACTTTTTTTGAAAATGGAATTGGATCTTGAAATACCACAAAGGGAGTATGTGAATTTTCACATAATTTTTAGTGGTTAATTTTAATTTCAGAGCTGCTAATTTCACTTTAAATATTTATGGCACACAAAATATTGTTAATAATTACGCACACAAATTATTGTTAATAATTACGCACACAAATTATTGTTAATAATTAAGATTTCCCCATTTTTTTTTAGTGTTAACATCTGAATGTTAAAAGAAAAATAATTGCTGTTTAAGTAAGATTCGACAGCTTGAGTTAAAAAAATTCAGGTTTTATTAATTGAAAACTTTTTTGAAAATGGAATTGGATCTTGAAATACCACAAAGGGAGTATGTGAATTTTCACATAATTTTTAGTGGTTAATTGTGCTACTCCAGGAAACCAAAGGTCTTTCCGGAATAGTTTCATTTATATTTTAACTTAAAAAAAATGACCCATTTTCCCCCAACTGTAACCATTTTGAAACACCCCTCTCCCTATCTTTACTGTTACACAACACCATGCATAATTAAGCTCTGTGAAATATTCTATTACTGTAGTTTTAAAATGGAGCTTCTTTATGAAAAACAGCTTTTGTTATGAAAATAATAAGATCAAAAGAAAATTCTTAAAAACCCCTGATTGTGAATCAAAATAAGTCAGTTGGAAAATGAAAAGCCGCAGTAAGTTAAATGCATAAAACTCGTGAAACGGGAGGGAACGAGATTTTTGTCTTGCAAAGAGACCGTTATTAATTGAGAAATTATAATTTTGTGCCGCTTTTTTGAGTTCACCTTCACAATTAGGCACCAAGCAATGTTAAACTTGAAAAGTTCATAGTTTTGATTTTTTTTTTGTTATCCTTCGTGCAATTTTTAATGCATGTCCTGTAATAACCATATGCTTAAAGCTTAAGTTAAATTGCCCATTCAATAAATTATTCCCACTGATGTTTATGAAACTATAAAAAGAAAATGACGACATTTTTAAAACTTTGAAATCTCACTGGTCACACAAAAAGGTTAATCTGTATTTTTTTTATAAATTTACCATTGGTATCACAATTGAAACTCACTAAAGAGCAATTACATTAATTAGTTAATTTGAAAAAATATGTTGTCTTATTCTTACAAGTAGGAAATTGCGTTTTTGCATTACGATTCCTTCTCCTAAAAATATTTTATTCTAAAATTAATTATTTTTGGGCCATCGCCATTCACAGCGCAACAGCTTAGGGTGGGCCTAGATGGCAATCTGAACAAGACTTTTCCAGTTGAAGTTTTAAGTCTTCCTTTCCTTTTTTGTTTAGCTGCGAAAACTTTATTTAGTATGTTAATAATGTCGTTCATACGAATAGCATTCTCCACCCAATTGAGCAGGCCTATTTTCATTTTTATGTAATGAACAACGCCTGGGTCTTTTAACAGTCGGTATAATTTGGTGTCAAATCTTCTTTGCCTTATACCATTTTCCTGAATTCATATGAAAACGCTCCTCAGTATTTTACGTTCAAAAGTTCCCGAAGTTCTTTCTTACTACATGGTCACAGTTAATTTGGGTCTTGCATAGCAAATGAGTACTTAAATACCCAAATTCCCAACCAAGGAGAAGTTCAAATTACAGGCAATTAAATTGCAGTCATATCATTGGCTGTGAGAGTTAAGGAATTGTGTTACATGAGGAGCCAATAGCTTAGTCTTTCTCTATAAAGGGTCATATCTTAGAAAATTCCTTTCCTTAAAATGCTTTATTAGCTTAATTTTGTGCATGAAATTAAATTTGTCTTTAACTGGTGTAAATAGTAAATGACATAGTATTTTCGCTGATACCTGAAAATGATCAAGTTACACATATTGTAAAGTTCCTTTACATTTAAACATGTATTAATTTATTTTTCTTTGAAGTAATTTCACTTATATGTTTTAAAAAAAATTTCTTCTTGAATGGGCTACGACCTGATACGCAATATTTTTTTTCAAAATTTCTTATATGTTTTAAAATAAGTAAATTGTAGTTTTTCTGTCTCATGACCTCCTGAAAACATGCAGGTTTTAAACAAATGCATCAGAATGCGCGTTTTTTATTGATTTGATAAATTTTGGTTAAAAATTGATAATTTAAAAGCAATGGGGGATAAAGAATATCTTCTGTAATTTTACAGTTTTTAATAGATTTTTACAGTTTTTTTTATCTCGATATTCCCTGGTTGAGGATGAGGCTTTGAGTTAATTAATTTTTATGGAGTCTTAAATAAGCAAATTTGTTCGGTGGTTCCAAGCTTGGATTTTTTAACTATATGGATAATAATTCTGAAAAGAACATGGTTTAAGTGTTAAAATTTCTTATATTTGAGGGTAAAACCCTAAATGTGAGACGTAAAGCAAATACGCCTCTGCATATATTCCAACAAGCAAAAATATTGAAGAGTTCAAAACCTTGAACTTGTTTTATAAAAAAAATATGTTTAAAAAATTATCATTCCCTTGTAAATAAAAATTAAAATTTTCTTACCTAAAAATATTCGATTCAGTCAGACTTAAAAAGAGTTTCAAAGGGGAAGTAAAGGTTTTATGTTAAATTGGTGTTAATATTTTTGTTAAATAAGTAGTTATGAATAAAAAGGAAAATGAGATGGTTTCTGAGTAAGTTTAAATTTTTTTTTAAAAGGTGAAAAATGTGCTTGAGGAAATTGAATTTCCTTGTTAATCAATATCGTATCGGGGAAAACGTAAAGCCTGGTATCTACTTACAAAAGTAACTCAGTTAAAGATTTTTTATCTATTAAATAGGCTGTAAAATAAATTTAAATTCCTTAAGAAATGTGTAAGAATACCTTTAAAAATGTCAATGTTACGATTATTAATTTAAGGAAGTCTGCAAATTCCTGAAAGTGTTTGATTAGAAACGTGCAGTAAAACTTCGTGTGTGTCACCCTTAAATTTTAACGTAAAATGAAGAAACATATTCTTAATTGTTTCTGAAACATTTGATGCTTTATTTTTATAAAAAAAATACCTTTTGCCATGTTTTTCCAATCGTGAGGAAGTAGTTCACACAAAATTTCTTAAAAATTATTTTTACTATAAAATATCACATGAAAGTATCAAATTTTATTTACCATTTATGATTAAAAAAAAATGGTTATATTTGACTAAAACACAAAAAAACTGTTTATTGACTAAAATAACAATTGGAAAATGTTTATTAGGAAATAAAATAAGTAAAGCTTTGAAATGACTGAAAGTTTTCTTCAGACTATATTTAAAGTCATGATTTTTCAAATTTTCAATAACTATTTCCTTTTAATGTTAAATAAAGTACAGAAATCACTCAATTTATATTAAAATGCAAATATTCAAATTGTTACTAGATCCTTTCAAAAGCTATGCTAGTAAAGAAGTTAAAAGTGGTTGGTAAAAGTTATTTTAAAGTTGTGTCTTCTACTAAAGTAAAATTAGTAGTTATACACAAATACCTGATTTCAAAAAACCTCAAAATAACTAATACATAGCTGCCAACTCAGTAGATTTACACTTTTATTGTATTTCATTTGGATTATGCCAACACTACTATTGTATTTTGGTGTATAATACAAAAACTTTGAAGATAATGTAAAAGAAAAGGAGGATAAATTATATTTTCCTTTCTGGTAAAGAATTATCTTTAAAAATGAGTGTTTAATGTCTTAAAGAAGTGCATAATTAAGTTTCAAAAATATATTAGTCATTGAATGTGGAGTAATGAATTTGTAAAAACATGAAATTTTGAAGAATTGTTGTAAGAGAAGGGGTTAAAATCCTAATCTTCAAGAGAACTCATCGTGGACTCATCACCTCACTTTGATTGAATTAACTTAAGCGCAATTGCCGCATTTGGTTACTCTCAATTTTTTTATAACTGGATTGCTAATTCCAATGAAGGGCGATATTGAAAATCCAGCAGAGCAGCCCCTGCTGGTACGGTTTTCTCTTTTCCTGCTTTAACTGCATCTTTGACTGTTTGAACTTCTTTCTTCTTTTTTTTGTTTGAACTACTCTCTTAAAATTTTGCTTATTCTTGCATTCGAAACATGGACTCGGAAGAACTTATGAGTTGGATCAAAATACCTTCCAATTCTCTCTGCAAGCTGTGCCTTGATGTGCAGTACCTCATGACTTGACATCTTATGTTTCTAAATAAGAATATTTAAATGTGTTGCTAAATCTCTCTAAGAGACAATATGCAAAGCTGTTGTAGATGTTATTGTTATAGAAGTGTGCAATTGATGTTATGCAACTTTAAGTAACTTAAGTCTAATTAAAAAAAAAAGAAAAGAAACATTTGTAAAAAAATTTTTAACAGATCTCTCCAACAGAATCTACAATATTGCAGAAAAATGCACCCAGTTGTATAAAGTGCTTTAAATATAATTTTAATGAAAACTCAATGAAAACAAAACTGTTTGACTATTATTGCTCCTCAGTGTAGTCTGCAATACTCCAGAGATTATTGTTATAATGCTCCCAATTTTAAATTGTTAGGGAATTCAGTTGGACCAAAACCTTTTCCACTTCTCTCTGCAGGTTGTACCTTGTGCACACACCTCATGACTTATATCTCATTTCTATTTGAGTGTAATTAAGCAAATTGGTAGTTCTCTTCAAGAGACTGTCTCTAATACTGCAGACATTATTGTTATTGAAAAGCTCTCAATTTTAAAAAGCTTTTAAATATAATTTGATTAAAAAAAAACTGTTTAAATAATATTACTCCTCAATGGGGAACTGTCTTAGGACAGAAAATGTCATAATTCAGAGAGGAGTGGAAATATGGGTTAATTAATGCACAAATATCTGGTCCAAATTTCAAAGCACTAAGGTTAGGCCAGCACTTTCATAAATTTTGCTTCTCCATGCATTGGAAGCATGGATTTATTCCAAATTGTTGGGGAATTCAGTTGGACCAAAACCTTTTCCACTTCTCTCTGCAGGTTGTACCTTGTGCACACACCTCATGACTTATATCTCATTTCTATTTGAGTGTAATTAAGCAAATTGGTAGTTCTCTTCAAGAGACTGTCTCTAATACTGCAGACATTATTGTTATTGAAAAGCTCCCAATTTTAAAAAGCTTTTAAATATAATTTGATTAAAAAAAACTGTTTAAATATTATTACTCCTCAATGGGGAACTGTCTTAGGACAGAAAATGTCATAATTCAGAGAGGAGTGGAAATATGGGTTAATTAATGCACAAATATCTGGTCCAAATTTCAAAGCATTAAGGTTAGGCCAGCACTTTCATAAATTTTGCTTCTCCATGCATTGGAAGCATGGATTTATTCCAAATTGTTAGGGAATTCAGTTGGACCAAAACCTTTTCCACTTCTCTCTGCAGGTTGTACCTTGTGCACACACCTCATGACTTATATCTCATTTCTATTTGAGTGTAATTAAGCAAATTGGTAGTTCTCTTCAAGAGACTGTCTCTAATACTGCAGACATTATTGTTATTGAAAAGCTCCCAATTTTAAAAAGCTTTTAAATATAATTTGATTAAAAAAAACTGTTTAAATATTATTACTCCTCAATGGGGAACTGTCTTAGGACAGAAAATGTCATAATTCAGAGAGGAGTGGAAATATGGGTTAATTAATGCACAAATATCTGGTCCAAATTTCAAAGCATTAAGGTTAGGCCAGCACTTTCATAAATTTTGCTTCTCCATGCATTGGAAGCATGGATTTATTCCAAATTGTTAGGGAATTCAGTTGGACCAAAACCTTTTCCACTTCTCTCTGCAGGTTGTACCTTGTGCACACACCTCATGACTCATTTCTCATTTCTATGTGAGAATTATTAAACAAATTGACAGTTCTCTACAAGAGACTGTCTCTAATACTGCAGACATTATTGTTATTGAAAAGCTCCCAATTTTAAAAAGCTTTTAAATATAATTTGATTAAAAAAAACTGTTTAAATATTATTACTCCTCAATGGGGAACTGTCTTAGGACAGAAAATGTCATAATTCAGAGAGGAGTGGAAATATGGGTTAATTAATGCACAAATATCTGGTCCAAATTTCAAAGCATTAAGGTTAGGCCAGCACTTTCATAAATTTTGCTTCTCCATGCATTGGAAGCATGGATTTATTCCAAATTGTTAGGGAATTCAGTTGGACCAAAACCTTTTCCACTTCTCTCTGCAGGTTGTACCTTGTGCACACACCTCATGACTCATTTCTCATTTCTATGTGAGAATTATTAAACAAATTGACAGTTCTCTACAAGAGACTGTCTGCAATACTGCAGAGATTATTGTTATTGAAAAGCTCCCAATTTTAAAAAGCTTTTAAATATAATTTGATTAAAAAAAACTGTTTAAATATTATTACTCCTCAATGGGGAACTGTCTTAGGACAGAAAATGTCATAATTCAGAGAGGAGTGGAAATATGGGTTAATTAATGCACAAATATCTGGTCCAAATTTCAAAGCATTAAGGTTAGGCCAGCACTTTCATAAATTTTGCTTCTCCATGCATTGGAAGCATGGATTTATTCCAAATTGTTAGGGAATTCAGTTGGACCAAAACCTTTTCCACTTCTCTCTGCAGGTTGTACCTTGTGCACACACCTCATGACTCATTTCTCATTTCTATGTGAGAATTATTAAACAAATTGACAGTTCTCTACAAGAGACTGTCTCTAATACTGCAGACATTATTGTTATTGAAAAGCTCCCAATTTTAAAAAGCTTTTAAATATAATTTGATTAAAAAAAACTGTTTAAATATTATTACTCCTCAATGGGGAACTGTCTTAGGACAGAAAATGTCATAATTCAGAGAGGAGTGGAAATATGGGTTAATTAATGCACAAATATCTGGTCCAAATTTCAAAGCATTAAGGTTAGGCCAGCACTTTCATAAATTTTGCTTCTCCATGCATTGGAAGCATGGATTTATTCCAAATTGTTAGGGAATTCAGTTGGACCAAAACCTTTTCCACTTCTCTCTGCAGGTTGTACCTTGTGCACACACCTCATGACTTATATCTCATTTCTATTTGAGTGTAATTAAGCAAATTGGTAGTTCTCTTCAAGAGACTGTCTCTAATACTGCAGACATTATTGTTATTGAAAAGCTCCCAATTTTAAAAAGCTTTTAAATATAATTTGATTAAAAAAAACTGTTTAAATATTATTACTCCTCAATGGGGAACTGTCTTAGGACAGAAAATGTCATAATTCAGAGAGGAGTGGAAATATGGGTTAATTAATGCACAAATATCTGGTCCAAATTTCAAAGCATTAAGGTTAGGCCAGCACTTTCATAAATTTTGCTTCTCCATGCATTGGAAGCATGGATTTATTCCAAATTGTTAGGGAATTCAGTTGGACCAAAACCTTTTCCACTTCTCTCTGCAGGTTGTACCTTGTGCACACACCTCATGACTCATTTCTCATTTCTATGTGAGAATTATTAAACAAATTGACAGTTCTCTACAAGAGACTGTCTGCAATACTGCAGAGATTATTGTTATTGAAAAGCTCCCAATTTTAAAAAGCTTTTAAATATAATTTGATTAAAAAAAACTGTTTAAATATTATTACTCCTCAATGGGGAACTGTCTTAGGACAGAAAATGTCATAATTCAGAGAGGAGTGGAAATATGGGTTAATTAATGCACAAATATCTGGTCCAAATTTCAAAGCATTAAGGTTAGGCCAGCACTTTCATAAATTTTGCTTCTCCATGCATTGGAAGCATGGATTTATTCCAAATTGTTAGGGAATTCAGTTGGACCAAAACCTTTTCCACTTCTCTCTGCAGGTTGTACCTTGTGCACACACCTCATGACTCATTTCTCATTTCTATGTGAGAATTATTAAACAAATTGACAGTTCTCTACAAGAGACTGTCTCTAATACTGCAGACATTATTGTTATTGAAAAGCTCCCAATTTTAAAAAGCTTTTAAATATAATTTGATTAAAAAAAACTGTTTAAATATTATTACTCCTCAATGGGGAACTGTCTTAGGACAGAAAATGTCATAATTCAGAGAGGAGTGGAAATATGGGTTAATTAATGCACAAATATCTGGTCCAAATTTCAAAGCATTAAGGTTAGGCCAGCACTTTCATAAATTTTGCTTCTCCATGCATTGGAAGCATGGATTTATTCCAAATTGTTAGGGAATTCAGTTGGACCAAAACCTTTTCCACTTCTCTCTGCAGGTTGTACCTTGTGCACACACCTCATGACTCATTTCTCATTTCTATGTGAGAATTATTAAACAAATTGACAGTTCTCTACAAGAGACTGTCTGCAATACTGCAGAGATTATTGTTATTGAAAAGCTCCCAATTTTAAAAAGCTTTTAAATATAATTTGATTAAAAAAAACTGTTTAAATATTATTACTCCTCAATGGGGAACTGTCTTAGGACAGAAAATGTCATAATTCAGAGAGGAGTGGAAATATGGGTTAATTAATGCACAAATATCTGGTCCAAATTTCAAAGCATTAAGGTTAGGCCAGCACTTTCATAAATTTTGCTTCTCCATGCATTGGAAGCATGGATTTATTCCAAATTGTTAGGGAATTCAGTTGGACCAAAACCTTTTCCACTTCTCTCTGCAGGTTGTACCTTGTGCACACACCTCATGACTTATATCTCATTTCTATTTGAGTGTAATTATGCAAATTGGTAGTTCTCTTCAAGAGACTGTCTCTAATACTGCAGACATTATTGTTATTGAAAAGCTCCCAATTTTAAAAAGCTTTTAAATATAATTTGATTAAAAAAAACTGTTTAAATATTATTACTCCTCAATGGGGAACTGTCTTAGGACAGAAAATGTCATAATTCAGAGAGGAGTGGAAATATGGGTTAATTAATGCACAAATATCTGGTCCAAATTTCAAAGCATTAAGGTTAGGCCAGCACTTTCATAAATTTTGCTTCTCCATGCATTGGAAGCATGGATTTATTCCAAATTGTTAGGGAATTCAGTTGGACCAAAACCTTTTCCACTTCTCTCTGCAGGTTGTACCTTGTGCACACACCTCATGACTTATATCTCATTTCTATTTGAGTGTAATTAAGCAAATTGGTAGTTCTCTTCAAGAGACTGTCTCTAATACTGCAGACATTATTGTTATTGAAAAGCTCCCAATTTTAAAAAGCTTTTAAATATAATTTGATTAAAAAAAACTGTTTAAATATTATTACTCCTCAATGGGGAACTGTCTTAGGACAGAAAATGTCATAATTCAGAGAGGAGTGGAAATATGGGTTAATTAATGCACAAATATATGGTCCAAATTTCAAAGCATTAAGGTTAGGCCAGCACTTTCATAAATTTTGCTTCTCCATGCATTGGAAGCATGGATTTATTCCAAATTGTTAGGGAATTCAGTTGGACCAAAACCTTTTCCACTTCTCTCTGCAGGTTGTACCTTGTGCACACACCTCATGACTCATTTCTATGTGAGAATAATTAAACAAATTGACAGTTCTCTACAAGAGACTGTCTGCAATACTGCAGAGGTTATTGTTATTGAAAAGCTCCCAATTTTAAAAAGCTTTTAAATATAATTTGATTAAAAAAAACTGTTTAAATATTATTACTCCTCAATGGGGAACTGTCTTAGGACAGAAAATGTCATAATTCAGAGAGCAGTGGAAATATGGGTTAATTATTGCCCAAATATCTGGTCCAAATTTCAAAGCATTAAGGTTAGGCCAGCACTTTCATAAATTTTGCTTCTCCATGCATTGGAAGCATGGATTTATTCCAAATTGTTAGGGAATTCAGTTGGACCAAAACCTTTTCCACTTCTCTCTGCAGGTTGTACCTTGTGCACACACCTCATGACTTATATCTCATTTCTATTTGAGTGTAATTAAGCAAATTGGTAGTTCTCTTCAAGAGACTGTCTCTAATACTGCAGACATTATTGTTATTGAAAAGCTCCCAATTTTAAAAAGCTTTTAAATATAATTTGATTAAAAAAAACTGTTTAAATATTATTACTCCTCAATGGGGAACTGTCTTAGGACAGAAAATGTCATAATTCAGAGAGGAGTGGAAATATGGGTTAATTAATGCACACATATCTGGTCCAAATTTCATAGCATTAAGGTTAGGCCAGCACTTTCTTAAATTTTGCTTCTCCATGCATTGGAAGCATGGATTTATTCCAAATTGTTAGGGAATTCAGTTGGACCAAAACCTTTTCCACTGCTCTCTGCAGGTTGTGCCTTGTGCACACCTCATGACTTGACACTCCTTAGAAAAAAAATCTACTCCTCTTGATAGAAACCTATCTTGTGCATACTTGTCACTACTTAAAATATCTCAGTTCTAAATAATGAGAATATTTATAGGAGTATCAATGTCAAAAAAAAAAAAAAAAAAGGAATTCTACTCCTCTTTGATAGAAACATATCTTGTGCACATACTTGCCACTTAAAATATCTCAGTTCTAAATGAGAATATTTAAACATATTACCTGTTCTCTTAAAAAGACAGTCTGCTAAACTGTTTACAGACCATTTTTCTCATAATATGTTCAAAGTATAAAAGTTTAAATATAAATTATAGGAGTATCAATGTCAAAAAAAAAAAAAAAAGAATTCTACTCCTCTTGATAGAAACATATCTTGTGCACATACTTGCCACTTAAAATATCTCAGTTCTAAATGAGAATATTTAAACATATTACTTGTTCTCTTCTTAACCTGTTCTCTTCAGACCATTTTTCTCATAATATGTTCAAAGTATAAAAGTTTAAATATATTATGTTCTGGAGAATGTCATAATGGATCAATATGTAGAAAGTATACATAATGCACAATTTCTGAACCTTGAAATAGTAACAATATCATAATCCCTTGAGCATATAAAATGAACTGTTTATGCACCATGTTTAAAATTCTTCAAGAAATGGACAGAAACCTCAATTGTGTAGCAAAGTCTTGAGTTTTGCTAAAAAAAATTTAAGTTACATGAGAATAATTTTGTCATTCTGAATTTGAACACCAAAAGGAGATTTTTAAAAAGGTCATCCTTATTTTAGTTCCCTCTGCAGTAAAAAGCGGAATGTTTTGTTCTGTCTACTATAAATTTGTCAATTGTCTTGTCTGATCACTCTTTATTCCCTATGAAATTTATTTCTTGTTTCATTCTAAAAAATGAAGTATGTGAATGTTATTCAAAATAGCGTTTCAAAAATTAATCATAAAATAAAAGAATTCAAAAGTTTGAAATGAGGATTGTTAAGGTTGTTTTACTTTGAAATCAGGTAGCGTGTGATCTAATATAGAAACGTCTTGTTTCTTTCCTAGTATTAAAACAAAAATAAATCTCCAATCTTGGGAGACTCTAACCATACATTACTAAACGGTGATAAAATAAACTGGAGTATTTCTGTACTTTGGATAACTTGCATTGTTCAAATATAAATAAATTAAAAACATAGATCGTATTTTTTTCCTTTTTATATTTTGTGTGAACTACATATTCTAATAAGTATTATGTTCCATACTGTTAAAATCTTATTACTTTATTTAAAATTTGAAGCTTGTAAAATCATACAGCTTTTTTACAATATTGCTCAAACGTAAGAAATCCCTATTATTAAAAGTTAAAAGAAATAAATTTTCAATCAAACTCTTTTAAGGAATTTGCAGGGTTTTCTTAATTTAAAAATTGTAAGCGACCAGTAAACTTTTGCTTTTTTTTAATTTTCCTTGATTTTAATTTATTAAAATACATTGCAAAATTCCTTTTCACGCGATTTTTAATATGTCTGCTTCTTCTCATTATGTATATTACCATTTTCAAGCATCAATGTGCAATATTAAATAGGATTTATAATATTTATATAAAGATTCAGTGTTACTTAATGAGTAATTAACGTAGCCTTGCTAAGAATGTTCATAGCCTAAAATCACTAATATTTTCATCGGTTAAGATGCATTCATAATCATTGAATGATACCACTAATTTTATTAAATATTATTAAGAAATGAAATTGGAATATTTGTTTTATTACTAAAATCGTTACCCAAGTACCTTTATAAACTTTTTATACAAGTGTGACTGAATCAAAAAATTATTGTATTATCTCTATAACTTTAGTATTTTTTGAAACGTGAGAAATCTATTTCATGATTAAAATCACTTCCCTTGATTTTGAATAAAAATATTTTGAATTAATAAGCTGAATGGTTTCTCGCTCATTACAATTTGTTTCAAAATTCAAATATTTCTTTCTTTCTAAGTTGTGTTTTCCAGTTGAAAAAGTTGGAGCCGGAATTTTCTTTTTAACTGCAACAATTTTTTAAAATGTTTTTAACACTATCTGGATAGTCTTTACCTTATTCTACAACATTTGTTGTTAGAGGCGTTAGTTGCGTTTTCTGTTTGGTGAACGAATATTTCTGGTAATCTAACTATTATAATTAATGTAAAGAAGGTAAACTTCTGGTTTAATCATTAAATACTTTAAAGTTGATAAATTTATTAGGCGAGTCTATATGTGTATCGCATATAATTTACAACTTGTTTTAAGCCTACTGGAACTAAAATAAACGTCCTTCTGATCAAAATCAATAAATGAATCAATCCAAGCTTGGAACCTTTGATGTAATTATTTCATGATGATTATTTAAAAGAAAGATATTTCTTGAAAAACTCTAGATATTTACGGTATTCGTAAAAACAAATTTATACGAAAAGCTTCTATAATTTAAAGCTACCATCTAGACTTATTCTTTGGCCGTGGGAATCTGTAATTGATATTTTTAAAAAATCGTTGTTCCTTTTTGTAAGAAATTCACCTAATTTTCTTTTAAAACTGTTGATAAAAACATTGTCATAAAAGAAAAAAATACTACTACTGTGGTTTCAACTGGTTTACTATAATGAAAAAAAAAATTCAGACACCTTGAACTTAAGGGTTTTTCTTGGGAGGCATTATAGACCAAGTCTAATTGGAATCTCTTCCTCTTATCCTCTTTTTTTAGAACCCCAGAAATTAATCATAGGTTAAAAAAACAACCATTGTTTTCAGGTGGTCATGATTTTTTTTTCCAACTTGAAAAATTACCAAAGTTAATTTTTTTTACCAAACAAACCTAAATCAGTTTAATCTTGTGTGGGACGTAAAAGAGGAATAATAAATGAAAGTAGCCTTATCATCTTGGGATCATCGTAGTTCAACATCTCCCAGTGATGTTATCTTGATCCGGAAGCAGTTAAGGAAAGGATTTTGTTAGTTAAAAACAATATTGAATCGTCCGGCATCCAAGGGTCAAACCCTGTATTGTGGCATTTTTTAAAAATTTGTTGATATTTTTACTATATAGATAGCTAAGGCAACAAAACCACCGGGTACTTTCTTGATACTATTAGCCTTTTTTTTATTCTAGAGGTTGTCTTCGGTCATATTGGACTACGGAATCATTCATTTTTTTCATTATTTACTGACCGAAATTGATTATTATTCAAATGCAAATGGGGGTTTAAATATTTAGATAGTCTATATTCATATTTACTCCCACAAAGGCTCTAGTTAGGGAACGGAATAGCAAAGAATCACCCTTTAGAAATTCACTGGAATACTCTAGCTTTGGAATGACCTTTACACCAAACAAAAAGTTTGATATGGCACACTAGCATTTCTAGGAATTTCACCACATCTAACATTAGCTGGCCTAATTTAATTTTGACAGTCAGAACCGAAAAACTTTTCTTGGCAGCATACCCTAGAATGGATACCTCAACAAGTAGTTGCAAGGGTTGATACAAAGCATATCAAAGCCATAAATTAAAACATTAATTACATTCACCCTTGCCTTGAACTTGCCCATCTATCATGATATGTCTCTGACCACTTCAGTTAATCCAACATAAAGCATTTAATTGAGGTTGTTTTGGAAACTTGTACTTGTCAGGTTTTGTGCGCCAATCTCAATGTTTGAGCGATAAAAAAAAATTCAGTTATAGTTGTTTCAGCAATTAAAAATTTTATTTAGACTAATTTATTTTCTTGTAATTCACCTTTAACTGGAAGTTTTTAATGAAAGTACTGAAAAAATAAGGTACACCTAAGTAATTTACTATCGTGTAATTGGTCTTCAAGCAAGTTTTTTTTCATTCGCTATCTTTTGTCATAAAACTCAAATCTGGTAGATTGGTGAATATTAATGGAAGAACTTATAAATGCGCGCAATGAACCGGATAGATCTTTTTATTACTCCAGATAGAAAAAATCAGCGATATCTATGTGTGCTTGGGGGTTTCTTTCTTTAGGCTTCGATTCCCTCTTGATACTTGTTTCATGCATTTAACTCTACCTGAAATACACTACCTTACCTTTCTTTACCCTTATACACTATCTGGCCAGCCAAAAGTATCCGATCCACCCCCTCTTTCAGTATCATATAAGATGGGAGTGTTTTTTAAGGTTTAGCCTTAGCCCTTAGTTACTGTAGTTTGAAACATGAACTCTGAGATGCATGTGGAGTTTCTGGACCATGTTTCTGTCTAAACTCTACGATAATATTTCGGAAAAGGCCCATTTCTTCTTCCATAACTTCCAACACGATGACTGCTCCCCCTGCGCTGCCATTACTTGATGACAATAGTTAGAAACTGGACTGGGCTTCTCAGAGCCCTGATCTGGAACATCCAAGAGACGAATTTGAACGTAGCCAACTAAATCCCCCCTCTCCTCACTGCCAGCTCTCGCTTCAGCTGTGATGAACGCCTGAAAATCAATTCCTCCAATCAAAAACTGCTGGAAGGTCTCCCGTGTGCATGCAGTTGTTATTGATGCAAAAGGGGGACCAACATTATATTAACATATGAGTGTGTACTACTGGGTGTCCGGATACTTTTGGCCAGGATGGTGTAGCGCAGATTGTTTCTCTTCGCCTATGGCATAATTTGAGTGAAATTCGTCATATAGACACTACAAAATCATCTCCATCACCGTTATTGCCGCATACCCAAGCAATGGGAGCTTACAAACTGAAAATATAAACTGTAAAAAATCCCTACATCCATTTTACCCCACCTGACCCTATTAATTGTCCAAGAATGCAAAAACTTTTCTTTCGAACAACTGAACCCAGAAAAACTATCCTCTTTTCGAACAATGTTTCGCCGATTTCCCGATTTCGTGAACCCGCGATGCATTCGTTTCTTCTCGGCCGCTCTCTCGTGGTTCCTTCTCCGTCCCCCTTGAGGTTCTACATCTGTTCCCGCAGATGTCGAGAACTGTCGACATTCGAGTCGCAATTTCGCCCACCGCTCCCGAAAGACAGAATCCGTCGGTGTCGCGATCAAAGCGCTCGTGAACGACACCTGTAGACTTTTGCTCTGTTGTCAAAGGCAATGGCCGACGTGTCTGGGAAAACAAACGTCCCGCGTGTTTCCTCTGGTAAGGATGAGGAGGTTGATGTACTGAGTTATTATACCCATGTATTTTCACTAATAAGGGAAAAATATGTCTTGATTCTCACAAAAATAAAAGGTGAATACAATTAAAGTTTTGATTTTAAAAGGCTGTTTAAAACCAGTGGCGTATATAGGAATTTATTTCGGGAGGGGCCAAAAATTACTCCCCAGCCCCTCCCACACATATTTAATAGGTCCAATGTAGCTTTTTAGGTGATAACTTAGGTTCTAAAAACTTCATATAGGAAAAGTTGTTAGTAATAAAAGTACAAGTATCAAAGGGGGGGCCTGGGGGTCCTCCCCCAAAAATGTTTGGAAGTTTGATTAAAAAAAACCCAGGTTTTTAACTAGTTTTGGTCGAATTTTGTATGTACATTTTTATGAACTTAAAGTTATTAAAATAGAGTTCCAAGTACAAAAGGGAATCAGGGGTCCTTCCCCAGAAAATTTTTGGAACTTTACCCCTATAAAGAGGGTTTTATCTTGTTTTTGAAACACTTTTTTGGTAGGATTTGGATTTTGATGAACTTATTGTAATAAAGTTGTTAATAATAAAATTCTAAGTACAAAAGGGGGGTTTGGGGGTCCTCCCCCAGAAATTTGACCCTAAAATACAGTGTTTGAACTTGTTTTGGTACACCTAGTCCGAATTTCGGGGGGGGGGGCAGGGCCCCCTCGGCCCCCCCTTATATACGCCACTGTTTAAAACTAATGGTGAGAATGACCCAGATACTTCATCTGAGTATTTCTAAAGAGAGGGAAAATGTTTTTGGGGAAATAAAAAAAAAACAGTTTCAAAATTGACTCCTTGGGGGCGCTATACCCGACTAAATCCCTTCAAACCAAACTTAAAACATGCAAAATCATTAATATAAACACTTGTGTGTTTTTAGTTTGGTCTGTAGGAGTTTTTTGACGTATATACAGCGCCCCCATCGGTCAATTTTGGTACACGTTTTTTTTTTTTCAAAAAACATTTCCCCTCCCTTTTAAAATACTCAGATAAAATAAAATATTAGGTCATTCTGACCTGTAGTTCTTTTTACAGCCTTCTAAAATCGAAACTTTAATTGTAATCACCCTAAACTTGCACCACTACCTGACTAAGATATGTCTCTGACCCCCTCAGTCTATCTTACTCGTACATAATATGAAAAAGGCTTTGAAACTGGTCAGGTTTGGTGCACCAACCCCAATGTTGAATGCTAACAGCAATATTCACAGCCCTCAGCGTCGGTGTTAAACCCTTTGTCAAAGAAGAATTCCACCAATCATAGTCGGAGAAAAGCTAATTTTTCTTTCTTTAGCTGCTGGTTAACCGCGACGCTGATGGCTGTGAATATGGCTGTAAAAATAATCAATTAGTTGTTCCAGCAATAAAAACTTTTGTTTAGATTACTTTACTTCCTAGTAATATGCTTTTAATTGAAGTTTTTTTAATTGTTGGACCAACGAATTGAAAAATTAAATTTATTGCAGAAAATAAATGAATTATTTTGTAAAGATGAGCTGAGCTGAGGAAAACCTAAAGTTCCTAAACCTTCAGCTCAGGCTTCATTGGCATATGCAGTTCTTTCCCCTACAAATGTGAAACAATAACTAGCCATTTGAGCTGCTCAGAATGACTATGATGCAAGTCCAAAATTATAAAACTTGATAGTAACATTTTTTAAATCCATAATTTAGCTTTAGCATGTTAGTTGCTTAAGTTACAAGCTCTGTCCAGTAAACAATTTTGTAACGTGCTATTACAGAAAACATTTAATGTCTCATAACTATGTGTGATGGACTAAAACTATTCTCATTCTGAACAGCTCATTCTTGTACATTTGTACTTTTTTTTCGTTTTAATTGCTCCCTAACTATTTCATTGATGACAAATTCAAAAATTGTTAAGTCACGACTTACTAGATACTATGTAGGCTAGCCGAGTTTTGAATATTGAAAACCATTTGACCACTTTTCCCACAAGGATTGATTGCCCCAAGTCCTAATTATACCGATCAACCAATAGGATAACACACTGACAAATAAGGAAAAATAAAGGCGTGTTTTCATGACGTAAATGCTGATTGTTGGCGATCGTGAGCCTATCTTGGCAAACTTGGTTACCATGACAACCTATTACATCTGGGGGGTAACATTAAAAACCTTTTTAGTAGATCTCCTGTTCCACTTTCTCGCCAAAGAGATTTTTGAGCCATTAAGCCCTGCCTTCAACTCTGTGGATTTGCTTTGCCAGTTGTCAGCTATTGCCATCTATATTTTTAATGATTTCCGTAACTCGGCTGGCCTGTAATAGTATATCTAATAAGCCGTGGTTAAGTCTCCTATTAAAGCAAGAGTGTTAATTACATTTTGCCAGTTTTGGCACACGTTCCCTTAAGTAATTTTGTTTCGTTCTGCCTTGATTCTTTTTAATGTTTTTGTTTGAGTTCTCTTTTTAAGAGCTTTTTACACGTCAAATGAGCCAGCCACGAAGAGGGGTTGCAAACGATGGCAGTATGAAAATGCACTGATATCTGAAGGGAGGAAGACTGAGTGGTAGGATCAAGTGAGTAAGTTTTGTTATTAAATTTCTGATTTCAATCTGAGGTAATGTGCTTGTGATATGTGAATTTTAAAGGGATTTAGGGGGTTTTTCAAGGAGAATGGAGAGGCTTTCGGGATTTTTACTCTAATAGTAATGTGAGGTACCATTTTCGAAGATGCTTTGTCTTCTAAATTATACAGGGTGTTTCAAAAAACCTGTAACGATTGGCTATTTCCTCAAATATTTCCCCTAGACCCATACTTCCAATGGAAGATTTTCTTCAAATGAGGTGAAGAATAATATGAGACCAGTTTCAACTCCATGGGGGGGTCTATTTTAGAAGATGCAGAAAATAACTTTTTATACGGCCCCCGTAGATTTAAACCCCCAATAGAAAAATTGTCTCATTCTATTAAACAATAAAGCAGTGTTTGGCTAAATTGGAACTTATAGGTATTGATTCCTGGGTATCAAGTGTTTCTGGGAGTCGAACACTCGTGCTACGATTATTTTTTACGTTGTTAATAGGTATGAAGGAGTACCTGATTTCGGGGCTCAAAGAAATATTTTTTATTATCTTTTCGATAACTCAAGGTAATTTATAAATAAAATAAAATGTTTGTCAAAAAAATTTTAACTTCGACACATTCCTGGCTATTACGCAGGCTCTTTGCTAAACAAAGGAGATTTGCAACAACATCAACGCAGGCATCGCTGATATGAGTAGCAATGACAGGTATCTGGATTAGCGTAGTTGAGCGAGCTCAACACCATGGCTGATTGGAGGAGTTTTTCATGTAGTCCTTGTCACCTCAAAAAATCAAAGTTTTACGGTAGTTTGGTTTCTAAAATTTTCAACTGTAGTTTGTTGATGGCCCCTATTTTGCAGTAAAAGTATGTCACTCATAGGTATGATAAAGGGGTGTAAGTCACGAATTATAGCTTTTAATATCTTCGTGAATTTTGAAGATGTCGAGATGAAATTTTTTGTATCTGATTAAGGAATGAATGGAGAAAATTTTTCTCACTGGGGGTTTCAATCTACGGGGGCCGTATAAAAAATTATTTTCTGCATCTTCTAAAATAGACCCCCCCATGGAGTTGAAACTGGTGTCATATAATTCTTCACCTCATTTGAAGAAAATCTTCCATTGGAAGTATGGGTCTAGGGGAAATATTTTAGGAAATAGCCTATCGTTACAGGTTTTTTTGAAACACCCTGTATACTAAATAATATATTTGGCAAAATTAAAGAAGTCATAACATGTAAAGGGGTGGGAGTTACTATTATTTCATACAAACTCTCCCACACCCTCTAATAACACATATTCTCACATGATATGACTTTAATTTGGCCAAATATTTTATTTGAAGTAAAAAAACCCGAAATCCTCCCCCTCCCCCTTGAAAACCCCCTTACACTCTAAAATTCTACTAATTCTTATTTTCTATAATCTTATGTAAATGGTGATGAAAAGTCGAAGTTTCGTGATGATACGAGTTTTTTTTAGCTAAGAATTTCTTATTTTACCTACATTAGGTGTGCCGTGAAGCTCGATACTAGGGAAGTTTTAACATTTTATTTTTTTAAGCATAATTCTATAGAGATCCCATCCTGAAATTTTGCATAAAGTTGAGAAACCACAGATTTCTTCAAAAAATTTTATTTTAAATAATATATTTTTTTTGTAATTTAAGTTTAAAATTTGAATTTTTAAAAAATCCATACCATATCTATTACACCATTTTTAAGCTTGTTTATTTCCCTTTATAAAATGGTACCCTAATTTTTACTTCTTAAATGTTAATATGTTCTGAATGTAAACACGACGAAATAACCTAGGCTTGTTTTACGTAAATACTTTTAAAATTTAAACTTCAAAGCCTCATAAATCCAAAACGGGAACAGATTGCGTTTTTATTCCATATCTAAGAGTTTTTATAAGTTTTGAACAAGTACGCAAAGTTTCAAAAAAAAAATAGAAGAACCAAAGATAAACTATATACGAAAAATTGGTTCACATGATGTTGAATGACCCGAATAAGGTGATCCATTATAAAGTGGCCATGGTGAACACATGGAGATGGCTTACGGCGATCTTAGCGGCCAAATTAAAAAATTTCACAAACGAAAACTTTGTAAAGAAAAATGTTGACTGAAAAAACTCACCAGAGATTTAGTATTTTGACAAACTTTTTAAGATTAGATATATTTGTAGTAGGGGAGCCCAGAGTGTTTTTGGGTAGTAACTCGAGCGCGTCAGATAATCATAAGGGGGATACCTTGCATGCTTTTGAGTAACTCCACCAAATATAAGCTCTCTAGGTTTGTCTAGAACAGCCCGTCAGATTTGTAAAAAAAAATAGTTAAATGGACATACTCGAGCGCGTCAGATAATGATAAGGTAGGTTAGGTACCAGCTAAAAAGTGTACATTTTCTAAAATCTGCCGATTTGAGCGGTGGGTAAGGGAGCGGGAGGGTTACAAAGTTGCAAAGTAAAGCCAAGGCCAGTAAGACGCTATCGCTCTTTTTGAGAAAAATGTACGAAACAAAATGTTTATAGACTCGTAGCCAGGAAACTAGGCTCAACTAGTTGTAAACTGTCTTGGTAGCCAATCTGACGCGCTCGAGTATGTCCATGTAACTAGTTTTCTTTCAAATTTTGACGGGCTGTTCTAAACAAACCCACCAACATGGAGAGCTTATATTTGGTGGAGTTACTCAAAAGCATGCAAGGTATCTCCCCTATGATTATCTGACGCGCTCGAGTAAATCTACATTGAGCATCATGGGCTCCCCTACTATTGGTTTATTTAATGTTTTAAAACCAGACAAATCTTAAGCGCATATCTTCAAAGAGCAAGAGCAGTATACCCAAATTTTCGTTTTGATTGTGTGAGAAAAAGATAGTATATTGTAAAAGTGTTATTAAAAATTTTAGAGTCGGAAAATGTGTTCTTTTAGTGTTTCGATGCAAATTTAAGAACACTCAGATTCTAGACAAATTTTACTACATTACCTTTTCACAACACATTTCTATATAGAAAACATCTCCAACACTTCCCAAACATATTCAGAATACTGTCACAACAAAATAAGGTGTTAGAGGCTTTACCTGACAAAAAAAGTTTTGTTAATTTGAGAACAAAAAAAAAGTGTTAACAAATTTGTTAAATTTTCTGTGTAGCGCGCGTTGGAAGTGTACTGAAATATGCCCGTATAGTGATGTTTAGACTCGAATGAATTCTATAGTGTGCTGGCTATTTAGAGTTACCTTAGGGAACGTACCCATACTACGTGACCTATTTTTTACTAATTTTGACCCCCGCTTGGTGGGGGTAGCCCGTAGTACCTATATGCCAAGACCCCCCCCTCCACCTCTAGTTTTCACGTATTAGTTCATAAATACGGTTTTCAATCATTTTTAGCAAACAGAAAGTTAAAAAAAAGTTAAATTGGCTCAATTTGTCTTAATTAATTCAGCGCTTGCCTCGTGACGAGTACGTGCATACAAGTGCAAAATATGTATATTATCAATAAGAAAAATACTTATGTAAAAGTTATTGTAACAGTAATTTAATTTACAAAAACAAGGATTTTTTTTCTTTATTTTTTGACTACGTGACGAAACCCTAGGCCCCCCCTCCCCTCTGTGACCAAGCGTGGTATTTTGAAGACCCCCCTCCCCCTAAACAGGTCACGTAGTATGGGTAGTACGTTCCCTTATTCCTTCATCCTCTGCAGGCCTTCCCTGCTCGCCACCAAAAAACCGGACCACACTGCTACTCCAAAAGAACAAGCCTCGTTCTGGCCAACCGCCTCCAGGCAGATCGAGGACATCATGAGTGTGCCCCCAAGGAGTGGACACCACCCCCCTCGGAAGCGGCGAGGACGGACTGGACGTCGAGTACCTGCTGAGAAAGGTGCAGAAGGCCCTGGGATCGTCTCTGCAAGGTAGGACTCTTTCCATCCTTACAGTTTGACTATTATCACTCTGCTTCCTTATTGACTGTGTGTATTTTTACGTCGTATAACTGATACTTTAGTGAGAACATGGCTGGAGTACTCAAACAACATTGATGTTGTCTGTAGGCCAAATTACTATGGAGATGCTTGCTGCGCTTGCTCAATGTGAAATTGTTGGAATTAGCTTGTCCTTAGTTGGAATCAGCTAAATCCAAACGCATGCTTATTTTATTGATCAGGATTTCATAGACTGGCCTCCAGATACGTCATTTCAGGCGCGTTGTAATCGACCCATTCAGATTTTGGTGGTCATGTTCTGATCAGTTGGTTTTTCTATTTGCTTTATTTCTTCTCGGTTTTTCTTCCCACCTGTCGATGTGACGAGCTACGTCATCTTTCTGTTCCTTAGATGGCGATCTCCGTTTTGATCGTAAGTTAGATTCTTAAAGATTGCAAGGGAGGGTGAGGAAACTCGGGACATCTTCCTTTTTCTGAAATAGTTTTGCTCATATGAACAAGTGCTTTTAGTTACATTATTACACATTGCCATACATAAAATGTTCTTTTGAATTTCCAGGCATTCGAAGAGAAGAAACATGAAGTTGCTGAAAGCAAATGGGGTGAGTAGTAACAGTTGTCTTAATTTTAACCAAGTTGTTAGTTCTATTAGATTTTTAAGGGTCAGCGTAATCTAGACCAGGGTTTCCCTAACTTTTCTAAGCATTTTAACCAGTTGAATTCCGTTAGAGTCCCCGTTCATTTTGTGCAAAATATGTGCGACTGTCATTTCGCTTTGTACTTCTCAGAATTTTGGTTTTTCTGTCAAAGTTTTTCTCCTGGCTGTATATGATTATGCAAACAATTCTCATTTATCAATTTCGCATCAGTAATTTCCCGTTTATCTATTGATTCATTGTATCCTTTTTTTTTTGAACAAAAAAATATAAATAATTTATTTTATTTGAAAGAAAAATATCTAAATTATCCCCATTTCATGATGTTTTTTAAGAGGGAACCATTACACTTTCAACAATTCATCCAAAAAATGGATAATAGGGTTGTTGGGTTTTCTAATAAGAATCATTTAAGACACAAAAATAATCAAAATGATTAAACCTCTGGTGGACGCAATGTGTCTTTTAAGGACCGTCCTAAAACAGTTTTTTTGGCTTGAAACTAAAAGTATCATTCCTTTCTCTACCATTGGTATAAAATAAGATAAATTACTTTTCTCTAGTGTTCGGCACTATTAACTAGAACTAATTGCAACTAGTAGTTAACTACTGATCAACTAGTAGTTAACTAGTAGTTTAACTACTTTTGGTTTAAACTAGTTTAACTAGTAGTTGAACTACTTTTTTTAATAACTACTAGTTGAAACTACTTTCAAATTTTCAACTACTTTAAAAAAAATTTGTTTAAAATTTCAAAAATATTTAAAAATTTTTTCAAAATATACAAAAATTACACTGCTATTTATAACTACAGTGTCATGGTAGAGTACTTAAATACCATAACCAGAAATAAAGCGCCGTTTTGAGCGAAGCATAAAGTTTTTTGTGATATAGATAAGAAAGATTATTAGAATTTGGGCAAAAAATAGGTTATGAAATTAAATAGACTAGTTAACTAGTAGTTAACTACTTTGGAAAATAGTTAACTACTAGTTGCAACTAGTCCCAGGAAAAAATAGTTAACTACTAGTTGCAACTAGATTTTCCCAGACTAGTTAGTAGTTGGTAGTTAACTGCTTTTTGACCACTAGTTGCCGAACACTACTTTTCTCTTAATAAAAATTACTCTTGTTTTCCTAAAAGCTTTCCTACGAATGCGTTGTCTGTCATTCTAAAAACACACGTAAAGGAACCTCAAAATCATAAGTGGAACGTTGTAGGTTGTTTTAAAAAAATGGTCGGAATATTTTTTAAATATCGGAAAACCATATTTTAACTTGCAAACCTGTCCTAGAAAGGTAGTTTTAGCTTTAAAGGTAAAATTAAAATGGATCCAAACCTAGTGTATTAGGTATATAGCCCAGGCAACGAAAAGGTATAGAGGGAAATTCTTGGAGCACAATTTTTGACTTCGGAACTTTGTTTGGACTAGTTAGGAGGTGAACATATCAAAAGTCCCCGCCCGTAGCCCTGCCGCCAAAGTGAGGGGGGGTGTTTGCGGACCTGGAAAAAGTGCCCGAACCTGCGAACCTCGTTCGGGGGAAGCCACCGCCAGCTCCATAGGAGCAATACATAAGGTTCGGGCAAATTTCACATATTTTGGGGGAAATCTGGGAAAAGAGGGGGAAGGGGAAGCCGTATGGTGAAAAAAATATAGTTTTGTTAAAATCAGAATGAAAGATTGGGGTTGAAAAGCGAACGCAAGGCGAAGTTCTTATGAAGTACCAATACCGTCCTTGGAAAATCCGACGCGCAGCCCGTTTCCGAACTCTATGCCAGTCGAATAGTTTCCCCCCTTTTCTGAAACGCGGCAGCATAGCCTGTTTCACCGAAATAGACTCTTCTTCTGTCAGGATAAGAAATTTATTCATTACCAAAAAAAAAGGTTAAATGGAAACTCGAACGTTGCTCAAAGTATCAAGTTACAACGGATTGCCAGTACAAATTTTGTATGTTGTATAATTATAGTTAAGTGACAAGGGTTGAAACTTTTCTCGGAATAGAATTTATGTGTTTATATTAACTCACGATGTGCAACAGTTTTTCTCATTACTTTTATTACTATGTATTGAGTTTTAAATCTATTGAAACGGACGATCTATACACGTAAGTGACGAGTGATGTTCGCTTATGCTGCACTAACACTTTGATGATGGATTTTATAGTTTTTATTCTTTTTTTTTATTCATCATCAATGCCTTCGATTCTTATCAATAGTAATTGTTTATTACTCTTGACTGAAAATGTTTTTATGGCTAGATATATTTCGTTTGAATATATAACACTCAACGTTTTCAACGTTTTTATGTTTTCTCAAATGATATTGGACTACCCAGATTGATATTCGAAGATAAATCCTAACCCTTCAGCATTTTTTTCATAAAGAACTTATTTAAAAATGTGTACTACTGGAAATAAGCAGATGGTTGTCGAGGGGAATCGAATGCCGTATGCCAAGCCTTTTATAATGTTTTCTGTCTGCTCGCTGCGTCTACAGCTGTGTGCCCTCTTTTGACCCCGAGACATAAAATTGTCAGTCGCTGTCGGAAGACAAGTGATTAGCGGACCCCTTTTCTCTCTCGTAACCACTCCTCGTCGGCTCGACCCTTGACCCAGCACCTGCAAGTGTGAATCTGTTTGTGGGGGTGCGAAAGAAAAGTTGGACCGGGAGAGAGAACAGACCGCCAGAAATAAACAGACTCTTGATGCAACCACACCAGTTTCAACACTGCTACTTTGGATGTATTTTTCATTCGTTTATAAAATAATTTAACTGCACGGTAAGTTATTTTAATCTAATTTGTCCAAAACGAAAGCTTGAATTCAACTACTCCTAATCTACTGCTTTCCTAATATTTGCTATCTTTCTCCCGTATTCTGTAACTTCTATAAATTTATCTGGTGGATATTTGCTGGATGCTGGTAATTTATGTCTTTTAAGTTTTAAGTAATATCCCTACCGAAAAGTCGGCTGTCCTTTGTGTTTCGGTCGTTTGATATAAAAAACAACGTAATCATTAGTTTGCTCTCAGAATTTCATTTTATTTATTCACGTCGACGTTTTAAGGGTGGTCAAAATTTCATTCCCTTTTTACTAATTTCAAAAACATTTTTAAGTTTAGCGGACTGGTATATGAATGAAAGGTCACATATGGTCATGTCAATGATATGGCATGTGGCTGAAGTTTGGGCAACACTGCTTTTTAAATTTTTACTACTTTTATAGTATTAGAAACAATTTCCTTTAAATGATCTAAATTTGTATCTGAGAAAGATAATAATTAAAGTGGGATTGTAAGAAATTTTGGAAAGCAGTAGAAAATATTTTTCCAGCACTAATTTAGTAATCTTGACACATATCATTCTAAAATGTTTATACTCTCTAAAATTTATCAATTGTCTAAAAAGTAATGTCTATCTTTAATTTTTATTTTTCAATTACTGGTTTACCTGCATCTCAGATTTAATTGAATTCAATGCATATAGAGTTTCCAATGTATTTGTTTAGTGTTTAGTCTAATTCCCTGTTGGTTTTACGTGCAAACTGAACTGTATATTGCATTGTAAGATAATCGGGTTTTTGAGTTGAAAGTAATATCCTCCTGTTGTTAGCAGTTTAATAGTATATCGAATCCAAGCTACAGTGGTCGCCGTTTATAGAGAAACAATTTGCACTTTCATTTGAAAAATTAAAAGCATAAAATTTTTCCATTAGCAATCCAGAAACCGCCACTCTTTGCCAACCTTTACGGGTATTTTGTTTTAAAAAGAAATTATTCCCTAATTATACATAATATTTAGGTTAGGTTAATGACGATCATATGATTGACATATAGGCGAAAGTGGATGTAGAACTCCATTGAAATCATTTGAAAATATTTTTTATTATGAAGATTGTTTTAGATTTATAAAAATCTATTAGCAAGGTTTTTTTATTTAAGTTTTTTGATATTTTCTGTATTTTTTTTATTGCTCTTTTACGGTTTTGATATCAGAGGTCGATCTAGCCAAAGCCTTTTTCATGACCCCTTCACAAAATTTTACCTTCTAAAAACGGCCCCTTCAAAATTATAATTTATAAAAATTTGCCCCTTCATGAAATTCAAAATAGCTTTAATGGTTATTCACAAAAAAACTTTCCACAATCTTCTTCTATTTAATGATATTCTAGGTTTGTGTATCAATTTTTTAAAAAAATACCTACTGGCCTGCCAAAGCCGCGACTCGGTCCGTAAAGACGGCTTCTAATCGCCCACTTTTGTTGTATTGGAAAAAAACTATACTGAAAACTACCATTTTCTTGCCTTTACCGCAATGCAACTAAAATGTGAAGAGAAGACGACTTTACAGAGCGTAGTCATCGGCAAAGTCGGCCCCATGCTTTGTATTGCAGGAAAACAGTTTTAAAATTTATTTGAAGAGAGATCCTATTCTAAAACAAAGGCTTGATTTTTATGTATTTCTCATTGATGGCTCAAATTAAAACAATTGGTTAATGAAGGATTATTGAAGGAAAATTTTGACTTAGAGTTTAGGTAATAATTTATTGTTTTGACTAATTGTAAGAAAAACAATATGTTTAAAAGGCGATTGAAGGTTACCTTTTTATTTTTTTTTACATTTAAGTAATAGAAACTTTTAAAAAATAGATAATTTAAAGAAAATATGTAAATCACCTTAATAAAATATTGAAATAGTTCTTAACAAAAATTTCTTCATATTAATTGTATCATGAAGTTATACTTTCAAAGTAAATTGGTATAAAAAAAGTAGAAAGGTAGTAATTAAAAGGGGTGCAGAAACTGTTTCAGGGTTAAATATTTCCCCAGAACAAATGTTTTGTTCAAAAATTTTAATTTTTTTATACTTTGAAGTTTTACTCAAAATATTTCCATTTTTATCTCCATATACTATGAGTTTTTATTTTAAATGAATAATTATCAAAATATGGTTATGGCCATTTTATACCTTCTTTGTCTTATCTAAAAGTAACCTAGGTTCAAAAATGTCTCTTGTCTTAAGAAATGAATTAAAAAGTTTTTTTTCTAAGTTGAAGTATGGAAGAACTCCACTAAACTTTATTCAATTTGTTGAAATCATTCTTGTAATTAAACAAGAATTTTTCTCATGAATATCACCTATCTTGTCACAGATGTGTTGTTTTTCCTGTAAATCAACTGAACCACTAGGAAAAACCATCTTTCCAAGTTTTCACCGAGAAAACTTTTTTCCTATTAGTTTCATAGTATTTTCTGTTCTACAACAGAAATACCGTAATTTTCTCCTCTTTTACGTAGAATTTGCACAGAGGACTTGATATTGTCACCAGCTAAAATATTTGATTCTAAAAACAACTGGATCTGTAGAGGTTTTTATTCTTCATAAACTTGAGTAAAATTTCCCCATAAATCCTAAAATTTTTCCCGAACCTTGTTTTTGTAATTAATTGTGTTCAGTTACATTTCTGAATAATTTAATACTTTTTTAGGGGTTAGATTTTTTTTTTAAATTTTACTATTGTACCTGAAATGTATTAGGTTATCACTTTATAATTCTATTGCTAATGATAATTTCACAAATTAATTAGCATCCAACTGCAATTTTTCAAAAAATTAATTTTTTTTACAATATTGGGTTCTTGAAAGTGAAATGTGGATCGACCCCTGAAAATGATTATTAGATTTTTGTTAAATTTCCCATTTTAAAAATTTTGTTTGTGTATATTGTAATAAAATGTTATTCAATTTCTGGGTACTAGAAATAAAATGTGCTATCAATGTCCTTTATGCTACTTTTTATTTTGGAAGAATTCGGCTGTTTGGAATTTTAGGGGGAAACGGTGAGGGTTGGCTGGGGGAAGATATATTTGAGAATTAGGTTCGGGGGAAGGTTACAACTTTTTCCAGGTCCGGGTGTTTGAAAGTCTCATTTTTCAGTTTTTGGCTAATTACGCTTACAAAATGCATCCCCATGAAAAAGTTTCAATTATCTCTTTTAAAGTAAATAAAATTTTCAACAATTTAAGACTATTCCCAGGTTTATACGTCCAATCGATCCCGAGTTACATCTCTTCAAAATTGAGAAATGTTTCTCAAAATTCGAAAATTTGAGAAAAAGTCGTTTTTAAAGCAATTTATTGGCTCTATTACCCATTTAAAAGGACATTAAAGGCTATAATCTTATAAGGCACTTATTTTGCTTTAATTTAAGCCCTGAACCAAGTTTGTGAGATCAATAGTTCTCACGCTATCTTAAAACAACAATTCTATTGGGAAAATGGGATTTTCCCACTAGTGCAGCCTACAGGTTTGTAGGTACAGTAAAAGAGAAGAAAAGTCGTAAAACATGAAAGACAAGACCACTCTAAACAAAATAAAAGCTGATTAAATTTGCTACAAGAAAGTCCCCGCCCGTAGCCCTTATGCCGGAGGGAGGGAGGGTGTTTGAAAGTCTAATTTTTCAGTTTCTGGCTAATTACTCTTACAAAATGCATCCCCACGAAAACGTTTTAATTATCTATTTTAAAGTAGATAAAATTTGCAACAATTTAAGACCATTCCCATGTTTATAAGTCCAATTGATCCCAAGTTACATCTCTTCAAAATGGAGAAATGTTTCTCAAAATTCGAAAATTTGAGAAAAAGTCGTTTTTAAAGCAATTTATTGGCTCTATTACCCATTTAAAAGGACATTAAAGGCTATAATCTTATAAGGCACTTATTTAGCTTTAATTTAAGCCCTGAACCAAGTTTGTGAGATCAATAGTTCTCACGCTATCTGAAAAAACAAATTGGGAAAATTGGATTTTCCCAGTAGTGCAGCCTACAGGTTTGAAATACGTAATATAGACTTCACTAGAATAATATAAGAACTTAAGAATAACAAGAATAATATAAGAACTCACTGAAAATTTCAGAATAAGCTCTCTATGATGTCTATAATCAACCCTGAAAAGTCCCCTGAAATCCCCAGCGGGCTTCATTCCAAAATGGCGGATCAAAGATGGCCGCCAAGCAATCAAGTTTTTTTGCCATATATCAGTCAAAAATAAATATTTTTTAATTCTTTAAAAAGCAATATACTTAGCAATAGAACCTCTTGGAGTTTCTCTCACTTTTCCCAGTGAAAAAATCGTATAAATATGGTTTAAAAGGGTGTAATCGACGCCAAATGGATTTTTTTTTTTGTTTCTTTTCACCTAATTTGCCCCCTATCTTCACCCACATAAAAATCCCCAAAAGCAATCGATATAAATTCATAAGTACTATAAATAAGGATTATTTCAAAACAAAATTTTTGAAAATCCGCTTATAATTCTTGCTTGCTTGCTTGAAAACTTGATTGCTTGGCGGCCATCTTTGATCCGCCATTTTGGAATGAAGCCCGCTGGGGATTTCAGGGGACTTTTCAGGGTTGATTATAGACATCATAGAGAGCTTATTCTGAAATTTTCAGTGCGTTCTTATATTATTCTTGTTATTCTTGAGTTCTTATATTATTCTAGTGAAGTCTATATTATTCCAAACCTGTAGGCTGCACTACTGGGAAAATCCCATTTTCCCAATTTGTTTTTTCAGATAGCGTGAGAACTATTGATCTCACAAACTTGGTTCAGGGCTTAAATTAAAGCTAAATAAGTGCCCTATAAGGTTATAGCCATTAATTTCCTTTTGTATGGGTAATATAGCCAATAAATTGCTTTAAAAACGACTTTTTCTCAAATTTTCGAATTTTGAGAAACATTTCTCCATTTTGAATAGATGTAACTTGGGATCAATTGGACTTATAAACATGGGAATGGTCTTAAATTGTTGCAAATTTTATCTACTTTAAAATAGATAATTAAAACGTTTTCGTGGGGATGCATTTTGTAAGAGTAATTAGCCAAAAACTGAAAAATTAGACTTTCAAACACCCTCCCTCCCTCCGGCATAAGGGGCTACGGGCGGGGACTTTCTTGAAGCAAATTTAATCAGCTTTTATTTTGTTTAGAGTGGTCTTGTCTTTCATGTTTTACGACTTTTTTTCTCTTTTACTGTACCTACAAACCTGTAGGCTGCACTACTGGGAAAATCCCATTTTCCCAATAGAATTGGTTTTTTTTAAGATAGCGTGAGAACTATTGATCTCACAAACTTGGTTCAGGGCTTAAATTAAAGCAGAATAAGTGCCTTATATGATTATAGCCTTTAATTTCCTTTTAAATTGGTAATATAGCCAATAAATTGCTTTAAAAACGACTTTTTCTCAAATTTTCGAATTTTGGGAAAAATTTCTCAATTTTGAAGAGATGTAACTTGGAATCAATTGGACGTATAAACATGGAAATGCTCTTAAATTGTTTAAAATTTTATCGACTTTAAAAGAGATAATTGAAACGTTTTCATGGGGATGCATTTTGTAAGAGTAATTAGCCAAAAACTGAAAAATGAGACTTTCAAACACCCCCCCTCACTTTGGCGGCAGGGCTACGGGCGGGGACTTTTGATATGTTCACCTCCTAACTAGTCCAAACAAAGTTCCGAAGTCAAAAATTGTGCTCCAAGAATTTCCCTCTATACCTTTTTTTGAGCATTCGTTGCCTGGACTAATATTATTTTTATATTATTGTCTTTTTGTCTAATGAATTGTTACAAAGGTTACAACAATCATTTACTGACAATCTATTGTTCTAAAATAGTTTAAACAATGAAAATTTTCAACAATAAATAAATCTTTTAGAGAATTTTCTCTTTAGTGCCTACTTAGAAATAAAAATGCGTACCAAAATTGAGGCTAATCCTAAATGATACCCAAAATCCATGTAAGTTAAGCAATATGTTTTCCCCCTTCTGCTTTGTTTTATGGTAAGTTATGCCAGTTAGCTAGCTAGTTCTGTAGAAGTAGAATTTTGATAATGGTTTCCATAATGTTTTTTCCTATTCTTGCCTTAATTTTTCTTTATTGTTTGATTATTGTACAAATAATATATAGTTTATAATCATTCAAGTACAGTCATAACTTCGTAATTTGTTAATTTTTAGTAATTCTGTAATCCCTCTTGTTAAAATTTTCAAAATCCTTTTGAAGTCAAAATGGTCAAATTTTTGGTGTTGCCATGAGTGCAAATTAACATATTTTGATTGTATAGTTGGCCAATTTTGGAAATATTTCTAATATTGAGAACTTAAAATCAACTTGTATTTTTCAGGTATCATATTTTTAATTTGATGCAAAGTGGATGACTTTTAAAGTGGTTCTAAGACTTCCTAATTTAATTTTAATATTTCAATAGTGAGAAATAACAATATATTTTATATCATTTTAAAAACAATGTTCATGATTTCTTAATTTTTTTTACATTTTATTTACTAGTAGAGCTTAAAATTCCCTGTACCAAATTACATCGATATTTAATTTGCGTAAAATTTTATACATGGAATTCCTCTAAATTTTAGTTATTCCATGTTGGCTGTCATGAATGTATATTTTCAGCTTGTATAAAAACATATAAAATTTTCTGCTATAACTGACGGTAACGAAGGTTCTTCACTTTGTAATTTTCAGAAACTGCCAAGAGTAAAGCTGGAATCTGCAGGTGCTGAAGAAGTTGATGGATTATGTTCAGTAAGTAATATAAATTTCTGGAATTAAAATGTTATGTAAAATGGGGGAAGGTAGACTGTATTAAATTTCCGGTGCTATTCTACAACCGGGTGCCACTATTGTTGACCATTATAATCCACTATCCAGTATAACAAACAAAAAAACAAGTGGCACCCTTTTGTATAATGAAATAATAATAACTTTAATTTTTCCATCATAACTTTTTGTGAAAGGTTCTAGGGGGGTAAATACTGGTTCTTCTGTACAGGGAAGGAGGGAAGTGGAGAGGTTAATTTCCTTCCTGTGCAGCTATTTCGTTTTGATAAATTAAAAAAAAAAAAAAAACAGTTTAAAAAATGCAAAAATATGTACATGACTTGTCCAAGGGCAGCACCCGAGCAGACTGATGTTAATCAAAGTTTTATTTTGTAAAAGGTCTTCGTTCAAATATTTGCGGAATGTTCTTTATTTTGGTGTTATGTGTTTTCAATTTATTTTTTAACGAGATTTCCTTTAAATCATGAGTTGAGTGGATAGTTGTAGAATATTAATTATTGTTTAAGAAAATAGCCTCAATTGATTTTAAAGATTAGGAAACTTTATTTCAACTAGCAAACTCTTCCTAAAAAGAGGGTTTAGATTTAAATGTCTAAATCCTGCATAATCACTCAAACTTTTTTTATTGTTGCGTTCCCCTTCAAGGAATTGAGAACAATGGAATCAACAATCATTTACAAACAATGTCATATTCTAAAACAAATTTAAACAATGATAGCTTTCAACAATTAAAATTCTTTTGAAAATTATTTTCTTGATCTAGTCTAGTATAGGGTTTTAAATAAAATCATCTTTGTTCGAAATCAAGGTTTTAATTCTAGTGGTTCCCTAACTACACCCAGTGGGTTTTCCATCTGCATTATTTTACGGTGAGTTTTGTCAATTGCGAGTTCATTAAAGATTAATTTGGATTATTCAAAACTTTACTTATAATACTTAACGTTAGGTTCCCCCTGATTAGTCTTTTGAGTTATGATATCTATTGAACAAATTTACTGTTAAGTTAATGTAATACAGTTTAACCAAGCTTTGTTATTTCCCCAGATATATTATTTCGTTACTCCCACTGCTGATTGTACCAATGAATTTTTTTAAGAATTTTGTTGTTGCAATCATTGTAGCTATTTTTACTAGGGATCGACCGATGCATCGGTTTGGCCGATGCGTCGGCGCCGATTGTTTAAAAAAATAGCCATCGGCCTTGGCATCGGCGGCCGATGTTAACTTTTGAAACAATCGGCCCATCTGCTGAAAAAAACATAAATGCTGATGTTTGGCCGATGTTTTTTGTAAAAAAAAACGAAAAATATAAGCGCGATCCTGCTCCAAATTTAGTTATAGAAATTAGACCTGAATGTTATAAAATGGGTAATTTTGGCCAGAAACTAATATTTTCCCAGTATTTGAATTTTGAAGGTAACTATCCTATTGAATTTCCCAATTTTAGTCCATTTTATGAGATTATCGGGCGTTTTTTATAAAGCTTTTTAGATTTTTCCCGCGAGTCTTAGGCAAGCCTTCCCAATGAAGCAAGTCAAGGGGGTTAGGGATTCAAAGCCCTTGTCAACCCCCTTGGAAATGATCAACTTACTATGAGCGATCCTCTCTGCGTGTAACCCAAAGGGTCCCAAAATGTGTCGAAGCGCTACTTTTAAGGGTAAAAATTTCAAAACTTTTCGGGGGAGGACCCAAACCTCCCCTCAAAATTTTAAAATCCATAATGTACGGTTTTTCCATGAAAATTTTTTTGTGACTTAGAAGGAAAGGTCTTCTTTGATATAACCTAAAGGGTCTAAGAATGAAGTTAAAACACCACTTTTAGGGACAAAATTTCAAACTTTTTTCTGCAGTAGGAACCCAAAACCCCCTCAAAACTTCACCGATTATTATACTAGTAACGGACCTCTTATCCGTAAAGCTCGGGACCGGCATCATCTCGGATTTCCGTATTTTACGGATTTTTGAACATTTTCCCGAAAACCGGGGTAAAACTGGTTTTCCAGCCGCAAAACACCGCATTAACAGAATTGCGTGTGTATCGTTACGAAAATACGCAGATCTGCGGAGCCGCGCAAGAAAAGAAAAACCATCTCCCAATCTCGCGCGCGCGCGCGGCTTCGGCATCATCCCCTCCCCCTCCCTCCCGAACCGAACATTTCCCCTTCTTAAAAGCCGAGGAGAAATAAACAATCCTCCCGATCGTCTGCTGCCTCGTAGTTAACTCATTCACATGTCACATCGCTGAAAATTAAATTTTAATCGTATTGCAACGGGAACAAAACGAAACCGAAACTAAAAATCAGCTCTACTGCATGAAAACGATTCATTCGGCACCGGCTTTACCTCTTTCAATCGCAATATTCCTAGAACACAACCCGTAGAAAAATGCATCCGATTGGTCCCTTTCAAATTGCTCTCCTCTCCCTCCCACTGATATGAAACAATACTCCGTCCGCATTCCGAGAATCGGTCTCAGCGCTCCTTCTGCTCTACAAAGGGCGGGAGTGGATCGCGGAAACGGGAGGGGTAGCGGACACGGAGTACATCGGGATAGAGTGCCTGTACATCGGGACACGCTGAATCCCTTCGGATTCGGATCTTTAAAAAAGAAAACTGATTTTGGAAAACCTTACGGATTTTTGAACAGTACGGATTTTCGGGACACGGATAAGAGGTCCGTTACTATATTGTTTCTCCTTGAAAATTCTGCCGCTTACAATGAGCAGTTACTCTTTGGTTGTAAAGGGTCTAAAATGAGCTGACACTCTATTTTGAGGGCAAAATTTTCATAATTTTTCAGGGGGGAACCACCCAGACCCCCCCAAATTTTACTTTAGATTCACATTGTTTCCAAAACTTTTGCGATTTAGTTCACCAAAATTTAAATTCTATGTGTAAGTCATCATAACGTATCAAAGTGCTCGTAAGGAGGTACCTCATCAGAAAAAATGTTGAATCCCTCCTCCCCCGAAACAAAAGTCTTGTTAAGGCCCCGAAGTCAGTTACTTTTCAATTGCAATTGGATTTTTAATTACCACACACCCTCGAAGATTAGTATTTAAATAAAAATTAATTATTTATATTTATGATATAAAAGTGCCTTTTTATAAATTTTACTTCAGAGGTGATAATTTTTAATTTATTGGAACATTCATGTGTATAAAAATAAAAAAAATAATTCAGATTCAAAGTAAAAAAAAAATAATCAGTTTTAGAAGCAAAAAAAATTATTTCCGATTCTAAGACAGATTTTACCTTTTCTGACGAAAAGTAAAAATTTCAAATTGTTTAATGCAATTTTTACCATCGACCTTTAACATTGGCCATTTAAGAACCATCGGCCTGCCGATGGAATTTATCAAACAATTGACATAGGCCCATCGTCCAAAAAAATGCCATCGGTCGATCCCTAATTTTTACCTCATAGCAGTTATTATTTTTTACAATAAGTTTAATACTTAGTGTGATATTAAAAAAACTCTGTTCTTTGTTTCGTCAAATTCGCCATGCTGTTTCGCCATCAAAAAATTTATTTTATTTTCAAAAATTACAATCAAATAAAATAAACATAACTATGACAACCATTAATATTTGTCATTCAAAATAGATTCACAATATTTAACGTGACAGTTAACAGAATTTAACATTTTTTAAGTTCATACAAGGTTGAAATTTGATATGAAAATGATGGTTTTAGAGGTTTCTAAATCTAAATGAATATAAATCATCGAAATATTACCATTTAGTAAGAAATTTCCTTAAAGGTAGTTTTGGATATAGGGGGTAATGACATTTTTCTATTTATCATTTTGTTTTAATAATTTGTTTATAGTATACAGATATAGGCCTTATCTTAAAGATCTCATTTAGATGAAAATTCTCTGAACCAAAGTACAACAGTATTTAATTTTTGTTGAATTTTAACACATTTATTTTTTTTTATTTTATTTCCAATAGCAGAGCACAACACACACTATGACCGGGGTCATCGCTCCAGACATGCCGAAATCAGTACTTACTTCTTGTTACCCAGTGGGCACCTGTGGACCGAAGCCACGGAGGTGAAGTATTGTTGCCCACGCCACACACACACACACTCGCAGGCACAACCCCTTTTTACAGGGGGGCCACATTCATTCATTCATCACACACAAGGACAGAAACTAATATCCATGCCAAACGGGGATTCAAACCCCAGACGTACGGCTTCGCAGTCAGATGCTCCAAAGTCCAGTACGTCGGCAATTTTAACACACAGGAGGTTTCTAAATTTGTGCTATTCAATATTGGTAGTCAGGTCGTAATTCCTTTTGGTTTGTTTTTGTTTGAATTAGAAAAAAAAAGTTGTACCATTAAGCTTAACAATGGTTAGTCATTTATAATTACTTTTGTAAAATTTTCAGAAACTTAAAGAGAAGCTGGTAGCTGCAGTGCTATAAGCTGGTGGATTATATGTGAAGTAAGTAATATCATTTTCTGATATTAAATAGGTATTGTTAATTTTTATTTAATTTTATTAAATTAATTTCATTCAATATTTATGTAATTTATTAAGTAATGAAAATGTATTAAAATCCCATAATGAGGTGGGATAACTTATACAAAATGGGGTTCTAAAATTGAACCGGGTAGGGAGGAAATAGAGAAAAGAAGGAATGTAGAGGGGGTGAAGGGAAAGAGTGTAGGGCTGGGAAAAATGTGGATGGGAAAGAAGGGAATAAAGATGGAGGGAGAGCAAAGAAGGTAGGAGAGTAGAGAAGAATAGGAGAAAGTGGAAAAGGTATAGAAAGATAGGGAAGAATTGGAGGGAAAGGTGAGAGGGAGAAGATGGAGGATATGAGGTAGAGTTGTGAGGAAGAGAGAAAAGATTTACAGGGTGTCTCAAGAAAGACTGACCCGTTTTAAAAATTTTTAATTAAAAAACTAAATAAGATAAAAATACGCGTTTTTTTGCATCCTATATCTGAAGACCAAAGAATTTTATGACAAAAATTTTCGTAAATCATTGTTCCCAAATCCCCCGACAGGGTTTAACCCTATGTAGACGGTTCGGCCGTTTTACGGCCCAAACACCAACCTCCTTTAACAGCGGGAAAAAATCCTGCTTTGCCTTCCCCCCGCGCTCCGAGAGAATGTCGTTTCGTTATCTCAGTGGGCAGTGGGGTGGGGAGTCGCTTTCGCCCGGCGCGGAAGTGTCCATTTTCGAGATTTGACTGATTACGGGTGTGGGGCCCGAAAATTTGTATTTTCTCACAGCTCTTTCAAGGGAATCTTCTCGATGAAGAAATAATATTTATTAACAAAATTAATCATATAATTGACATCATGGTATTTTGGGATACTTAATAAAATATGTGTTGTGTTTTTTAAATTACCAAGATTGTTTTTTGTATCTCAATATAAATATTTGTTTTGATCAGAATTTATTTCCAAAATATGACCTCCTGGAACTAAAATGTCATTGTACATCAGGGACATAAAGATTTAATATTGTCAAATATTATGGATGATTCAGAATATTTTAGGCTTTTGGAAATTTCTAGCGTTTTAGTGTAGTATAGATCTTTTATACATCTTTCAATGCAGAAAATCCATACTCACAGAACTATTAAGATAAACAAAAGGCAAGAGAAATAGCTTTCATACAGATTTTCGGACGGTTTATATTATTTTTATGACAAAGGAAAACACTTCTAAAGCGTTTTTGTAAAGGATAAACGTTAAAATTTATCTTATATCAAAGAACTGATCTGATATCTAATTCGGAGTATTTTGAAAATGGACATCTTGCAATCGTCTCTATTCAATAATTACGAACAGATTCGTATTCGTACATGTGCATCGAATGCATTAATTTTTGAAAGAGAATTTTGGCCATAGGTATGCACCAATCTTGTCTAATAGGACGATATTCTCAGATGAGTGTAGAAGACCTAAATTCAAAGATTTCAATACTTCAATTAAGTCCGTAAGAAGAATACTAATTGATAGGATTTAATTAATCCAATATCTCAATCGAATATTATTCTAATAGAAAAGTAAACTGTTCAAAGCACAAGGAGAAAATGCATTTTATAGGGGGATTTTTACGGTGTAACAGCCTATCTAAGAGGCTAAACTACAAAATTTTTCAGTCGGAGCATATCAATGAATAGTTGATAGGATTTTATTAATCCAGCATCTCAATCGCGAATATTATGCTGATAGAAAAGTAAACTGTTGAAAGCACAATGAGAAAATGCGTTTATTGGGGATTTGTATGGTGTGAGAGCCTGTCTAAGAGGCTATACTACACAATTTTTAATATTACCCAACCCAGACATTTTGAGTAAATTAAATAACATCCATTTATTCGTCAAAGCAAGTTGTTTTGGGGATTTTTTACGGTGTAACAGCCTATATCTAAGAGGCTAAACTACAAAATTCTTCAGTCGGAGCCCATTGAATAATTGATAGAATTTAATTAATCCAGCATCTCAATCGAATATTATGCTGATAGAAAAGTAAAATGTTGAAAGCACAATGAGAAATGCGTTTATTGGGGGAATTTTATGGTGTAAGAGCCAGTCTAAGAGACTAAACTACAGAATTCTTCAGTCGGAGCATACCAATGAATAATTGATAGGATTTAATTAATCCAGCATCTCAATCGAATATTATGCTAATAGAAAAGAGTATAAATGTTCTCTTATTTTAAGTATCCTTAACTCAACTAATCATAATTATGAAACTTCTTTAATTTTTTTCAAGATTTCAACCCTTACTTTGTAAATTACAAACCCTGATGATTATTCACAGGTTTTATTTTAATTTTTTTAATTAATAGAAGTAATCTTTTTATGAATGTCACATTTATCTCTAACGCATCAAACTATTTTTCCTGTAGAAAATAAAATTTATGTTCTAAAACATAATTTAAGAAAATTCTATAAATTGAGATGTTATTTACTGTTGCCATTTTTTGACTTCAATGATAAATTTCTTAATATTTCGAAATTAAAGGTAATTTGAGATTATTCGTTATTCATAAAATCAAACTAAGTAAAGCAAAAAAAAAACATCGCAAGACAACACAGCAGTCCAGAGGTCCAGAGGCAAGAGAGCCTGGTGAAGGGAGCCGACATTCCTAGAACAAGATCCGTCTCTCCTTGGAGGGGAGATAAAAAACCCATTAACTGTCGGGGGCTCCCGCCCCCCATGACAACTTTTTCCGTTCTGAGGGGGAAGGAAATAGCCGGCCGACGGCTCTCGCTGTTTGTCGAAGATTTGGGTTTTGGAGAGCCGTCGTTAAAGAGTTAAAAGTATCAATCTTCCCATAGGAGATAATGTGAAATAGTGCTGCTACCTGTCGGGGGATTTTTGAACTATGATTTACGTAAATTTGTGTTATAAAATTATTTGGTCTTGAGAGCAGGATGGAAAAAAACCGTGTACTTATATCTTTTTTAGTTATTGATTTTTAAAATGTAATGTGGTCAGTCTTTTTTGGGACACCCTGTAGTAGGGTGAGTGGAAGAAAAGGGAGAATAGGTCAAAGGAAGGGTTAGTGTAGAAGGAAAATAAAAGAAAAAAAGATGGTTTAGTGGGGAGGATATAAGTTAGAAGGAGGAGAGTTGAAGGAAGAATAGGGAAGGGAGAGTTACAGAATTTAGGGATAGGATATAATGTAGGAAGAATAGGGAGCAAGTGTAGAAGGAATGATAGATTATTGGGGGGGACAAGAGGGTTAGTTGTAGGGGGAAATAGGTTGAAGGGGAAGAGCTATAGGTCGATGGGTGAGCTATTTCACAAAATGTGTAATGTGTAAGAGGAGATGGACAGTGGGGCAAGTAAAGAGTGAATAGGGAGAAGGACAGTGTAATAGTGTGTAAGGGAGAGTATATAGGGACAGACAGAATGAAAGGAAATAAGCAGTGTTATGAAAAAAAGTGTAGGGGAAAAAGTAAATAAATGATGGGTGAAAAGATAGACTGTGGGGAGTAAGGATAGTGCAGTGTAGACAAGGCTAGAGTGCAGGTGAAAAATAAGTGTAGGGAAGAAAAATTATAGATTAAGGGGGAAAAGGATAGTACTGGTGGGAAAAGGGACGCTGTAGAGAGAAAGGGGCCAGAAGAGGGAGAGAGTGGAGGACATGCAGACAGATGGAATAGAATACAGAGGGGTGACAGTACATAAAGAGGGACAATGAGAGAGAGGATATAGAGGGAGTGAAGAGATGGAGAGAGAACAGTGTAGATTTCATAGAAAGAGGTATAGAGTGAAAAAAAAAAAGGAAAAAGTGGGTGGAGAAAGTTTAGAGTTCATAGAGACAGATAAGGAGGTAGATAATAGTGTACAGGGAGGGGAAATAGAGCAGAGAGAGGGGGAGAGTGCAGCGGAATAGAAAGAAATGTGTGCAGGTATATAGGAATGTTGAGGGGAGAGTGTATTATATGGAGTGAGTATAGAGAGGGGGTAGTGTAGAGTGGGAAGGGAAAGGGGAGATTGTATAGAAGGCTATGGAGGGAGAATATATTGTGCTAGTTAGAGGGCCAGTGTGGAGTAGAGAGTAATTGGTGTAGAGTGCATAGATGCTTGTATTCTACACAATTGAGTTAACCGCGTGGTAATTGAAACCCTGTGAGACAGAGTTTCAGACAGAGTGAAAAATCGATATTCTACTTCCTATATTCAACTGAGTTTCACTTACTCTGGTGGTAACTTGTGCGACCACATGCGATTGGCTACTCAGCCAAGTGACGTAACAAACAAGATCAGATCTGTTCCAAGCGCGGCAGCGGACATTTTAAAAATTGTTCAAAATCAAAATAAAGAATGGCTAGCAACAACGTACAGAAAAGAAAGCAAATCGGAAAATCTTTAAGGATTATGAGCGACCTTTTTTGATTGAATGTGTCGACAGATGGAAGAATGTTGAATCTTTCAAATCGCCTGGCTGGAAAAGCCTAGAAGGATCTTCAACTTTGAAAATTCGTAGGTCCCGAACGGAGCGAAATAAAATTACGAAACAAGTCTCTAAAAATAGCTTGGTTACCATATAATAGCAAATTAAAAGGAATAATTCGTACAAATTCGTTAACTATTCAAAAAATGAGATTTAAATAGTCTAAGGACGAAAGAGCGAACTGTGCTGCCATCTATCAAATAAAATACGAACATGATTGTCAACCTATTTTTTGGAAAACCTAATTGGCATTTCTTTAATAATTATCGTAACGACTCCATTTTTGGATAAATATTGCATCATTGAACCCTCTTTAAGGGGGAATAGTCGAAAACTCGAAAAAGATTCTTAAAGAGAACTGAGTTGAGTAATACACTGAGTTCGACTTACCACCCAAATTTGTAGGGTTACATTTTACTACATGAAACATGGTCTTATGGAGGAGTAGAATACGAAAATGTCCAAAAAACAGGGTAACTCACATGGTAATGAGTTACGACGTTTGTGTAGAATACAAGCAAGAGAGGGGTAGCGAGTGAGAGTATATTTTGCTGTGATAGAAGTTTAGAGTGTAGGAAGAAAGGGGAGAAAATACAGAAGGGGTGTATGGTAGAGGGAATAGGGTGCTATGATAGGGGAGAATGGATATATAGCTTTGAGAAAGAGATTTGAAGAGGTGGCATAGTTAGGGGAAGAGAGTGTCTCGGGATAGAGTATAGAGAGGGTATAGTATGCCCAGAGACTGCAGGGAGTGGGTAAGTAGAGCATAAAAGGTGGTTATAGAGAGTTGATAGAATATTTTTGAGAAAGAATTTTATTGAGTATTTGCATTGAGAGGTGAAAAACAGTGTGCGTTAAGGGGGTATTGAGTGGGTATAAAAAGAACGAGTGGGGCGGAGCAGTGGCGGATTTCCAAATGTGCCGCCTATAGGCTGAACCAAAAATTGCCGCCTATACACTGTAAAAAATTCCCGTAAAATTTACAATTTAACTGGCAGCTGGGTTGGTTGTGAAAAACAGTAAAAATTACGAAGTAAATCCGTAAAAACAACGGCGTTTTTCCATTTTAATCCATGTTTTTTGTTTTACAAGGTAAAACGCCACGCCGTTGTTTGTACGGATTTACTTCGTAATTTTTAAAGTCAAGGGGGATATTTGTGGGAGTACCTAGGTCGTTTGGACCTTCAAACTCCGGTATAACAAGCCTCACTGGGTGAGGCTTGAGCTGAGCTGTACAGAACGTGTGACTTGAAAGTCACGGTCAGCTGAGGAGTGGCTAGCTTGATGCTAACCCCCCTCTTGATTTCCCCAAGTGACCTTGGTACTCATTTTATCGACCCCGGAGTGATGAAGGGCTGAGTCTGCCGTGCCCGTGGACCGGGATTTGAACCCCGGGCCTGTGGTGTGGGAGCGCGCAGGGCCGCCGAGAGCCAAGTCGCACCCCGCGGGTACAAGGTTGAAAAGCGGGCCCCTAATGACATATTCTCATTTCGAGGTAGGGGGCGAAATTTTCTGAAGTACCTCCACCCATGCATTCAAAGGCTTAATGTAATTTTTAGAATATTTCTAGGCAAGATCTGAATTTCACTCAACTTAAAAGTATCGTTTTCTTGATAATATGATGAGTAACAAGTATTAAAGGGGGTCTGGGGGTCTTCCCCCAGAAAGTTTTTGAAAATATGCCCTAGAAAACTGGGAATTTACTCATTTTTGGACCTTTATGTGAACAAATTAATTTCCAAAATATTCAAAATGATATCCGTCTTAGTACTCAATGTGAAAAGCTTTGGGTACCGGGCCCCCTACCGGCCCGGGCCCGGGGGTATCGTAGCCCCTCGTCCCCACTCTCTCGTCAGGCCTGGGAGCGCGAAGCGCTTCCTCTACGCCACCGGGCTGCTACGTAATTTTTACGGTTTTACACAACCAACCCAGCTGCCAGTTTAAAACCGTAAATTTTACGGGATTTTTTTTACAGTGTGCACATAATGTCAAAATTTTACAATGTTAGCTGCAAGTAAAAATGGGGGTCTGTGGGTCAGCTCCAGAATTTTTTTTTTAATTGGCCTATAAAAGTATCAATTTAGTTCATTTTGAAACCCTTTGGGTAACATTTGAAGAGATTCCTTGTAAACCGCACAATTTTCAAGTGAGAAAAATTATAAATAGACGTCAAAATTTCGAGGGGGCTGGGGGTCCTCCCCCAAGAAAATTTTTTAAATTTTCCCCTTTAAACTAGTTTTTTATCTCATTTGAAACCACTTTTGGGAACACGCAAAGGGAACCGTTTCTTGTAAGCGGCAGAATTTTCAAAGGAAAAACACTGTATAACAAACTTCCAAATTGTAGATGGAGTTTGGGGATTCTTCCTCAGATAAAAATTTTGAAATTTGATCCTCAAAATAGTGTTTTAATTCCTTTTGAGACTTTTTGAAGTCTTTCTTTTGACTTTTTTCCATGACAATTTTTTAAATGTTCCGCGGGCTGAAACAAATGGAGAGGCGGGCTGGAGGTTGCCCATATGTGATCTAAAAAAGCATTGAATAATAGATTTATCACTTTACTGAATCAAACTACTCAAAACTAGTGGGTGGGGGTTGGGATTGTGGTTTTCTGAAAAGAGCGTTCTCCGTCAATCCAGTGCTTGGTTGGTTGGGTTTACATATATTTTCCGGTATGTGTGCTTGATCTCAAGGATCCGCTTATACACCTTCGTCAAGTAAGACAGGCACAACAGAATTTTTACTGACACAAAGAAGGAAATTACACCCAGGGGCGAGGTCAAAATCGAACTGACGACGGAGCAGTGCGCAGACTGCTGGCGTGAAAGGCAGTGAGCAAACCAAACCGGCCATCCGTCCCCCCCCCCCAGTAATTGTGTTTCATTTCTCTTCTCCTTTTTTTTGCGGAAAAAAATTCCACCGTTAAAAATTTGCCGCCGTAGGCTTCAGCCTAGCTAGCCTATTTAGAAATCCGCTACTGGGGCGGAGTGCATAGAGAGCGATAGGGAGTAAGGGTATATTGTGCTGTGATAGAGGGCTAGAGTTAAAGGAGAAAGGGTAGATTGCATCAAAGAGTGAGTATATTCCATTGAGAGGACAGAGAAAATATAGTGTTGGGGAAAGTGTGCAAGAGAGTATAGTATGCAAGCAATGGGTACATTGTGCAGAGAGAGGAGGGAAGAGTAAAGGGGAAGGGGGTACAGAGTCTGAGGGGCATGGAGTAAGGATATAATGTGGTGTGATAGAGGTGGGGGAGAAGGAATGGTATTAAGGGATAGATTGCTTGAGATTGTAGAGAGAGATGATGGACAGGGTGCTGGGAGAGGGTAGATTTTATTGAGGTTAGAGTGCGAGGGGGTATAGAGTGTATACTATGCAGTCATTGGGTATAGAGAGCAGAAAGAGGAGTAAAAGGGCAAGGGGGTAAAGAGTCTGAGGGGTAGGGGTAAGGATATAATGTGGTGTGATAGAAGTAAGGGAGAAGGAATGAAGTTGAGGGAAAGATAGCTTTAGTGTATAGAGATGATGGGCAGGGTGCTGGGAGAGGGTAGATTTTATTGAGGTTAGAGTGCAAGGAGGGGGTATAGAATGTACTATGCAGGCATTGGGTATAGAGAGCAGAAAGAGGAGTAAAGGGGCAAGGGGGTAAAGAATCTGAGGGGTAGGGGTAAGGATATAATGTGGTGTGATAGAAGTGAGGGAGAAGGAATGAAGTTGAGGGAAAGATAGCTTTAGTGTATAGAGATGATGGACAGGGTGCTGGGAGAGGGTAGATTTTATTGAGGTTAGAGTGCAAGGAGGGGGTATAGAGTGTATACTATGCAGGCATTGGGTATAGAGAGCAGAAAGAGGAGTAAAAGGGCAAGGGGGTAAAGAGTCTGAGGGGTAGGGGTAAGGATATAATGTGGTGTGATAGAAGTAAGGGAGAAGGAATGAAGTTGAGGGAAAGATAGCTTTAGTGTATAGAGATGATGGGCAGGGTGCTGGGAGAGGGTAGATTTTATTGAGGTTAGAGTGCAAGGAGGGGGTATAGAGTGTACTATGCAGGCATTGGGTATAGAGAGCAGAAAGAGGAGTAAAGGGGCAAGGGGGTAAAGAATCTGAGGGGTAGGGGTAAGGATATAATGTGGTGTGATAGAAGTAAGGGAGAAGGAATGAAGTTGAGGGAAAGATAGCTTTAGTGTATAGAGATGATGGACAGGGTGCTGGGAGAGGGTAAATTTTATTGAGGTTAGAGTGCAAGGAGGGGGTATAGAGTGTATAATATGCAGGCATTGGGTATAGAGAGCAGAAAGAGGAGTAAAGGGGCAAGGGGGAAAGAGTCTGAGGGGTAGGGGTAAGGATATAATGTGGTGTGATAGAAGTAAGGGAGAAGGAATGAAGTTGAGGGAAAGATAGCTTTAGTGTATAGAGATGATGGGCAGGGTGCTGGGAGAGGGTAGATTTTATTGAGGTTAGAGTGCAAGGAGGGGGTATAGAATGTACTATGCAGGCATTGGGTATAGAGAGCAGAAAGAGGAGTAAAGGGGCAAGGGGGTAAAGAATCTGAGGGGTAGGGGTAAGGATATAATGTGGTGTGATAGAAGTGAGGGAGAAGGAATGAAGTTGAGGGAAAGATAGCTTTAGTGTATAGAGATGATGGACAGGGTGCTGGGAGAGGGTAGATTTTATTGAGGTTAGAGTGCAAGGAGGGGGTATAGAATGTACTATGCAGGCATTGGGTATAGAGAGCAGAAAGAGGAGTAAAGGGGCAAGGGGGTAAAGAATCTGAGGGGTAGGGGTAAGGATATAATGTGGTGTGATAGAAGTGAGGGAGAAGGAATGAAGTTGAGGGAAAGATAGCTTTAGTGTATAGAGATGATGGACAGGGTGCTGGGAGAGGGTAGATTTTATTGAGGTTAGAGTGCAAGGAGGGGGTATAGAGTGTATACTATGCAGGCATTGGGTATAGAGAGCAGAAAGAGGAGTAAAAGGGCAAGGGGGTAAAGAGTCTGAGGGGTAGGGGTAAGGATATAATGTGGTGTGATAGAAGTAAGGGAGAAGGAATGAAGTTAAGGGAAAGATAGCTTTAGTGTATAGAGATGATGGGCAGGGTGCTGGGAGAGGGTAGATTTTATTGAGGTTAAAGTGCAAAGAGGGGGTATAGAGTGTACTATGCAGGCATTGGGTATAGAGAGCAGAAAGAGGAGTAAAGGGGCAAGGGGGTAAAGAATCTGAGGGGTAGGGGTAAGGATATAATGTGGTGTGATAGAAGTAAGGGAGAAGGAATGAAGTTGAGGGAAAGATAGCTTTAGTGTATAGAGATGATGGACAGGGTGCTGGGAGAGGGTAAATTTTATTGAGGTTAGAGTGCAAGGAGGGGGTATAGAGTGTATAATATGCAGGCATTGGGTATAGAGAGCAGAAAGAGGAGTAAAGGGGCAAGGGGGAAAGAGTCTGAGGGGTAGGGGTAAGGATATAATGTGGTGTGATAGAAGTAAGGGAGAAGGAATGAAGTTGAGGGAAAGATAGCTTTAGTGTATAGAGATGATGGACAGGGTGCTGGGAGAGGGTAGATTTTATTGAGGTTAGAGTGCAAGGAGGGGATATAGAGTGTATACTATGCAGGCATTGGGTATAGAGAGCAGAAAGAGGAGTAAAGGGGCAAGGGGGTAAAGAGTCTGAGGGGTAGGGGTAAGGATAAAATGTGGTGTGATAGAAGTAAGGGAGAAGGAATGAAGTTGAGGGAAAGATAGCTTTAGTGTATAGAGATGATGGACAGGGTGCATGGAGAGGGTAGATTTTATTGAGGTTAGAGTGCATGGAGGGGGTATAGAGTGTATACTATGCAGGCATTGGGTATAGAGAGCAGAAGGAGGAGGGAAGGGGCAAGGGGGTAAAGAGTCTGAGGGGTAGGGGTAAGGATATAATGTGGTGTGATAGAAGGGAGAAGGAATGAAGTTGAGGGAAAGATAGCTTTAGTGTAGGGCTGCCCAACCTCCGGCCCGCGGGCCAGATCCGGCCCCCGAGCCCCTTGAATCCGGCCCGCTAATGAAATTAGAACAACACCTTTTATTACTTTATTTTCCGGCGAAATTTAGTTCGCGGAAAAAGTCGGAAAGATCGCGATTTTCGCGCCAGTTTCGTTTTGCGTGCGGAGTGTCCCGTTCCTCCCGCGACTGCTTTCTCGGTCGGCCGCGGGCGCCAAGTTGGAAGACGGCTTCCTGTGTTGCTATTGCGATGTAGAAAAAACAACTTTATAGTTGTCAGAAGCAGCCTACAAGTCAGGTGTTCGGGATCACGTTCTCCGGAAAAAGTCGAAAAATAGCGATTTTTTGCGAAAGTTCCGTTTTTTGGGCGCCTAGTTGCAGTTGGCTTCTCGTTGTAATTGCGATGTAGAAAAAACTTTTGCGGAGCCTATCTAGTGTGAAACCTCTCAGATCGCCTTTTTGTTGAATTTAGTCAGATCTATAAGGAGGGAGCCAGGAGACTTCCCCCCTCAAAAAAAATCTGACTAGGTGTTCAAAACAAGTTAAAACCCTATTTTTTAGGGTCAAATTTCCAAAAATTTCGGGGTGAGACCCCCAGACCCCCTTTTGTATTTGGAACTCTCTTTTTCACAACTTTTTTTACATTAAGTTTATCGAAATGAAAATCTTGTATAAAAATTTCACCCCCAGAAAAAGGCATCAGTTAGCGCTTTTGCTTTTCTAATGTAATTTCATTTCTGGCCCTCCATACCTCATCAAATACCCTGAGTGGCCCTCCTCCAAAAAAGGTTGGGCACCCCTACTTTAGTGTATAGAGATGATGGACAGGGTGCTGGGAGAGGGTAGATTTTATTGAGGTAAGAGTGCAAGGAGGGGGTATAGAGTGTATACTATGAAGGCATTGGGTAAAGAGAGCAGAAAGAGGAGGGAAGAGGCAAGAGTGTAAAGAGTCTGAGGGGTAGGGGTAAGGATTAGTGTTGCAAAGGCTGGAAAAAACCCGGTTTAAACCCGGGAATAAACTGGGTTTTTTGGAAAGGGAATTTTGAAAATTTCCGGGATTTTTCGGGAATTTTGACCTTTGACACAGGAGAAGGAAAAAACATCTAATCTCGATTAAGAAATCTTATTTATGTTGAAATTAATAAGTAATAATTACATAATTAATAATAAGACAAATATTAATAATTTTAAAACTAACAAGTGTTGAGAAAAGAAATGAAAATTTTAACCTTAAGCCTAAAGATGGCCGTCTTTGTTTAAGTTCAAAACTTCCTCAAAATTACCAATATTCCCCAAAATTCCAGGTATATTCCCCAAAATTCCCGGGTTTTTTCCCATGTTTCAAAAACTGCTGGAATTTTGCATCCCTAGTAAGGATATAATGTGGAGTGATAGAAGTAAGGGAGAAGGAATGAAGTTGAGGGAAAGATAGCTTTTGTGTATAAAGATGGACTGGGTGCTGGGAGAGGGTAGATTTTATTGAGGTAAGAGTGCAAGGAGGGGATAGAGTGTATACTATGCAAGCATTGGGTAAAGAGAGCAGAAAGAGGAGGGAAGAGGGAAGGGGTAAAGAGTCTGAGGAGTAGGGGTAAGGATATAATGTGTAATAGAGGTAGGGGAGAAGGAAAGAAGTTGAGGGATAGATAGCTTGAGTGTAGAAAGAGATGAGGGACAGGGTGTTGTGAGAGGGGATAGATTGCAATAAGAAAGGAAACTGGGTAGTTATATTGAGGGAGAGGGTGTAGAGTGTATACTATCCATGCAATGTATAGAGAGCAGATAGAGGAGAGAAGAGTTAAGGGGCAAGGGGGTAAAGAATCTGAGGGGTAGGGGTAAGAATATAATGTGTGATAGAGGTGGGGGAGAAGGAATGATGTTGAGGGATAGATAGCTTGTGTAGAGAGAGATGAGGGACAGGGTGCTGTGAGAGGGGATAGATTGCAATAAGAGAGGACGGGGTAGATTTTATTGAGGTCAGAGGGCAAGGAGGGGGTATAGAGTGTATACTATGCAGGCATTGGGTATAGAGAGTAGAAAAAGGATGGAAGGGGCAAGGGGGAAAGAGTCAGAAGAGTAGGGGTGAGGATATAATGTGGTGTGATAGAGGTGGAAGAGAAGGAATGAAGTTGGTAACTTGAGTGTAGAGAGATGAGGGACAGGGTGCTGTGAGAGGGGATAGATTGCAATAAGAGAGGAAACCGGGTAGTTATATTGAGGGATAGTGTTAGGAGAGGGTGTAGAGTGTATACTATCCAGGCAATGTATAGAGAGAAGAGGAGAGAAGAGTAAAGGTGCAAGAGGGTAAAGAATCTGAGGGGTAGGGGTAATAATGTATAATGTGTGATAGAGGTGGGGGAGAAGGAATGATGTTGAGGGATAGATAGCTTGAGTGTAGTGAGATGAGGGACAGAGTGTTGTGAGAGGGGATAGATTGCAATAAGAGGTTTGGGTAGATTTTATTGAGGTTAGAGTGCAAGGAGCGCGTATAGAGTGTATACTATGCAGGCATTGGGTAAAGAGAGCAGAAAGAGGAGGGAAGGGGTAAAGAGTTTGAGGTGAAGGGGTAAGAATATAATGTGGTGTGTTAGAGGTGAGGGAGAAGGAATGAAGTTGAGGGAAAGATAGCTTGATTGTATAGAGAGATGAGGGAGAGGGGATAGATTGCAATGAAAGGAGACTGGGAAGATTTCATTGAGGGAGAGTGTGAGGGGTACAGAGAGTGTATACTATGCAAGAAATGGGTATAGAAAGCAGAAAGAGGAGGGAAGAGTAAAGGGGCAAAGGGGTAAAGAGTCTGAGGGGTAGGGGTGAGGATATAATGTGGTGTGATAGAGGAGGGGGAGAAAGAATGATGTTGAGGGATAGATAGCTTGAGTGTATAGAGAGGTGAGGGACAGGGTGCTGGGAGAGGGTAGATTGCAATAAGAGACTGGGTAGATTTTATTGAGGTTAGAGTGCAAGGAGGGGGTATAGAGTGTATACTATGTAGGCATTGGGTATAGAGGGCAGAAAGAGGAGGGAAGGGGCAAGGGGGTAAGGAGTCTGAGGGGTAGTGGTAAGGGTATAATGTGGTGTGATAGAGGTGAGGGAGAAGGAATGAAGATGAGGGAAAGATAGCTTGAGTATATAGAGAGATGAGGGAGAGGAGATAGATTGCAATGAGAGGATACTGGGTAGACTTATTGAGGGGGAGTTTATGGGGTATAGAGAGTGTATACTATGCAAGACATGGGTATAGAAAGCAGAAAGGGGAGGGAAGAGTACATGAGCTGGAAGTAAGGGTATAATGTGGTATGATAGAGGTGGGGGAGAAGGAATGGTGTTGAGGGATAGATAAGATAGCTTGAGTGTAGAGAGAGATGAGTGATAGGGTGCTGGGAGAGGGGGTAGATTGCAATAAGAGAGGAGACTGGGTAGATTTTATTGAGGTTAGAGTGCAAGGAGGGGGTATAGAGTGTATACTATGCAGGCATTGGGTATAAAGAGCAGATAGAGGAGGGAAGGGGCAAGGGGGTAAAGAGTCAGAGGGGTAGTGGTAAGGATATAATGTGGTGTGATAGAGGTGTGGGAGAAGGAATGAAGTTGAGGGAAAGATGGCTTGAGTGTAGAGAGAGATGAGGGACAGGGTGCTGTGAGAGGGGATAGATTGCAATAAGAGGTTTGGATAGACTTTATTGAGGTTAGAGTGCAAGGAGGGGGTATAGTGTATACTATGCAGGCATTGGGTATAGTGTATACTATGCAGGCATTGGGTATAGAGAGCAGAAAGAGGAGGGAAGGGGCAAAGGGGTAAAGAGTGTGAGGGGTAGGGGTAAGAATATAATGTGGTGTGATTGAGGTGGGGGATAAGGAATGTTGTTGTGGGATAGATAGCTTAATTGTAGAGAGAGATGAGGTACAGGGTGCTGTGGGAGGGGATAGATTGCAATAAGAGGTTGGGTTGATATAATTGAGCTTAGAGGGCAAGGAGGGGGTATAGGGTGTATACTGTATACTGTATACTATGCAGGCATTGGGTATAAAGAGCAGATAGAAGAGGGAAGGGGCAAGGGGGTAAAGAGTCAGAGGTGTAGGGGTATGGATATAATGTGGTGTGATAGAGGTGTGGGAGAAGGAATGAAGTTTAGGGAAAGATAGCTTGAGTATATAAAGAGATGAGGGAGAGGGGATAGATTGCAATGAGAGGAGACTGGGTAGATTTTATTGAGGGAGAGTGTGAGGGGTATAGAGAGTGTATACTATGCAAGAGAGGGGTACAGAAAGCAGGAAGGGAAGGGGCAAGGGGGTAAAGAGGGTAGTGGTAAGGATATAATGTGGTGTGATAGATGTGTGGGAGAAGGAATGAAGTTGAGGGAAAGATAGCTTGAGTGTAAAGAGAGATGAGGGACAGGTTGCTGGGAGAGGGTAGATTGCAATGAGAGGACTGGGTAGATTTTATTGAGGTTAGAGTGCAAGGAGGGGGTATAGAGTGTATACTATGCAGGCATTGGGTATAAAGAGCAGATAGAGGAGGCAAGGGGGTAAAGAGTCAGAGGGGTAGTGGTAAGGATATAATGTGGTGTGATAGAGGTGTGGGAGAAGGAATGAAGTTGAGGGAAAGATAGCTTGAGTATATAGAGAGATGAGGGAGAGGGGATAGATTGCAATGAGAGGAGACTGGGTAGATTTTATTGAGGGAGAGTGTGAGGGGTATAGAGTGTATACTATGCAAGAGATGGGGATAGAAAGGGAAGGGGCAAGGGGGTAAAGAGGTAGAGGGGTAGTGGTAAGGATTTAATGTGGTGTGATAGAGGTGTGGGAGAAGGAATGAAGTTGAGGGAAAGATAGCTTGAGTGTATAGAGAGATGAATGACAGTGTGCTGGGAGAGGGTAGATTTGCAATGAGAGGACTGGGTAGATTTTATTGAGGTTAGAGTGCAAAGAGGGGGTATAGAGTGTATACTATGCAGGCATTGGGTATAGAGAGCAGAAAGAGGAGGGATGGGGTAAGGAGTCTGAGGGGTAGGGGTAAGGATATAATGTGGTGTGAAAGAGATGGAGAAGGAATGAAGTTAAGGGAAAGATAGCTTGAGTGAAAAGAGAGATGAGGGACGGGGTGCTGGGAGATGGGATAGATTGTAATAAGAGAGGATGGGGTAGATTTTATTGAGGTTAGAGTGCAAGGAGGGGGTATAGAGTGTATACTATACAGGCATTAGGTATAGAGAGCAGAAAGAGGAGGGAAGAGTAAAGAGGCAAGGGGGAAAGAGTCTGAGGAGTAGGGGTAAGGATATGATGTGTGATAGAGGTTGGGGAGAAGGAATGATGTAAGGGACAGATAGCTTGAATATATAGAGAGATGAGGGTGAGGGGATAGATTGAAATGAGAGGAGACCGGGTAGATTTTGTTGAGTGAGAGATGGAGGGTTATAGAGAGTGTATACTATGCCAGAAATGAGTATAGAAAGCAGAAAGAGGAGGGAAGAGTACAGGAGCTGGGAGTAAGGGTATGTGGGTGTGATAGAAGGAATGGTGTTGAGGGAAAGATAGCTTGAGTGTAGAGAGAGATGAGAGATAGGGTGTTGTGAGAGGGGATAGATTACAATAAGAGAGGAAATTGGGTAGTTAAATTGAGGGAGAGGGTGTAGAGTGCATACTATTCAGGCAATGTATAGAGAGCAAAAAGAGGAGAGAAGAGTAAAGGGGCAAGGGGGTAAAGAGTCTGAGGGGTAGTGGCAAGGATATAATGTGGTGTGATAGAGGTGGGGGAGAAGGAATGGTGTTGAGGGATAGATAGCTTGAGTCTAGAGAGAGAGATGAGTGACAGGCTGCTGGGAGAGGTGGTAGATTGCAATAAGAGAGGAAACTGGGTATAGTATCTCTGGAGACTGTGCAGGGAGTGGGGATCGAGAGCAGGGAGGATGATTCAGAATGTAGAGTGCAAGTCGAGAGGAAGTGATAAAGGTATAATTTGGTGTGATAGAGGGTAGAGTTGGAACAGTGTTTAGGGATAGATAACTAGAATGAAGACAGAGTAGTGACAGGGTGCTGGGAGAGAGGTAGACTTCATTATGTGAGGAGACTGGGTAGAGTGTGTGGGGAGTGGGTCTAGAGAGGGCATAGTGTACTTGGAATGCTGTGATAGAGGGAGAGATAAATAGGTGAAGGGGGGATAGATAACGTGATAAGAGAGGGGACAGTGTGCCGGGTAAAGGGGTAGATTTTATTGAGAGTGATAGGGAGAAAGAGAGTGTAGTGTGCGGGAAGAGCTTGCAGAGGGTGGGTATAGAGAGAAGAGTGAGAGGGGGTTTAGGGTGTAGTGTGTTTAGAGGGGGGTAGGAAGTAAGGGATTTTTGTGCTAGGATAGAGTTGCTGAGAGAGTGGGGGGATTGTGCAGAGAAAACTATAAAGTGCATGGGGAGAGTGTATAGAGAGGGGCAGAAAGTAAGGGTTTTTTTGTGCTGTGATGGGGTGCAAGGGGAGAGAATAATAGTTTTTAGAACTGTGATTGAGTGCCGAGGGAGTACGGGGATACTGCAGGGAGAAAGTGGTAGAGTGGATAGGGAGAGTGTATATAGGGGGGCAGGAAGTAAGGGATTTTTGTGCTAGGATAGAGTTGCTGAGAGAGTGGGGGGATTGTGCTGAGAAAACTATAAAGTGCATGGGGAGAGTGTATAGAGAAGGGCAGAAAGTAAGGGTTTTTTGTGCTGTGATGGGGTGCAAGTGGAGAGGGTAAGGGTTTTTAGTACTGTGATTGAGTGCCGAGGAAGTACGGGGATACTGCAGGGAGTAAGTGGTAGAGTGGATGGGGAGAGTGTATATAGGGGGGCAGGAAGTAAGGGTTTTCAGTGCTGGGAAAGAGTAGGGGTAGAGAGTGGAAGGGGAGAGTATATAGAGAGGGGCAGGAAATAAGGAGGTTTTTATGCTGTTATAGAGTGGGGGATTGTGCAGGGAGAAATTGATAGAATGTAGGTGAAGAGCGTGTAGGAAGAGGGGGTTTAGAGTGGGGCAGGAAATAAGGGTTTTATGCTGTGATAGGGGGACAGTTCTGATCAGTGGCGTATATAAGAGGGGGGCCGAGGGGGCCCTGCCCCCTCCCCCCGAAATTCGAAATAGGTATACCAAAACAAGTTAAAACACTGTATTTAAGGGTCAAATTCCAAAAAAATTTCTAGGGGAGGACCTCCAAACCCCCCTTTTGTACTTGGAACTCTATTTTAATAACTTTTAAAATATTAAGTTCATAAAAATGTAGATCCAAAATTCGGACTTAGTGTACCAAAACTAGTTAAAAACCTGGGTTATTTTAGTCAAACTTCCAAAAATTTTCTGCCCCCCTTTGGTACTTGTATTTTTATTACTAACAACTTTTCCTATATTGAGTTTTTGGAAACTAAGTTATCACCCAAAAAGCTACATTGGACCTATTAAATATGTGAGGGAGGGGCTGGGGAGTAATTTTGGGCCCCTCTCGAAATAAATTCCTATATATTCCACTGGTCCTGATAGAGTGGGGGGATTGTGCAGGTAGGAGATAATTATACTCAAATTTTCTAAGCTTTTTTTTTTTATTTTAGATACCTGTGTAGAGGTAAATCAGCATTTGAGACAGGAAGAACTGAAGATTTCTTCAGACGAAAAGTTAATTTTTCGTAGTGATAGACAATGGAATGCTTGTGAGAAATGTAAAGATATGTGCAATGAAAATTTTCTATAATTGTAATATTTAAGAGAATAAGTTTTTGGATTTGGATTATTGAGGTAATAAAATACTCAGGTACCGAGGGTGGGTAACCCTCGGAGTGGTGTGTATTTATTATAGCCGCGTTTACAAGATCAATTCTACCGAATGAAAGGCAGAGAAAACTGGTTCTTCTTCCACCGCACCTCCTACGCAGGGAATAAATCACCTGACTATCAGTTGAAAATTCTCCCCCCCCCTGGGCAATAGCAGTAGGAAATGTTTTAATTGGATCAATCTCTTGTAGAGGGCGCTCTCGCTCGCTTCCCGTAATGGATTTCTACGAGCTTGCTTGCTTGTCACGTAATACTTTCTACTGGTAGGCCGAGTGTTCTTGTGAACGGACAACTCAATTTCTTGTCTAGTTTTCGGGGATTCCTTTTCCCCTACTTCTTTAGCTCTTTCTCCGGTTGAACAGGTTGGCTGTTAAGAACGCGGCTTATGTATGGTATTGGTAAGGAAGAAAGGTGAGAGAAAAAGAGGGTTTATGTGCTTCGACCTGAAGGATACAATTGCGACGTCTAAAATTTCACTGAATAAAAATGCTGTAGTCGTTGCATATAAACCCATCTTAAAATATGTTTAGAAAAGTAACATTTTGCTTGTATCTTGAAAACTTTGAACTGGCACACTGGACGGCCAAAACAACTGTTGGTGATGGGTTCATAGCATTGAGGGTGAACACGTTGTTCTTATGGCCGACTATATGCATAGTGTTTAAGAAAAGGAGGTAAAATTGCTAGTGTTTAGGATAGTCTGGTCTGTTAACCGAAAAAAAGTACACATTGGACAAAGTTACCAAATTTTCAAAATTTGTTCCTTAGAACGTAAGGAAAGATTTTACGTGAGGATTCATATGAATTAGCCGCCATCTTGGATTTTATGGGCGCCATCTTTGATTGAAGAATTTTCTTTATCTCAAGATTCATTGGACATAAAATCATAAACAAAGTATCAAAATATATGTTTATGGGGTCAACAAAACCGAATATGACATTTTCGAATCATCAAAAGAACAATTAACCATTAAAAAATACACTTTCTATTTTCTGCTACTCGTACATTTAACCATAACAGCTCAGTTCACTTATTTAAAAGATTACCGAAATTCCCAAACTTATAAAATATGTTATTGTTACCATAAGAAACAATTTTAGAAGAAGAACCATCGGATTGAAACGGCCATTTTGATTTTTTTGGCCGCCATATTGGATTAAGAGAACCTGCTGTATCTCAAGATCCACTGCACATATTATCAAAACCAATGTGTGAAAATGTATGTTTTTTGGATCAAGAAAATCGAATATGACCTTTTCGAACTATTTAGAGAACAATTTAATTGAAAAATTACGCCTTTCATTTCTCCTTGAAATTAAACAGCTCAGTTAATCAATTTATAAGCCAGATAAGAATCCCAAAAATTAGTAATATGTTTGTAACACTATAGGAAATAATTTCAGAAGAATGGTCACCAGATGAAAACGGCCATTTTGAATTTATGACCGCCATATTGAATCATAAATACTTGCTATATCTCGAGATCTACTGCACATATAGTCATAAAAAAAGTATCCAAATATATGTTTCTTGAGTCAAGAAAACCGAATATGTCATTTTCGAACTTCTAAAAAAACAATTTAATTAAAAACATTACACCCTCAATGTTCCATTAAACTTGACCAGCTAATTTTAATCACTACCAAGACAGAAAAAATCCCAATATCTCCAAACTCACACAATATGTTCTTTATAAAGTTAAGAACAAATATAGAAGGATAGACACTTGAAAAAACGGCCATTTTTAATTCTAGAGCTTCCATTTTGGATTGAAAAGACTTAGTGTAAATCGAGATCCAATACGCATACAACTATAAACAAAATGTCGAAATGTATGTTTCTTGAGTCAAGAAAACCGAATATGACATTTTCGAACTCTAAAAATAATAATTAATTGAAAATAAAATTGCGTGATTTTACGTCACAATTACGTATGACAGGTCAATAAAACAACTCCCAAGCCAGATAAAAACACCAAACTTGCACAATATGTTTTATGTAAGGTTAAGAACATGTTAGAAGGGTCTCCATTTGAAAAAAACGGCCATTTCGAATTTTACAGCAGCCATATTCGATTTACAGATCTTCGTGTAACTCGAGTTCCACTGCGCATACAACCAAAAACAAAGTGTCGAAATATATGTATTTTGGGTCAAGAAAACCGAATATGACATTTTGGAGCTCACCAAATAACAATTTAATTAATAAATCCGCCTTCTAAGTTACTATAAACTTGAAATAATCTGCTGCGAGATAAAACCATTACAACAATGATGCATCAGTTGCAGCGTTCATCCATTATTAGGTTGTTATTGTTTAATTTGATCAACAAGTTTATAGTAACTTAGAAGGCGAATTTATTAATTAAATTGTTATTTTGTGAGCTCCAAAATGTCATATTCGGTTTTCTTGACCCAAAATACATATATTTCGACACTTTGTTTTTGGTTGTATGCGCAGAGGAACTCGAGTTACACGAAGATCTGTAAATCGAATATGGCTGCTGTAAAATTCGAAATGGCCGTTTTTTTCAAATGGAGACCCTTCTAACATGTTCTTAACCTTACAAAAAACATATTGTGCAAGTTTGGTGTTTTTATCTGGCTTGGGAGTTGTTGTGGAGTTGTTTTATTGACCTGTCATACGTAATTGTGACGTAAAATCACGCAATTTTATTTTCAATTAATTATTATTTTTAGAGTTCGAAAATGTCATATTCGGTTTTCTTGACTCAAGAAACATACATTTCGACATTTTGTTTATAGTTGTATGCGTAGTGGATCTCGATTTACACTAAGTCTTTTCAATCCAAAATGGAAACTCTAGAATTAAAAATGGCCGTTTTTTCAAGTGTCTATCCTTCTATATTTGTTCTTAACTTTATAAAGAACATTAGGGTGTTTCGAAAGTCTATGGTAAAATTTTTTTTTTCGAATTTCCCAGATGCCCCCCCCTCAAGTTGTTACAAATACTAAAACATTATTACCTGCAAATTTTCAGGTCTCTAGGACGATTTTTGACCCCCGCGCCCTTCAAAAGTAGGTTTCCCATGTTAAAGTATAGGGAAAATATTGAAAATATCGTCATTTTTGGTTCTTTTCAATTTTACGAGCCTGAACGCAATCAATATCGAATTAAAACCTATACATCATCTTTGGGACATCATTGCCTCAAGATCCTATCGGAAAAACATTGAATGGCACCTACTGGGGGGTAGTTACACGGGGGTGAAAAGCGAGCTTTCACCGAAACAGAGGATGCTTGCCGCGGGTGCTGGTTATGCTCGCCGGCGTTTGCGGAGGGACCTGGATAAAAGCCTATTTAAGTGTTTATTGAACATTTTTCCTAAGGTACCTCGTTCTATTCTGTTTCTATTAGTAAAAACCCATTAGTTAGCTCCCGCCGCTAGCGCCCGCAAGCATCCTCGTTTTTCGGTGAATGCTCGCTTTTCACCCCCGTGTAACTATCCCCCAGTAGGTGCCATGGAATATTTTTCCGATAGGATCTTGAGGCAATGATGTCCCAAAGATGATGTATAGGTTTTAATTCGATATTGACCGCGTTCAGGCTCGTAAAATAGAAAAGAACCAAAAATGATGATATTTTCAATATTTTCCCTATACTTTAACATGGGAAACCTACTTTTGAAGGGCGCGGGGGTCAAAAAACGTCCTAGAGACCTGAAAATTTGCAGGTAATAATGTTTTAGTATTTGTAACAACTTGAGGGGGGGGGCATCTGGGAAATTAAAAAAAAAATTTTTTTGAAACACCCTAAAAGAACATATTGTGTGAGTTTGGAGATATTGGGATTTTTTCTGTCTTGGTAGAGATTAAAATTAGCTGGTCAAGTTTAATGGGACATTGAGGGTGTAATGTTTATAATTAAATTGTTTTTTTAGAAGTTCGAAAATGACATATTCGGTTTTCTTGACTCAAGAAACATATATTTGGACACTTTTTTTATGAATATATGTGCAGTGGATCTCGAGATATAGCAAGTATTTATGATTCAATATGGCGGTCATAAATTCAAAATGGCCGTTTTCATCTGGTGACCATTCTTCTGAAATTATTTCCTATAGTGTTACAAACATATTACTAATTTTTGGGATTTTTATCTGGCTTATAAATTGATTAACTGAGCTGTTTAATTTCAAGGAGAAATGGAAGGCGTAATTTTTCAATTAAATTGTTCTCTAAATAGTTCGAAAAGGTCATTTTCGATTTTCTTGATCCAAAAAACATACATTTTCACACATTGGTTTTGATAATATGTGCAGTGGATCTTGAGATACAGCAGGTTCTCTTAATCCAATATGGCGGCCAAAAAAATCAAAATGGCCGTTTCAATCCGGTGGTTCTTCTTCTAAAATTGTTTCTTATGGTAACAATAACATATTTTATAAGTTTGGGAATTTCGGTAATCTTTTAAATAAGTGAACTGAGCTGTTATGGTTAAATGTACGAGTAGCAGAAAATAGAAAGTGTATTTTTTAATGGTTAATTGTTCTTTTGATGATTCGAAAATGTCATATTCGGTTTTGTTGACCCCATAAACATATATTTTGATACTTTGTTTATGATTTTATGTCCAATGAATCTTGAGATAAAGAAAATTCTTCAATCAAAGATGGCGCCCATAAAATCCAAGATGGCGGCTAATTCATATGAATCCTCACGTAAAATCTTTCCTTATGTTCTAAGGAACAAATTTTGAAAATTTGGTAACTTTGTCCAATGTGTCCTTTTTTTCGGTTAACAGACCAGACTAGGAAGAAAGGTAAGTTGAACGAGTAAGTAAAGGTCACTACGATACCTTACCGATTGGCCTAGTAGTATTGTATTTGTTTGGAAACTAAAGTTCACCGGTTTGATTTCTGACAAGGACACCTTTTCTAGGGCGAACTCACAGAATTGGACGAAAATTTACAGAGGTTAGTATATGACTCAAAACACCTTCTGTAAAAAATTAGCTGCTAAATTGCAGTGGAAAAGCTGTAAAAAATTATTAAAAATTATCATATTTAACGCCAAATGTAACCCTACTAGGCGAGGATGCTTCCTTTGGCTCTGTGCCAAAAAATGCTAGAATAAACTGGCCGCGTTTTCTCTGAAGTAGTAAAAAAAAGTTCATCAAATCCAAAAAAGGATTAAAAATGAATTAAAGGAGGAAAATTAAATTAAAGGAAAGGAAATCAATTAAAAAACTTGTTTTAATGGATATTCTGAAGTACTTTTAACAAAATATCTCAATTTCACGTTAAATACAAATTTAATCATCCCATCTGATAGAAAATTCGCCAAGTGGTGTTAACTGAATGTGGTTGGCATCTCGGAACCCAATTTTCAAAGTTAATTTACTCCTTTCCTAATGAAATTTAGCAGCTAATTTTTTCACAGTAAGTTTTTTTAGCCATCTTCTTATGCCTGTAAAATTTTCATCCAATTCTGTGAGTTCACCCTGAGAACGTTTCCTTGTGAGAGAAAGTACACTCAGGTCAAGGCCGGATTCGAACTGACGGCCGTCACTGTGCAGTGTGCACAAACAGCTGCTAGCGTGGGCTGCACGTATCCCAATGAAGCCACCGGCCCCTTTACTCACGGCACTCTACTCTATTTACGGCACTCTACCTTTAACTTGTAATGGCAGTGTCCCATGCGCGGTAGGTGCTCAGCAGTCCCAGCAGCGCATAGTGTGGGACTATTGACTGTGTAAATAAAATAGGCGGTTTGACGGTATCCTTTATCATGGCTACGTAGAAGAAATATATTGAGAAAATGTCAAGGTCAACCGCCGATTCTATTTACACAGACTATAGATGGAGGGAGAGCGGGTAGGGAAAAGGAGGAAGGAATAAATATGTTGGGGGGGAGTAGGCGGAGGAGATTGAGAACGAAGAAAGGGAGAATACAGTAGTGGACAGAGGTTAAAGAAAGCAAGAAGGGGATAGGAAGGGTTAATTTTGAGGAGGCAATTGAGAATAGAGGGGAAAGGGGACATTTATAAATAAATACGTGAGGTGTTTTTTCCAAATTTTGGTGTCCTCCCTCCCCTTTGGTGAAATTTTCTCAACCACTAGTTTTGTTTTATCGGAATAAAATTACCATTCAGATTGCAAAATTTTGATACAAGAACACGTTGAAATCAAAAACATGATTCTAACTTGTAATTATCAAGACTGACTGGCTAACGATTTGCTGTTTTGACTAATCTGATCATTTTTTTCTAAATCTGTGCAAAAAAATATTAAAGAAAAAACGTATATTTTCTAAATCAGGGATGGCCAACCCAAATGATCTTGAGGGCCACTTTGGAAAACCACAATATTCCCGCGGGCCGCATATAAAATTTTAAGGTATGAGCTGATCAGAATGACAGTGACATAAGTTGAAAAGTAGAAAATGAGTATTTAGATTAGGGAGTTTAGGTGGATATGCACTGTCATTTAATAATACGTCATTTTAATAATCTCTCAAGTCTGAAGACGCAGTCCCAAAACAAAATTTTTAGTGAAAAGTAAAAACAAAATTAATTGATACTTTATTTCTTCGTATAAATTACTACATTTATGAATACAAGTATATGGTGTGATATAGTGACACTAATTAAGATGTTGAATATGTAATGATCAGTGGTTTATGTAGAAATTTATTTCTGGAGGGGCCCAAAATTACTCCTCAGCCTCTCACGCATTTTTAATAGGTCCAATGTAACTTTTTAATAAATTTTTAAGTAGAATTTGCGTCTAAACAACTAAATGTTAGAAAAGTTGTGAGTAATAAAGGTACAAGTACCAAAGGAGGGTCTGGGGGTCCAACCCCAGAAAATTTTTGAAAATTTGACTAAAAAAACAAGAATTTTAACTAGTTTTGGTACATCTAGTCCGAATTTTGGAGATGCATTTGAGGTGGGGGCATTTTTGCAACTAAACATTGTTCTTAAAGGAGAATTAAACATTGTTCTTAAGAAATTTTAACTTACGAAAATTCTCGCGGGCCGCAAAATTAAATCAAGCGGGCCGCGGGTTGGCCATGCCTGTTCTAAACTAAAGTTGACGTGAGATTTTCCTGGACTCTCACGTAATTTATGGATGACTCCAAAGGGGCTCAGGCGAGTGTGTGGGAGGGATTAGAAAACGTCTAAGGGGAGGGAGGAGAGAGATTTGGGTGAGGGCAAAGAAAAAATATAGGGAGTGAGATATTGGAGACAAGGGGGTCAGGAGGGTGGATAGAAAGAAATGAAGAGATGGTAGGGGATAGAGTCCTGTTCAGTTTTTAACCAAGCAGCCAAAGACAATAAAAAATTTAATAAATCCAAAGAAGTATCTATTTAAAAAACGGGGTTACGGGGGATATTTTTAATACAATATCAATATAGTTCAAAGAGGTGCTTTTTAAGGAGCCAGGAATTGTGGTCGCCCAAAAATTTTCCGGCTTGTGTGTTTGATCTCAAGGATAAGATTATAAATCTCAGGGGTGGAAAACCAAAAATTCATTTTGGGAGCAAGGCTAATCAATTTTTGGAGCAGTTTTGGAGCAATGCTAATCAATTTTGGGGCAGTTTTGGAGCACATATTAGTGTTTTCGTATCAGGGTATGATTAGCATTTTTGCAGCACCTTTTGGTGATTTCGTATCAAGCATTTTTGTAGCATTACACTTTCATGTTAATTCCCAGAGCAAAACGAAACTTTCGCGAAAGTCACAATTTTCCCACAATAACTCGTGATTTTTCTTGGAAATAGTCTGGAAGGTAAAAAATAGTAGGGATTATCTGGAAAAATCGCAGGTTGTGCATCCCTATTTTAGTTGGAGGCTCATATTTTGTAGAGAAAAAGCGGGAAAATTGCGATTCCGCGGATGGTAATCATGATGGTTGAAGATTGGCTCTTTCCCTGTTGGTAGGATTTTCAAAATTTGAATCAAATTGAACGGAAAATCATGTTTTTGGAGTAGTTTGGCGCAAAAATGTGAATTTTGCTGGTTTTGGAGCAAGGCATCCATTTTGGAGCAGTTTGGCACAGTTGGAGCAGATTTTCCACCCCTGAAATCTTAGTCAAGTAATACGAACAGAACAAACACAACAGAACTTTTACTGGCACCGAGAGAGAGAGAAAATCGAACTCAACACCAGGTATAGTGCTCAGACTTCTAGCGTAGTGGACTGCGCTTAATCCCACTAAGCCAGACATGGGCGAACTTTCTAAGGGGAGGGCCGGATAAAATAAAGAATTATCTAGGCGAGGCAAAAAAAAAAAATTGAAAAAAAAAAACCAAGTTTTTATGCGTGACAATTTTTAAAGTTGATTTTTAGAATACACTTTACTAATATGCTACAAATGACAAGGGGTATGTGGCAGATAAAACTATGACTGAGCTTCCAAAAGTTTTTCATAATCTGGTATGAGCTGATTCGCTTCGCAGTAGTGATACTAAATGGTGTTCAGTCAATCTGTATCTAACTCTGTTTTTGCATAACATCATAGATTTCATTTTGTCCTATGTGTAATTTATTGTAGGGATTATTCAAAACTATGTCGCGGGCCGGTTTAACTAGCTCGAAGGGCCGCATTTGGCCCGCGGGCCGTACTTTGCCCATGACTGCACTAAACCATCCCCCTCCATTTTAGGTGTTATTGTATGATAGAGGACAGCACTACAAATATCTATACGGCATAGACCATAATGAAAATTGACACGGGATATTGTATAAGTTAGGGGCTATTTCGGCGCTGGGATCGCCTCACGTCACGAGAGGCGGAGAAAAAAAGCTTGATTCTCCAATAGCCCTCAGAAAGGATAGATTGAATGAACATGTCATAGCCAATCACAACTTTGACCACCATAATATACTGTTTACCTTTCTGTCAATCCTTGAATTTCCCGTGTTGCCCTCATCTTTATACAGAAATTTGAAAATTACCTTGTGAACCCACTTTTAGGGTTTTTCTCTGTGGAAGAAAGGTAGGCAGAATCGCAGAGAACTAGAACAGAGGCCACGGCCATAATGGAAATCGAAAATCATGACATCTTGTTACAGGTTGGGAGAATTGTGGCGCTGGGATCGCACTAAACTCACTAGCGTCTGGATCCAGTCTGAATCGTTCGCCGGCTGCCTATGGAAGATCGAAAACACCTTTTCGTGCATGCGCTGAGTTTTAATTTGGCGAGAGATTTAAGCGGCCGGCATACGTTCCAGACTCTAGTGTGGCGCCCTCACATCAGTAAAGTCTGTCTGTCCTCGCTTGGCACGTGTGGCAAACCTAAAATCACTACCCACGGCAGGAAAAGCAGTGGCGAGTGCAGGGTATCGGGTATCTAATAGAAGTGAGATAACCATCTTTATGGCTTTTTCACCACTGTTTTTTCTGCTGTGGGTACGGATTTTAGGTTTGCCACTTGTGCCAAGCGAGGACAGACAGACTATAACGCATTTGAAAATAGCTTCGTGGACCCTCTGTTAGGATATTTCTCTGTGGGCAGAATTATTGATTTGTTGTATTCACTCAGTTAAGTCTAAGAAAGTTGAAATGAGGCGGAGGATTTTTTTTGCTATACTTTCAATTTAAGAACCCATATCTGGCAACATATAAAGATCTGCATGTTAAGAAAATAATAATTGAAATTGTATCGCGAAATTGGTGAATCTCACTGTGATTTAACTTTGTGTGAACGTGGAAATAGTATTCTGGGTTGATTTACAGCCCCGATGTAGCTTTGAGCAATGTATTTTCGATGGGAGATGAAGAACAAAAAGACAGACTTTCTACTAAAACTTTTAACCTGTTTCAAAGAAAGAAAGACCCCCGTTGGTTCTTTTTTCGCACTGGTGAGTACTATATCTCTTATTTGGTATTTTAATCTCGTTAACTCGCAAATCGATTTTGAGATTTGATGAACAAAGTTTCCAAAATAGAGGGGTATATACTTTTGGATGCATCATAACCTTAAGTAATTCCGGCCTATGCGATGATTCTACTACTTTCTCTCTCTGTGTCAGTAATAAAAAATCTTTTGTGTCTGTCTTGACGAGGGTTTATAAGTGGAACCTTGAGATCAAGTACACAGACCGGAAAATATGTTACTAACACAAAACCTTAAGTAGTAATGTTTTGGGATTGTGCTGAATCATGGATGTATATAAGGGGGGTTTAGGGGGTCCAGACACCCCCCTTAACCTAGACCTTATGTCAGCCAAACAGAAAGGTTCTTGTCCCAAATATCCAAAAAATGAGTGAAAATACAACTTTTTCAGGTTCAATTTCAAAAAATTTTCTGGGGGAGGACCCCCAGACCCCCTTCTTTGCTTGAGGGCATGTATTAACCACAAAAATTTGTGATTAAGTTCACATTTGCCCTACATTTTACTCGGAAAGGGAAAACTATTAGAAACATTAGGGAGCCAGAACCCCTTCGAAACAGTCTAGTAATGGCTCCCTTGCTCCTGAGGTCTTATATAGGTTCTGCCTCCCCTAATCAAATGATGAACTTATGCAGTGGCGTAGACAGGGGGGGTGCAACGGGTCTTTTGCACCCCCCAAACTTTTTCCAAACATTTTTTTTTTCGTGAAATAAAATATTTTCGAATAGCTTTTTTATTTCCCTAAAATAATTGCAATACATATTTTTTAAATCTAAGAATGGGATTGCACCGGCGGTACTCTCTCCCAGCTGCGTGACTTTAATTAACACCCTCCTCATAAACCTCTCAAAAACTGAGGGTTCGAGGGACACCCACACAAATGGCGGGAACTTTTTAGGTTTTCTGCCCCCTCGTATCTTGAGTGATATAAACAAGAACGCTCTTCGAGACGAGGGAGAGAAGAGAATGGAATTAGAACCGATTATCGAGGCGACCACACCAGACTTTGGAGCTCTGATCCCTCAGATATCAAAAATAATTTTAAATTTTGTATTTGTAAGTGTAAATAATATATCTAGTTCTTAAATTCTGGAAGGGGTCAGCAGAAGGTATCAGTTTAAGCTTGGTAGTCGTATTTTTTATCCTATCTCAAGCTTGAGATAAAATGGCCCTCTTATTAAAATGAATCGCAAACGAACAATTAATGATTTTTTTTTCTAAAAACACATCTGTGAAAGACAACAGCTTAAGTGAAAGACCACCTGATCCAAAAAGACGCCATGGATGCGTTATTAATTCTTCTACAGAGATGGTAAGTGGTATTTTAGGTTACCAATAACTTTAATTAATGACTTAATGCAATTTTGATTTTGTTTAAATTAATGGTGATTTATATTCAAGGAAAAGAAGCAATTTGATTTAAAAATAAAAAAAATATTGAATTTTTAGCTGTATATATAGGACCATAATTTTTATACATGGAAGAGTTTTTTTATTTATACTTTTTGAAGGTAGCTATGTAGTGTTAGTGCCAGCCTATGCGTCATCCTTTGGCTTTTTCAGTTTCTTATTTTCTTATTATTCCCTCTCCATTTTTCGTTTTTTAAAAGAAATATTAACTTCTGATATGGAATTTTTTTCCTTGTCTATTTTATGACACAAATATGTAAATCTGTACCACTTTTACGAGTTATAAATATAGGTAGTATGTTAATCCAACACCTGTGAAAGAATTCAAACTTTAATTATACTTTAAACATTCAGTTTTTGTTGCAGTGTGTTTGAATATGAATATTTATTTCCATTTAAAAGATAATTATTTTGATAATTTTAGAAATGGAATAACACTTTTTTAGAGCTACCAGTATTAACAAGTAGTATCATGTCCAATATATAAATAATACTTAATTAAATTCGGAAACACATATTTGTAGTTTAATTGCAATTGATTTTTAAATGTATGAGAGTAGTATAAGAATAACTCGAATAATAATACTCGAATAAGAATATATGTCTATCTTATTCTAGATGGATGGGAATCTCCTGGATGGAATGTGTAAATATTTCATGCAAATTTCGTAAGAGAGTTACATAAACATTCGGGGTTAAAAAATTTACTCATCAAATTCAGGATGAGTTTAAGAATCTATAATATAAATTGTCAAAATTTGATTTTACATAATTTGAAACAAATTTTTACTTACTGTTAAACTATTAATATTCTTTATGTTCCACAACATAATTTTACCTCAACGTTAATTTTGCTAGTGTTTAAAAAAAATTCCTGTACCTGTACCTATCTGAATTAACGGGAGAGGTAAAATCTGCATAAGTAGTAATTTTAACGAAAATATACATAGCTATGTTGCTATCGGTTGCTATCATGATCCTAAATATAATACAGAGGGTCATGTAGCATGTAGCTGTGATACTTTTAAAGGTAAAATTATTCAGTATTAATTTTTTTAGTTTGATTATAAATAACGATACCGCGTGAAAAAATCATTGTAAGTCCGTTTAGGTCAAATAGTTAAACTTCACTCAAGAAAACTAAAAATAAAAAATGTGAAATAAATGTCAAAAAAATTGTAACTCCTTGTAAAACGCAAAAGATGGGGCTTAATATTCATTAGATAATTCCTCAGCTACTGAAACTGTAATGCATGAGCCCCTCATTTTTCGTTTTACAAAGAGTTATAAAATTTATTTTATACTGATATTTTCCTAAGATTAATTTAATAATTTATTTATTGTTATTGTATTTTTTTTTGGTATAATTATAATTATATTTGGTATAATTATTTTTTTACTACGATCAAAAAAGTTTGATTTTTTTACAAGGCAAGTTTTTTCCTTATGGTAATATAAAACCTAAATTTTTCTTCTTTCTTTCGATATCATCGTGCACCCCCCAAAAATAATTTCTGGCTACGCCACTGAACTTATGCCTATGATTTTAGTATGCTAAAATGTCTTCTAAAGCTACTTTTTAGGGGGTTTTCAGGGAGCTTCGCGGGCCGCCAGTTGGAAAACCCTGTTTTAGTTAAACTTTCAGTGTCCGCTGTCAGAAGTTTCTTGAACACCCCCCTTATAAAATCTATAGCTACTTCCGTGTGCTGAATCTATTTTTTTTGGATATCGCTGTGGGGCCAGGTGGCACAGTAGGGTTCATGGTCAGTTGGAATGACAACGACATTAATATCAATCAACCGAGTCTGAAAAGGCAGTTTTGCCATTAGTAGAGACAAATCTATTAAATCGAATTACGGTTTAAAATATTAATTAAAAGCGAAATAGAGCGATCAATAAAGGTCTCTTCCAAAAACAGAATAAAAATATTCCAAAAAAAACCTCGAAAAGTAAAAATATCCTGTATAAAATTGCTGCTTAAAATTTGGAAAACAAATTGGAGAGCCTCTAAATCGGAGATTCTTCAATAAGCTTCAAAAGTTACCTCTAAACGTTCTAGGGAGGTGAATTTAATCAAGTATATGCGCGTGAAGTTAGTTATTAAAAATGGTATTTAACCAACTCCTCTGAAAAGTTTCGTTGGAGCTCTAATATTTATTAATAGAAAATAATAGAAAGTCTAAAAATTTAGTTAAGTTACTTGATATTATTATCTTTTTTTTTCAAGGAATAAAATAAAACTAACTGGAGAAATTAAAGGAAGTAAGAAAACCTGCTTCTACTATGGAGAGAAAACTTTCTACAATTTACTTTTTCCATTCAGGTAGCGATGCAACATAAAAATAGTCTGAAACAAGCAACTACCGAAAGGATATGTCTTAATAGAGAGATTATTATACTATAGTATAGATATTAAAAAATGAGGAAACATATAAAGATAATCTTACTGTATTTTAGTCTCCGAATTCCCATCAAAGACGCGAACCATCAGGTATCTCCTCTCGAAAATGCGTGCGAATGCTTATTTATCTTTGAAACGGTCTTTGAATAATTTCACAGAAAAATAAGTCTTTCGCAAGAAAACGTGGGAAAACGTTGTGATAACTTTCCAACAGCTGCTAAAAATGTTTTAAAGGCAACAATAGTTTGCTATTTATTAGGCAACAATGAGCATAACTTTAATTGCAAAGATTTTTTAAATTGATCTCAATTCATTGTTCATTACATTGTTGTGAACCTTTTTTTTTTCCATTTTTGGACTCTGATCACTGTTGTACCTACTGTTGCTTTAGGTATTTATTTATTGCATTATTTTAATTGTTACTAATAATTTGAAACAAATAGGGCAACCTCTGGCCCGCGAAAGATTTAAAAAGACGCGATAAAATAAAACAAACCGTATCCTTCAGTGGCGGCTCCAGGGAGGGGATTATGGGGTCCCTGATGGCCCTCCAAGAAGCTTAAAAACATGTTTTGAACATGTTAAAATTCAAAATATTTTAAAGGAAAGGATCCCCTCTTTACTGTGGGTTAAAAACATGGAGTCGTTTATTGTGATGAAAAAAGAAAGTTCTCCGAGTTTTGGGGGGATAAACCGGGAAATTCTCATTGGCATAAAAGGGGATAGGGATTGGGTAGAAGGAAACGCAGTCCGGGTGTCCCTCTAACAAGGAAACCTTCTCAAGGTGAACTCACAGAATTGGATGAAAATTTTACAGGCATAAGAAGATGGCTAAAAAAACTTACTGTGAAAAAATTAGCTGCTAAATTTCATTAGGAAAGGAGTAAATTAACTTTGAAAATTGGGTTCCGAGATGCCAACCACATTCAGTTAACACCACTTGGCGAATTTTCTATCAGATGGGATGATTAAATTTGTATTTAACGTGAAATTGAGATATTTTGTTAAAAGTACTTCAGAATATCCATTAAAACAAGTTTTTTAATTGATTTCCTTTAATTTAATTTTCCTCCTTTAATTCATTTTTAATCCTTTTTTGGATTTGATGAACCTTTTTTTTATTAACTACTTCAGAGAAAACGCGGCCAGTTTATTCTAGCATTTTTTGGCACAGAGCCAAAGGAAGCATCCTCGCCTAGTAGGGTTACATTTGGCGTTAAATATGGTAATTTTTAATAATTTTTACAGCTTTTCTACTGTAATTTAGCAGTTAATTTTTTTTACAGAAGGTGTTTTGAGTCATATACTAACCCCTGTAAAACAATTCTGTGAGTTCACCCTAGAGAACGTTTCCTTGTAAGAAAGCGTCACAGATATTAAAAAATGAGAATAATAAATGTTTTGTGGCATTTCCAATAAAAAACTGGGGAAGGAACCTATTTTTTGAGTAAAACTTGACATATAACCCATAAAATAAAGAATGGTAATAAATTTAAAAGACGTTTAAAATTTGGCTCGCAACTTCCAAAGAAAGGGTGCCCATTGGTTTGAAAAAGCATGGAATATTGTATAAGTTAGAAGTTAGGGCTATTTTGGCGCTGATGGGATCGCGTCACGTCACGAGAAGCGGAGAAAAAAAAAGCTTGATCCTCAAATAGCCCTCCGAAAGGACTGATGGAATGAGCCAATCACAACTTTGACCACCAAAATGTACTGCCTTCTGCCTACCTTTCTGTCAATCATTGAATTCCCCGTGCTGCCCTCTACCTTATACAGAAAGTTTACCCACTGTTAGGATTTTTCTCTGTGCTTCTTACACATGGTTCCCACTCTTTGAAAACATTGAAAATCAAGGACTTTTCAAGGACCTCAACAAAATTTTTCAAGGACCTTTTTTCGCAGACACTTAAAAATTATAATCTTTCTAAAGCAATTGGAGTTGTTTTTAAAATGCCTACTGACTCCAACATAATTTTCTACTTAGTTTGTTCACTTGCGGAACCGATGTAGAGGGCGTTACTATCATAGTGTTACGGTTTCAAACATTGCTGTCAAATGAGGAAAGGAAATTTAGATAAATCAGCAAAAGGCGGCTGGAGTGGATTCAAAATTCAAGGAACTTTTGCATTTTTCAAGGACTTTCAATGACCTTTTGCATTTTTCAAGGACCTAATTTTCATAGAAAAAAATATAAGGACTTTTAAGGACAGTGGGAACCCTGTTACAAAGAAGAAAAAAAAAAAATTTTTTTATTTCAAGTCATTTAAAAAAGTGATACCTCGTTTGAAAGATTTTTAGGTGTTTTTCTTAACTACATTTTAATTTATATTATGAATGATGCTCTCCTTACAAAAACAAGAGATCGTTAATAATAATTTACTCAAAGGGAGCAGTATTTTATGTAAATTATTCAATACATTTTTACAATAATATTAAAGCGTATATTAATTTACTTTTCATATCATGTATCCAAAACAACGTTTATTCTAATAAAAACTTCTGACACGGAATAATAAATTCTCAAAAGAGTGACATGCAATTTTTTTAATTTCATAAATCGAGTCACAAATAATTTATAGTCACAAATTGTTTATTTTTACACATTTATATATACTTCGATATTCACTACAAATACTACATAATTATAAATTATACTTTAACTAACACATTTACAATTTATATTTTTTCAAATAATTTGAAAATATAAATTGTGGTTATGTAAGTAAAAGTATAATTATTATACTTTTACTTACATAATCACAATTTATATATTTTCAGATACATTTAATTACATATTTTTACAGATATATTTACATACAATACAATTAAGGGTTGTCATAAAAAAACTACAAAGATATATCGGAGCAGCGATGAGGTTGGCAAAAAAGCAAAAGTAATAACCGCAGCAGTAATAAAATCGTACACATAAAAATGTTGAATTCTCCCATAGTAAAATGAAATATTAAAAATTCCCTTTTATAAAGCAAAATTTAAATTCAGAGAAAAAAAATGACTCATTGAAATAATATCAAAAATACAGACCAAAAACTTCTTTCCTCTGAAAGAAAATTTTTGAACAGGGCATTGAAAATTTGAAACCAATTATAATATCTAAGTAAATTAACACCATTGCACTCTCGTATTCTTTTCAGGTTGTAAAACAGATAAATTTCTAATGTTTGAACCTTTAAACCTTTGGTTTTAGTATTAAATTGCCTCCAAATATAAAACTTTACCATATTATGATATGTCAAGAAGCGTCAACTTGAATCAAGAAAAATTAAATCGATAACTTAAATCAAACAGTTAAAAGTCCGCCACACTTTCACTCTTTTTATACTCATAAAAGAACTCCACTTATGTGGCACTCTGCTAAAAAACGTGATAAATTTCTCATCATGCTGCGACAATAATTTGTTCCTTGGAGCTCTGCCCTCAGGACGCAGTTCCCAAATTGAAAACCTGAAAGAGATGTATTGAAATTAATTTTTTGAAAAAATACTTTCGGGGGCAGTTCAAATATTAAGTAAGCATAAGCGGGTTAATACTCTTTGCTTATTATTCCTGCTTAGTTTTCTTGAAGAAGTTAAAAACTAAAAACACTTTTTTTTCCGAGAAAATCTCTTGTTTCTTGCGTAGTTAATTTCAAAACTCAACCAAAATTAATTTTTACAAAAAGGTTAAACTAGGAAAAAATATTAAAGTATTTTGACTTCACAAGGAAACTTTTAACGATAGGTTAAGATATAAACCGAAGTACAGTAACTCAACTGGATGACTCAAAAACCTGGGATACACACACATCAACGTTTTCTGTCCGATAATGGAATTGTAAATCTCTCTCGAGTAGCAATGCCACTTGTTCCCAGTCCTGTTGTTTGGGAGGGAGTAAGAGAACCACTTGTGGAAGGAAAAGGAAGCAATGATTGCAGGGCAATTAAATCTTTCGAGTACCCTTTCAATACATATCGTTTAGGCTGCGGTCAGCCAGAAAATCAGTATGGTATCTGTTCAAAAAATCTGCAGTATCTGGTTATCGGACAATAGGAAAACCGCAATCAACCCCTTCAATGGTCCCTCCAACAAAAGACAGCCCTCGGGGAGGAGCGAGAAGTCACTATCGGGTGTCTGCTAATTGACTGGGGGGGGTGACTTCGGACTCCTTCGCTTCGCTATTGTTGGAGGGGTCATGAATGGGGAGATAGGGCAGATTTTTTGAAGAGATACCATAGGTTTTTTGGCTGACCGTGCCCTTAGAGTTAGAGTCATAAGAGATGCAGCAACTATACTATGTATAGTTGCTGCATCTCTTATGACTCTAACCTCTATAGTACTCTAACCCAGCGTTTCCCAACCTTTTTCTCCCACGGAACCCTTTTGACAATGCCCAATTTCCGCGGAACCCTAGCGTCCATGTAACAATATTTTTCTCACTACTTTTTAAATTATTAAATAAAACGGAAAATAAGTAACAAAGAAATCAGTGGCGTATATAGGAATTTATTTCGGGAGGGGCCCAAAATTACTCCCTAGTCCCTTCCCCACATATTTAATAGGTCCGATGTATCTAGGTGATAATTAGGTCCTAAAAACTTAATAAAGGAAAAGTAGTTAGTAATAAAAATACAATTACCAAAGGGGGGTCTGGGGGTCCTCCCCCAGAAAATTTTGGGAAGTTTGACTAAAAAAACAGGTTTTTTACTAGTTTTGGTACACTAACATAAGTCCAAATTTTGGATGTACATTTATATGAACTTAATATTTAAAGTTATTCAAATAGAGTTCCAAGTACAAAAGGGGATCTGGGATCTTTCCCCAGAAAATTTTTGGAACTTTACCCCCCTAAAAACAGGGTTCTATCTTGTTTTTGGTACACTTAGTCCGAATTTCAGGCATATATTTTTTGGTAGGATTTGGATTTTGATGAACTGATATTATAATAAAGTTAATTATAATATAAGTTCCGCGAGAAATTCGAAGGAAAAAATTTTTGTTCTAGATTCTAGGACAACAAAATTTTTTTTTTTTTTCGAATTTCTCGCGGAACCCTTGAGGAGGCCTCGCGGAACCCCAGGGTTCCGCGGAACCCCGGTTGAGAAACGCTGCTCTAACCTACTATAGTAGGGGAGCCCATGATGCTAAATGTGGATTGACTCGAGCGCGTCAGATAATCATAGGGGAGATACCTTGCATGCTTTTGAGTAACTCCACCAAATATAGGCTCTCTATGTTGGTGGGTTTGTTTAGAACAGCCCTTCAAAATTTGAAAGAAAACTAGTTACATGGACATACTCGAGCGCGTCAGATAGAGTGTTTTCAGGTGACGTCACGACCAGCTAATTTCTTTTAAGTGTGTACCTTCTGTAGGGCTTTTAACTGTTGCTAAGGCCGTTGTTTATCTGTTGCTAAGGCGGTTTTTAGGTATGGGATCATGTGATTGCAAATTCTCCAATAGAAGAATTCCACGGATAGTCATTTTCTGTAACTGTTAACCTCTGTAGGGCAAAAAACTGTAACATCTTCTGTTGCTAAGGCCGTTGTTAGGTCCGAGTCAAGTGATTGAAAATGCTCTATTGGCTACCAAGACAGTTCACAACTAGTTGAGCCTAGTTTCCTGGCTACTAGTCTATAAACATTTTGTTTCGTACATTTTTCTCAAAAAGAGTGATAGCGTCTTATACCGGTCTTGGCTTTACTTTGCAACTTTGTAACCCTCCCTCTCCCTTACCCACCGCTCAAATCAGCAGATTTTAGGAAATGTACACTTTTTAGCTGGTAACTAACCTACCTTATCATTATCTGACGCGCTCGAGTATGTCCATTTAACTAATTTTTTTTTACAAATCTGACGGGCTGTTCTAGACAAACCCCCCTACATAGAGAGCTTATATTTGGTGGAGTTACTCAAAAGCTTGCAAGGTATCCCCCTTATGATTACCTGACGCGCTCGAGTTACTACCCAAAAACACTCTGGGTTCCCCTACTATAGCAAACCGTTCAAAACTATCCGATGGGGGGGGGCTTTCAATGGTTAGGCAAATCTTATTAAGGTGTATTTGATTGGGTGGAACGAATTTATTGAAAATCTATTGAATGGGAATTTCTTTTTCTATCCTTTCGAGACTTTAAGACATCTGGAAACGTTTTCTGTGCATTGGGAAAACTGGTCGCTGGGAGGGGTGTTGGCAGTGGCGTATATAAGGAGGGGGCGAGGGGGCCCTGCCCCTCGCCCGAAATTCGGACTAGGTGCACCAAAACAGGTTAAAACCCTGTATTTAAGGGTCAAATTTCAAAAAATTTTCTGGGGGTAAGGACCCCCAAACCCCCCTTTTGTACTTAGAATTTTATTAACAACATCATTATAATAAGTTCATCCAAATCCTATCAAAAAATATGTCCAAAATTCGGACAAAGTGTACCAAAAAGAAGATAAAACCCTGTTTTTAGGGGTCAAGTTCCAAAAATTATCTGGGGAAGGACCCCCAGATCATCTTTTGTACTTGGAACTCTATTTTAATAACTTTTTAAATATTAAGTTCATAAAAATGTACCTCCAAAATTCGGGCTAAGTGTACCAAAACTAGTTAAAAACCTGTTTTTTTGAGTCAAACTTCCAAAAATTTTCTGGGGGAGGACCCCCAGACCCCCCTTTGGTACTTATATTTTTATTACTAACAACTATTCCAATATTAAGTGTTTCGGACCTAAATTATCACCTAAAAAGCTGCATTGGACCTATTAAATATGTGGGGGAGGGTCTGGGAGTAATATTGGGCCCCTCCCGAAATAAATTCCTATATACGCCACTGGTTGTTGGGGTTATTTTGCTGATCGTATTATAAAGGCATTTTAACATTAAGAGAATAGGGGGATCTGTCGATTAAATATCTGGTCGTTGTATATGTATAGGGGTGGTCGCTCAATGAGGTTTTATTGTATTGGTACAAGGAGTTGACTCAAATGCTAAACGATTCCCTTTGAAAAATTTTAAAAAAGTACTCTAATGGCCTTAAAAAATAGTCTTAACTCGTCAAGTCTAATGGCCTTATTCACAGCAACCTGACCAGCGGTTAACCATCGGTTAGAGAAGGATTCCGCCAATCAAAGTTAGCGAAAAGCTCATTTTCTTTCAATTTAGCTGCTGGTTAATCACCGATCGAGGGGCAGTGAATAAGGTCATAAATGCTAGTAGAAGGAGTATAATCAATCCACTCAAATAATGCAAAGCGTCAATTCCCTAAAAATTGTGCTAAAAAAAAAAAGAAAAGAAAGAAGTAATTCAACTCACCGTCAACCTGGTAGGCGAATCGGAAGGCCTCGGCCAGGCTGCCGAACATTGCCGTGGTCCTGGTGACGTCACCATCATAGGTGCACTGCGCCCTGGAGATCTTCATGAACAGCCATCCGTAACTGCAGTTACCTTGGAATTTTATTTTTACGCACTCCTTGTCCCCCGTGCCCATTATGATGTCCATGAGGTGCACAGTGTGCACGAGGGACTCCAAAGAAAAGGCGGCAATCCACGGGTGCTGCCTGCGCAGAGTGCTCAGGGCATGGCACGCGCCCTCCTTATCTTTGTATTCGACACAGACCACGAGGTGGCCCCTGGGTTCAACATATCTGCAAAGGCAAACAGAACGGTCACGACTTAATATAGTAAAATAAGGTAACTTTGGTCCAACCATTTGAAAGAGATTCTACGTGCTGTATTTGTACTATAAAAGAAGGGGATTATCGCTTATGCGGTGGCGGATCCAGGGGGATCCACTCTAGACAGTGTCCCCCTTCAGGGCTGTGTACAAGGGGGTGGTTTTAGGGCACGGTCAGCCAGAAAATCAGTATGGTATCTGTTCAAAAAATCTGCAGTATCTGGTTATCGGACAATAGGAAAACCGCAATCAACCCCCTTCAATGGTCCCTCCAACAAAAGACAGCCCTCGGGGAGGAGCGAGAAGTCACTATCGGGTGTCTGCTAATTGACTGGGGGGTGACTTCGGACTCCTTCGCTATTGTTGGAGGGGTCATGAATGGGGAGATAGTGCAGATTTTTTGAAGAGATACCATACTGATTTTCTGGCTGACCGTAGCCTTAGGGGTTCAACAGGCATGTGATTTTTCCGCTAATTAGAGGAAATCCGCTAATTTTAGAGGTATTGATTATCGGAATTCCGATTTTTTGAAATTTTATATTCCGCTCAATTTGTGATGCACAGCCTGCGGCCCGCGAACTGATTTGAATTTTTTTCATATAATCCCTTTGTTAAATAATCCTTACTTTCCAGATTTTTTCCAAGAAAAATGACTAGTTCGCGGAAAAATCGCGATTTTCGCGCAAGTTTCGTTTTGCGTGCGGAGTGTTCCGTTCCTCCCGCGACTGCTTTCTCGGTCGGCCGCGGGCGCCAAGTTGGAAGGCGGCTTCCTGTGTTGCTATTGCGATGTAAAAAAAATAACTTTATAGTTGTCAGAAGCCTGCAAGTCCGGTGTTCGGAATCACATTCTCCGGAAAAAGTCGAAAAATACTGATTTTTCGCGAAAGTTTCGTTTTTCGGGCGCCTAGTTGAAGTTGGCTTCTCGTTGTAATTGCGATGCAGAAAAAACTTTTGCGTTGTCAGAGGATCTCTCACATCGCATTTTTGTTGATTTTAGTCAGATATATAAGGAGGGAACCAGAAGACTTCCCCCTTCAAAAAAAAAAAATCTGACTAGGTGTTCAAAACAAGTTAAAACCCTGTTTTTTAGGGTCAAATTTCCAAAAATTTTATGGGGGAAGACCCCCAGACCCCGTTTTCTATTTTGAACTCTCTTTTTCACAACTTTTTTTACATTAAGTTTATCAAAATGCAATTACCTAAAAATTTTACCCCAAAAAAGGGGACCCCTAGACAGATTTATTTGGGCCCCTCCTGAAATCATTTTCTATATATAGCACTGTAACTCATCTAAAAATTTTCAGATAATTTCTTTCTGGAGCAATCACATGCCTGGTTCAAACCCCTCCCGAAATTTTGACACCAATGTTTATATACGTAAACTCCCGTTAGTACGCCGTTCAAGGGGATTTGTGAAAACGTCGTAAAAAGGGCGAATCCGCCTAAATGGTATTCAGATTGACTTTTCCCCGACTCAATTTGTCTGGAACGCTGAAAAACAGAGCCGACTGATTCACTGGGCCTGCCTCCACCGAATTCGAAAACGGCAAGATTTTTCTCTTCTCTCATTGGCTGGAACCTTCGAGACAAGGGGGCTGAGCGGCCTGGTCGGTTTACACGCTGCTAACCGCTAACCACTCTAGCAGTCTGTCCGCGCACTGTATCAGCCGTCGGTTCAATTCCGGCCTTTGCCCTGGGTGTACTACTTTCCTTCTCTGTGCCAAAAAATTTCTGTTGTGTCTGTCTTTCTTGCAACTTAACCAACGGGATTAGAATAAACACTTGCATCTCGTTTTTACATGAAAAATTTGAATTGGTTGAATGTAAAAAATGCCGGAATCGAACAATTGTATCTCTTTCTGCCCAGATATGCGAGGTGTTTTTGCTAATTTTCACCCCTTAGACCCCCACCGGCGACCCCCTAACCTATACCGATTCTTGTTCGTCTTGATATAACCCTACCTCCCCTAGAAGTTATGAAACACTTATCTGAATCACCCTGTCCCTGTATATCAAAATAAATTGCTGCACGTGGAATAAACACGCTTCTCCTATTTTGTTTACATTTTTGGCAGCATCAGTGTGTCTTAAGGGCCCCATTCACGATCGCTCCGCTCCGCTACACTCCATGCTTTTTGGAGTGATTGACGTCACATGATGTGGAGTGACTGGAGTGACAGGAGTCCAAAATTGTCCGAAATCGCAATCCATTCATTCCAATTATTCCAAATGCGATCAGATCGAGAGTCACGTGGTTTGATTTTTGACGTCATGCGTGATGTAATTCATGATGTGGCACCGTGTCATCTCTGTTGAATCATAATTTAGCCAGGTGGCTCGAGTTCAACTCCCGGCATGGCATCACGGGTTCTATTCCCGGCTAGGTCTATATACCGATTCATTTTAAGATTTTAACTATTTAATTCTCTTTTATTTTGTGGCATCACTAATCGTTATCATTGTTAGTTTTTATAATAAAGTTATATTTTACCCAAGCTCGCCTCGTGTATGCGTCTTATTTTCTCTCCTGGAATTCCCAAAGTTATAGATTTAGAACGTGTGGTACACGTATGGAATTTTTGATTTACCTGATTTAAAATCTGGCGTCCGCGACAGGACTTTGGGAATTTGATTGATAGACGTGGTGAGCTTGAAACTGAAGAAAAGCTAATGGAAACTGAAGTAAAGCTACGAACGGCCAAAAGGTCTGCTTTCTCGAGAGCGGCTACGGCGCTTCGGAAGCTACTTTTGGAAAAGAATGTGGATATTCAAGATATTGAGGTATCGTTCTCGGTCTTAGAGATGAGAAATAAGGAGCTTTGCGAGCTTAATACAAAAATTGTCGGCTTTCTTTTGGCGGGTAAGGACCCCGATATTGATTCTGAGTTAGTGAATTCGGAAAGATACGAGAATGAGTTTATACAACTGCAGCATCGAGTGAATTATATCTTAGAATCTGATGCGAAAAGTGAATCTTCGGTATGCGGTGGGCCAGGTGCTCGTGCTAGAAGGTTTGAGTTACCACAGCTTGAGTTCAGAAAGTTTGGTGGAGATGCCAAAGAATGGCTTCCCTTTTGGGGACAATTCCAAAAGATTGATGCTGATCCTGATATTGCCGATGAGGACAAATTCCAGTATCTTAGGCAGGCAACCGTGGAGGGTTCAAGAGCAAGGGATATAGTTGAAAGTTTTCCCCCCATAGGAGAAAATTATAAAAAGGCGGTTGAAAGTCTTAAAGCACGTTGCGGAAGGGAAGATCTTCTTGTGGAAATTTATGTCCGAGAACTTTTAAAGTTGATTTTATCTGTGCAGCAGGATAGGAATAGGTTTTCCTTCTCGGCTCTTTATGATAAGCTGGAGACCTACCTGAGGGCACTAGAAACTTTGAAGGTGACGTCGGATAAGTGTGCCTCCATGCTTCTGCCTCTTGTGGAGTCCTGTTTTGAGGAAGATTTTCTGAAGGCATGGCACAGGAACATTGCTTTTTCTCAAAAGAATGATGCACATGATCGCCTGACAAAACTGATGGCTTTCCTAAAGACCGAGGTGGAAGGCGAAGAGCGCATTTCCTTGGCCATGGATGGTTTTGGTTTGGAGAAACGGGGTGTTTCTGGTGAACAGAAGAAATACAGACCCCCTCTTGTAAACGAAAAAAGGGCAACTGCTGCTGGTTTGCTTTCCTCAACTACAGTAACCGATGTTAGAGCGGTTTGTGTATTTTGTCAGGGTAAACATTTGAGTGTTGATTGTTTTCCCGCTCAAAAAATGACTTTGGCTGACAAACAGAAGTGTTTGAGGGAGAGGGGTGCTTGCTTTGCTTGCCTGAGGCCTAACCATATGAGCAGGGATTGTCGTGCAACCTTAAGGTGTTTAATCTGTGCCGGAAAACATGTCCCTTTGATGTGTCCTCAACTGAAGCAAAATGAAAGCTGCCCTCCAGATGCATCGGTGATTGAGTCAGCTGAAGATCCCAGGGAGTTGAGTTTAACGTCTTTCAATTGCGGCTCTAGGGTGTTTCTTCAAACTCTAAAGGCAAAGTTAATTAGTGAAGGAAGAGAGAGGGAGATACGTCTTTTATTGGACAGCGGATCCCAAAGATCGTACATCCTGAAGAGTGCCGCTGAACAAATGGGATATGCATCAGTACGGAGAGAAACGATCCTTCATGCATTATTTGGTGGATCGACTGAAGAAGTTCATCACAACTGTTATAAAATTAGGGTAAAAAGTCTCGTTGGGCAGTTTAAATACAATTTTGAAGCTCTGGATCAGAGTGTCATTTGTTGTGATGTAGCACCTGTGGAGAGGGGAAGATGGATGGAAGAGCTAAAAGCGTTGAAAATTCACTTGTCAGATGTAGGTGAGACCGCTTCCCAAATTCACCTTCTTGTTGGAGCTGACATAATGGGCAAATTGTTAACTGGTCGCCGGGAGATTCTGCCTTGTGGTCTGGTGGCTGTAGAGACATACTTGGGATGGACTTTGATGGGGAAAGTTCCTCAGGTGGGTCCCAATGAGCCAAATAGGTCAATGGTGACTACTTCCTTGTTTATGAAAGAGGCCAGTGTCACCAACCTGTGTTATCTGGATGGTATTAGAATTTTGGATCCTTTGGTCTCCCAAAGTAAGAAAGAAAAGGAAATGCAAGTCAAGATGCTGTCCCAGGAATCAATTAAGGTAAAAGAGGGGCGTCACGAAGTTTCCCTGCCTTGGGCAGATGAAAGCCTTTTTCTTCCAAGTAATAAAGCTCTTGCATTAAAAAGGATGGAGACAACTACAGGGAAGCTGGAGTCAAAAAATATAATTTCGTCCTGTGATGAAGTTTTCAGAACCTGGATGTCATCGGGAATCATTGAAAGGGTTTCAACTTCTTCTTCTTGGAATCATATCTCTGGTGAATTCAACCCCGCTGATCTGCCTGTACACCTACTGGCAGCTAGATGGTGGGAGGACCCTCTGTGGTTAAGAATCCCTATACAAGAATGGCCTGTTCAGCGAATCTATCCATTAGAGATTCCCTATACAAGAATCCCTATACAAGAATGGCCTGTTCAGCGAATCTATCCATTAGAGGTATCCTCGGATGCAGAAATTTTGGGAAAGGCTAGAGGTAATCCTAAGCAGCTTGACTCCTGTTCATCCTCTGCTCCTGGGGATGTAAAACCTGACACTTCTCCATCACCTTTTCCTGAGACTGAGAGATCGGGGTCTGGCTCATGTTCTACCAGGTTTTGGAGGGGTGGTAAAAATGCCCAAGAGACTTGGATGGAGAACATTTTTTTTTGCTCAACTTTGATGAAAGATATTTTGTATTTTCGATGTTTAAATTAAGTGATCTGGTTTTGACTTTTATTCTGAGTTTCAGGTGCCAGTCATGTTGTGATGCCCACATCACAAGGTGGGAGTATGTTGAATCATAATTTAGCCAGGTGGCTCGAGTTCAACTCCCGGCATGGCATCACGGGTTCTATTCCCGGCTAGGTCTATATACCGATTCATTTTAAGATTTTAACTATTTAATTCTCTTTTATTTTGTGGCATCACTAATCGTTATCATTGTTAGTTTTTATAATAAAGTTATATTTTACCCAAGCTCGCCTCGTGTGTGCGTCTTATTTTCTCTCCTGGAATGAGGTAGTTCCATATTTTTCAAACTTTCGATTTTGTGGTTTATTATTACAGCATATGTTGTGTCAAATTGAAATCTACAATCGAAATTTATCTAAAAAATTTATTTACTTAGATATTAAGGAAATAAAAGTCGTCAACAAATGATGCAATCGCCCGAGTTGTGAAATGGTTGTGAAGCCATCGGGGCCGAGTGACGTCACGAACCTAAAATCACTAGTAAAATAAAAACGTAAAATCAAATATAAATCAAAACAAATCGTTGAATATTTGAATTCTTCCAACAGTAAATAAATTATATTTAACTACATTAAATTCTTTAATTTATTATAAAATTAAACTGATGAGAATCAAGCATTAATTCTTTTGGTATGTATTTTACATTTTTTGTCGCTGGCATCACGTTTTTGTTTATTGTCGTATCAATTTTGTTAAATTAAAAGACAGTTTTGATGCTTTATGCTTATTTCATATTTCTACTTATTAAACTGTGATTTGAATAGAGATAGCCATTAAAAATTAACATCAAGGCGTTTGTTTTCATATCGTAACATTAATGTTAATAACAAAAACACGAATGTTTCTTATTCAGTGTTAACAAGTCAAAAAATCTAAATCATGGCGTCGTTTTGCAAATGACGTCTGCAAGTCGTAGTAGACCGAGTTTGGGCCGAGTGACGTCACGAACCTGAAGCGCCGTTTTTCGCGCGCTTTTCAGAACGCAAACTTTGAGTTGCAATAAAAAAATAAATAATTATCAGAATGAAAAAATATCTCGGTTTTAGGGGTTTATCGAAAAGCTGAATAGAATAAAAAAATAAAAATAAAATGTGGAACTAGTCCATTCCCAAAGTTATAGATTTAGAACGTGTGGTACACGTATGGAATTTTTGATTTACCTGATTTAAAAATCTCTCCAGTTTTGTGCAGCGATGGATTTCCGAAATTTCGGAAATCCAATAGTTCCAATTAAACGATTTAAATTAATTATGAAAAATCTTCAAGAATATTACCTATGATTTAACTCCTCATAATTAGAACTTAAAATTTCCAATGCAAATCCCAAAATTTTAAAATCTATTTGAAGTAGTGATACCCAAGGAGGTATCCCAGTCAGCACAGAGTGAATTGCGCCCAGGCTAGATCTCATGCTCAATTTTTATGCTACAAAACTTCCTTTTCGCAAGATTTTCTATCTGATATAGATTTTTTTTTTGGTAATCATGGAAGGGTTCAAATGATTGCAAGCATCATGAAAAATTGTTTTGGATAGTAGTGACCAGATACTCCTTTAAAAACCCTCCAATGATTTTAATCGTTTTGTTACCAGATTTTTTTTTAATTTTTTATTACTCAAAAGGATGGTTTTTTATAAATAGTTCATTTAGAGGAATTTAACATTAAAACCTGGAGTATCGCAATAAAAATCAATATAGAAATACTAATAAGAAATTACTTTAAACGAGAAAATAAAAATTTGCTTTTAAAGAAAAAAGAACGTATAATTTTCAAAAGTGCTGCATGAAGATTGATTAACTAAATAATAAATGCTTCTTTAAAAAAATTCAGACAATTAATGAATTATTAAACTATATTACTGAAAAATTAAGGTTTTTTTTTATAAACTATTAAATAAATGCAATAAATCTCATGAAATTTAAAAAAAAGCCAAAGTTTATTTTAAAATTTTCTTGTAAATTTCAAGTGGCAGAAATTTAATTTTTTATTCAAATTTTTTATTTATATTTAGAAATTAATTTAATATTGAATTAATCGGTTTTAACTTAATTTTGAAGTAACATTTAAAGTTATTAAAAGAAGTAAAAAAGAATATCTCGTGTTCAGTGGTTACATTTTAGCTGAACTTTCGAAAAATAATCCATATTTATTAAAACAAAAGCAATTTATTTGAAGATTAGCATATGTGATTGTAGAAAAAAACTCGGAATTTAGAAATTGATTTCAATAGAAAAAATCCTAAATGGGAAAAATAGTGGAAATCGTACCCATTTTTTCCATATTTGCTTTAACAGACTCAACTGTAGTTGTGTAAAAATTAATAAAATAGTAATCTATAAGTAAAATGCATTATCTAGCATACCTAATTTTTATTTCATAAACCCCTTGCATCACTATAGCATGTTTTGAACAATACTATAATAATTTCTCAGATAAATTAATTTTATTGGATTAAATTTAGCTTAATCAGTTAGATACAGGCCACTGGAAAAAATTAATTCATAAAAAAAATAATTTTTTGAAGTTGTAAACAAAAGCTTTCATGATTTTCGAAATTAAAAAAGAAATTAATTCAAATTCCACACTGGGAATCGAACCCAGGCACACCGCATGGTAATCGAGAACGCTAACCAATGGGCCATGACATCTATTGGTTTCCAAGACTACAGTATTTTTATTAGTGTACAGGCCCATTTCGACTCTGAATTGAAGAGAGAGATTTGCATGTGAGTTTCTTTTTTTGCATTAAAATTGGCCGAATCTTCGTTCTAGGTTTCTTATTTTCTTTTCTTTAGGGCTTTTAAATTTTTTTAATTAAGAAAACATTCGCTGACACCCAAACAAAATCTACAGTTTTGGTTGAAAGTAGTAATGGCGGCCAAACGAGCTTTGAATGGAATGGTGCGGAGTGGAGCGGAGCGGAGCGATGGTCTTATTACCGATTTTTCATCGCTCCGCTCCGCACCACGCCGTGCGGAGTGGAGTGGATCGACCGTGAATGGGGCCCTTTAAAGTGACGCTATCCGTTTCAAACCTGTTATTTCTGTTATTTCCACTTTTATCGACGGGTTTTATTGGTCGCTACGTACGGTTTCGTCAAAAACACAACTAACCAATGAGCTGACTCTCTGAGATCACCGCCTCCTTCGGAGTGAGATCTGAATACGGTGAGTCAGATTCACGCCGGATTAGGATTTTCGTAAACGCCACGGCGGTTACGAAGATCTGAATGTGGCCCCTAATAGTACCCGTAATACCTAATCTTACCTAGAAACTTTTTTAAGCGGGATTTTATCACTAAAGTTCTTAAACTTTCAGGGAGGGTTCTGATTTGTCACAGGACAACCCACGTGCCCTGCAAGACATTAATCATCCTTGTTTTTGAGGGCGCAACGGGCGGGGGGCCATTCAGGGAAAAAGGGGAGCAGGTGGGAAAAACCAGTTCTACCATATTGTTCTACTCGCGTTTTCAACGGTTACTTTAGCTCATACATTATTTGAAAGGAACTCGACGACGCAATAACGGGGATTTTTCTTCGGGGGACCGGAGAAAAGCGTCGAAATATGCGGGAAGTCGTTATAAGCGGGGGCGCTATAAGCGGATAGTTTTTAATGATAAAAGGCCTACTGGTACCAGGGACCGGAGAAAAACGTCGTAATATGCGGGACGTCGCACTAAGCGGGGGCGTACTAACGAGAGTTTACTGTAGTTTTTTTACTTAAAAACTATGCGACTCACAAGGAGCGGTGTAACCCATAGGGTCTTAACACTAATTGTAATACACTAATTAAAATTGGTAACACTAGTTGTAAGGGTAAAAATTCCAAAAAAAATTCTAGAGGAGGACCCCTAACCCCCCTCAAAATTTTAAATCTGTTTACTGTTTTTTCTTGAAACTTCTGTGACTTTTTTTGTGTAGCATAAAGAGTCTAAAATGAATTGAATTCTTTGGGTGTTTTCTAAAGGGTCTCAAAATGACTACCGTCTCCCCGCAGCAGTCTATTCCTATGGAGGAGCTTTCTGCGCATGCTTGGGAACTTAACGTCGTGAGTGCTTTTATTCTTACAAATAGGGGTCATATACCAATTGCAGTGGGTGTGCATGTGCAGTGCAATCATGTCGGTATTTGTATGCTAACACGTTGTTCACTAGGATATTTAGCTTCTCGAAAAAAAATAAGATTTTTTGGAAATATACAGTAAACTCTCGTTAGTACGCCCCCGCTTAGTGCGACGTCCGGCATATTACGACGTTTTTCTCCGGTCCCTGGTACCAATTGGCCTTTTATCATTAAAAACTCTCCGCTTATAGCACCCCCGCTTATTACGACTTCCCGCATATATCGACGTTTTTCTCCAGTCCCCCGAAGAAAAATCCCGGTTATTCCGTCGTCTAGTTTCTTTCAAATAATGTATGAGCTAAAGGGCCATATTCAGATGTTCGCCAACGGTGAAAACGCCGGGCGAATCCGCCGAAATCGTATTCAGATTGACTTTTCCCCGACTCAATTTGTCTGGAACGCTGAAAATCAGAGTCGACTGATTCACTGGGCCTGCCTCCGCCGAATTTCGAAAACGGCAAGATTTTTCTCTTCTCTCATTGGCTGGAACCTTCGAGACAAGGGGGCTGAGCGGCCTGGTCGGTTTACACGCTGCTAACCGCTAACCTCGCTAGCAGTCTGTCCGCGCACTGTAGCAGCCGTCGGTTCGATTCCGGCCTTTGCCCTGGGTTTCTTCCTTCTTTCCTTCTCTGTGTCAGAAAATTTCTGTTGTGTCTGTCTTTCTTGCAACTTAACCAACGGGATTAGAATAAACACTTGCATCTCGTTTTTACATCAAAAAATTGAATTGGTTGAATGTAAAAAATGCCGGAATCGTACAATTGTATCTCTTTCTGCCCAGATATGCGAGGTGTTTTTGCTAATTTTCACCCCTTAGACCCCACCTGCGACCCCCTAACCCATACCGATTCTTGTTCGTCTTGATGTAACCCTACCTCCCCTAGAAGTTGTGAAACACTTATCTGAATCACCCTGTCCCTGTATATCAAAATAAATTGCTGCACGTGGAATAATCACGCTTCTCCTATTTTGTTTACATTTTTGGCATCATCAGTGTGTCTTAAAGTGACGCTATCCGTTTCAAAACCGGGGGACGGGATGGCCTGTTCGGTTTGCTCCTCTGCCTTTCACGCCAGCAGTCTGCGCACTGCTCCGTCGTGAGTTCGATTGTCACCTCGCCCCTGGGTGTATTTTCCTTCTTTGTGCCAGTAAAAATTCTGTTGTGTCTGTCTTACTTGACGAAGGTGTATAAGCGGATCCTTGAGATCAAGCACACATACCGGAAAATATATGTAACCAAAAAAACCAAACCAAACCGTTTCAAAACCTGTTATTTCTGTTATTTCCACTTTTATCGACGGGTTTTATTGGTCGCTACGTACGGTTTCGTCAAAAACACAACTAACCAATGAGCTGACTCTCCGAGATCACCGCCTCCTTCGGAGTGAGATGTGAATACGGTGAGTCAGATTCACGCCGGATTAGGATTTTCGTAAACGCCACGGCGGTTACGAAGATCTGAATATGGCCCAAAGTCTGTCTGCCCTAGCAAGGCACGAGTGGCAAACCTAAAATCAGTACCCACAGCAGAAAAAACAGTGGCGAGTGCACTAAAAAAGCCATAAAGATGGTTATCTCACTTCTATTAGATACCCGATACCCTGCACTCGCCACTGCTTTCTCTGCTGTGGGTACGGATTTTAGGTTTGCCACTCGTGCCTTGCTAGGGCAGACAGACTTTACAGAACCGTTGAAAACGCGAGTAGAACAATGTGGTAGAACTGGTTTTTCCCCTAACCGCTCCCCTTTTTCTCCAAATGGTCCCCCGTTGCGCCCCTCCCTGAATTTCTTGGAAATTCTCCCCCTCTCGATCCTCCAATTCGACTTCCGCATTCCATAGCTCAGTGTTCAGTTCAGTCCACTGTTGTGTAAGTTCAGAATTATGGAAAAGAAAAACAGAAGCAACTCCTTATGGAAATTTTTTTAATCAGATAGAAAATTAAAAATACAAGATTGCGGTGTGTACAAAGTGTAAAGATTGTAGATATATACCAATAAAAGATGTAAAGGTACGAATGTTTGTTCTGTTTTTAGACATTGTTCTTTCGTTTCTATTTTAGTGATAAAATCCTGCTTAAAAAGGTTTCTAGGTAATATTACGTATTACAGATTTTAAGTATATCGCCGAAACGGTGTTTTATGGAATTCCGCATATAGCGTCGTCCCGCTTATAACGACGTTTTCACAAATCCCCTTGAACGGCGTACTAACGGGAGTTTACTTATTTGAAAAGTAGAGATAATTAATAATTTCTTTGTCTTTGTGTTCTAATTGGATTAATAGCTAGATAAATAGTTGGTTTAAACCGAAAATTTTCTGCAGCATGTTGTTTTGATTAGAAATTAGCATTTAGTATCTCAAAAAACGCTAAATTTAAGAGGTAAGAACAAACGGGGTACAGTGGACCACCCTCACTGTTTTTTATATTCCTTTTATGCTTTAAGTATTTCAAATTTAGTGAATAGATGGCACTCCTTACAGAGTTAGAACAAAGTTAGAATGTTCTTACTTGACTAATGAGCCATTTTATTCCTGATAATCTATTTAAATTATGCACAGTAAATTTATTCCTTCAAAGTTGACTGCATTTTTTACTGAGGATTTTGGGATTTGAAAAACTTATTATCAATCATCGCGCAAGCGCACTCACAGGACTCCGTAACTGAAGAAAATATGGGAACGACCCCCATAAACTCAGGAGATAAAAAATTGGTATTGAAGTTCCAGAGCATGCGCTAAAAACTCCTCCATAGGAATACACTGCTGCGGTGAGACGGTATAGTCTCTAAATGAACTAAAACGCCATTTTGAGGGGGAAATTTCAAAACGTTTCTGTTAGAGGACTCCCAGACCCTCTAATTTTACTTGGAATTCCCATTGTTTACAAAATTTTGGAATTTATTTCACCAAAATTAATATAAAATGTGCAAGCAATATAAAACTTGACGTAAAAAAGTACTCGGAAGGAGGTACCTGAGATAAAATGTTTGGTCAAAACAAAACCCGAAACAAAAGTCTAATTACGGCTCTGCCCCCTTAGACCCCCCAAAAAAAGTACTAAAAATGAGTTAAAATCCTACTTTTACAGGTCAACAAAAGGGGATCTTGAGTGATACTTTTTAGAAAATCCCCAACAATTTGGCATTTTTCTCAAAAGGTAAAGGTGATGGTCTAGAAAAGTGGCTGGATCCCCACTTATGTCAGTGTGGTCCAACTTTTAGTCACCCGATGGCCAATTTGACTTTTTAAAGGGAGGCGAGTGCCAAAGGCAGTAAAAAGAAAATCATTTTAAATTAAATTTTAATACAGGCAAGTCAAGAGCTTATTTCAACAGTGGGTATATTTCAATTATCATGTATTTCAATGAGGGAATTGCATAGGTGAGGGATTTGCTTAATTTTACACTTTTTTTGATACGTTATAGTTTAACACTCTCAAATATCAGATTTTAAAGTTCAAAAATATGTTTTAAATAACTTAAAATTCGATTTTATTTTTGCCAAAACACTAGTAAAGTCATGTGGTCAAAAAACGGGATTTGACGTCACAGCGCCGTCGAAACTAGTGAATTGTTGAAAATAAAAGAAATCAGACTTATCATAAAACCAAAACACGCATAAAACTCGTCTGTTTCTCTAGTGAACGCCCAGAAAAAGAAAAAAATTAATACTTTGAATCCTAATAATAGAGCATTCGCACATGACGTCACTTGGAGGACAAAAACAACGTTGCTAAGGCTGTTGTTAGGGGCGGGACATAGAAGCATCCAATAGAAGCATTCGCACATGATGTCACTGGCGGGCGAAAACAACGTTGCTAAGGCCGTTGTTAGGCCGAGTCATGTGATTGAAAATGCTCTATTCCAAAACCAATTAATATTTTTTGATAAACAAAACGCCAATCTTTTTATAAAAAATTTTTGGCTGTGTAGGGTTGCTGTTGCGGCGTCTTCAGTTTCCTGACCTCCGAATGGGTCCTTTTGGACCCAGGCCGGATTAGCCTAGTAATTATCGTTATCACGAAATTACTGTTTTTCCCGCCAATACTGGAAACGACATTTTAAAAATTAATATCTTGGGGAATAGTTTTCCAGTTTCAATAATTTTTACGTCATTTTTCATGGATTTTCATCCTCTATCATAATAAAATTTTTAAAAAATGTGCAATTCCCTCATTACCATTAAATGAATTTCACTTAAGGATTTTCTCACTTTGAAAATGCAATGATCAAATATTGACTGAGTCATTTAAACACTACTTATTTAGTCAAGTTTAGTTTGCGCCACATTTTATTTAAACATTAAATTGTATTTAATTTAATTTATTACAATTTTTTTTGTTTCATCAAATTGAATATATGCTGTTAAAAGAATATTTAATCCAAAGTAAAGAGAAAAAAAAATCTTATAAATTAGGCAGTTTAAGTTTTGGAAATTAAAAGGCAAAAGAAGTGGTTTTTTAAACTTACAGGTATAAAAGTGTTAGTTAGAAGAAGTTGGGGGTTTCTTTTCTCAAGAGGTTAGAAAAAGTACAAAACTGAGTTTTTAATACATAGATAATTGCGGCCCTGTACTGAACATTTCTGAAATAGTAGTGTAGATAAAATGTTAATGAGGTAGTTCCATATTTTTCAAACTTTCCATTTTGTGGTTTATTATTACAGCATATGTTGTTTCAAATTGAAATCTACAATCGAAATTTATCTAAAAAAATTATTTACTTAGATATTAAGGAAATAAAAGTCGTCAACAAATGATGCAATCGCCCGAGTTGTGAAATGGTTGTGAAGCCATCGGGGCCGAGTGACGTCACGAACCTAAAATCACTAGTAAAATAAAAACGTAAAATCAATTATAAATCAAAACAAATCGTTGAATATTCGAATTCTTCCAACAGTAAATAATTTATATTTAACTACATTAAATTCTTTAATTTATTATAAAATTTAACTGATGAGAATCAAGCATTAATTCTTTTGGTATGTATTTTTACATTTTTCGCAGCTGGCATCACGTTTTTGTTTATTGTTGTATCAATTTTGTTAAATTAAAAGACATTTTTGATGCTTTATGCTTATTTCAGATTTCTACTTATTAAACTGTGATTTGAATAGAGATAGCCATTAAAAATTAACATCAAGGCGTTTGTTTTCATATCGTAACATTAATGTTAATAACAAAAACACGAATGTTCCTTATTCAGTGTTAACAAGTCAAAAAATCTAAATCATGGCGTCGTTTTGCAAATGACGTCTGCAAGTCGTAGTAGACCGAGTTTGGGCCGAGTGAAGTTACGAACCTGAAGCGCCGTTTTTCGCGCGCTTTTCAGAACGCGAACTTTGAGTTGCAATAAAAAAATAAATACTTATCAGAATAAAAACATATCTCGGTTTTAGGGGTTTCTCGAAAAGCTGAATAGAATAAAAAAATAAAAATAAAATGTGGAACTAGTCCATTACATCTCACAGCATCTAGTGATTTGATAGCGCCTTTCATTTTGATCTATTGTATACTTTTTAAGAAAGTCTAATAAGGTAATAAGTTATGCTGAAACGACGAAGCCCATAAGTTTGGATAAAATTTAAAATATAGGTATTAACTATTTCCCCAACTGGAGTTTTTATACTGACATTATTTAATACCCCTTTTAAATTTTAAATCAAAAACATTTCTAAGGAGGTTCAGGGGTTCTCCCCTTAGCTAGCCGAGTACGGAAATCATTGCAAATCCAGATGGCATTATTGGACAAACTGGCAAAGCATATTCACTAGAGCCCTGCACGCGTTGCCTCTAGATCGGCTATTCGTACTTTTGACGCGGATTACGATTTGGAGAGCTTTTGAGCGGAAGCGGCTTTCCGGATCAGCGTTCAACTCGGCGCTCAACATCCGACTTGGAAAAAAAGCGGCGCGTTCGCTAAAACGCGGTTTTTTGCCGCAACAGCGGCGAGTTGGCGAGAAAGCGGCGAATTAGCGAGAACGCTGCGCGCCGGAAAGAGATCGGCAATTTGAAATCTAATTGGCGAGCTGAAAATAAAAATCGGAGTGTTAAGGTGAAATCGAAATTTTCGTATTTTCGTAATTTTTTTCTGAAATTTATATTTGTAATTGGGGATTGAAGGTTGATCAAGATTCTGAATGTTTTCCCTCACCGTGACAGTTTTCTTTGGGAAAATAATTAAAATATGGATCATTTTTTAATTTCTTTTTTTTTTCCTACGGATTTTGAGAATTTATGATATGTTTAGACTGGAATTTATATGTACTCTAAAATTAGGAATAATTAACCAGCTCTTTTCCCTAAATAAGCTATACCTAGGTTTTTTTTAACACATCTTGTTTTTTTCTCTCCTGATTTACCTGTATTCGTTCCCTGTGCATGATCATTTTACCCCACCCTATTTTCTCTAAACCTGATTACTGCCATCACTATGTTTTGCGTAAGTCTAAGAAATATACTAAACTCAAAAATGATAAAAGTTCATGTTTTCTCCCTGTCATACTACTTTAGTTGTTATGCTTTAGTTTTTACACTATTTAAGAATATTTTTTAAGTGTGCATCACAGTAACAAACATCACGTGTATGTATTGGTGAATAAAAACTTGTTTGACTATCGCCTATCAAGATATTTTTATCAAGTTTTCAAGAAATCTCTGTCACAGCTAAATTTTTCAAAGTGTGAATTTCAATATCTTAAACTTTCGAACACTAATCTGATCGTTTTGGATTATTAAGTTTTAAAACAGTGATTCTTAATAAAATCGCGATAAGTTCTTCGCTGAAATATTAGATTTGCTCTTAAATCAGACCAAAAAAAGTAAGAGAGTTTATTTAGAAACGTAAATTATTTATGCAGAAGTTTTTTAAAAATTTTGGATATTCATTATATTAAATGATCGAAAATTCTATTCAATCAAAAATTATTAAATACACAATTCTGTTTTGCTTGATCAAAGAAGCCCAAAATTTTCCCTAAAATTCGAAATTTTCGTAAGAAACCGTTTATTTTCTTATTAAATCTTTTATTTTAAAATACTAAAAACATGAACCTTTGTGTAAGCTTCCTTAACAAACGCATAGCCTCAGAGAAACAGTTAGTTCCAAACAAAATACTTAGCAACGAGCTCGATGTTAGTGCACCCGCGTTGATTCATGAGCGGCGAACTCGGGTGAACGCATCCGATTCGGATCCAACGCGGCGATTTAAGCTAGAGCGGTTGATTTCGTTTTAGATCGGTGCAGTATAGTTGGAGCGGAAGTATGTTTTCCGATAGCGGGTCGCAAAAATCGGATCATCCGCGCCAGCGCGGAAGAGCCGCTCAAGCCGCGCTCAAAAGCGTTCCGTGCAGGGCTCTAATATTCACAGTGTTGAAGGCGGTGGGTAGAGATGCAAAATTCCCGCAGTTTTTGAAACATGGGAAAAAACCCGGGAATTTTGGGGAATAAACCCGGAATTTTGGGGAATATTGGGAATTTTGAGGAAGTTTTGAATATAAACAAAGACGGCCATCTTTAGGCTTAAGGTTAAAATTTTCACTTCAAGAATTCTCGTAGCTAAGAGTTATTTCGTTATTTCAAACTATTTTTTCTCAAAACTTGTTATTTTTAACTTATTAGTGTCTGTAACTTTAACATTAGTTCAACCGATTCGAATCGAACATAAAATCGAATCATTCATCATGTCCATGTGGGCACCAAACCATGACAAAAACAGAAAAACAAAAAATGTATGTAGATCGGTGATTTGGTATTTGTCAGATAATCATTTCAATTATTCAATTGTTTAAATTTGAATATATTTTCTAAAGATCACAACGCAGATTTTCCCTGATTATGATATGAAGTTCAAAATAAATTTTAGTCATCATATTAAGCATAATTTTGATATTTTACTACCCGAGTCTTAAAATTTGCTAACTCCCGGGAATTTATAATACTCCACATTAGACTCTCTACTCCACATTGAAGAGAAAATCAACATAAACACGATTTCTTAAGCGAGTTCAGATGTTTTTTCCTTCTCCCGTGTCAAAAGTCAAAATTCCCGAAAACTCCCGGAAATTTTCAAAATTCCCTTCCCAAAAAACCCGGTTTATTCCCGGGTTTAAACCGGGGTTTTTCCAGCCTTTGCAACACTAGCGGTGGGTGATATAGGTAGGTCTTGTAGCGCGCTCCAAGCGGGAAAAATTGTCAAATGGTTTTCATTGTTTAAAACTCGGCTAGCCTGTATAAGTATCTAGTAAGCCGTGGTATGAGGGATGATGCTTACGCGTAAGATGTTACAAACACTGCATTTTTGAAAATTTCTTGTTTCTTGCATAAAAAATTTCAAATATTCAACCAAAAATAAATTTCACAAATAAAAACTGAACGAGAAAAAAAATTCAAGCATTTTTCACAAGGAAAGTTTTAACTATAGATAAAGTGTTCATGGAGAACAAATCTAAGCATTACTAAAGATTTTGTGCAAAAAAAGAACAAAGGGGAGGTCTGGCAGTTTTCTTACGTAATTATGAGAGGGGGGTTTGCAGTTTGCTTATTTTTGTTGACAAGGGGGGAGGGAGGGTCAAAAATGACCAAAAACGTGCTTACGTAATAGAGCATTTTCAGTCACATGACTCGGACCTAACAACGGCCTTAGCAACAGAAAATGTTACAGTTTTTTGCCCTACAGAGGTTAACAGTTACAGAAAATGACTGGCCGTGGAATTCTTCTATTGGAGCATTTGCAATCACGTGACCCCATACCTAAAAATCGCCTTAGCAACAGATAAACAGCGGCCTTAGCAACAGTTAAAAGCCCTACAGAAGGTACACAGTTAAAAGAAAATAACCGCTTGTGACGTCACCTGAAAACACTCTATATTTAAACGGCACCTGAAATGTTCAAAAAAAAGTCTGAAAAATCTCATCCCTGTATCTTAATAGTTTTATCAATAGCGGCACGAGTCCTTTCAGGAGAGAAATAAACCTCTCCAAGTGTCCAAGCAGGGCCCGATTTAGAAAATTTGTAACACTAGGCCCAACATTCAGGAGGGGCCCCCACGTTACTACATTTGTTGCTATATGAATGTATAAGCGTGAAAAGTAATTGTTTGCTTGGTGCGAAAATTCACTATCGTCAGGGAGTCAGGGTCAGACACGTTCTCTTTTATCTTTTTAAGTTTTTTTACATTGCTAAAAGGTTTGGATTTGTATTTCCGATTTAAAAAAACTTAATGAAAAAACATTCTAAGAAGCATAATAAGTTATTTCTACAATACATTTTTGTTAAATTTTAAAATTAGGGGGCCCTCAAATTGCGGGGCCCCTAGGCCCGGGCCTAGTGGACCTAATGGTAAATCAGGCCCTGTGTCCAAGTCTCCAAAATCCATTTCGGATTTTGCTTTCGTCGATAAAACTAACAGTTAAAAAAGCGTGGGAGTACACTGCTTTATCATGTAAGAAATAGGGAAAAGCTAGGCTTACCGATTCCAAGTCCTGACGCTAGGACCAATGGATGCTATGACTGTTTTTAACCTGTCGGGGCGTTGGGGCAAGCTCCTCGAGGGCTCCCATGCGACGATGGCCGGTGGGCACGCGAGTCTTTCGGGCAGGCCTTCTTTGGCGGGTAGCAAGGGTGCAAAGCACCGCCCGCCATGACACCAACACCGGGGATCTTCCATTGAACTCGACATCGGCACACACTCTGAAGCAAACACACTCTCTGAACTCTGAAGCAAACACAGCTCTGAAGCAAAGCTAAACTTGATCCAGCCAGCACGTTTCACTTCGTTTCACTATGTCTGGTAAGGCTTTGACACTGGCGAAAAGATCAAAAGAGCCGACGTGATCCATCTCTCATCGCTAGAGGGCGCTACCGTAGTGCCAAGAAAATCTTTGTTTACCATTGGATTACATTGAAAACTTGTGCTATTTCTTCGTAGATTTTTCGATTGAATTAGTCTTAAAAAGTTTAAAATTGTTTGAAGAGCAAGATGGTGAACTGTTGCGTTCCTATATGCACCAATTATTCGAGCAAGACAAAAAAAAGTCAAGCAGATGGAGACAATTATATGGTTTGAGAAAGTGTCCGGTTGGTTTAAAAGGTTTGAGAAAGTGTCCGGTTGGTGGCGCTCTTGGCGCTGTAGTGGTCAACAATGCCGCCCAATCAAATCAGTGGGGTTGTTTGCTCAAAAAAGGGGAGTGGGCAGTTCAGTTTCTAGCCCTCCCCCTTGAAATTCCTTAGATAAAGATGAACCCCTACCCTTTCAAACGATTCGTTACGGAATTGGTCATCAATGGAAGTTGAGGGACCATATGAGATGAGTTTCAATGCACCCCCGGACAGTTATTCGGAGGTCAAGCAAGGACGTCGTGTGAGAGCTTTGGCATGATTATAATTGACGACTCCAGGGGTTCTTTTCTTGCTGTTTTTCGTTGTTGTTTCTTATCTCCAACATGATCTGACGAAGTCAGACCATGTCTAAAAATCCGTTTACAAAAAGCAAGTCGAGGGGTGAGCAGTAGATATCCTCCCAGAGAAGACCCATGGAATACGGATAAAGACCTACCTGTCAAGAAATCCCCAAAGGTGCGGCCGCATCATTGTGGAAGGTTCTTTTTGAAGTAGATGCTCATTGTACGACTGTGTGAAAGCGGTTGGAAATACCAACAAATACAAGCGGATTTACTAGGGAAAGTCGGCCTTTTGAAGTCCTTTTGTCCAGTGTGTAAATTGTTTTGCGCCGACTTTTTTCGCACTATGCCTTTCTTTTTTTTTCCCACTCGTAATAGATAATATATATAGTATTACTTTTGGATTCGTCCATTGAATGCTCACAAATCATTAGCTTTTTATTCGAAATTTTAATTTATGAAGGAGTTATAGTTCATTTGGGGGGGAGGTCCTCATATTTTGAAATCAAATGGGTCGTTATCTGCAAATCGAATTTAATTTTTTTCTTGGGCAGAGTAGGGAGATACGCGAAACACTGTTAAAAGCTACCAGAATAAGTTAAAGTTACCAATAGATGTATTCCTCTAATTGCTGCTTTATTGCTTTTAGTCAAACATGATTATAGTTGCGAAATTACTTCTAAAGAGGTGGGGTATTTACCAACATTAACGTAATTTCGAATTTTCTAACTTAATATGGACCGTTCAAATATTATGTAATTACCTAAGAGGGGGGAGGGGTTTGCTCTTTGCTTATTTTTCATGGCAAGGGGTAGGGGGTATGAGTGGTGCTTACGTAAGATGTTTTAAACACTGCATTTTAGAAAATCTCTTGTTTTATGAAAAATAATTTCAAAATTCAACCAAAATAAATTTTACACAAAAAATTGAACTAGGAAAAAAATTTCAAAGCATTTTGACTTCACAAGGAAAATTTTAGCGATAGGTTACGCATGGAGCAAAATGAATTTCTGGAATCTAGGCACTGCTAAACATCTAATATAATAAAAGTCAAATCTTGTGGGTGGGTGGCTGGCTGGCTGAGTGTGTTTGTCCTTTATACAAATCTACAGTTTCCTTCCGATCTGCACCAAACTTGGTATACAAACGTAAAAACACCCCATATGAAATTTAGGCGATGTTTTGAAGTTCTAGAACGACCCCTTGACCCTCTTTTGACCGTTTTTATGGCCAAAAACGCTTATTTTTCTCCATTTTTAAACTTTTGGCCCGAAGCCAATTAAATACCGTCACTAAATTAAAAAAAATTATTTCATGATCTAACTCGTGTTGCGGCAGCCAATGAACTACGGCTCCGTCCGAGCTTCTGTCGCTTGACCTCATCTGACCCCCGGGAGATCCCACACCGATTTGGGGTCCGCGCGACGAGCATTTCGGTTCGGGGTTTCCCCTCTGCGCTTTTCGTGGCAAGTGAGGAGGATTGCATTAGGTCGGAGTTTCTTCTTTTCCAAGGGATTTAACGTGTTTCGCCGAGAGTGGAATTTTTTCTTTTGTGTTCAGGGCCTCTGTCTAACGCAAATAACATTTCCCCTTTAGGTGAATTTTAATGGGGTGCTTCACTATTACAGTAAAATTTCAAATTTTAAAAGAGTTCACATAATATTTCTCTTTAATTGACAAAAACTCATTAAAATTAACATTAAAATAGTTATGGAAGTAAATCTATTACAATTAATAAGGAAATATATTAAAAACCGAAAAAATGTATAACTCAAAAGGGGCTGAGCGAAAACGTACGGAATTATATCTGTCAATATTTTAAAAAATCAAATTTCAAGCTAATTTTGGGGTAATTAAATTTTTGAATTTTTCGATATTTCTTTGTTTATTTAGTAAATTACTAAAACTAATCAAAGAATTATGATTATAATATTTCATATTATTATCTTATTTTTTGGCGAATCAAGATGAACGTTTTACTTTTTAAAGCTTGAACTAGCTTTAAAAGTACTAAATATAAGGCTTTTAAGTTTCACTTTTTTACATTTTCTGATGTTTCTCTATACTACGTTAACACGTGATTTTAATGATATCTTTAACGCAAAATATTAAATTAAAATCGTCATTGTGATTACGGAGGTTTCAGTGTGTTTTTAGTATCTCTAATGTTGGACATTTTATATACGTATATGTATATTCTATAAACTATATAGATTTTTAATGTTTTGGGAGTCTTAATATGTAATTAGAAATAATACCACAGCAAAGTGCATAGAACTTCCTTAAACGATTAAACCTATTTAAATGATTTTATAAATGAAACAAATTTTTAATCCTATAACATAAAGCTACATTATTATGACAATTTAGTGTGATTTGAACTTTTTTATTAAAAATTTTGAACACAAAATCCTAAAAATATGCTTAAATATCTCAAATAAACCAATTCTACCCCTTTACAACTAGTAATTTGTTGTTTTAAAACTCATTACAACAAAGTTTTAACTCGTTGTTTGCATTATCGAACTGTAAAGATATGAAAATTATTACTCAATATAACAAGTATGTAGTTGATTAACAGTTTTTAATTCCTTCTCTAACGAAATAAAAATATCTATACGCATCACCATCAAAACCCATCTCTTAGAAAAGAAATGCGAACCCCGCACTTCTTTGGAACGCCAACTTTGGCATAGTTTCGGGCGGGAGGAACAATATGTTGGCGAGCGTAGGCCGATCCCAACACCCCTTAAAAAAGTAAACCGTCCCGTTTCTCCTAGGGCTGCCAAGCGACAGAAAGTCAGCCGTAGAATAGAAGTACAATATTTTACACACATATACAATTATTTTTTACAAAAAGATTGTGGTTTCTTTTTTTTTTAAATTCTAATTAATTTTAGAATTATTAAGATTCAAAGTTTCAATTTTTTCCCTGGTCAAACATGATGGCTACCGTCATCGACACCGGATGGGTTTAGTTGGATATACACCAGTTGAACCGGGATGAAAAAGGCGTTAGGAACACCAAGATAAAAAAAGTTACCGGGAACACCGGGATATGAAAAATTATACCGGGAACATAGGGATATGAAAAACTACTGGAAACATTGGGATGATTGGTAATTTCGGATACAGAAAATAAGACATATACTTGAGAAAACTTAAAAAATAAATTGATACACTCCACCCGTGCAAGGCCGGGCATTTCAGCTAGTATTGTATAAAAAAACAAAGGGGGGGGTCGAGCAGTTTTCTAACGTAATTATGAAGGGGTGTTTGCGGTTTGCTTATCTTTGCTGACAAGGGGGAGGGGGTTAAAAATGAGCATAAACATGCTTCCTATACAAGGAAGGTAAGCAACTGGACATATGTTTCGGGGAGAGGGGGAACAAGTTATTTATTTTTTAATTGTTTCACTCAAATCTATTAAAATAAACATAATTACACATCACCTCATACAAATTTCTCAGTCTCTTGGTCAAAAATATATTCTCAAAATGAGTAAAAACCCTACTTTTCTCGGTCAAATTTCAAAATCATTTCTGGGGGAGGACCCCCATACCTCCCAGAGGCACCAAAAGGGGATATTCAGAGTATAAAAAACCCCAACATTTTTACTTTTTGTGTCAAAAGGTAAATGTCATGTTCTGGAAAAGTGACCCCCTCCTTGGAGGCGTGCTGGATCTGGATCCGCCCCCCGCCCCTGGTAGGAGAAACTTCCTTTGTCATATTAACCATGCGAATTCCCACAGTGGGTAGCAACCTCTTTTCTTCATGGGAGTGACATTGTTGAATTGAATTTACTGTCACAAACACAGTATTACATAAAATACAATGAAATGACAACACAAAAGAAAACATTAAACATAAAAAGACAAATAAAAAATAATTATTATTATTTATGTGATACCAAAAAGGCAAAATTATGCCCGTATATAGTATCAACAATGATTTCTATTACAATATTATCTCTGGCAACAGTTGCTTATTACTTAGCTATTGTAAAGAGAATTTCTATTGATTCTTGCGCCTCGATAAATTTATATATATCATATTTAAATTCTGTAAAATTATGAGTTAGTTTAGTAGTTTCGTTTAATTTATTAAATATATATGGACCCAAAAAAGCATGTGATTTGTGAATAATCTCCTTAGATGATTTTGGTACAAAATAATTACCTTTCGATCGTCTAGTTGTATATTTTATTTGTCTAATTTCATAAAAACTTTTGTTTTTAAATATAAATATTAATAGCCTAAAAACAAAAAGCTGACGTACATTAAAGAAAGTGATTGACTGCCGAAAATTTCTGAAGTGGGAAAATATTTTGTTTTGCATACGGAGAAGTGGTTTAATATTATTTATGTAATCAGATGCGTATACAGTAATACCATAATTTAGGAGCGACTGAACCCATGAAAAATGCAATGTCGTTAAAAATTTCTGATCAATCACTCTCTTTAATTTATATAACATAACATTTATAAAACGCAGTTTAAACTGACTTTTGACTTGTAAATACTCTCTTTGAAATTGGCTTTGAGGGGACAGAAATCTATTGGAATATCGCAGTATTTTAGTTTTTCCGGTATTCGACGCTGTTTCCTACGCGGTTTACTGATATTCGCTGAGAATTTTTCACTCATTGTTTTTCATCAGAACTGTGTTTTTCATTTTTATAAAATTTGATCATTACTGAAATGTTAGTACAAAAAAAACCCCTATGGAGTGGGCAGTTACTTACGTCATTATAAGAGGGGGGTCAACGATTTGTTTAATTTCGTTAGCAAGGGGGTTAATATCGCCAAATCGGTTTTGAGAAGCCATTGGCACTAATAAACTCGTGTTAATAAATTAAGGATAATTTGACTTTGTGGAATAATGAAACAAATCATCGGTCCTCATTTCTGTAATATGATCATTTAAGAGTGAGAATATGTGGCACGGGATGAAATTACCTGAACAATATTTTAAGGCGGCCTACAGAGGCTCTCCATTAATAATGAGTTGTACACATGTTCGGAAAAGTAACAAAAACGTCCTTGTGATAGTCATTTAGCAAACAATTCCCTGTTATTTATAAAGGGAATGATATTTCTGAACTCCATGAAATACTTTTAAGTATAGTTTTTTAGGCGACGTCTTATCAAACTTCATTATCAATGGAGGGCTTGTACCCCCTTTAAATTATTGCTAGAGTAATTTGATCCCAAATTACATATTTCCATGTTTAGATAATCTTATGACATGAATTTGATTGAGAGGTTTGTCCGATTATTCCCAAAAAATCAAAACTATCCTCAATTATTCTACATGAGTGTAAGGTTCATCCTAGACTCTTATAACGGCCGGAGAAACCTCAATTTATGGCCCCGGTTTCTTTCTAGCGAACAATAGAAAACCCCTCCTCTGAGGGGAGCTCGTAGGGAAACTCCCAAAGAGATTGGGGAGGTAAGACAGGTTTCTCCGGCCGCAATAAAAGTTTAGGAGGGCCCTAAGACAGGGGTCGGCAACCTTTTGAAGCAGAAGAGCCAAAAGTTACAATTTACAAAATTTCCCAGTTTTTAAAGAGCCACTAAAAATTTTCGTTTCAATTTCCTATTGTATTATTTCCTTATATATATTTGATTAAAAATAAACGGCTTTAAATACGGACTAATATAAAATATATAAAAAGTAGTAAATAATATTGTTATAAACACAAAAGGGGGGTCTGGGGGTCATCCCCCAGAAAAATTTAGAAATTACCCAAAAAGTAGAGTTTTTAACTCGTTTTGGTCCGAGCCCACGGGGGGGGGCAATAATTGACTAGTTGCCCCCTCAACTTGCTTTTGAGTTCTGTGAACTTGTCACTCTACAAGTCTTTGGTTTTCAAATCCATCAATTGCATTTGAAGCGATCCAGCATTCATTCCAAAAGGCTCAATGTTGGTCTCATTTGTATTTGTGTTGAGAGGATTTACTATGAACACGAGAGAACTTTTGTTTATTTTGAATTGCTTGAATCTCTCTGCGAATCCATCCTTCATGTTTTTTAAAGCTATTCGGAAGAAATTTGTGTCAATAGTTGCATTGGTCTCATCGCGATATTGCTTTAGATTTTTAAAATGAAGTAATTTACCGCTCTCCATATCTTCATCTTCAACGAATAAAAATAGGTTCTTTTTCTTTTATAAATAAACTATACTTCTTCAAGCAAGGCGTGGGCTGGGCACTTTCCTAGCAGTTTTAGATTTAGTTAATTGTGGTATCTACCATGAAGTTAAATTTTTGCAGCCATTTGTATACCAATTCTGGATAATCAGTGCTGTTTTCATTGTGGAATGTTTTTATTTCACACAGGCGATTTCTAATTAAAGATTATGAAAATAAAAGCTCTTGGAAAAATTAGGTACTTAAGAATATATTTTCTTATTTTTAAGGGTTTTGATAATAAATTATTAATTTTTTCGTATAGAACTGGAGAGCCGCAACTTTACATCAAAAGAGCCGCAGGTTGCCGACCCCTGCCCTAAGAGGCTGTCCATAAATGAAGTGTCACGGATCGGTTTACAGTTTTACAACACTCAATTTCAAACCGGAAACACGCTACACGCTACCTGATAAGATCAACTCTTGTCAATCTGTGACAAGGCGGAAAAGGGGGGGTTACGAGAAATGGGACAACACTCCCTCCCTGCTTATAAAAAAAACATTTATTTTTGTATTTTTGAAAAATGTAATTTACACAGAGGTATAATACACCTTATTATAAAAATTACCCTACAAAAAATGAAAGTTCACTTTGAAATCAAAAGGTTGGGCACATTTCAGATTGAATAAAGATGTGAAATTAAGTCTCGGGTTCTATAGCCAACCTTGTGCTTGAAGCAGTAATTATAAATTTTGAAGCTAAAACTACAATTCCTGAAGAAACCCTGTTAGGAACCGCTGCCCAAGAGAAGATTACCCCCCGGAATTTTTTTAAAATTTTAGGCGTCAGCCACACCGAACTCGTTGTGCGCGCTGTCACATTAAGATCGTTATCTTGACAGGCGGACTCAGGTTCCCCATTCAGCCTTCCCAATAGAAGAGAGGGGGTTGAGAGTGTCTAGTTTACTCGACTGTCCAGGAGGTCAATTAACGTTATCTTGTATTGCGAAGGCTGCGAGGGGAACCTCGAGTCCGTCTGTCAAGATAACGCTTTATTTATAGCTCTCGCTTCTGCTTTTTGGTGTGGCTGACGCCTTAGTGTGATAAAAACGATTCCAAGCTATTTCTTGGGGATTCTCTGGTATAAATGGCACGTGGCACCCCTTGACCCGCCATTGATTCAGATCTGAATATTGTAACTTTTTCGATATACTCACTACACCATTGACGTGTAAAGGAATTTTTTCGTGATGGACCCAGTACCGATTTAATAATAAATTTATATCGCAAGACTCTTACCTAGATTTTTATTTATTCTGGAAAGGATGAATTATTCCGAAGCCCTAAAAATGTAGCTTTTTAGAAATCTTAAGGTAAGATTTGCATCTTTCTTAAGTTAATACAGAAAAGGTGTGGGCGATGCTGAGTTCCAAGTGCAAAAGGGGGTCCCCCAGAAAATTTTTGGGAATTTGACCTTTATAAGAACGGGGGTTTTATTCGTTTTTTGTCAACTTTGTCCAAATTCCGGGAGGGGCTTCCCCCTAACAGGTTGAAAACCACTGGCTTCAAGTATTGTTGACAGGCAAGCGTGACAAATGAGCAGCGTTCGAAATTGGGGCGGTTTGCTGGTCCGGGACAACTAAAAAGCGGCTCGGACCAGTGGAATCAGAAAACCACCAGTGTGTGGGAGAAAAAATATCCCACCTTCCAGTTCTAGCAAATGTTTTTTTTTTCGCTAAGAGTTGGATTTGGTGAAGCAAGTACTACATATTTTTGACAGAACCCGAAATGTGGCAATATGGGATAGAGTGTCCCAGGCGAAAAAGAAATTTATTATTGAATATGCATTAATTTTTAACATTACTATTTTGTACTCACATTCAGTCCAATAGTTACTTTATAATAATATTTAAACCGGCCCTTTTTAATTTGTCGGACCAGTGATTTTTGTTGCGGACCAGTAAGATAGAGCATTCGCACTTGACGTCACGGGCTTGTGACGTCAGAGGCTTGGATGACAGACAGTATGATGGAAAACTATAGGATGCACATCGTTTATTTGTTTACTTTTGATGTGAATTTTGAAAAATAAGGATGTTTTATGTTTTTCTCCAAAGTTTACTTTAAAGTAACCTTTATTTACTCTAAAATGGCATCTCTGCACATGATAAGTCATTCAATAATACTACATTTTATATTTAACAGTGTTCTAATTGCTGAAACCATTTCTGCCAGTGTTCTAATTGCAAGTACCATTCGCAATGCTATTTTCATATTTTAAAATTCTTAATTATTTATTAATTATTCAATATTTAGTTTCAGTAGCATATTATAAGTATTTTACAGATGTATCAGACTCGCATATTGTTCTAACAAATGTAAACATAAACATGTCACCTCGTAATAAGTCTTTTTCTAAATTTAGCTTACCATTAAAACACAAAAACATATGCACTTACCTTCAATAACTATTATTCTTTCGTTCCGGTCTTTAACCGAGCCTAAAGAATCTTTTTAAATGAACTTTTTTTATAAAAACTAAATGCACCGCGTATTCTCTATGGGAGCCTAATGTTAAAGGAAAGTTGTCTGTCCTCCAAGCCAGCTTGATCACGTGATCGGAGACACGTGATTGAAAATGCTCTATTGGCAAAGCACTGGTCCGCAGGACTAGTGGGTTTTTTTCCCAATTTCTAACGCTGCAAATGAGGGAGAGGGGTATGGTGAAGTGTGACACTTTGTGACATAGAGGAGAGGAAAAATGTGGGGGAAAAGTGTGACATCATTTGAATCGTCAGTTATTTGATAAAAGAAATTAGTCCAAAGCATGGCAATTGACTTTTGTGCTAAAAAAATGCCCAAGCTTCGCTCTACACATGAGTGGAAAGAGAAAAAAATAGCTGTCAGTACAGGCAGATATAGCCCCTTGAATTTGGTGAAATTGATGCCCATTCAGTGTATATTTGATTTAATTCGAAGTTATAATTTTGTCTATACTTGCTTAGTTTTTGTGCTGTAAACTAAGCCAATACAGAATTTGTTCCTAATTTAAAAGTGGTTTTTTTTGCCTCTTTATCCCAGTGAAAGTTGTACTCAATTGATTCTCCATTGGTATTTATTAAACTGCCTTAATGACTCAAGTGTCATAATAGGGTGAATTGTCCAGTGAATGAACATTCGACCACATAATCTTAAATACAATAAGGAATTTAATTGCTATGGAGGCTCCCAATAAAATTCAGTAGTTGCAGGAAGATGTCATAAATGTGAAACAATCGTTTATGTAAGTAAAATCATTGTTATTATCTTTATTATTCACCTTATCTCGCCCAGTTTCAAAAATGTAGCGTTCTACATTGTCATTTAACAAAGAAAAATAATTGATCGAAACAAGAAAAGGCATAAGAAGCATATAGTTAAAACTTAGAAAAATATGACTGAAAGATGTCAATTCTTAACCTACAGGTGTCTTTTTCGATTACACGCAGCTGGGTTTAAATTGAAATTTTTTTTACAGTTACAATCCAAAGATTTTACCTAAATAAACGATTATTTCACATTTATGAGATCTTCCTGCAAGTACTGAATTTTATTGGGAGCCTCCAAAACAATTGAATTCCTTATTATTTAAGATTGTGTAGTCGAATGTTCATTCACTGGGCAATTCACCCTATTATGACACTTGAGTCATTAAGGCAGTTTAATAAATACAAATGGTGTATCAATTGAGTACAACTTTCACTGGGATAAAGAGGCAAAAACACTTTTAAATTAGAAACAAATTCTGTATTGGCTTAGTTTACAGCACAAAAACTAAGCAAGTATAGACAAAATTATAACTTCAAATTAAATCAAATATACACTGAATGGGCATCAATTTCACCAAATTCAAAGGCCCTATATCTGCCTATACCAGGGGTTGGCAACCTTTTGAAGCGGACGAGCCAAAAATTACAATTTACAAAATTTACCAGTTTTTAAAGAGCCACAAAAATTTTTCGGTTCTATATTTTTGTTTAAAACATTTTGAAAATCATGAAAAAATAAATCGAATATTTTTCTCTTATTTCATTTTGTGAGACTAAAATTATTCTGAATGTTTATTTCCCCCAAAAATAAACTAGTTTTTTTTTTAAAATTGAGATTTTGTGTCTTATTACCCACCGTTTTCAATAAAATGAAGTAAAAATAAATTTAATTTAAATTTTGAACTTGATAAAGGGGCCGTCCATAAATGACGTCACGCTCAGAGGGGGAGGGGGTTAATCAATTTGTGACAAGGGGGAGGGGGGGGGGGTTTCAAAAGTTGTGACATCACATCCTCCCAAAACTGAAAATCAACCAAAAATAACAAAAATAGAACTTTTTCCTAAGATTTCTATCCAAAAAAATTAATTTTTGATTGATTGAAAGCGTGACATAGGGGGGAGGGGGTATGGGGAAGTGTGACAGTATGTGACATAGGGGGGGAGGGGGTCAAAAATTGGCAATAAAAGTGTGACCTCATTTATGGATGGCCCCAAATGAAACAAGAACAATAGAGCATTAAGGTAATAAAGAGAAAAATTATGTAAATATATTTTTAGGAATAAAATTGGGGGTGTTTCTTACTACACCATAATTTTGTTCAAATGGAGTAATAAGAAACAGGGCACTTTTAAGAATGATCCACAACCCTAAATAAAAGAACAAAAGGTGAATTATGTAGCCCTTTTATCCTCCTGAAGAGCTCACTAGTAAAATTTAAATGATTTAATAGGAAAAAGAAGATAAATTCAGATAGTTGAAAAAGCATGACTTTAGGTTGATGGTTTTGCTGGCCTCCTTATTTCAAATGGGAATTCTTCACTGAAATAATCATTTTAAAACTATATGTTTTTTATGGATATAAAGTATGTCTTGAAGATATTCTTTGATTTATTTTTACACCAACACACAAAGCTGGAAATTAATTGTTTCTTATTCCCCCAATTTACGATAACACCCTACTCTCCCCTACATGCAGACTAAAATAACTTAGGATAGAAAAAAAATTTTATAGTACATAACAATTATATTAAAAATTAAAGAAAATGTAAAATAATGAATGTGTTATTGTTTTAGATAAGAATGCAAAAATCCTGTCTTATAATTACAATACACTTTCAATCAGTTTGAAAATGCGCAGATCTGTTAAAACATTTTAAGGTCACTCCAAATTTACTATTATTACTATCTACTATTAGTTGATAAAGAAAGTAGTTTAACTACAAAAACCTAAACAACTAGTGCCTAAAACTAATAGTAAATAGTACATAAATTATTTGTTAGATTCCATTAAAATCAAAACCAAAGTATTTAGGCATTGATATTTTTCTGAGTAACAGAGGCTGCTAGGTATTACCTCTTGTTTCTTTTTTATAACTGTACTAGCTGACTTACCCGGCCTTGCACGGGTTGAGTTAATTCATAAATATTTTAAAAAGTTTTTCAAGTTATGTCTTTTCTTTTTCTGGATTTCTTTTTCTGGAACTTATCATCCCGTCGTCCCCGTCGTATTTTTCATCCCAGTTCTTAACTGTAAAAATATACCCTAACTCATCCCGTCCATCATTTAAATTTGGCTGTTACCTTCGCTGTAAAGAACAATCAAATTGAAATCATCAGGTTTATCAAGTTATATGTCTTTCCTTTTTCTGGATTAGCAGTCACTTATCATCCCGTCACCCCCGTCGTGTTTTTCTTCCCGGTTCCTTACTTTGAAAATATACCCTAACTCATTCCGCCCCGCTTTCAAATTTGGCTGTTAAAGAACAATCCAATTTAAATCATCAGGTTTATATAGTTATATGGTTTTCCTTTTCCTGGTTAGCAATCACTTATCATCCCGTCGTCCCCGTCGTTTTTTTCATCCCGTTTTCTTACTGTGAAAATATACCCTAACGTATCCCGTCCCGCATTTTACTGTGGCTGTAAAAGAACAATCCAATTGAAATCATCAGTCTTTTGAAATTTATAGTTTAAAATCTTAAACAAAATTTCTATGAAGTATTTCCGATGTCCTTTTCAAAAATTACGCTTCGGTTTTTCACTTGAATCACTTGATAAAAACTTAGGAAGTAAAAATCACAACCCTCATTGAACCCCTTGGGAATAATTTCCTACAGGATGTTACGAACCGTATATGAAGTTTCTATCGTTTTCCAAAAATGATATTAATTTAATCAAAAAATAATCCCTATGTGTAATTCAGTCAACAACTCCCGCCGCCAAAGCAAAATATTTAACTATACCTAATTTAATTTATATTCCAAAATGATAGAGAATCCATTTTTATTTGCATGATCCTACATCTCCAAAAATAAAAACATTTTTATCAAAATAATAAAATGCTTGATAAATCTCATTTTCCTTTTATCATGATAACCAACTTCTTAGTAAAAACGGTTTGCTAGTACTTAACAATAAAAATTTAGTGAATAGTCTAGTAAACCATGCCCCATGAAACAATGAAATAATTTCAGCTATGTTTCCATGGAAACCTTTTATTTTCGCCTTTCCTTAAATATATTTAATTTAGAAAAAAATTAAAATTACAAATAAAGGAAAATGTTGTTTCAAAATTAATTATTTGAATTTATATGTTTCCTGAAAATTGTTATAATTTTGAAAAAGAAATTTACACTGTGTTTTTCGTCTTAATTTGTTATAAATTATTAAATTTTTGAAATTATATTTTAACATATGAGGCCAGACGAAACCTCAAGAGAGAAATAAACCTACTGCAATTTATGCATTTCAACAATGCACAATGCTATTTCAATGGGAAAAACGGAGTCGAAAAAGCGCCGAAAAACAGGGAAGGAGTTGTTCGATTTTTAAATCCTTTCTTAGTGCGCGTCGCATAGCTGAGAGGAACGTCTCGTTCAAATTTCAAGTCTCTGGGTCCAGTAGTTTCGGAGATTCCGTGTTGAGTGTTCCTTACTTACCAGTGAGTCAGTCAGTCAGTGGTATTTCGCTTTTATAGATATAGACTAGCTGACTTACCCGGCCTTGCACGGGTTGAGTTAATTCATAAATATTTTAAAAAGTTTTTCAAGTTATGTCTTTTCTTTTTCTGGATTTCTTTTTCTGGAACTTATCATCCCGTCGTCCCCGTCGTCTTTTTCATCCCAATTCTTAACTGTAAAAATATACCCTAACTCATCCCGTCCCGCATTTAAATTAGAACAATCAAATTGAATTCATCAGGTTTATCAAGTTATATGTCTTTTCTTTTTCTGGATTAGCAGTCACTTATCATCCCGTCACCCCCGTCGTGTTTTTCTTCCCGGTTCCTTACTTTGAAAATATACCCTAACTCATCCCGCCCCGCTTTTAACTTTGGCTGTTACCTTGGCTGTTAAAGAACAATCAAATTTAAATCATCAGATTTATTGAGTTATATGGTTTTTCTTTTCCTGGTTAGCAATCACTTCCCGTCGTCTTTTTCATCCCGGTTTCTTACTGTGAAAATATACCCTAACTCTTCCCTCCTCGCATTTTACTTTGGCTGTAAAAGACATCAGTCTTTTGAAATTTATAGTTTAAAATCTTAAACAAAATTTCTATGAAGTATTTCCGATGTCCTTTTCGAAAATTACGCTTCGGTTTTTATAAATCACTTGATAAAAACTTAGGAAGTAAAAATCACAACCCTCTTTGAGCCCCTTGGGAATAATTTCCTACAGGATGTTACAAACCGTATATGAAGTTTCTATCGTTTTCCAAAAATGATATTAATTTAATAAAAAAATAATCCCTATGTGTAATTCAGTCAACAACTCCCGCCGCCAAAGCAAAATATTTAACAATACCTAATTTAATTTATATTCAAAAATGATAAAGAATCCATTTTTATTTGCATGATCCTACATCTCCAAAAATAAAAACATTTTTATCAAAATAATAAAATGCTTGATAAATCTAATTTTCCTTTTATCATGATAGCCAACTTCTTAGTAAAAACGGTTTTCTAGTACTTAACAATAAAAATTTAGTGAATGTATAAGTCTAGTAAACCATGCCCCATGAAACAATGAAATAACTTCATCTCTGTTCCCATGGAAACTATTTATTTTAGCCTTTCCATCAATATATTTATTTTAGAAAAAAATTAAAATTACAAATAAAGGAAAATGTTGTTTCAAAATTAATTATTTGAATTTATATGTTTCCTGAAAATGTTTATAATTTTGAAATAGAAATTTACACTGTGTTTTTCGACTTAATTTGTTATAAATTATGAAATTATATTTTATCACATGAGGCCAGACGAAACCTCAAGAGAGAAATAAACCTACTGCAATTTACGCATTTCAACAATGCATAATGCTATTTCAATGGGAAAAACGGAGTAGAAAAAGCGCCGAAAAACAGGGAAGGAGTCGTTCGATTTTTAAATCCGTTCTTAGTGCGCGTCGCATAGCAGAGAGGAACGTCTCTGTCAAATTTCAAGCCTCTGGGTCCAGTAGTTTCGGAGATTCCGTGTTGAGTGTTTGTCACTTACCAGTGAATGAATGAGTCAGTCAGTCAGTCAGTCAGTCAGTGGTATTTCGCTTTTATAGATATAGATAATAATCTTTTGCACATTTTTTCCATTCTATATAATTTACCACAAAGCAAATAAAAGTTTTCCCTTCACATTGATTGCCATGGTAAAAACTCATTTTCTACATTTTAAAGCAGTATTCTTTTCTGAGGATCCTAATCTTATATATTAAAATAATTTGGTTTTTCTTTCGGCCGGCCGCCAGGCCGCACCCCCGTTCCGATTTGGACAAACTCGGTCTTGATCGAAAGCTCTCCACCCCTAGATGAGCCAATAATATATCACGTTCCTCCAAAACATTCTATTTTTAAATTATGCGGTTTTTTCGTTTTGCCCCCATGTTAACTCAATGGGGAGGTTCCGTTCGGCCGGCGGCCAGCCCGAACCCCTGAACCGATTTTGACAAACTCGGTCTTGATCGAAAGATTTCCAACCCTAGATGAGCCAAAAATGTGCCACGTTCCTTCAAAGCATTCCATTTTTAAATTAGAAACTTTTTTCAATTTGCCTCATTGTTTTCAGTTAATATTTTTACCAACACAGGCAAAACGTCTTTTAAAGAGTGTGAAGAAAATCTACTTTGAAATTATCAAACTTCAATTTTTTGACGTTTTACTAGATTTATCGCAACTGGATACCTACTAGGCATATTGGATTTATAAAAAAAATTACTGGTACAGGTTTATTAAAGTATTACTTCTTTCTCTTCAGATGACGCATAAGAATAAATTAGTTGTGGTTAGAAAAACCTATAATTTGATTGAAAATATTAAATAGTGTAGCGCTGACGATGCAGCTTAAAAAAAAAGTAATAAATTGTAAAAAATTTAACTGCGCTGCAAGCGTGTGATAGTATCGAGCGAAGCTCGCATAAGCGCCAAAGGCGCGTAATCTAGCTGGTAAGACGCGGCTTTGCCGGGTCAAACCAGCTAGTAATAAATTAATATTATTTTACTTGATGTGATAAACTCATAAACTATAAAAGTCATAAATATTGAATTCTTTTCAGTAATTTTTATAACTTAAATGGTTTTAGAGGTTGCATTTTGAGTACCATTAACTGAAGATGAAATACAGAAACAACCACTGTAAAATTTGTACATGTCAAGTTTTCTCAAATGGCTAAGGAGACTTATTTCACGAGTAATTTTAATTTAACAACTATAATTTTAGAAAAAAAACATGCCTTAAATTAAAATGTGTAATAAAAAATGTTTTTTTGAAAGAATTCTCAAGTTTTGATGCATTTTTAGGTTTTTATTTTAATGAAACCACATATATTTTAAAGCAAAGTTATTCCAAGCAGCAAAAAAAAAAAAAAAAAAAAACCACCCACTTAAAAAAAAAAATTTCAAAATAATTTTCCCTATGTATTCTCACTTTCTTAGAACCATGTAAATTTAAATTTGTAAGAAAATAATGTTAATGATGGCAAATGAGATTATCCACTGAATTTAGTAAAAATTTGTATTGATTCATAGTACTATTAGTTTAGATACAATTTATTGCCTTAAAAAGCCAATAAGTTAAGCCAATAAGCCTTAATGTTACATTTGAAAAATGATTGCAAGGTTAAAAAAACACCTAATTTAAAAAATAATACCAGAGTAAAATGAGGAAATGGTTTCAATTTTAAATGTTTTGATGTTAAAATGTCTGTAAATATGGATTTTGTGCTAAAAGCTCAACTAATCGAACTTGTGAATTTAAAATCACACTTCTGGGATCGGATAATGTTCAAAAATTTTAATAGCTGGTATCTTCCCTATATTCTGTGTCCTCTTTTTAACATAGATATATATACTAACGTAACGTTAGTATATATATATCTATGCTTTTTAATCGACAAATATTTTCTTTTTACTTGAGGTATTTTCACTAGTGAGGGAATCGCTTTAATTTCACACTTTTTCGATGCGTTATGGTTTAAAACTATCAAATTTCAAATTTTTTGGTTGAAAAATGGTTTTAAATCATTTAAAATGCTATTTTACTTTCGCGAAAACGCCAGAAAAGTCCACGTGATCAGAAAACTGGTTTCTATTGGATGTGACGTCACGGCACGCCAAATCAAGTGTGTTTACTGTGCTTCGAATGGTATTCTCGCTTCGTTCTTGAGAAAGTGCTATTATAATTCAATTTTATTCAAAATTTTTTAACATTTTTGAAATGCCTTTTCTACCTGGATTTTTAAAAGGATCATCGGACAATTTGCCGAAGATAGATACAGTTTGCATGTTCTCTTTCTTGGGTAATAACCCTGATTTCATGAGTGCGGAAATGAGAGACGTGAAAGCCATGAGGTACATATTCATTTTCACTTCTACTATTTTTCCATTAATGAACAATAACTTATCAATCGTTTTTAAAGGCATAAAATTAATCGCTCAATTATGTGAATTGTCTAAAAAATTATTTAAGAATATAAGACAAACATCATCACATAAAAAAAAATGGTTTTAAATGTAACTTTTGTGAAAAGGAAATGGAAAAAATAAACTGTTTAATTGTGTTTTTACTCATAACTTAGAATTTATGGAATTTTTATTAATTATGTATCCACTATTAATGTTTTTTTAAAGGTATACAGCTTTTAATAATAATGATTTTTAGACAGATAAGCATACATCTATACAATGTACCGTTATTGTATCCTCCAGTTATAGGTCTCTAACAATACTCCACTAATTACTATTACAATAGGATCTAATAATAATATTAAAAATTAGATCTCTATGGTTCTCAGTCATAATTTGAGCTGAGTTTTAAACTGAGTATTTTAACTGAGTTTTTCGAGATTGTCCCTTTAATTTGGGCTAGAGATTAGAGAACAGTGTTAGGTTATTTGGCAAGTATTTTGATATTATAGGAGGCAAAAATAAAAAAATAAGACAAAAACTGAATAAGAAACATTTATATACGTAATTTTCTATGCCTTTAAAAAAACAGACTAAAATGTATAAAAATATCACATTTACTCCCTCCGTGAAAGCGTGTATATATTCACACGTAAAAAAAATTTAAATTACTAATACAAATTTTTAAAAAATAATTTAACCATAGTATTTACATGCTTATTAAAACTTTAAAATTTAATAAAACAAACTTATCTCATGTTTCAACAATTTAAAACTGAAATATTAATGAAAATCGGTTCACTACTAGTACTGGTAGATTGACAGAAATTCTTACTTGGCGGTCGGATGTTGGCGACTAATTTAAGGCTTTGTATATGATTTTTTTATTTTTTGACGGTCTGTCATGGCTATGCTTAGTGAGCAAATTAAATGAAACTCGGTTTTGAGGGTTAAATTAGTATGATCTTTCATAAAATTGAATAAAAATTGGGGTCTCCCATGAAAAAAGTTGCACTTTTTATTGCGTTGCGCCAGAAGACGACCTCTGAGAGAAAATAGTCAATTAGTTTTTTCAAGCATACACTGAATCCTGAAAAATGACACCAACAGCATCTTTCTAACCCCACCCGTTCGCCCGCAAAGTCTACTGTAACGTTTTTTTTTTCCTCAGCTGTACGTAAAAAAAAGCTTGTCTGGAGTTTTGACGCTTGTACTTTTGCATTTAGGTACTAAACAGTACTTATCTCTCATATAAAAGCCCACGTCACTCACTGACTCACTGACTGATTCTGGAACGCTCGCACACTATGATGCCATCAGAAAAATATAAAAGCCCACGTCACTCACTGACTCGATGCCATCTCGCAATAATCAGAAAAATAAATAAATAAAAGTAATTAAAATTTTAAAATAATATAATAGCTTTTAAATAAATATCTTTCAAGAAAGTTGGTTTACTTAATAAAGGTTAAAAAGTTACTTTTAGGGAAGTTGGTTTCTAATTCAACAATAATAAATTATTAAAGTTAAACTTCTTATTTAATGTATAATTAATAGGAACTTGAAGTAGTAACGAGCGAAGCTCGCATAAAAGGCTAGCCTAGCTGTAAGACCCGGCTTTGCCGGGTCGTAACAGCTAGTAGGATGAATAGGAATCATTCATTGTTTCAATTAATAACGAGAGACAGCAAACAAAGCGGAGGGAAATACACTGGTAGAAACGTGTAGTAAATAAGCGCAAACAAGCTTAGCAACGCATGACGCTCCTGTTACTACGGGCCGTGACGTCACAGATCGGCCATTGGAAAAACGGGTGTTTTTCGCGCCGTAAGAAAAACGAAATTTCAAAATTTATATCTCAGAAACTAGGCCACGGAAATACTTGATGTAAACGTCATTCTTCATGGTTTTCGATCTACTATTTGAATAAAATTAAATCTCAAAACGTGAAAGTACCTCATTATGTGAAATTTTGACAATTTTTAGGAAAAGCGTTCCTTAATAACATCCCTATTTTTTATATAGTAGCAGGGGCGTCATTTCAGTTTTTGGTTGGGGGGGGGGCAAGGATTTTTTTTTAAGTAGGGCTGAGCCACGCCGTAACCAGACTTGTTTTTTTTGGGGGGGGGTGACTCAACATCATAAGTTCTAAGTAAAAATGGGGGGTCTGGGGGCCACCCCCAGAAAAATTTTTAAATTTTGCTTCATTTTTACAACATTTAAGTTACATACGAAGAGAACAGCCCCTTGTAAACCACATAATTTCTAGAGAAAAAAGTTACAAATAAACGTCAAAGTTTCAAGGGGAGCCGGAGGTCCTCTCTCAGAATTTTTTTTGAAAATTTCCCTTTAAACTAGGGTTTTATCTCCCTTACAACCTTGTTGGGGAGCCCCCAGAGGGAACTGCTTGTTGTGAGTGGCAGAATTTTCAAGGAAAATATACTGTATAGCATAATATATATTTAAAAATTTTAAAGGAGGGTCTGGGGGTCATCCCCCAGAAAATTTTTTGAAATTTGCCTCTTTAAAGTAGTAATTCAGCTCATTTTGAGGTCCTTTGGGTTACATTCAAAAAGAACAGTTCCTTGTAAAGCATAGAATTTTCTAGGGGAAAAAAGCTATAAATAAACGTAAAATTTTCAAGGGGGGGCAGAGATCCTCCCCCAGTAAAAGTTTTTGAAAATTCCCCTTTAAACCAGAAACTCTTTGGTTCCCAAAGGGAACTGCTTCTTGTAAGCGGCAGAATTTTCAAGGGAGACAAATTGTATAACAGACATCAAAGGTCAGGAGGGGGATTGGGGGTCCTCCCCCAGAAAATTTTGAAATTAGACCCTCAAAAGTAGTGCTTTAACTGCTTTTGGGATGTTTTGAGTTAAATCTGTTGCTCCTTGTGGAAGTTACAAAATTGTCCAGGGACTCTCAGCAATTTTTCACTGAAGAGTGGAAACCTTGGGGGGGGGGCAATTGCTTCTGCCCCCCTAAATGACGCCCATGTATAGTAGAGAAAGGGAAATTAGATGTTTTGGCCAGAATTAATTAGAATCAAGGATTATATATTGAAAGCATTACATAAGTGCGATTTAGCAATGTTGGATTAATTAAGTTAATGATATGACTAAAGTGATTTGACGGAACACTGGCGGATCCAGGGGGGGGGCTAGGGGGCTTGAGCCCCCCCCCAAAATGAAAAATTTTACACTATATAATATGGAATTTTATGCACCAAAATGAGTTAAAAGCATGTTATTTTAAGGTCAAATTTTCAAAAATTTTCTGGGGGAGGACCCCCAGACCCCCATGGTACTTGTAACTCTATTATTACAAATCTACTTTATATTAAGTTTTTCAAAACGCAAAAATTCTTCCATAACATCTATATCCGAAATTCGGACGAGGCGTACCAAAACGAGTTGAAAAGTGTTTTTTTATTTAAATTTTCAAATTTTCTAGGGGAGAACCCTCAAACCCCCTTAGTACTTGTAGTAACTCTATTATTGAAACTCAATTTTATATAAAGCTTGTAAAAAAGCAAAAATTCTACCATAAAATCTATGTCCGAAATTCGGATGAGGCATACCAAAACAAGTTGAAAAGTTGGTTTTTTTTACTTAAATTTTCAAACTCTTCTAGGGGAGGACCCCTAGAGCTCCTTAGTACTTGTAACTCCATTATTACTCATTTGTTTTATATTAACTTTGTAAAAACACAAAAATTGTACCATGAAATCTATATCCGAAATCGGATGAGGCGTACTAAAACAAAACGAAAAGTGGGTATTTTTGACTTAAATTTCCAAAAAATTTCTGGGGGAGAACCCCCAGACCCCCCTTTTAGTGGTTGGAGCAGGATAATTCACTACCTTTTCCATATTAAGATAATCAAGAATTAATAATAAGAATTAATTGGATTATGAAAGTTCTTAGCCCCCCCCAAAACCAAATCCTGGATCCGCCACTGTGACGGAATGTACAATAACTTCAAATGAAGATAAAGCAACGTGCATTATCTTTTTTTGTTGGTTATAGACTTATAGAGAGCAGGAGGGTTTTTTTCACCCCCTGTGTATTGTGACTAATATAAATTATATCACTAATTAAAAGAAGTTTGAAAATTACGGTAACGTAAATGGTGAAACTTCATATGTTATTTAAATTTAGTTATCTTTCTATAAATAATTCCTTGTTTACATCTCTTTTTTCGCCAAAACGAGGCGATAACCACCCAACAAATACAACCCTATGCTGACAGCACACGATCCAAGGAACCAATCAGATTCTGCCATGTGCATGGCTTTACGCTTATTTTCAATTCCCACATGAAGAACGCAGCAGTGTACCGATCGACCAATAGGAGTGTGCTTTAGCTCCTCCTCCTTAAAAAAAAAAGAGACCACAACAAGAACACGTTTTTGGTTTATGCTTTTTTGTTTGTTCAAATACCTATTTTTTTGTTATTATGATGGAGAATAAAATGGAGTTCTCTTCAGATACAAATTTCATTAAAAAAAGAAGATTTGGTAAAAGTAAGACTTAAAGTTAAAGATAAATATGAATTTATGGTGTGGCTAAAGGTATAATATGATTACTTCTGAAGTTTTTATCATTCATTTTTAAAGTGAATTCATCATTTGAGTAGATTGAGATAATTCAGAGTAGGGTTTTTTTTTGCGATTTTTTAAATAAGTTATTACACAAAATTTTTCCTAATTTAAAAATAAGATAATATTTTTTCCTATACATGCTTGTCTCTGCATTTAGAGATTCTCAGCTAGGCATGTAGGAAGCAAATTAGATGTAAATTAAAAGAAATCATGAACATATTTTAAATATAGGGGAGAGATGGGTACCTGTTCCTGTTCAAGTGACTGATTAGTTGATTGTTTGGCAAGTTTTATTTCTTATCAACATTTTGGTAAGGGATTTAATATTGATTTGATACTTAAACAAATCTTAATTGTAAAGCTAACATCACAGATTTTTCTTTGTGTTACATATAGTTATGTTTTAAAAGTCGCACGTAGACTACAATATAGTACAATGTGTATTTAGAAAAAAGTTTCATTTAATGCTCATTTATATAATACTTATGAAGTCTAGTTTTCTCTTAAAAAATGCTAATTTATAAAGGAAAGTATGTGTCAAGATTTACATTAGTTGTCTGATATTATAAGCACTTCATTATTTATGTTGTACCTACAAACATTATAAAGTTAATTTTCACTTAAAATGATTGTTCTTTTGAAAATTGGTCACACTGAAGTTGTGGGATGAGCTTTATTAAGCATTTTGCCTCAATAAAATTATTAAAATTAATCATTAATTGGCTACTTTCTCTTTCAGTTAATTCGGTTCAATTCCCTTAACGTTCCCGCTGAATATTGCAAAGCTTTTTTGTATGCTATACATACAGATATCAAAACATTATGCTGATTTTTATTGATAAACAGAATAGTTTATTGATTTCACTAAACATTTTAACCTATGAGTTTGAAATTAGTAATATTTCAACTTTTTGGTGCTCAAAAGAACATTACAGTATTTAGTAGGGACGTAAATGGAATTGAATCCCGTTTATTCATATCTAACTCTCAAATTCTTATCTTTGCGTGAATATATAACTAAGAAACTAACATGGCATTGATTAAAAATAAATGAAGCACAAATGTCCAGTGTATCTTAAGAAGGATCTTTATTAAATTAACAAGTCATGTGTTTTACCCATAAGCCCAAGTTTTATAAAATGTAGGGTTAGACTTCAGTATGTCCTGCCAAATATTGCGAAGCTGTTTTAAAATTTAAGTATTAGAAAGATCTCAATTCAAAGCTAATCAATTAAAATATCTACAATTATATCAATGAAAGTCAAAAAAGGTAGAAACATTCGAATATTTTTCATCTAAAATGACTAAGCAATATTAAACAGGACAGTCTACATAATAAATATAGGGAATGATGAAGTTTGCAGTGTTATTGGTACTTTAAAATAAGCCAGACACAAATCTAGATCACTGGATTTATTGATAATCTTTCACTGTTAATGTTAAAACATAAAACAGTTAAAAGCTTCCTGCTAGTTAAGATATTTACATTTATATCATCATATAAAATACTTACAGTTAATAACTTTCAGCAGAAAACAAAGTTTTTGTTCCCATTTTCTATTTAAACATTTTAATCACAAAAAACACAGTTTATTGTTTACAACTTTACATATCGTCTATAAGAACTGCAGTAAACCTTTAGAGAGAATTCTCGCATCAGTAATTTATTCAACTAAGATGTAATTAACACCCGTAGTCTTTACTGCGACAATCCCTGAGCTGCATATTAACATTAATATATTATTTTGAGTATACTTTTTACTGTTTATAGCGCTCAATAGTGGATGGGTTGAAAATACAAACGTAAACAAAGTCACGTGACATCAACAGCGTCCTGGAGACTTCCGGTTTAGAACCTCACATAGCAGATGCATTTGGCAGCTTGGCGAAAACGTCGTTTTTACGCCTTGCTTAAAAATATTATTTTTCTCTCTAATCCTTTGCTAATACTTTATTTCATAAGAATAATAGCCGTAGTCCAATATCCATGCAAAAAAAAATTTTAAATTCTTATTTTACCGATTTTATTAAGTAAAAAGTAATCGGGAATGGGCTCTAGATTTAAGACGTTTCGCGGACTTTGGCGACTTTTATTTAACCAACATTAGATTTTCTGTCTTGCATTCGTACTAGCATTAAGCATTTGTTGTTGTTGTGTATTGATATATTTTTTAGTTTTAATTCTTTTATGAATTTTTAAATTAAAATTCTTAGAGGTTATAAATTTTAATGTTTCTTTCTACAATTGTAATAACCTGCTTTTTTAAATTTATTATATGCGAAATTACTTATTTAGTGAACAATTTTTTAAATATTAATCAATGTTAGTAATTAAAACTTCTTTTCTGCATACTTAGAGGTATGTTGAATGTTGATCTGTAAGAAATTTATTGATTATGTGCTCCATATTTTTAAGATTTAAAGAAAAAACATTGAGCTCACATTCATAACAATGAAATACATTCAACTCATGTAAATAATATCCGGAAAAGTTGTAACTGTTAGACAGACACCTTTGCTTATTTTATGTAATTCTTAATTTGCATTACCTATTATTTATTATCACTTGTATTTATTAATTGTAAAGTATCTTAAAAATTGTTTTGATTAAAAAATACTGATTTTCATGCTTTTCTAAAATGTGTATGTTATACTTGAAATAGAAGCATTTGAGCAATAATAAGTTTTAACTCCAGTTTATAAAACACTGCAATAGGCTCAACATATCTTATAATAATACAAAGTTTTTTTAACAGGTGTTTTCCATTCTGTTATAAGTTATACTTATAATATTAGAGAATTAGAATTGTTTCACACCATCCATGTTCCAGCTCACAGGATCTATTGAAAATGTGTTAATAAATTGTTGTCGATACCAAATGGTGTTTATTTTTGATGACCACTTGTGGCACCAATTATAAACATTTTTTGGTTGATTATTCTTCGAGTCAATCTTCTTGTCTACAGTTTAGTAGCTTAATAAACCAGCCTACCAGATGTTTTTGGGAACGGCGGCTGATAATGAAATTGAGGTAAAGTCTGTCTGTCCTAGCAAGGCACGAGTGGCAAACCTAAAATCAGTACCCACAGCAGAAAAAACAGTGGCGAAAAAGCCATAAAGATGGTTATCTCACTTCTATTAGATACCCGATACCCTGCACTCGCCACTGCTTTTTCTGCTGTGGGTACTGATTTTAGGTTTGCCACTCGTGCCTTGCTAGGGCAGACAGACTTTAAGCACCTTGTCCACATCCTGTGCTCTTTCAAGGATCTGCTATTGCAATCCCTCTTGACTAACTTGCATGGGCGCCGGGAGGGGGGTGCACTTGCACCCCCCTGGCTCCAGAGAACTAAGTAAATGGGCGCGGGGTGCAAGTGCAAGGGGGTGCACTTTCGCTCCCCCGGCAAAAAATAAAATACGCAGAAAAATATTAAGAAAAAATTTTATTAGTTAATTTTTTGAATAAAAACTTAAGGCGTCTAGGTTGCTGTCCAAATTTCTTAAGATTCTTACCTTTTTGGGAAACTCAAAAAATATTGATGTAATCCAATCCAACAACTCGTACGACAGGAGCAACAGCGACGGTCAATAGCACCAGCGCCACAACAAAAATTAAACTATCTGACCTCTACAAATACAAAATGCCATCCCCTTCTCCACTATCACGTAGCCAGGGTCAGGGGTGTTAAAAACAGAAAAAAAATAGAACAATTAAGGGGTCATAAAACCACTTGAGACAGCAATACAGGCTATTCTTTGCCTACATTTTATCCACAAGGGGTCGCTTCCAAAATAATCGTTTCTACAAAAATTACAAAGAGGCCCCAAATAAAACCCCCCTCCCTGTAGCCACTAATATGGATACGACCCAAGGGGGTATTTACAGGAAGTGAAATAGAGGGGGCGGCAATAAATCGATATGCACAGCAGTGGCGTATATAAAGGGGGGGCGAGGGGGCCCTGCCCCCCCCCGAAATTCAGACTAGGTGTACCAAAACAAGTTAAAACCCTGTATTTTAGGGTCGAATTTCAAAAAATTTTCGCGCCCATGCTAACTTGTACTCATCTAGTTATAGTAGAAGAAATTTCTTTTCAATATCTATACTGTCAGTTTTGTGAATTTTAATTATACGATAAGAAATAAGTTAGAAAACCACCAGCTACTAAAGTATGCCCCCCTACCTGAATGTATTTCTCGGTATCTGGCAATTCTTTGATTATGAGATTTGTAGTTGTTTATGAAAGTAGAGGTACTTGCGTATTACTGTATATCTGGCAACAGATACATATACAAGTGTCTAGTGAAACAAAAGTCGTTGCAAAAACTGATCAACAACTACATGACATGGTAACTGAAAAAAGTTAATTCTAAATGGGGGCAAGTATCTTCAAGTGACGATAAAGTGATTTTGAACCAGTTTACCACAAGAAAGTTTGTGTATTGTCAGACTACGAAGGATAATGTTTATACGTTTTGTATGCGTAAAAGTAAAATATGTACAAATGTAAATAAATTTTAAAATAAATAAATAAACAATTTTGCGTTAAACCAGATTTAAACATTCTGCTGTCATTATTTTCTTGAAAATGACACGTTTTTTAGATATAGTTCTTAGGACATTATTTAGATACTTCATGCAAGGAATCTGGAATCCAAGGATACTTCGGCGGAGTAGCCAATACACCCTGGACATATTACTGACTTAGGTAACTACTGGCAGTTACAAAACTGCCACAGCATAGATATTAAAAAGAAATTATGGTTTCTTCTTATAGATGAGTACAAGCAAATAAAGAGGGATTGCAGTAGCAGATCCTTGAAAGAGCACAAGATGTGGATAAGGTGCTTACCTGAACTTTATTGTCAGCCGCCGTTCCCATAAACATTTGGTAGGCTGGTTTATTAAGCTACTAAACCGTACACAAGAAGATTGACTCGAAGATAAACAACCAAAAAATGTTTATAATTGGTGCCACAAGTGGTCATCAAAAATAAACATCATTTAGTATCGACAACAATTTTTAATACATCCTGTGAGCTGGAACATGAATAGTGTGAAAAAAAATTATCTAATATTATAAAGAAATACAACTTAATGGAAAACTTGGAACAACAGAATGGAAAAAAACTTGACAACAATTATTTTGTATTATAATTTTAAGTTAATTCCAGGACTTTTTTCATTCTAGAGGAACTATAAAATATCAGATATCTTCCTAATGTAGTATAAACAGGCTCTCGCTCTTTTATGAATTATCTGCAATTGGAGTAAATAATGAAGTAGAAAGTTAAACATTAGGGGATATCTTGGTAAAAAAACAAACAAATCTTTAACTATGCAAAGAAATTCATTAAAGCAATAGTTAGTATTCAAAAGAAAACTACTTTAATGTTACAAAAACAAAATTTTGGAGCCGATACCTTGATAAAAACAAGCATTTAATTATGCATTAAAAGATATTAAATTTATTTGAAATTGTAGTATAAATAATTATAAAAATATCTTTCCACACATGTGTATGAATGGAGCTCAATGTTTTTTTTTCCTTAAATCTTAAAATAATGGAGCACATAATCAAACAATTTCTTAAAGATCAACATACCTCTAACTGTGCAGAAAAGTTTTAATTACTAACACAGTAATTAATATTTAAAAAATGGGTTCTAAGCTTATTTCGCTGATCAACCATCAAAACAAAAACAAACTACTAAGTCTAACGCCAAAGGCCCAAAATCACGCCAATGTATTAACCCGGAAGTAGTGTGTTAACACAGATCGTAGCGCCGCCTATATTTATTTTCAACCCATCCATAGTGTGATCCACAATGTAAACAAAAGTCTCGACTTCGAATAGACTCTCGTTTCCTCGCGGCGGCTTTGCCCCTTTGCCCTGTAGATGTAGTGAAGGGAGGAGCTAAAACGAGCACACAAGCAATCCTATTGGTCGATCGGTACACTGCTGCGTTCTTCATGTGGGAATTGAAAATAAGCTGAATTTACAAGCGCTACACGTGGTGCCGAGGGAAAGCACAACGCGCTGATTTTCGTTAGCCCAGTAGTTACCTGCGAATTGTTTAGAAGAATTCAAATTTATCTCTGCCTGTTTCGTTTATACCCATCGATCGCCATCAAGTCAAGTAAGTAAATTAAACTATATTTAGTTCTGTTTATTTTCCAACATATTGTCATTTGATTATAAACACGTGTTTCTAAAAATATATATCTAGTATAGTTATATTTTTAAACAGGGTTGCTTGATTTAAATCGCGATTTAAATCACTTGATTTTTTTTAAAAAAAATCATTGATTTAAATCAAAAATGTTAAACTGTCACAATTTAAAAAAAATAGTTGTATGCTTTAAAATGCTTTCCGAGGTTATTTGCATTTCAATTTTTTTAAAATTCTGATAGTTGCAGTTGCTTAAAATAACTAGGAGATAGGTTTAGGTTCCTCTATCTACATAAAATTGCCTGTAATTTCAAGAACAAATTGTACTACCAATTACAAGAATATTTACAACAAGAAGAGGTAAATAGCAGCATTTGGAATCCATAATTGTGATAAATTAAACGAATTAAAAATCTTAATTTTTTTCCGGTATACATCCCCTTTTTAAAATACAAGCATGAGAATGATTTTTATCGAAAGCTAGTTTTTATAGTTTTAGTCATGTTTTCCAAACTATTATTTTTTTTTAAGATAACTACAGCGAATACTCTGGGTACATGACTGTCAATAAGTTGCTTATTTGATTTTATTTGTATAAGTAATTAATTATTATTTTAAAGAAATAAATGCACAATACATTTAGTGAAATTAATTCAACTGAATTATTGAAATGAAAATTTTTACATAAAATTGATGCATAGATTTTTTTTTTAGAAATAGTCACCATTTCTTTTAAAAATTGATTTCATAATTGGGTAAAAATAGTTGTAGAAAGAAGGATAAAAAATTTTAATTACTGATAGTACAATTAATTGTTCATTCACCATTTTAGGATGGGTTTAGGCATCTCTCCATGAAATGGTAGCAAACTACTTCCCTTAATTAATTTAATTCAATTAATTAATGCCTAAAATAGATAAATATTGGGATATTAAGTAATGCTAAACTATTATATAACATGGATATTACAATATCTGTAAGTTATTAACCCGTTCTGGGAAGTTCAGTGCTAGTAATTCATTTAAATTAAAAAAATCTGATTTAAGTAAAAAAAATCCGATTTAAATCAAATAAATCCGATTTTTTTTTAAAAAAAAACATTAGCAACCCTGTTTTTAAAGAAAAAATTGTACGTTTGTATATTGCTTTTTAAACTATTTAGATTCTAGTTGAACCGTCAGTTAGAAGATGGGAATAAGTCCAAAACCACGTTTTGAGAAAATCGGGGTTAAAACCTGCATAAAAAATAAAATTTTTGTTGTATAACCACCAAAGTTTTACTGGAATTCAGGAACTTATTTAGAAAAAAGGGCAATCTTCGGAAAAAAATATAAGGGCATTCAAAAGTATTTTACAGTTGAAAAAAGTTAATGGACTTTTTCAACCTCCTGAAGGAAAAATCTTGAAAACCTCCTAAATTCAACATTTAAATTATATTTCTGCGTAGTCCACAGCACAAAAGTGAGAAATAGACACACCAAGACAAATAAAATTCAAAATTATTATGAAACTGGGTCTTTGAGGCAGTATCAATGGAGTAAGTGAATATGAATTGAGTCAAACATTCCCTTGATAAAAAAAAAATTAAAAGCCCTTTTGAATTTAATTTTGGCATAGTTTGCAGCACAAAGAATTAATAAGAACAGAAAGACAAATTAACTTTTAAATACAAAATTGATAAAAATACAATAATTGATTTTGCAACTTCAAGGAGCTATATAGGGGGTAGATATTTTTCCACTCATGTGTAGAGCAAAGTTTGGAGATTGTTTTGAGCACAAAATGTCAATTTGTCATTTTTTGGACTTAAATTCCCTTTTTCAAACTGAAGATTCATTTTGTGTTTTGTTACTTGTGATGCATGTTTTGTTTGATAATATAAATTTGATTGGTCCCGTAGAGAATTATAATCAAACAAAAATTTCCAAGCTGTTAGTTTTTGCTATTTATCTATATATCTTATGAAAGTAATTTTATGTAGATACTATATTAATTTATCTATATAAAATTTCTAATTTAACGAAAGACATGGTAAATAATATTTAGTAATGTTGTAGGCAGTGAAGATTTTTTAGAATGAAACTGCTAATGTTGTATGTACCTCTATAATTTACATTATGAGATTCTTTCAACAATTTTATTTAAAATCATTCCCGGGTTTTTTTTTAAGAATTATTTGAGTGATGGGATTATATTTTAAGCTTTAAGGGATATAGTGCTTGGAGAAAGGTCCTTTGGAAGTTTTAATATCACAGAAAAGAACCTTAGGGGAAGGAACCACATCAGAAGGATAAAATAATCTCCGCGTACCCAGCTTCAAAGCCATGCGTACTAACAAAGTCTGGACAAAAGCCGTTACACTGAGGGGGGGGGGGTGAAGTCCGCTGGACCGCTGGGAAAGAATTTGTGGAATTTCGAACGGATGCACGTGTAAAAACATGCTGATAAGAAGAGGCCATTTCCTAGGAAAGGGGAAGCTAGGAGAAAATTCTATTCAAATCTACCCAGCATGTGGTAGGGGCGAGGGGGGGAACGTTGCGGTCACGTCCCCTGCTATGGGTTAAAAAAAAGGAGCATGACAGTGATTATATTTAATACAATAAAAGCCTTGCCTGAGCGTGAAAATTGAAATCTTTGAGTTAATTAATTGATTCTGTTCAATTAATTTTAATCATCAAAGTAGTACTACCTCTTTAAAGTAATGGTCAATTAGTGATAAAAAAATAAGTAATGTAACTATTGATGATTATGTATTAGAAAAATTAGATTAGAAAACATGACTAAAAGTATTGAATAAAGCTTTTGATAAAAATCATCCTTAGATTTTAAAATACCAGGTTTCAGGCACCAGTAACTGACACAAATAAGATCAATAATAAGATCAATCTAATCAACACTAATAAGATCAAGAAACAGTGGCGGCTCGTCCATAGGAGCACAGGAGCACGTGAACACCCACAGAAAAAGTAGAACAAAAATCGAATATAAAGATAAATAAATATCAATGGAAATATATTTTCAATTTCTTTTTTATACTCAGAATTATGTCCCCCCCCTTCTCTACTCAATAAGAAAAATTTACTACCAGAAACGCGAAAGAAATCGAAGAAAGAATGAACTCTTATTTTTCTTTCCTCTTCCGCACGTGCGAGCGTAAAAAATACGTGATTCCGAAGAAACCCCGACTGCTTGCCGGGGGAATATTGAGCTTACGTCCTCGCATTTTGGATTCCCGCGCGCACAGATTTCGTGTGCCGAGGCCTTCGCTTTTGAGGCACAGCTTTCCTTTCAGTGGCGGATCCAGCGGGGGGGGGGCACTGTCATTTTTTAATTGTTCAAAAATACGTTTTTTTATGAAAAAAAAATTTTCAACAACTTTTTCTTTTAAAGCGCATTTGACCTTGTATCATAAATCATAAGATAACTAAACCGTGCCCCCCACCGTCATAAAATCTTTGATACGGAAAATAGGGATTTTTTTCTTATGAAATTATACTCTCTTATTGGAATTTGAACGAAAAAATGAAATTTCTTTTATAGCGCTTTTTATTAAAAAAGTATCTTGTATTATAACGCTTAGATATTTATGTTAACCGTGCCCCCCCCTGTGAAAAAATTTTTCATACGAGAAAATTACGGTATATTTCTTATTAAAATATACTTATTGGAATTCGAATAAAAAGTGAACAAAACACTCTTTTGCAGCACTTTTTTTTCACTGATATGGACCTTATCCTTGTATCATAATAAAATCAAGGTAACCAAATCGTGCCCCTGGCACAATTTCTTTTGTTGGAATTATGGGGATTTTTATTATGAAATTTTAAACATTTTGAAATTTGAACAAAAAACTCAACACTTTTTTACTAGTAAGGGTGTTGCCTAAATTTGATTCTATTCACCACTATAATTTTATTAGGGATGTTTATTAGGGATGTTAGGGATTTTATTAGGGATATCCAATGATTGCAAGAGTGGAGAGTGCAATGATTGCGCCAAAACAGTTTCTGGGGTTTCAATTTCCATTGAAAGCATATTTTTTTTAAAAATAAAAGTGCTTGTAGTGAATGACTGAATAACTTAGGTTTTTTTGAAATTATATCCAAGAAAGATGTTTCTACTAAAAGAAGTTAGATTTATATGTATTTGATCCACCATCCCTTCTCTTTCTAGATATTTTGACATTTAGACATTTTTCTTTAACTTTATGCAGTATTTATTTTCCATAAAAGGTTTCTAAGTTTAATAAGTTGGGAATTCCCATTTAATGTCAAGAAACTTCTGATTTTCAGAGATTGGCTTAATGCTGAAATTAAGGAAATACATTTTTGTTCAGTGTCTAATTTAAGCAAATTTTCCTTTTGATACCTATTTGAACTAACATGCAATAGTACATAAAATCATGCTAAATACATTAATTTATTCATTTAAAATGGGATGTCAGTTACTGGATCCAAAAAATCAATTTCTCTTAGTTTAAAGGGGGGGGATTGCATAAGTTTTAAACCATAAGGACACTTTTAATTTGGAGAGACTTGCTTAAATTAGAAAAAAACTCACTTACTTCTAGTAAAAACGAGGACAAAAAGTATTCATAAATGCGTCCTTTGATGTGTTTAGTATCTTATGGAACGTTTGCACTGTAGTGGTCAGCCAATTCAAATCTTAAAGTGAATCGCAAGTTTGAAAAAGGGAATAAGTCTAAAAAATGACAAATTGACATTTTGTGCTGAGAAAAATCTTCAAGCTACACATGAGTGGAAAGAGGGGGAAAATTATTACCCCCAAGGCAGATATAGCCCCTTGAATTTGCGAAATCGATATCCATTCATTGTATTATGTAATTTAAATTTGAATTACAGTTAATTTGTTTTCCTTTTCTTAATCTTTGTGCTTTGAAGTAAAGCCAAAATAAAATTTGCTTTTATTAATTTAAAAGCGTTTTTAACTTTTTTATCCAGAAAATGGTTGACTCAATTCATACTCACTTTCTCCATTGATACTGCCTAAATGCCTCAGTTTCATAATGATTTTAATTGTCTTAGTCTTTCTACTTCTCACTTTTGTGGTAAAAAGGGGGAAATAAGGTTGAAAAGGGGGAAAGGGTCCATTACCTTTTTTCAACTGTAAAATAGAGTGTTTTCAGGTGACGTCACTACCGGTTATTTTCTTTTAACTGTGTATCTACTGTAGGGCTTTTAACTGTTGCTAAGGGCATTGTTTATCTGTTGCTAAGGCGGTTTTTAGGTATGGGATCACGTGATTGCAAATGCTCTAATAGAAGAATTCCACGGCTAGTCATTTTCTGCAACTGTTAACCTCTGTAGGGCAAAAGACTGTAACATCTTCTGTTTCTAAGGCCGTTGTTAGGTCCGAGTCATGTGATTGAAAATGCTCTATAGTATTTTGAGCGTACTTAATTTTTTTTCTCTGTTTTCTTGATAGGGTCTTGAATTTTCAGTAAAACTTTGGTGGTTAGGGGCCGTTCAAATATTACGTAAGCACCTAGGGGGGGAGGGGGGTTGCACTTTGCTTATTTTTCCTGACAAGGGGGAGGGGGGGTATGAGTGATGCTTACGTAAGATACTGAATTTTCGAACATCTCTGTTTTCCATTCCCCAAAACGGACTTTTTTCCACAAAATTCCATTCCCCTATGGAGTCTTGCCCCCTATAGGGGGGAAAAAGAAACTAAAACTACTACTAAAAAACTAAACATACATACCTTTTATTTATTTTTCAAGTGAAGTTAGTTTTTATTTATTAGATACTATATTTCGTGTAAAAAAACCCAAGGGAGGGGGGGGTCGGGCAGTTTCTTACGTAATTATGGGGGGGGGGGGTTGGGGTTTGCTTATTTTTGCTGACAAGGGGGGAGGGGTGGGGTCAAAAATGACCAAAAAGGTGCTTACGTAATATTTGAACGGCCACTTATACGTACATCGAAAATTCCATTACTTAGACATTTTTTTTTCTGTTTTTGGACTTAATCCATTTACAAACTGACGATTCGATTCAAGTTTCAACAAGATATTGCATGGATGTAACTATAATGACAATAAAACTATTTTGTAATAAAAGCTTTGGAAATCAGCGAAATATTCTGACCTTGGGGAATGGACGATTTGACTCTCTTTTATTAAATGTTTTGCTGCAAAATACCTCCAGAATACTAAATAACTAGATTTTAAACAGTGGAAATCTTGGGGGGTTTTTTTCAAAAATCTTTCTGGGGAAAAACTCCCTTATAAACGTGGAACCCACAAATTAAAAATTTTATGCGCTTTTGTTCAGATACGGCCTTTTTTTAAAAGATTCATTTACACTCTGCATATTATACTTATTATACAGTCGGCTCCGTTTAATGTGATCACGGTTTATGTTATCAATCGGATAAATGTCATCAAAATTGACCGGTCCCGATCCCTCCTATTTAGTTTAATGTAAAACACGCCATTTTATGTGATCAACATTTCGCTTAATGTTATCAATACTTGGTGAAATCCCCTAAAAACCTCCTTTTTTCCCCGTTTGAAAGCCAATTTTAATGCATAAACATACAAAACGAGTCATTAATTTATTAGTGTTATATGTTCCCCTCTCATGGTTTTCTTTATTGTAATAATAGTTGCAAAATAATAATAGCTAATAGTTTTAAATACTTCAATTAGAATTACACATACTTGTATAATATACACGAATGCGCGGACGGCGTTCGCAGAAAATTTTGTCCTCTGCAGAAAATTTTCTGCAAAAAAAAAAAAAAAAAAGTTTTTTTTTTTAGAAATTTTTCTGTAGAATTTATTTTTGATCGATAAATTTTTCTCTGCTAATCCCTGTCCTTAGGATTTTCTCAATTTTGGCCCTTTTATAGAGTGAAATTTCGCTATTTTGTAAGTCTTTTTCGAATTCGCTGGCGAGTCTTCACGCGCGCTCACCCGGTAAGTTTGCTTCTTCTCGTGTTCCGATCGCAATGCGGAAAAAACAACTTTACCGCGATGTTGGCTTGTTAACACTGAAATACTGATTCCTAGCGTTTCAATCGTAGCAACTCGAGCTTATTTCAATTCAACTTTATCACATCCTGCTGAAGATGTTGATTGAAATGTATAAATATTTTTTAAAGCTATAATCAAAATATTAGATTGAATAAATTGATTCCAAACATAAATTTTAAATAAAATAGTTTGGGGAAAAAAGTACAAGGTAGTCAGGTAGCACAGATAAAAATAATTATGGTACCAATTTGAGTACTTAAGAAAGAATGTTAAGATTTCAAAATGTGTAAATTCTTGCAGAAAAGTTTCGGAAAAATTTAAGTTTGCAGAAAGGTTTTCATTTGATACAAGTATGGAATTACATAGTAGTGATTTTAAAGCAAACACTTGAGTTACGCCGCTTGAAACTTTCAAACCGCTTATTGTTATCATTCTACTCTTGGATAAAGGTGATCACATTAAGCGGAGAAAGAAACGTATCCTGTTGCGGCCTTTTAGGTAGAGATGGGCAAAAATCGAGTAGCAGTTAAAAAATAGCTGCTACAGGAAAAACATTAATGTAGCTGCTAAACGTGTTCAGAAACAGCTGCTAAAATTTAGCAGCACTTGAAGGCTCTCGATTGGTCAAGAAATGGCATCTATACTGCTACGCGCTGACCAATGAGAATCGCCTTGATTTAGCAGTAGCAGATAACGAAGGAAACGACAGGAAAACACGATCATGTCCCCTGCTAAAATTTAGCAGCATTTGAAGGCTCTCGATTGGTCAAATCAATTGTCAATTGGCGCAATATGAATTTCTAGAGGGGCAATTTGTAAATTTTCAACCAAATTGTCCCCCCAGGTGGGCAGGGACCACCAGGTTTTGTTTACTTTTCAGAAGGATTTTCGAAAAAAAAAGGGCATGGGGGACATGGAAAATTTACAAAGGCTTTGGTGGGGCATGGACCGAAAAAGGTTGGGAAACACTGATTTAAATTGTAATTTTTCAAAAAATAGCGAGAGTAGAGTTGATTTGTTACTTTCGTAGCAATAACCAGTGCCTAAATAGAGCATTTTCAATCACATGACTCCGACCTGTCAACGGCCTTAGCAACGTTGTTCTTGTCCTCCAGACGACGTGTCCTCATGACGTCATGTGCGAATGCTTCTATTGGAGCATTTGCAATCACAACACTCCGCCCCCTAACAACCGCTGTAGCAACAGGTGCCCCCGCACCTAACAACCGCCTTAGCAACGTTGTTTTTGTCCTCCAGTGACGTCATGTGCGAATGCTCTATTTTTTAAACTGAAAAAGTTCCTCATTTCAAAAAAAAAATGTTTTTAATAAATTCTCTTATACTCATTCTCTGCTTTACTTTGCAGGTGTTAGTATGGCTTCTTCTGCATCACCACGCGAACCTGACATGCTCCAACACTTAGCGTGTGACGTGAGGTTTCCCCGCGAAAACTACCTGCTCCATCACTTCGTGCTGATGAACAATTCGAATAAGCCAGAAAGCGACATTCGCGCCGCACTTCGCTCGTTCCCTCTTGATCGGGTGAACGCGGGGAACGGACAAGGCTTCACTGCTCTTCAGTTGGCCGTGAGGAAGCGAGACTTCTTCATGGTCAAGATGCTGCTGTCGTGCCATCCGACCATCGATGCTAATGCCAGGTGTGCGAAAGGACGAACTGCCTTGCATTTATTAGCATCTGCCCAAGATGATGGTGAAGCCCAAACCATCACTCTCGATAAGACTGCGAGTTTAAAAATAGCTAACGCTTTATTGGAACATGGCGTTGATGTAGATATCGTGGATGATTATCACAAAACCTCGCTTCATATCGCGGTCGAAAACGATCAAACCGATTTGATAAAAATTTTAATCGGCAGTGGGGCGAAATTGAACACTAAAGATATGTGGGGTAACAGTCCGTTGCACTACGCAATCAAACCGTCAGGTTTGGAAGCGGTGAAACTTTTAGTCGAAGGTGGAGCCGATGTGGAAATGAAATCGTATATGGGTCAATTTACTCCCTTCCACATGGCGGTCGAAAGTGATCTGAGGGATATAATTAGATATCTTATCAGTAAAAATGTAAATTTGAACGCTACGGCCGATTTCGGTTGCCGTCCACTCCATTCGGCAGTAAAACACGCAAGTTTGGAAACCGTTAGTGATTTAGTAACAAGTGGGTGTTTTTTGAATGTGAGGGATTCTTTGGGCGAAACCCCGCTCCAAATGGCAGCCCGAAACAAGCGATTCGATGTGATGGAAATTTTAGCCCGTCACGGTGTGGATTTGAATGCTATAAGAAACAGCTACGGTATGACCCCTCTGCAAGAAGGTGCTATTCCGAATTCGATGTTCGAAGACGTTGGTGAAATTGTACTCGATATTCCGGTAGAACCTTTTTCTTGGGAAGTATTCGAAACCTGGGTTCCTGCGAGATCGAACTCGACACATTTTAGACCTATGGCAAGCGTGGATTTGGATTATTTTTCGACAAGCGTGGATTTGGATTATTTTTCGACAAGCATGGATTCGGATGATTTACACACCTCCCATTACCCTTGGAACTCCTTGTCTTCAGGGATTTTTTAAATAAATAAATAATTTTAAAATAACATGATGTGTGCTCTACTTCTATATTTTATAGGCTTAAATAGGTACTTTCACAAATTCAGTTTTAGGGAGAAAAAAAAAGGTACCTTCACAAAATACATTTTTGAAAGGAAGTTCTCTAGTAAGCTATATTCTCTCAATAGTTAAATTTTTAGCCATTCTAGACTAAATTTTAATTTGTTTTTAATGTTTAAAAAATTATGTGCATGTTTTTATGTTATTTCGCTCTTAAATTTTCACAAATTTACAGAAAATTTTCACAAGATTTCTATATTTTCACAAAATAGGTACCTCTTAAAAAATCCTAGACAGACCCCTGAATTCTAACCAAGATGTTTGAAATGGTCTTGTTTTGATAACCTATTTGATGAACGGTATATATGTTACGGGCAAAGTGATTAATCGGGCATTATTAATAATGCCCGGAGTGGAGGCGGGCAAAGTGATAAATTTCATTCATAAATGCCATTGAATTTACCACATTGCCCGCCTCCACTTCGGACATTATTAATAATGCCCAATTTATCACATTGCCCGTAACATATACATTGTTAAACCGGGTTATTCAAAAACAATGTGTAAACTGATATTCAAAAGAAAATGTACTAAATACTAATGAAGAAAAGTGTAGGTAGAATGTACGATAGTTTTGGTATTAAGAAATATACTACTAATATTTATTGTAGCAACATTTCTAAAATAATTGAGTTTGCAATGTGTTTGCCTGGAACATCAGCTGAGAGGTTTTTTTTCAATCATCGGTAACATTTAGTCAGCTGAAAGGGGTAGATACTGTCGTACCGCGAGGAGAAGAGCTTTTGACGTCATACGATGATGCTGCGGTTGGTATAGAAACGGATTATTCCACTGAATTTTGGGGGTGGTGGTAATTCACTTGGCGCTAAAATAAATGTTCCGAGCCAAATCTGAGTGGGTATCTTTCAGCTGTGTACTTCTTTCGATTCTAGAGTAACGAATTTTGGAATTTCCTTTCGCATTACATCTGATTTGATTAAATATTTCTAATCTGACCTTTTTCAACTGATCTGATCTATTTTAACTGATCTGATCTTTTTCAACTGATCTTAAATGTTTCACCGAATCTGATCTATTTTAATTTGATATAATGTTATGCGATTTACATCAATTTATCTGATTTTATTTTGGATATTTTATAATTTTTACCATGTTCATTAATCCTTCTTTTTGAACTCTCAAGTCGCTTATCATTTATCCTATCAAGTAGTTACCTTTAATTTTATTGGATCTGATCATACCTTCTTTTAAAGTAGATGTTAATTCATGAAAATTAGCGTTTAAATTATCTTTCATCTTTTTAACCCCATCCGATCGTTCACAATCGTCTCTGTAGCTTTTTTTTTTATTCGCCCGACTGTACAAAATATAAGAAGCGATTATTGGAAAAAGATGGGTTGATCGAAGATATAATAGACGAATTAGTGATTAATTTGTCGGAGAGCGATTCGAATCTTTGTCAAACACTGACAGTGACTGCAGTTCTAGTGACAATGAATTGCATTAGATTGTATTTAAATGTTATAAAATATTTTTAAAAAAATAATAAATATTTCTATATTTTGTCTCTTTACAAGTTTCTAAAGCTTCATTTAAATTTCGAGTATGGTGATTAAATTATGAAATTATTAATTTAAGTGATATGAGCTATTTTATATAAAACTAAAATATAACTAATTCACTCAAAATAGCAATATTAAAGCATACTAAAAGTACAAAAATGTTTCAAGCCTAAAGGTATTTTCGATTACGAGAAATTTCAAAGATAATCTATATTTCAATGCAGTTTAATAAAATATGATTATCTTATTTTCATTCGCGAAACGCGTTTTCTCATTCGCCAAATGTACGCTTAAAAAGCCAAATACTGCCGTTCAATTCATACCAGCTTCCCTCTTCTTTTAAACTCGTCTACTCACGGCAACCCTGTTCAAAGCTCTTCTCCTCGCGGTACGACAGTACTTTCTATATTTTCTGTACAAACATCTTTTGGATTTAAAAATCAATTCAGATCTTACTTGTTATTTTATGATGAATCTATGTTACTGTTTTGAGTAATTTTAAAAATATGTCCTGGGTTGGGCCCAAGAAAATATGGTAAGCCTATCTATTTACAATTTTTCAGACTTTTGGTGGATTTTCAGTTTTTTTTTTTAAACTTTTCATGAAAACTTCAGACTTTTTTTTATTTTTTGAAAAATTAGCTTATGAACTGAAATTTTTGAGTGAGAATTGCATTTTTAATTCAAGCTGATGTTCTTGACTAATGGGAATCTTGTATGTAGTAAATTTTCACATTTGAGGCAATTTAATATCAACTCAAGGTTTTTATTTGGTTTGCAGCCTGGACTGGAATAATCAGTTTAAGATTTTCAAATATTCTAAAAATAGTACTTTCATAGTTCTTCCCACTATTTATGTGAAAAATCTTAACTGCATAGGACACCCTATACATTTTCGCAGTGATTTCAATAGACTTTGCAAATGTAATTTAATATAATTTGTCTTACTTTTGGAATCATTCAATGAATCATTTTTTTTCTGCTCTTAAATTAGGCTTTCTAATGAGTAGTTTTTATTTTTTCAAATTAGATAGAAAATGCGAAAAAAGTGCCTTAGGATTTGAATTTTCAAAACTGTTATAAATTGTTTAAATAAATTTAAAAACTTAACATTTAACATTAAACATTTTAAAAGTTTTTCATATCATGTTTTTTGTACTATATATAAAACATAGTTTTCATGCTGAAATATTATTTTTCGTGTTTTCATCTCATTTTTAGTCTTTTTTCGGGTTATCCGCGATTTTCGCTATCCGCGGTACCCTTGCCACCCAATTCCGCGGATAAACGGGGCTCTACTGTATTATAAATTTGTTTTAATTTATCATGAAAAATTGCCTTATTTGCTTAAATTGTCAAGAAAAGTGATATCCTATCATATAACAGAGGTCAGTTTTATATTCAGCACACTAAAAACATTAAAAATGATTAAATGGAAAATTTTGAATAATCAGAAATTTAATATGATGTCCATTTTTCCAAAATTTTGACGTATTTCCCAGAAAAATATAAAAACCTACATTGTCAGCAAATGTGAAGTCCCAGGGGGGAAAAGGAGCTTATTTTCTGATTCATCACATCAAAAAAAAACATTAAGATAAGGTGAAATAATCCAAACAGCTTTCGGAATTTTTTTTTTGCAGACCTGTGTTATTGGTACTCTCTTTTTTTAGTTACTGGTTTTCATCGTGTCTGAGACCTTTTGCGTTCTATTGGTAACTGAATCGTTAGTTACAAGAAGGGCATAAGTCCAAAAAACGAAGTTTTAAGAAAATCGAAAAAACAAACTGTATAAGTAATGGAATTTTTATCCAATAGCCACCAAATTTTTACAGGAAATTCATGGCGCTGTTAAGAATATACTGAACAATCATCAAAAAAATTATAAGTGTATTTAAAAATGTTTTACAGTTAAAAAAAGAGGATTCCATTCTTAAACCTTATTGAAGAAATATCAGCTGAACAAAAATCTTAAAAACCACTTAAATTGACAATTAAGTATATTTCTGCTTAGTTCACGATACAAAAGTGAAGGAAAGAAAGACTGAAACGAATAAAATTATAAATTACTATAAAACTGGGTCATTAAGGCCCTATCAATGCAGAAAGTGAATATCAATGGAGTCAAATATCCATGGGTTAAAAAAAAAAGAAAAAAAGCTTTTAAATTCAAATGAAATTTTATTTTGGGTAAGTTTGCTGGCCAAAAATAAGAAAAGGAAAATAAATTAAATTTCAAATTTAATCAAAAAATACAATGAATAGACATCGATTTCGCAAATTCAAGAGGCTATATCTGCCGATAGGGGGTAGTTGTTTTTTTTTAATCTTTACACTCACAAGCTAGGAGATTTTTTTGCGCACAAAAAGTCAATTTGCCATTTTTTGGATTTAATTTGCCATTTTAATTTATCACATTCTCGAGCGTATCCGTATACCTTTAAATAGCAGTATCCAAAATTTCGTTTCGATATGTTGAGTGGTTAGGCCTCTAGGTGCTCCGATGTCAGCCAGTCTGGTCCCCAAAACATTGTCCCTCCTTCTGGGGGCGGGGGCAATGACGTGATTGGGTGGATATTCAAAATATCTATTTTCTATTGGTTAGTTTCCGGAATACATTTATAACGCACGCACATGCCAGATTTAAAAAAAATATTCACAAAAAGAGAACGAATACGTGTTTGATATTATTTTGTGCAATTTTTTTTTGGTAAGACAAGAGTAACAAACATATACTATTTTACTCTATAACAGTCTATAACAGTCAATTATTTATTATTGATAACAGTATACTTTTAAGAGGCAGTCATGAAAACAGGTGTCTTAAGGGATTTTTCCAACTGTAAAAAAGGGGGTCGAAACTTTATAACACTCCACAAAACAATAAGAATTGAATCGTCAGTTTATAAAAAGGGAATGAGTGCAAAAAAAAAAAAACAAGTATTGAGAAAATTTGGGGAAAACCTGTGTAAGTAATGGAATTTTCATTGTGTAACCAAATGTTTACAGGAAATTAAGAATACAGAACAATCAGCGAGCAAAATATAAAAATGTTCAAAAGTATTGTGCATTGGAAAAGTTGATGGACTTTTTCCCTTTTTCAACCTTATAAAATTTCAATTGAAAAAATCTTTAAAAACACTGACAATTAAATTAAATTTCTGCTTTGTTCAAACAGCACAAAAGTTAGAAATAGAAAGTAAGTATAACATTAAGTAAGAACATTTTTATTTTTCTTCATTATTTGTATTAAGTAAACAGATTCATAACGCACTTGTAAGGGATGTAAATCCCCGAAGTGTACAATTATTTTTTTTCTCTTCATTTGTTGTTGGTCCTGTATATGTAAATGAATAAATAAAAAAAAGACAAGAAGAAAGTAAGACTAAGTAAGACAAATAAAATTCAATAGTAGAGTGGATTGCCCGGAGAATGAATTAGCGAACTTAGCATTTGGATTTTCGATTTTCCCACTTTAAATATCATTTTCAGGGCTTTTTCTCAGTTAATTCTTAAAAACAAGGTAAATGTTTCCACACAGGCATTTTCTCGGATAAATGGTGAAAGTACTTTCACATAGCATAAATTAGGGGTGCCCAACCTTTTTTGGAGGAGGGCCACTCAGGGTATTTGATGAGGTATGGAGGGCCAGAAATGAAATTACAGTAGAAAAGCAAAAGCGCTAACTGATGCCTTTTTCTGGGGGTGAAATTTTTATACAAGATTTTCATTTCGATAAACTTAATGTAAAAAAAGTTGTGAAAAAGAGAGTTCCAAATACAAAAGGGGGTCTGGGGGTCTCACCCCCAAAATTTTTGGAAATTTGACCCTAAAAAACAGGGTTTTAACTTGTTTTGAACACCTAGTCAGATTTTTTTTGAGGGGGGAAGTCTCCTGGCTCCCTCCTTATATATCTGACTAAAATCAACAAAAAGGCGATCTGAGAGGTTTCACACTAGATAGGCTCCTCTGACAACGCAAAAGTTTTTTCTGCATCGCAATTACAACGAGAAGCCAACTGCAACTAGGCGCCCGAAAAACGGAACTTTCGCAAAAAATCGCTATTTTTCGACTTTTTCCGGAGAACGTGATCCCGAACACCGGACTTGTAGGCTGCTTCTGACAACTATAAAGTTGTTTTTTCTACATCGCAATAGCAACACAGGAAGACGCCTTCCAACTTGGCGCCCGCGGCCGACCGAGAAAGCAGTCGCGGGAGGAACGGGACGCGTTTTTACATTACCGCACGGATTGGTCGCCGCTAGGTGACAGCACGGTCGCGCAGAATGACGCTTTCGCGCTGAACCAATTAAATTGCGCGGTTATCGGGTTGCAAAGATCGGACGACTTGGCGCCAACGATATCTCGTCTTGCCGTGTATTGTTATTGTTCAGTTTAGGTACTCGCAAACACGTGGATCGCAGAAATGGATATTGATTTGATAATAAAAGACATCTCTAGAGATTACGCTTTTGTTTTAGGTATAGTTATTGACTTCAAATTAGGAGAATATTAAAGATATACAATGTGTGAGAAGTTGTCATAAATAAAAGAAAGTCAAATTAAAATGAAAAATGTAACAAATTTACACTATTAAATATGAAAGACAACATGTGTGAAAGGTAAATGCAGATGAAGCAAGTTATATTCCATTAACTAAAAATTTTCCAACTATTAAATAACGTTTTTGAAATAAATTATGTATGTAGAAATGTTTTTCTGGAAATTATTTTGCGGAATCTTAATGAGATTATTCTCATGAAGAAAAAATGATGAGATGCACTTAAAATTATACATTTAGTGAATGAAAATTTGAAGATTTAATTATTTCAGGAAGTACGAAATAAATTTAATTGTAACTATGTAACTTCATAAATGAAAATATTAATGAATCTGAATTTAAAATTATGCAAATAAAAAGTTTCGACAAACTATTCATTCATAAATTATTTTTAAGTAGAAAGTAAATTAAACTGCATTTATAATACTCAGTAATTTAGATTTCTTTGAGAATATCATCACAATAAATTATTCTCTGATCTCTGTGAAATAAATATTTAAAAATTATTCCAAATATTTTTCTCAACAGATAATTTGAATGTGATATCCCCTTCTTTTAAGAATATTCTCCTAATTTTACAAAGTTATATGAAAATTAGCTAAGTGTCACGTTTTAAAGGTCCTTCAACAACGATAGGAAAACAATTTAGACTCCTCTTTTAGTTGTATGAGTATTTTTTTCCAGTAAAACGTGCTTCTAATATGTTAAAAAATTTATTCAATGAAATTTGCTTAAAAAAATCTTGTAAGTAATGAAATTACAGTTCAGAGAATATTCTTTGAGCAAAAAAGACTTTAATGTAAGTTCCATCAAAGTTATTATTTTCAGGTTTTCAACACATATACTACATGACCATTTCATATTAGCAAACATTTATACATTCATTTTCATTTATCAGTCAAAAAATAGAATATTGATTATTCTCAAAACTCTACCCCAGTCCTTTAAGTTTAAACTTGAAACAGTGCGACAGTCATATTATTCATCAAAATACTGTAATAATGCTTCTTGAGCAACAAAAGCAGTGGAAGAAATTAATATGTTATTCAAAAACTTAAATATTTCAAAGGATTTTCTTAAAATCCTAAGTACTGTAATCTATTCGTTTAATATATCATAGTTGGATAATATATAATCTCTATTATCCAACTCTACTTATACATAGATGTTTGTGTGTGCAGATGGATGGATGTAGGCAAAGGTTTACCCCACTTTATCCTAGAAATTTGTTGCTGGCTGCATAAGTGATTGATTCTTATTAGTAATTAAAATTCTAAATACACATTTTTATAAAAAAAATACCTCTTATGGTTGAAGAAATCAATACCTTTTCTAACTGTGAGTTACTTGTATAATAATTTTGGTTTACTAGCCCCTTTTACTTAATGCAAAAAGGGAGATATCAATTCGTCTCATAAATTTAAATCTTCAGAGTGGCTTTTTGGAATGTTCTATTGAATTGATTTAGGTGGCATCACTTTCAATGATTTCAAAATATTTCCAAGTTGGTCCAATATTTATCAAAATGCCCCTAGCAACTAAGTAGAGAAAATAGCAATTTAAATTTGTTTTTAAATCCTTTGTTTAATTTATTCAAATTTTCATAACCAGTCATTTTACACATTATGCATGTCAGAAACAAAATTTTTATTAATTAGCAGCCACCAAAAACAGTGAAATGTCTCATCTAAAGCAAACAATGTGAGGTAATGGTTAAGAGTGCACAAGTGTTGATATTTCACCCAAAATCAATCCCTGGATTAATTTGAGTTTTTAAATTCCATGTTTCCAAAATATAAAGTTTTAATATTAAATAGTGTTTTAAATTACCACAAATGATTTTAATTTGAGAATTTGATTTTTCTATCATTTCTAATGTAAAATTAACTAGGGCGAGAATGATCTTGAATTAATAAATTAAATTAATGTCTAGGTTTCAAACTTCTTTGGACCACTGCCCTCTTTTAGGCAAGAATATTTTTTGGATTTTAAGCTATTTTTCTTAAAGTTAACTTAAGTTTAAGTTCATATTATTTATTTTATCTTAATATAGATTTTTAAGTTTTAAGTTTGGAAAGAGAGAGAGAACGAAAATTGGATAGTTAAAGTCTACTTAATTTAATAGAAACCAAACCTTTTTTTTTCTTCATAAAAACCTAATGCTTTAAAAAATTACTATTTTTTGGTTTAACAAATGTACGTGTAACCATCATACGATAAACTTAATTACAACACTATTTATCTCATATATTGGCGACTGAAAACAATCGGAAATATTTATTATTTATGTGTTTGGATAAATTAAAAAAAAAAAAAACGGTTTGCCAAAAGCGCGACGGCGAAGCGATAAGTCGCCAAGAAGCTGGACCGCCCATTACGTAATTCCTAGCCTCTCCTTCCAGCGCGGGTGATGCCACCTAGCGGCGACCAATCCGTGCGGTAATGTAAAAACGCGAACGGCGTACTCCGCACGCAAAACGAAACTGGCGCGAAAATCGCGATCTTTCCGACTTTTTCCGCGAACTTAATTTCGCCGGAAAATAAAGTAATAAAAGGTGTTGTTCTAATTTCGTTAGCGGGCCGGATTCAAGGGGCTCGGGGGCCGGATCTGGCCCGCGGGCCGGAGGTTGGGCAGCCCTAGCATAAATTGATAGTTTTAAAGGTACTTTGATTTTAGTGAAAACACTGCGATATACCTACCTATAAATGAACAAAGTTTGCCCTAAATATGAGCACCATTTTCCCGGTGAATGAACACTAAAAGTAGTCACCAGTTTCATTATTTTGGAAAAGTCTATAAGATTATTTGGTTTACACATAGTTGAATAAACCAAACAAGTCTTAAAAACTTTTCAAAAATACTAAAACTGGTGACTAATTTCAGTAAAAATATTTTCTAAATGAAGATTTTGTACCATCTTCTTTAATTTTTTAATTCAATCGTTTTAGTATTTTTGAAAAGTTTTTAAGACTTGTTTGGTTTATTCAACTATGTGTAAACCAAATAATCTTATAGACTTTTCCAAAATAATGAAACTGGTGACTACTTTTAATGTTCATTCACCGGGAAAATGGTGCTCATATTTAGGGCAAACTTTGTTCATTTATAGGTAGGTATATCGCAGTGTTTTCACTAAAATCAAAGTACCTTTAAAACTATAAATTTATGCTATGTGAAAGTACTTTCACCATATATCCGAGAAAATGCCTGTGTGGAAACATTTACCTTGTTTTTAAGAATTAACTGAGAAAAAGCCCTGAAAATGATATTTAAAATGGGAAAATCGAAAATCCGAATGCTAAGTTCGCTAATTCATTCTCCGGGCAATCCACTCTACTATTGAATTTTATTTGTCTTACTTTCTTCTTGTCTTTTTTTTTATTATTTATTTATTCATTTACATATACAGGACCAACAACAAATGAAGAGAAAAAAAATAATTGTACACTTCGGGGATTTACATCCCTTACAAGTGCGTTATGAATCTGTTTACTTAATACAAATAATGAAGAAAAATAAAAATGTTCTTACTTAATGTTATACTTACTTTCTATTTCTAACTTTTGTGCTGTTTGAACAAAGCAGAAATTTAATTTAATTGTCAGTGTTTTTAAAGATTTTTTCAATTGAAATTTTATAAGGTTGAAAAAGGGAAAAAGTCCATCAACTTTTCCAATGCACAATACTTTTGAACATTTTTATATTTTGCTCGCTGATTGTTCTGTATTCTTAATTTCCTGTAAACATTTGGTTACACAATGAAAATTCCATTACTTACACAGGTTTTCCCCAAATTTTCTCAATACTTGTTTGTTTTTTTTTGCACTCATTCCCTTTTTATAAACTGACGATTCAATTCTTATTGTTTTGTGGAGTGTTATAAAGTTTCGACCCCCTTTTTTACAGTTGGAAAAATCCCTTAAGACACCTGTTTTCATGACTGCCTCTTAAAAGTATACTGTTATCAATAATAAATAATTGACGGTAAAATATTTAAGAAAAATTTCACAGATCCGTTGGGGTTCTCGGACCACTAATTCAGAACCACTGTTATAGAGTAAAATAGTATATGTTTGTTACTCTTGTCTTACCAAAAAAAAATTGCACAAAATAATATCAAACACGTATTCGTTCTCTTTTTGTGAATATTTTTTTTAAATCTGGCATGTGCGTGTTTTATAAATATATTCCGGAAACTAACCAATAGAAAATAGATATTTTGAATATCCACCCAATCACGTCATTGCCCCCGCCCCCAGAAGGAGGGACAATGTTTTGGGGACCAGACTGGCTGACATCGGAGCACCTAGAGGCCTAACCACTCAACATATCGAAACGAAATTTTGGATACTGCTATTTAAAGGTATACGGATACGCTCGAGAATGTGATAAATTAAAATGGCAAATTAAATCCAAAAAATGGCAAATGGACTTTTTGTGCGAAAAAAATCTCCTAGCTTGTGAGTGTAAAGATTAAAAAAAATAACTACCCCCTATCGGCAGATATAGCCCCTTGAATTTGCGAAATCGATGTCCATTCATTGTATTTTTTGATTAAATTTGAAATTTAATTTATTTTCCTCTTCTTATTCTTTGGCCAGCAAACTTACCCAAAATGAAATTTCATTTGAATTTAAAAGCTTTTTTTCTTTTTTTTTTTAACCAATGGATATTTGACTCCATTGATATTCACTTTCTCCATTGATAGCGCCTTAATGACCCAGTTTTATAGTAATTTATAATTTTATTCGTTTCAGTCTTTCTTTCCTTCACTTTTGTATCGTGAACTAAGCAGAAATATTCTTAATTGTCAATTTAAGTGGTTTTTAAGATTTTTGTTCAGCTGATATTTCTTCAATAAGGTTTAAGAAGGGAATCCTCTTTTTTTAACTGTAAAACATTTTTAAATACACTTATAATTTTTTTGATGATTGTTCTGTATATTCTTAACAGTGCCATGAATTTCCTGTAAATATTTGGTGGCTATAGGATAAAAATTCTATTACTTATATACAGTTTGTTTTTTCGATTCAGTTACCAATAGAACGCTAAAGGTCTCAAACACGATGAAAACCAGTAACTAAAAAAAGAGATTTTATGTCTTCTCATGGTTTTGTGTTAACATAGAGTACCAATAACACAGGTCTGCACAAAAAAAATAAATTCCGAAAGCTGTTTGGATTATTTCACCTTATCTTAATGTTTTTTTGATGTGATGAATCAGAAAATAAGCTCCTTTTTCCCTCTGGGACTTCACATTTGCTGACAATGTAGGTTTTTATATTTTTCTGGGAAATACGTCAAAATTTTGGAAAAATGGACATCATATTAAATTTCTGATGATTCAAAATTTTCCATTTAATCATTTTTAATGTTTTTAGTGTGCTGAATATAAAACTGACCTCTGTTATATGATAGGATATCACTTTTCTTGACAATTTAAGCAAATAAGGCAATTTTTCATGAGAAATTAAAATAAATTTATAATAATTAGTTTTGAGCTTTTCTCTAGAATGGCATGTTTCCTGAGAATTTTGATAACTATTATGCAAATAACGTCACTATACCTCAGTATAAAGGAAAATAAGTTTTTATTATTCATTTTCCATGAAAATCATTGTATAACTGAAATGGGTTCATTTACACACTTTAAAAACACTAAAACTTTTTTTACAAGCATGTGAGGAGCCTTATGCCCTTATGAGTTGCGGTCTAGTATAGACAGCAACTTAAGTTGACCAATATGACGTCACGAACAAATAAAAAAATTAAGCATTTTGCACGAGGAAAGTTTTAACGATAGGTTAAGTGTTATGGAGAACAATGTGGAACTTCAGAAATCTAAGAATTACTTCAGATTTTGCAGAAAAAAAGAACAAAGGGTCAGGCATTTATCTTACGTAACCATTGAATGATTTAAAAAGTAATCTTTATCCGATTGTGCAAGGATGGAATTAAGTCTCTTTTTATAAATTATATTATAATTATTTTTTAACACAGATTTAGACACATTTATGAGCACATACTGATCAAAAGTCTAAATATTATGAGCTCCTTCGAAAACCTGTCCAAGACCCGTTTTTACTAAGAATTGTGGCCCTCGCTGTAAATCATTAATTAAATAAATTCATTATTTAATTAGTTACAAAGAATTACATTTTAATTAATTAATTAAACTGCAAGGTCAACTTGCTGTACAGTTTCTATTCTCCCTCAAATGTTTTTATCGGATTTAGTATTGAGTCACTGAAAAATATCAGAATCGGCCTATTTAATTAGTAGTGCTTTAAAGTTATGATTAATATTTTAACTTTTATTCTTTAAAAATGCTAAATCCCCTCTGGGACTCTAAAAAAAATTATTCTAAACTTTCGATCAGACTTCATCATTTAAAAGTTATAAGTATGAAAGTTTTTCATTAAGTTTATTCATTTAGCATTAATCTAACTTTTGCATGAAAAAAAATTAAATGGTAAAAAAAGCGTCAAAGTTTTTGAGTTTATTTAAACAATTTATAACAGTTTTGAAAATTCAAATCCTAAGGCACTTTTTTCGCATTTTCTATCTAATTTGAAAAAATAAAAACTACTCATTAGAAAGCCTAATTTAAGAGCAGAAAAAAAAATGATTCATTGAATGATTCCAAAAGTAAGACAAATTATATTAAATTACATTTGCAAAGTCTATTGAAATCACTGCGAAAATGTATAGGGTGTCCTATGCAGTTAATATTTTTCACATAAATAGTGGGAAGAACTATGAAAGTACTATTTTTAGAATATTTGAAAATCTTAAACTGATTATACCAGTCCAGGCTGCAAGCGAAATAAAAACCTTGAGTTGATATTAAATTGCCTCAAATGTGAAAATTTACCACATAAAAGATCCCCATTAGTCAAGAACATCAGCTTGAAATAAAAATGCAATTTTCACTCAAAAATTTCAGTTCATAAGCTAATTTTTCAAAAAATAAAAAAAAGTCTGAAGTTTTCATGAAAAGTTAAAAAAAAAGAAGAAAAAAAAACTGAAAATCCACTAAAAGTTTGAAAAATTGTAAATAGATAAGCTTACCATATTTTCTTGGGCCCAACCCAGGACATATTTTTAAAATTACTCAAAACAGTACCATAGATTCATCATAAAATAACAAGTAAGATCTGAATTGATTTTTAAATTCAAAAGATGTTTCTACAGAAAATATAAAAAGTTTCTACCCCTTTCAGCTGACTAAATGTTACCGATGATTAAAAAAAACCTCTCAGCTGATGTTCCAGGCAAACACATTGCAAACTCAATTATTTTAGAAATGTTGCTACAATAAATATTAGTAGTATATTTCTTAATACCAAAACTATCGTAAATTCTACCTACACTTTTCTTCAATAGTATTTAGTACATTTTCTTTTGAATATCAGTTTACACATTGTTTTTGAATAACCCGGTTTAACAATGTATATGTTACGGGCAATGTGATAAATTGGGCATTATTAATAATGTCCGAAGTGGAGGCGGGCAATGTGGTAAATTCAATGGCATTAATGAATGAAATTTATCACTTTGCCCGCCTCCACTCCGGGCATTATTAATAATGCCCGATTAATCACTTTGCCCGTAACATATATACCGTTCATCAAATAGGTTATCAAAACAAGACCATTTCAAACATCTTGGTTAGAATTCAGGGGTCTGTCTAGGATTTTTTAAGAGGTACCTATTTTGTGAAAATATAGAAATCTTGTGAAAATTTTCTGTAAATTTGTGAAAATTTAAGTGCGAAATAACATAAAAACATGCACATAATTTTTTAAACATTAAAAACAAATTAAAATTTAGTCTAGAATGGCTAAAAATTTAACTATTGAGAGAATATAGCTTACTAGAGAACTTCCTTTCAAAAATGTATTTTGTGAAGGTACCTTTTTTTCCTAAAACTGAATTTGTGAAAGTACCTATTTAAGCCTATAAAATATAGAAGTAGAGCACACATCATGTTATTTTAAAATTATTTATTTATTTAAAAAATCCCTGAAGACCAGGAGTTCCAAGGGTAATGGGAGGTGTGTAAATCATCCGAATCCATTCTTGTCGAAAAATAATCCAAATCCACGCTTGTTATAGGTCTAAAATCTGTCGAGTTCGAACTCGCAGGAACCGAGGTTTCGAATACTTCCCAAGAAAAAGGTTCTACCGGAATATCGAGTACAATTTCACCGTAGCTGTATTTTATAGCATTCAAATCCACACCGTGACGGGCTAAAATTTCCATCACATCGAATCGCTTGTTTCGGGCTGCAATTTGGAGCGGGGTTTCGCCCAAAGAATCCCTCACATTCAAAAAACACCCACTTGTTACTAAATCCTTAACGGTTTCTGAACTTGCCTGTTTTACTGCCGTATGGAGTGGACGGCAACCGAAATCGGCCGTAGCGTTCAAATTTACATTTTTACTGATAAGATATGTAATTATATCCCTCAGATCACCTGCGACCGCCATGTGGAAGGGAGTAAAGTGCCCCATATACGATTTCATTTCCACATCAGCTCCACCTTCGACTAAAAGTTTCACAGCTTCCAAACCTGACGGTTTGATTGCGTAGTGCAACGGACATTTACCCCACATATCTTTAGTGTTCAATTTCGCCCCACTGCCGATTAAAATTTTTATTAAATCGGTTTGATCGTTTTCGACCGCGATATGAAGCGAGGTTTTGTGACAATCATCATCGATATCTACATCAACGCCATGTTCCAATAAAGCGTTTGCTATTTTTAAACTCGCAGTCTTATCGAGAGTGATGGTTTGGTGGGCATCACCATCATCTTGGGCAGATGCTAATAAATGCAAGGCAGTTCGTCCTTCCGCACACCTGGCATTAACATCGATGGTCGGATAGCACGACAGCAGCATCTTGACCATGAAGAAGTCTCGCTTCCTCACGGCCAAATGAAGAGCAGTGAAGTCTTGTCCGTTCCCCGCGTTCACCCAATCAAGAGGGAACGAGCTAAGTTCGGCGCGAATGTCGCTTTCTGGCTTATTCGAATTGTTCATCAGCACGAAGAGATGGAGCAGGTAGTTTTCGCGGGGAAACTTCACGTCACACGCTAAGAGCTGGAGCATTTCGGGTTCGCGTGGTGATGCAGAAGAAGCCATACTACCACCTGCAAAGTAAAGCAGAAAATGAGTATAAGAGAATTTATTAAAACATTTTTTTTTTTGAAATGAAAAACTTTTTTAGTTTAAAAAATAGAGCATTCGCACATGACGTCACTGGAGGACAAAAACAACGTTGCTAAGGCGGTTGTTAGGTGCGGGGGCACCCGTTGCTACAGCGGTTGTTAGGGGGCGGAGTGTTGTGATTGCAAATGCTCCAATAGAAGCATTCGAACATGACGTCATGTGCGTCTGGAGGACAAGAACAACGTTGCTAAGGCCGTTGTCAGGTCGGAGTCATGTGATTGAAAATGCTCTATTTAGGCACTGGTTATTGCTACGAAAGTAACAAATCAACTCTACTCTCGCTATTTTTTGAAAAATTACAAGTTAAATCAGTTTTTCCCAACCTTTTTCGGTCCATGCCCCACCAAAGCCTTTGTAAATTTTCCATGCCCCCCATGCCCTTTTTTTTTTCGAAAATCCTTCTGAAAAGTAAACAAAACCTGGGGGCCGTCCATAAATGATGTCACGCTCAGAGGGGGGGAGGGGGTTAATCAATTTGTGACAGTTTGTGACAAGGGGGAGGGGGGGGTTCAAAAGTTGTGACATCACATCCTCCAAAACTGAAAATCATCCAAAAATAACAAAAACAGAATTTTTTCCTAAGATTTGTATCCAAAAAAATTAATTTTTGATCGATTGATAGCGTGACATGTGTGACATAGGGGGGGAGGGGGTATGGGGAAGTGTGACAGTTTGTGACATAGGGGGGGGGAGGGGGTCAAAAATGGACAAAAAAAGTGTGACATCATTTATGGACGGCCCCCTGGTGGTCCCTGCCCACCTGGGGGGACAATTTGATTGAAAATTTACAAATTGCCCCTCTAGAAATTCATATTGTGCCAATTGACAATTGATTTGACCAATCGAGAGCCTTCAAATGCTGCGAAATTTTAGCAGGGGACATGATCGTGTTTTCCTGTCGTTTCCTTCGTTATCTGCTACTGCTAAATCTAAGCGATTCTCATTGGTCAGCGCGTAGCAGTATAGATGCCATTTCTTGACCAATCGAGAGCCTTCAAGTGCTGCTAAATTTTAGCAGCTGTTTCTGAACACGTTTAGCAGCTACAATGATTTTTTTATTTTTTAACGGCTACTCGATTTTTGCCCATCTCTACCTAAAAGGCCGCAACAGAAATTCATATTGCGCCCCACGTTGGGAAACACTGAGTTAAATAAAAGCATAATAACAAAAGTAGCAGCCAGGAATCGAACCGGGGACCGTTGGGCCGCACACTATACCACTTGGCTATCGGTGCTGATGCCAGGATTGATCAATAACGTAATTTTAATGTTTTAAAACACGTAATAACAAACTGCTATTGCTGCGCATGCTTCAACTGTCGTAGCATTAACCACTTAGTTAAATTTATTCAAAATATGTGATTAATCTTGTTCCAGCGCTTAAGCAGCTGGGAAAAGAGATAATCAAATTTAAAACCAAAAATTTGACTAAAATTGGAAATAAGTTGGTTTGAGACGCTGATGGACAAGACATACTTTGACACTCAGGTTCCATTCGGCAAAAAAAAATATAATTTTTCCACGTCCCTCCTAAAAGGCCGCAACAGGATATTTTTCTTTCTCCGCTTAATGTGATCACCTTTATCCAAGAGTAGAATGATAACAACAAGCGGTTTGATTTGATACTTGAAAGTTTCAAGCGGCGTAACTCAAGTGTTTGCTTTAAAATCACTACTATGTAGTTCTAATTGAAGTATTTAAAACTATTAGCTATTATTATTTCGCAACTATTATTACAATAGTAAAGAAAACCATGAGAGGGGGACATATAACAATAATAAATTAATGACTCGTTTTGTATGTTTATGTATTAAAATTGGCCTTCAAACGGGGAAAAAAGGAGGTTTTTAGGGGATTTCACCGAGTATATTGATAACATTTAAGCGAAATGTTGATCACATAAAATGGCGTATTTTACATTAAACTAAATAGGAGGGATCAGGACCGGTCAATTTTGATGACATTTATCCGATTGATAACATTAACCGTGATCACATTAAACGGAGTCGACTGTATAATATGCAGAGTGTAAATGAATCTTTTTAAAAAGGCTGTATCTGAACAAAAGCGCATAAAATTTTTAATTTGTGGGTTCCACGTTTATAAGGGAGTTTTTCCCCAGAAAGATTTAAAAAAAAAAAAAACTCCAAGATTTCCACTGTTTAAAATCTAGTTACTTAGTATTCTGGGGGTATTTTGCAGCAAAACATTTAATAAAAGAGAGTCAAATCGTCCATTCCTCAAGGTCAGAATATTTCGCTGATTTCGAAAGTTTTTATTACAAAATAGTTTTATTGTCATTATAGTTACATCTATCAAGCAATATCTTGTTGAAACTTGAATCGAATCGTCAGTTTGTAAATGGATTAAGTCCAAAAACAGAAAAATAACTGTCTAAGTAATGGAATTTTCGATATTCGTATAAGGGGCCGTTCAAATATTACGTAAGCACTTTTTTGGTCATTTTTGACGCCCCCCCTCTCCCTTGTCAGCAAAAATAAGCAAACCCCCCCCCCCATAATTACGTAAGAAACTGCCCGACCCCCCCTCCCTTGGGGTTTTTTACACGAAATATAGTATCTAATAAATAAAAACTAACTTCACTTGAAAAGTAAATAAAAGGTATGTATCTTTAGTTTCTTAGTAGTAGTTTTAGTTTCTTTTTCCCCCCTATAGGGGGCAAGACTCCATAGGGGAATGGAATTTTGTGGAAAAAAGTCCGGTTTGGGGAATGGAAAACAGAGATGTTCGAAAATTCAGTATTTTACGTAAGCATCACTCATACCCCCCCCCCTCCCCCCTTGTCAGGAAAAATAAGCAAAGTGCAAACCCCCTCCCCCCCTAGGTGCTTACGTAATATTTGAACGGCCCCTAACCACCAAAGTTTTACTGAAAATTCAAGACCCTATCAAGAAAACAGAGAAATCATCGAAAAAAAAATTAAGTACGTTCAAAATACTATTTTACAGTTGAAAAAAGGTGATGGACTTTTTCCCCCTTTTCAACCTTATGAAATTTCAACTGAAGAAAAATCTTGAAAACCACTTCTATTGACATTTAAATTATATTTCTACTTACACCACAAAAGTGAGAAGTAGAAAGACTAAGACAATTAAAATCATTATGAAACTGAGGTATTTAGGCAGTATCAATGGAGAAAGTGAGTATGAATGGAGTCAACCATTTTCTGGATAAAAAAGTTAAAAACACTTTTAAATTAATAAAAGCAAATTTTATTTTGGCTTTACTTCAAAGCACAAAGATTAAGAAAAGGAAAACAAATTAACTGTAATTCAAATTTAAATTACATAATACAATGAATGGATATCGATTTCGCAAATTCAAGGGGCTATATCTGCCTTGAGGGTAATAATTTTCCCCCTCTTTCCACTCATGTGTAGCTTGAAGATTTTTCTCAGCACAAAATGTCAATTTGTCATTTTTTGGACTTATTCTCTTTTTCAAACTTGCGATTCACTTTAAGATTTGAATTGGCTGACCACTACAGTGCAAACGTTCCATACGATACTAAACACATCAAAAGACGCATTTATGAACACTTTTTGTCCTCGTTTTTACTAGAAGTAAGTGAATTTCTTCTAATTTTAGCAAGTTACTCCAAATTAAAAGTGTTCTTTCTAAATGAAATATGGATTTTTTCAAAGCTAAGCTGTTTTTCCATGCAATTTAAAATTAAAATTTCCTTATGGTTTAAAACTTATGCAATTTCCCCCCCTTTAAACTAAGAGAAATTGATTTTTTGGATCCAGTAACTGACATCCCATTTTAAATGTATAAATTAATGTATTTAGCATGATTTTATGTACTATTGCATGATAGTTCAAATAGGTATCAAAAGGAAAATTTGCTTAAATTAGACACTGAACAAAAATGTATTTCCTTAATTTCAGCATTAAGCCAACCTCTGAAAATCAAAAGTTTCTTGACACTAAATGGGAATTCCCAACTTATTAAACTTAGAAACCTTTTATGGAAAATAAATACTGCATAAAGTTAAAGAAAAATGTCTAAATTATTAAGAGAGGCCCCCATTTAGTTCAAGTTCGCAAAATAAAGCTTAACATTATGAATTTTTTCTGAAAGTGTCAGTTACTGGTGCCTGAAACCTGGTATTTCAAAATCTAAGGATGATTTTTATCAAAAGCTTTATTCAATACTTTTAGTCATGTTTTCTAATCTAATTTTTCTAATACATAATCATCAATAGTTACATTACTTATTTTTTTATCACTAATTGACCATTACTTTAAAGAGGTAGTAGTACTTTGATGATTAAAATTAATTGAACAGAATCAATTAATATAACTCAAAGATTGATTTCAATTTTCACGCTCAGGCAAGGCTTTTATTGTATTAAATATAATCACTGTCATGCTCCTTTTTTTTAACCCATAGCCCATAGCAGGGGACGTGACCGCAACATTCCCCCCCCCTCGTCTCTACCACATGCTGGGTAGAATTGTATAGAATTTTCTCCTAGCTTCCCCTTTCCTAGGAACTGGCCTCTTCTTATCAGCATGTTTTTACACGTGCATCCGTTCGAAATTCCACAAATTCTTTCCCAGCGGTGGGACTTCACCCCCCCCCCCCTCAGTGTAACGGCTTTTGTCCAGACTTTGTTAGTACGCATGGCTTTGAAGCTCGGTCCGCGAAGATTAATTTATCCTTCTGATCCGGGTTATGCGGAAGAGTTAAAAAATATTATATGAAGTTGGGAGTGATTTTAGAGTGGTAAAGATAACTATGAATAAGATTCTGTGAAAAATTCTAAATTTTTTGCTTCTAAAACACTAGTGAAAAACTGATATTTCAGGCAGTGTCAAAAATTTTTTGCATTGTTCTACAATGAGTTTTCTCCTATTAAAACTTGCATTACATATTAAATAATAAAAACAAAACAGTTAATTCATAATAGAAGCGTTTTATTTTAATTTATAAAGAATTTACTGCACAATGTGGTTCCTTCCCCTAAGGTTCTTTTCTGTGATATTAAAACTTCCAAAGGACCTTTCTCCAAGCACTATATCCCTTGAAGCTTAAAATATAATCCCATCACACGAATAATTCTTAAAAAAAAACCCGGGAATGATTTTAAATAAAATTGTTGAAAGAATCTCATAATGTAAATTATAGAGGTACATACAAGATTAGCAGTTTCATTCTAAAAAATCTTAACTGCCTACAACATTACTAAATATTATTTACCATGTCTTTCGTTAAATTAGTAATTTTATATAGATAAATTAATATAGTATCTACATAAAATTACTTTCATAAGATATATAGATTAATAGCAAAAACTAACAGCTTGGAAATTTTTGTTTGATTATAATTCTCTACTGGACCAATCAAATTTATATTATCAAACAAAGCATGCATCACAAGTAACAAAACACAAAATGAATCTTCAGTTTGAAAAAGGGAATTTAAGTCCAAAAAATGACAAATTGACATTTTGTGCTCAAAACAATCTCCAAACTTTGCTCTACACATGAGTGGAAAAATATCTACCCCTATATAGCTCCTTGAAGTTGCAAAATCAATTATTGTATTTTTATCAATTTTGTATTTAAAAGTTAATTTGTCTTTCTGTTCTTATTAATTCTTGGTGCTGCAAACTATGCCAAAATTAAATTCAAAAGGGCTTTTAATTTTTTTTTTTATCAAGGGAATGTTTGACTCAATTCATATTCACTTACTCCATTGATACTGCCTCAAAGACTCAGTTTCATAATAATTTTGAATTTTATTTGTCTTGGTGTGTCTATTTCTCACTTTTGTGCTGTGAACTAAGCAGAAATATAATTTAAATGTTGAATTTAGGAGGTTTTCAAGATTTTTCCTTCAGGAGGTGTTGAAAAAGTCCATTAACTTTTTTCAACTGTAAAATACTTTTGAATGCGTTTATATTTTTTTTCCGAAGATTTCCCTTTTTTCTAAATAAGTTCCCGAATTCCAGTAAAAAATTTGGTGGTTATACAACAAAAATTTTATTATTTATGCAGGTTTTCCCCCCGATTTTCTCAAAACGTGGTTTTGGACTTATTCCTTTCTTCTAACTGACGATTCAACTAGAATCTAAATAGTTTAAAAAGCAATATACAAAAGTACAATTTTTTCTTTAAAAACAGGGTTGCTAATTTAAAAAAAAAATAAAAAAATCGGATTTATTTGATTTAAATCAGAGTTTTTTAATTTAAATGAATTACTAGCACTGAACTTCCCAAAACGGGTTAATCATTTACAGATATTGTAATATCCATGTTATATAATAGTTTAGCATTACTTAATATCCCAATATTTATCTATTTTAGGCATTAATTAATTGAATTAAATTAATTGAAGGGCTTGGTGTATGAAGGTGTTATGTAACATTTTTTGAAAATACAATCTAATACTAATTCAATGGATGAAAGAGTTATGGGCAGATGTGTTACGTAGCAAAATCTGAATATTTCAAAACAGCTAGAAACAAAGATATGATGAAAATGAAGGGGCTATGTAACCTTAAACACTATGTAACAATAAAACTTTGAACCTAAATTACTCGAAACTAGAGTTTTGTAACATAACCCCTTCATCTCCCAAGCCCTTCAATTAAGGGAAGTAGTTTGCTACCATTTCATGGTGAGATGCCTAAACCCATCCTAAAATGGTGAATGAACAATTAATTGTACTATCAGTAACTAAAATTTTTTATCCTTCTTTCTATAATTATTTTTACCCAATTATGAAATCAATTTTTAAAAGAAATGGTGACGATTTCTAAAAAAAAAATCTATGCATCAATTTTTATGTAAAAATTTTCATTTCAATAATTCAGTTGAATTAATTTCATTAAATGTATTGTGCATTTATTTCTTTAAAATAATAATTAATTACTTATATACAAATAAAATCAAATAAGCAACTTATTGACAGTCATGTACCCAGAGTAGTCGCTGTAGTTATCTTATTTTTTTATTTAAATTGTGACAGTTTAACATTTTTGATTTAAATCAATGATTTTTTTTTTAAAAAAACCAAGTGATTTAAATCGCGATTTAAATCAAGCAACCCTGTTTAAAAATAAAACTATACTAGATATATATTTTCAAAAACACGTGTTTATAATCAAATGACAATATGTTGGAGAATAAACAGAACTAAATATAGTTTAATTTACTTACTTGACTTGATGGCGATGGGTATAAACGAAACAGGCAGGGATGAATTTGAATTCTTCTAAAAAATTCGCAGATACTACTGGGCTCTATACTGGGCTAACGAAAATCAGCGCGTTGTGCTTTGCTTTCTCTCGGCACCACTTGTAGCACTTGTAGCGCTTGTAAATTCATGCACATGGCAATGCTCTTCGGCGCACGTTTCTGCAATTCTTGACCTTGATGCACATGGCAGAATCTGATTGGTTCCTTGGATCGTGTGCGGTCAGCGTAGGGTTGTATTTGTTGGGTGGTTATCGCCTCGTTTTGGCGAAAAGAGGGATGTAAACAAGGAATTATTTATAGAAAGATAACTAAATTTAAATAACATATGAAGTTTCACCATTTACGTTACCGTAATTTTCAAACTTCTTTTAATTAGTGATTTAATTTATATTAGTCACAATACACAGGGGGTGAAAAAAAAAACTCCTGCTCTCTATAAATCTATAACCAACAAAAAAAGATAATACACGTGGCTTTATCTTCATTTGAAGTTATTGTACATTTCGTCAAATCACTTTAGTCATATCATTAACTTAATTAATCCAACATTGCTAAATCGCACTTATGTAATGCTTTCAATATATAATACTTGATTCTAATTAATTCTGGCCAAAACATCTAATTTCATTTTCTCTACTATATAAAAAATAGGGATGTTATTAAGGAACGCTTTTCCTAAAAATTGTCAAAATTTCACATAATTGTGGTTAAAAATGTCAAGTCTAGTAGAAAGTAATGTAAAAAGAAAATATTTGTCGATTAAAAAGAGGACACAGAATATAGGGAAGATACCAGCTATTAAAATTTTTGAACATTATCCGATCCCAGAAGTGTGATTTTAAATTCACAAGTTCGATTAGTTGAGCTTTTAGCACAAAATCCATATTTACAGACATTTTAACATCAAAATATTTAAAATTGAAACCATTTCCTCATTTTACTCTGTTATTATTTTTTAAATTAGGTGTTTTTTTTAACCTTGCATTCATTTTTTAAATGTAACATTAAGGCTTATTGGCTTAATTTATTGGCTTTTTAAGGCAATAAATTGTATCTAAACTAATAGTACTACTATGAAACAATACAAATTTTTACTACATTCAGTGGATAATCTCATTTGCCATCATTAACATTATTTTCTTACAAATTTAAAAATTCCATGGTTCTAAGAAAGTGAGAATACATAGGGAAAATGATTTTGAAAATTTTTTTTTAAGTGGGTGGTGTTTTTTTTTTTTTTGCTGCTTGGAATAACTTTGCTTTAAAATGTATGTGGTTTCATTAAAATAAAAACCTAAAAATGCATCAAAACTTGAGAATTCTTTCAAAAAAACATTTTTTATTACACATTTTAATTTAAGGCATGTTTTTTTCTAAAATTATAGTTGTTAAATTAAAATTACTATTGAAATAAGTCTCCTTAGCCATTTGAGAAAACTTGACATGTACAAATTTTACAGTGGTTGTTTCTGTATTTCATCTTCAGTTAATGGTCCTCAAAATGCAACCTCTAAAACCATTTAACAGTTATAAAAATTACTGAAAAGATTTCAATATTTATGACTTTTATAGTTTATGAGTTTATCACATCAAATAAAATAATATTAATTTATTATTAGGATCCTCAGAAAAGAATACTGCTTTAAAATGTAGAAAATGAGTTTTTACCATGGCAATCAATGTGAAGGGAAAACTTTTATTTGCTTTGTGGTAAATTATATAGAATGGAAAAAATGTGCAAAAGATTATTATACAGTTATAAAAAAGAAACAAGAGGTAATACCTAGCAGCCTGTTACTCAGAAAAATATCAATGCCTAAATACTTTGGTTTTGATTTTAATGTAATCTAACAAATAATTTATGTACTATTTACTATTAGTTTTGGGCACTAGTTGTTTAGGTTTTTGTAGTTAAACTACTTTCTTTATCAACTAATAGTAGATAGTAATAATAGTAAATTTGGAGTGACCTTAAAATGTTTTAACAGATCTGCGCATTTTCAAACTGATTGAAAGTGTATTGTAATTATAAGACAGGATTTTTGCATTCTTATCTAAAACAATAACACATTCATTATTTTACATTTTCTTTAATTTTTAATGTAATTGTTAAAGTCTCCGGGAAAAATACGTACTATAAATTTTTTTTCTATCCTAAGTTATTTTAGTCTGCACTGCATGTTAGGGGAGAGTGGGGTGTTATCATAAATTGGGGGAATAAGAAACAATTAATTTCCAGCTTTGTGTGTTGGTGTAAAAATAAATCAAAGAATATCTTCAAGACATACTTTATATCCCATAAAAAACATATAGTTTTAAAATGATTATTTCAGTGAAGAATTCCCATTTGAAATAAGGAGGCCAGCAAAACCATCAACCTAAAGTCATGCTTTTTCAACTATCTGAATTTATCTTCTTTTTCCTATTAAATCATTTAAATTTTACTAGTGAGCTCTTCAGGAGGATAAAAGGGCTACATAATTCACCTTTTGTTCTTTTATTTAGGGTTGTGGATCATTCTTAAAAGTGCCCTGTTTCTTATTACTCCATTTGAACAAAATTATGGTGTAATAAGAAACACCCCCAATTTTATTCCTAAAAATATATTTATATAATTTTTCTCTTTATTACCTTAACTCTATTGTTCTTGTTTCATTTGGGTCCGTCCATAAATGATGTCACACTTTTTTTTTGCCCATTTTTGACCCCCTCCCCCCCCTATGTCACAAACTGTCACACTTCCCCATACCCGCTCCCCCTATGTCACGCTTTCAATCGATCAAAAATTAATTTTTTTTGGATAGAAATCTTAGGAAAAAATTCTATTTTTGTTATTTTTGGTTGATTTTCAGTTTGGGGAGGATGTGATGTCACAACTTTTGAAACCCCCCTCCCCCTTGCCACAAATTGATTAACCCCCTCCCCCCTCTGAGCGTGACGTCATTTATGGACGGCCCCTTTATCAAGTTCAAAATTTAAATTAAATTTATTTTTACTTCATTTTATTGAAAACGGTGGGTAATAAGACACAAAATCTCGGGGGAGGGGCTGGAGAGTAATTTTGGACCTCTCCCGAAATAAATTCCTATTTAACGCCACTGATACACAGGGCTCAACTCCATGCTTTCTCCCCCCTTGATTAATGGGTTTCGCGACTATTTTCAAAATAGTCGTGCTGATGTGACGCGAGCCTAAATACAGGCTTGAAATCCTGGCGGCGCCTCTCGAAAACGGTGCCATATTGGCGAAAAATCGTTTTTGCAACCAAAGAAACATGTGATCACACGAACCAATCAGATTCTACTTGCGGAAAAGGATGCATAGGATTGAGGTGCTACGCAAGGACAGGGTGGAATATAAATAATACATGCTGATGCCACTTTTCTACTCACAATAAAATGTTAAGTTTTTAAAAAAATAATTAAAAATTAAATAGATTAAATTGAAATACTGGAATTTAAAATCTTTAGTGATAGAAAATTACTCAGATTAATAAAAGCTTTCTTGAGATTTTTAAAAATAAAGTTACTTTACATTTTTAAATAATTGCCTTAGTTCAGTAGACAAACACCTCAATTTTTTGCTATGATGTTCTTTTGTTTTGTTTATGTCCGCGGATCAGATCTTCATTGTTGTATTTTATTTTAATAATACAGGTAAATTTTTTATTTTAAAAGTTAAAATGGTTAAATTTCTTAAATGTGAAAGTTAAATCTTCTCCAAACCCTCCTCTAAATAATTTTGACGTGTATCATAACACGGCTACTCTTTTTTTTCCCTTGACAATTCTGCAGTTTACAGGTCTTAAAATGAGCACACTACTTTAAGGTGTAAATTTCATATGATTTTTGTGGGAAGACAACCAACTCCCTAGTTTTACTTGAGACTCGCTTGGTTTACAAAATTTTAACATCAAAATTCAAAATCTTAGGTGATCTAAATCATAGAAATAGTGTTGAGACATTCCCAACGAAACAAATTTCTATGTAAAGCCCTAATAACACTTTTGGCGGGTTTGGGAAAGGCCCCTAAGAGAGATGGACTGGCCCACTTAGTATGAAAAAATCCACACAGGAAAAAGTTTTCGGGAACCTCTGAGATAGAGCATCATTGCTTCATACTTGTTGTTGTTTATCATTTTAGCTGAAAGCTCCTATGAGTTTTGAATGAAAAAGTATTACTAAATATATAGTAAATTAATGAGATATCAGTAGCAGAATAATATTACCTTAAACTTGCAGGTTAGAAACATTTTTGTATTTCATCAATTGATCTAGTTAGTTGTTTAAAAAACTGTCATTAGGGAACACAACAGTTTAAATAATAGGTTCAATTCCGTTAGAGTCCCCGCTAAATTTCGCCCGGTTCTTTTATACAACAGAAAGTAGAAATGTTCATAAATAATTTCGAACTCCTGAATTAAAATGTTTAATTAGATTAATAACTATTCAGTTTATTAATAAAAGTTAGAAAAATTTATTGGTATTTGGATATTGGCGATATTTAGCGGGGACTCTAACGTAATTGTACCAAATAATATTTTAATAATACCAAGAGAGAATTTATTTCACTTTAAAAACCATGATTAATTGTAAATCAGTGATAAATTAATAAATATGTCGAGGAAAATGGGGTTTTTATAGTATACAGTAAGTAAGTATTTTCCGCAATATTGCCTTTTCATTTAATTAATACTGTTTTCTTTTAAAATAGTTTTTTTCTCCCATTTTCAACTTACATGCATTAAACCCATGTACGAGGGTTGTTTTTTTATCAACTTCCATTTTGCTCCTGAAAAAAAAGTAGTAGGAATTTCGAAATAATTTTGGTTCTTGTAGTTAGGTACATCCTTTAGGATCAATTTGCATCTTATCTGGAAAAAATCGGACATTTTTTCTGTTAGTTATCGAATTTACAAGCTCGCTCCTCGAACTAATTTCCCGCTAACCCATAGAGAATTTCGCTTTCCCCTCCTGCAATTTTCACCTGCTCACTCATTGTTCAATGTTAAATGCTGGGCGAACGGAGCGGTCGCGCGAAGAAGAAAGCAAAATTCTCTATGGGTTGGCGGGAAATACGTTCGAGGAGCGCGCTTGTAAATTCGATAACTAACAGACAAAAAGTCCGATTTTTTCCAGATAAGATGCAAATTGATCCTGAAGGATGTACCTTTCTTCCAGTACCAAAATTACTTCGAAATTCCTACTACTTTTTTTTCAGGAGCAAAACGGAAGTTGAAAAAAAAACAACCCTCGTATATATAGTGCTTTTCAATCACGATTTGCATACCGAAAGTCCTCCTATCAACCCAACAGGCTTCGTGTTTACGGATTTCTCCTTCCGCATTTGTGAAGCACTGGGTTCAAGAAACGTTGCAGTCGAGTATAATCACACAATCTGTAGGGGTTGTATAAGGCTTGTTGTGATTAGCTGGATCTTCTTTAGCATGGGATTAAAACTGTTTTCATTGTTCATAAATTAATACATTATTTATTACTTAAAAAAATGATAATATTACTTAATTTTCAATTAAGGTATAGAAACAAAGTTTTGTATTATAAGTACAATTTTTTATTCATTACCCAACAAACTATCAAGGTATGCACTATACATTTTGTGCAATAATAGTAATCATCAATCATGTAATTTTAACAATAGTAGTAGCTTATATGACATAAATAAGCTTTTACAAATAGGTAAAAAGGTACTTACGTATTATCCTGTCGACCGTTCAGCGGCCGTCTAATTCAGCGGCACAGTAATAGTAACCTCAATGGGATTTGGTAACGTTTTGGATTAAGCGTCACGGTCGACGGGATAATACGTAAGTACCTACCGGTAAAAAAATACGCTCTTGTCACCTGGAGGTAAATATACACATTTAGACCACCATATTAAGGTATAGAAACAAAGTTTTGTATTATAAGTACAATTTTTTATTCATTACACAACAAACTATCAAGGTATGCACTATACATTTTGTGCAATAATAGTAATCAATCATGTAATTTTAACAATTATAGCTGATATGACATAAATAAGCTTTTACAAATAGGTAAAAAAATACGCTCTTGTCACCTGGAGGTAAATATACACATTTAGACAACTGAAAGAAAGAATAGTACAGTTAGAAAATATTAAAATAAACAACAATAAAGGTGAACACTTTGATAACTAAAACACAAGTAAATCCCTAATACATACCACTTACCACAAACTGAAATAAAAAAACACATTAAATGAGAATGTATTCCAAAAAAGAGAGGGACAATAAGCAATGAACTAAAAATTACTAGTTGTTTCTATACTTAAAAAAACCATCAATGCCTATTAAAACATATATAATAAATGCATAAATGTTAGTTAGTTGGAAAGTTTTGTAACTTAAAAAGTAAGATGAGCCTTAAATTCTCATATTAAACAATGGAATAAAGCAATTGATTTTTAAACTATTAAAAAACTAATTCATGAAACAAATCAAAATGTATGAAAAATATTAATTTTCATATGCTAAGTTATTATGATCAAATACCATGGGGCCCTCATGGTATCTGAACCAAGATTACTATTTATATTTTCAAAAGCATTCGAACAGTAATAGTAACCCCCATTAAATTCCTTTATAAATAAACATTATCAAACCCTAAGGTTTAAGATAGTGAACTTAAAATTTATGAACTAGAGACATCGACGTAACAGATTTTCTTCTTTCTGTTTCTTTCCTTTCCTCTTCATTCTGTAATAACAAAGAAGTGACAGAAAAATTAATAATTCCATTCAGCCAGGGTTGTTACGTTTAAAACACTTTGTTTAAAACACTTGTTTTAAACACGTTTAAAACAAAGCAAAAAAACATTGTTTAAAACACATGTACTTTTTTAGTAATTCTTTTTTCTATGAACAGATGGCATTAGTATTTAAAACTTAGTATTTACTTTCAACTGTTTTATTTGATTTTTGTCTCGAAAGTTATTTAATAAAAAATACAAATAAAATTGTTTAAAAATCATATTTTTTTATAATTGACCTGTTCTTTATGTTTTATTTTAATATTTTAAACGATCAATGCTGCTAATGTCGTCAAAATACCCAATGAACTGAAAAGCACTGAAATGAATATGAATATAATAACTTATAAATGTTTAGCTCGTATCTTAAACCTTTTAGCAAAATATATTTACATTTCTAATGTTAAAGCTGAAGTTGTTGACATAGTATCATATTTCCAAAACATCATTCCAAACAAATCATTTTACTCCACCAAGCTCAAAGAAACAGAAGCTAAAAAGCTCAAGATGCCATTTGATGTCAGGGATAGCTTTGTTAATCCATTTTCAATTTTAAAAACTTAATTTAGTTTTTTAAAATCATGGAGTTTTTTTTAGAATTTCTGTGTCGTGGGTAAAAAAAACAAATAAAATGTTTTAAACAAAAAAAACACGTTTAAAACAAATAAAACACGTTTTTTGTATTTTTTAGAAAAAAACATGTTTTTTTTCCAACCCTGCATTCAGCATACACACCTATAACTTATAATTATTCTTTAAACCTCCACTAGGTGTTTTTTTAAAAATTAAAACAGATCACCACACATTTCTACCATAACATGAAATAAAACTCGACTCTTAACCTGTGTCTCTGCTGTAATGGAAAGCGTTAGAGTAGGATTTTTTAAATGAAACTGACATCCTCCGGTCATTTATTAGTTGAATTCCCCTATTCCTGTCGACCTGAATTCTCCGGATGCGGGCCCTACCATAGTTGTGGCGTCCCACGACCCCCGGACGGTCTGTTAGCCTCTGGAACCAGAGGACTGACAGGTTGCGCCACCGAGCGGTGAGCTCTCACAACCTGGGCTCACCCGCATCACTGCAAACTGCAGTCTCTGGACATGGGTCATCCCCGCTGCCTCAGAGCAGAGAACCAGACCAGGGCGACAGTCATTACCTGTTTTTCAAACACATAGTACATCATGTAAAACAATTTGAAGTCATAATTTAGTCTTTCCATTCAGCATACACAACTATAACATATTTTATCACAGTTTTTTGATGTAAAAAGAACATTTTTATACATGATGTATTAAACTAAGTAACACAAATTTACGTAACCACTTATTTCTGTTTTGGTTTCCAATGGAGTTTTTGGGCCATTAACACTCTTACCGTACCATACTACCTTTAACGGTTGATTACTTTTGCGCTGTAATGATAAAATTTCAAAATTAAATAAAATTAGACTCTTAAATGTACCTGTGTCTGCTGTAATGGAAAGCGTTAGAGTAGGATTTTTTAAATGAAACTGACATCCCTCAGTCATTTATTAGTTGAATTCCCCTATTCCTGTCGACCTGAATCCTCCGGATGCGGGCCCTACCATAGTTGTGGTGTCTCACGACCCCCGGACGGTCTGTTAGCCTCTGGAACCAGAGGACTGACAGGTTGCGCCACCGAGCGGTGAGCTCTCACAACCTGGGCTCACCCGCATCACTGCAAACTGCAGTCTCTGGACATGGGTCATCCCCGCTGCCTCAGAGCAGAGAACCAGACCAGGGCGACAGTCATTACCTGTTTTTCAAACACATAGTACATCATGTAAAACAATTTGAAGTCATAATTTAGTCTTTCCATTCAGCATACACAACTATAACATATTTTATCACAGTTTTTTGATGTAAAAAGAACATTTTTATACATGATGTATTAAACTAAGTAACACAAATTTACGTAACCACTTATTTCTGTTTTGGTTTCCAATGGAGTTTTTGGGCCATTAACACTCTTACCGTACCATACTACCTTTAACGGTTGATTACTTTTGCGCTGTAATGATAAAATTTCAAAATTAAATAAAATTAGACTCTTAAATGTACCTGTGTCTGCTGTAATGGAAAGCGTTAGAGTAGGATTTTTTAAATGAAACTGACATCCCTCAGTCATTTATTAGTTGAATTCCCCTATTCCTGTCGACCTAAATCCTCCGGATGCGGGCCCTACCATAGTTGTGGTGTCTCACGACCCCCGGACGGTCTGTTAGCCTCTGGAACCAGAGGACTGACAGGTTGCGCCACCGAGCGGTGAGCTCTCACAACCTGGGCTCACCCGCATCACTGCAAACTGCAGTCTCTGGACATGGGTCATCCCCGCTGCCTCAGAGCAGAGAACCAGACCAGGGCGACAGTCATTACCTGTTTTTCAAACACATAGTACATCATGTAAAACAATTTGAAGTCATAATTTAGTCTTTCCATTCAGCATACACAACTATAACATATTTTATCACAATTTTTTGATGTAAAAAGAACATTTTTATATATGATGTATTAAACTAAGTTACACAAATTTACGTAACCACTTATTTCTGTTTTGGTTTCCAATGGAGTTTTTGGGCCATTACACTCTTACCGTACCATACTACCTTTAAAGGTTGATTACTTTTGCGCTGTAATGATAAAATTTCAAAATTAAATAAAATTAGACTCTTAAATGTACCCGTGTCTGCTGTAATGGAAAGCGTTAGAGTAGGATTTTTTAAATGAAACTGACATCCCTCAGTCATTTATTAGTTGAATTCCCCTATTCCTGTCGACCTGAATCCTCCGGATGCGGGCCCTACCATAGTTGTGGTGTCTCACGACCCCCGGACGGTCTGTTAGCCTCTGGAACCAGAGGACTGACAGGTTGCGCCACCGAGCGGTGAGCTCTCACAACCTGGGCTCACCCGCATCACTGCAAACTGCAGTCTCTGGACATGGGTCATCCCCGCTGCCTCAGAGCAGAGAACCAGACCAGGGCGACAGTCATTACCTGTTTTTCAAACACATAGTACATCATGTAAAACAATTTGAAGTCATAATTTAGTCTTTCCATTCAGCATACACAACTATAACATATTTTATCACAGTTTTTTGATGTAAAAAGAACATTTTTATACATGATGTATTAAACTAAGTAACACAAATTTACGTAACCACTTATTTCTGTTTTGGTTTCCAATGGAGTTTTTGGGCCATTACACTCTTACCGTACCATACTACCTTTAACGGTTGATTACTTTTGCGCTGTAATGATAAAATTTCAAAATTAAATAAAATTAGACTCTTAAATGTACCTGTGTCTGCTGTAATGGAAAGCGTTAGAGTAGGATTTTTTAAATGAAACTGACATCCCTCAGTCATTTATTAGTTGAATTCCCCTATTCCTGTCGACCTGAATCCTCCGGATGCAGGCCCTACCATAGTTGTGGCGTCTCACGACCCCCGGACGGTCTGTTAGCCTCTGGAACCAGAGGACTGACAGGTTGCGCCACCGAGCGGTGAGCTCTCACAACCTGGGCTCACCCGCATCACTGCAAACTGCAGTCTCTGGACATGGGTCATCCCCGCTGCCTCAAAGCAGAGAACCAGACCAGGGCGACAGTCGGTCACTTAATTTTTTTTTATCAAATTACATAGATATACAATTTAAAGTAATGGTAATCTTTCCATTCAGCATACACACCTTTAAAAATCAACATTTCTTTTAACGTCCATTAGGCTTCATTTTAAAAATTAACTCATTCCCAAATTAACACAACTCAAAACAATGTATTTATATGACCAAACATGATCAGGTAGATAAGACACACACAATGGCACACTCAATAATTTGGTTTCAATTACTATTCAAACTTAAACTGTAGTACCTAATACCTTCAAACATTCTCCACCTGAAAAAATCAAAATACACACCCAGGAAAGAACTATTCTGAAAAATGTTTTTTTTTTTCAAATATTTAAGGTTCTCTATTATAACAAGGAAATGTGCAGAAAAATCAAGAAAGTGTATGCACTTTTGAATATTTAAAAAAACAATTAAGCTACTTTTTGAAAATAACTACAACCCAAGGAAACCCCAAATACATACACTTACTGCAAACAAACAAACAAAAAAAAACACATTGAACGATAAATCTTTCACCTCCCGCAGCCATCAATCTAAAAACGCGTTTTCGGTTCGCTCTCCTTCCACGCTATTACTTAGGCCAAGGTCTATGACTTAGGCTCTCTAATTACGTAAACTTCTCCAAAATAACGCATGCATACATCCAAGGAAAATTCGCACACTTCTCTGGTTTCAAACACGGAAGAATAAACCGCGGCTCATTTGCCCGAAATTGCGTGAAAAAATTTAACGACAATAATTTAATTTCTTATTAAAATATATTTATTGAGCAGGATAATAAAACAGTAATGAAAAAGTATAAACTCACCACTTCCGTCAAATTAACATTTAATTTACCCTTGGAGAATAGTCCATCGAATTCTTCTGCATTGTAGAACATAAATTATTTTCATCTATGCACGCATCCAAGGGGATTTTCGGGTACCTCTTTTATTAATTGCACGAAAGGGAGTCCCTGAAAAGAGAAATTCCATTAAAAAAGAATAGAATTTGACAGAGAATCACGCAACGGCGACCTACGTTAAATAAATCGCCGTCGTTAATGAGTTTTCAAACGACTTTATCTTTTGAGTGGAAAATAAAATGTCGTTTTTACCTGAAGTAATAAATGAACGAAATATTTTTCTAATATTTTTAAAAAGTTTTATTGGCCTTTAATATTTGCAAAATAATTAAATTAATTCAAATTAAGGCCAAAAACGTTTAATTCTGGAGCGTATTTGAATTAAATTGATTTAATACAATTCTTTGAGCATTAGCTTTTTTTATTAAATCCCAGGTTTGGGTCTTTCTTAATTGTTATTTTATTTGTTACTAATCATTTTGTAAAATAACCTTTATTTTTTAACCTGTTAAATTTCAATGTTCTAAAAATAAGTGTTCATATATGGGCCATTTACGTAACATGGTATCTTCGCCTGCATGTGTCAAATTAGTTTTTTATATACCGCCTCCGCCATTAAAACATTTCCAACCAGCGGAATTCATTCTGAAAAAAATATCAGTTGTTTTCCACCCGTTTAATTCAAAAATATTATCGAAATAACTAAAAATTTATCATTCATAAATAAATATCCATATTATGTTTTCATTAAAAGCAATCGAGTTTTTTAAATTATTTCTTTTTCATCCTTTCAAAATGATTTGGTGGCATCGCGATGTTTATTTTGTAATATTATTAGTGGAAAATTTTAAAAAATCGAGTTATATGTTTATTTTCAGAAACTCTTACATTTCTGTCTGTGTACGGTTGAAATTCTAATTTTCTAAAAAAAAAACAAACACCGTTTTATAAATCCATTGCTATTCGAAATTGTCCCAGCGTTCGCGGAAATTAAAACTGCTCTATGTATAGTCTGCAAATGAGAAGATTCTCTAGCCATTGTGTGAATAGAAAAGAAAACAAGAGCGCCAGGTGTGTGTTTCACGTGATGTTGTTACAATCTCCATGGTTACAATTTAAGCGGGAAATCTCTTCATTCGCGAATTGTTTGCTTGCATTCTGTTTCAGTTCTTTCCTATGGTTCTTTCTTACTCTTTTCCCTGAAAAAAGCAATAAATACTCTCTGATCAAGTTGCCTGAACTATCTAACGATTTCTTTTTCGTGTAATATGAATAGAGTGGAACTTTTATTAATACTAATAGAATATTATTTAATGTTATCCTTGTGTTTGGTGCATTTTATCTCTTCTTTGAACCTTTTAGCTTATTTTTCTAGTAATCAACCTTGAGCTATTTTCCCCCTTGCGATTTGGGGAAATATATGAACTATATATTGAAATTAACTAGTTGCTGATAGATTTCAACTTGAAAGAAATTTAAAGTTTGTGCATTTTTTAAAAAAATGGCAGAAACATGGCAACTGGAGTAGTACTCTTTCTTAAGCTTTTCCAGAATTATTGTTGGTGTTTGATTCATTTTCATTGTAACAGTAGTTTGGATTATGATTACTTTTGCTAAAATCACCAAAAACATGCTTATGTAATAATTCATGGCCCCTAGATGGAAATAATTATGATTGAATTTTCCATTCTAAGTGTTAATTCATGTTTTTTAAAAAAATGTTTGCAGTTCTAAATATTGTAGGTAGCTGAAAAATATGTTATTTAATTCTTTTTTTAGTAATTTTTTTATTGTTTTTACTTTATATCAGGGAGTAATTTAAGAAAATTAAATTACTAATGGATGTTCATTGATTAGTCAAAAAACTCTGCATATTCTGTTTCTTTTGGTGATATTTTTTATTTTATTATCTTTATCTGAAAAGCGGACAATGTTTAATAGATTCAGGGGTCAGAGTTGTCCTATATTTTTTTCCAAAAACCTTAAAAAACGTCCTATATTGTCCTATGTTTTTGCAAATGCCCTATATATGTCCTATATTTCTCATCTCAAACCCGAAGTTGAAGCAATCCTGAATCCTGATGCATTAAACTAAAGTGTGTACAAAAGTTATGAAAAATAGGTGGAATGGAAAAGTTGGCAAATGGTTGATGGTAGAAAAATAAAATTCCAGTGACAATTACCATGTTTTAACTTATTTATAAAAACCATGTAAAGTTCTTGTCCTAAAGAGGTTATCTTCAAAGTTTAACAACAAGAAAGTTATTGTCTCTTCTTGAAGACGAATCTCTTAAGATTAAAAACTTTACACAGTTTTTATAAATAAGTTAAAACATCATAATTTTATTTCAGCTTTGATTCTGGCAATTTTCATCAGTACCCTAGCACCTAAGAATTGCTTCAGGGTCCTCCTTTCCAGGATAATTCTGAATTATATTTGAGTAGTTTCAATCTGATCTGATGATCCCCCCTATCATTTTTGCCCATGAGTTTTGAATCACCCTATGTTATGTTTCAATCTGCATTTCAGAACATTTAATGCATGTTTTAAGTTTTATCTAAAAATATCATTTCTTTATTATTTATCGAGTCTAAATTCACTGAGAAATATCAGTTTTTAAAGTTATAATCTGGAAAAATGTAAATAAATATAGTTAAACCCTTTTCGGAGGGTCCTATATTTGTCCTATATTTTTTGTATAGAATGTCTTATTTTTAGTGAAATAGTTGCTCCTACCCCTGTAGATTGTGCTGGTTAAAAAAAATACTATGATTGAGTACTTTTTGACATTTTTCAAATGATAAAGTTTGTGTCATAAGTTTCAAGATCAACCATGGCAATGAGGATTACTTTTTTTTTCTATAGATGGTTGATAGAGCTGGATGCAACAGGACTAGGGGCATGAAATGTTTCACCTCAAATATATTTGATTGATGCTGCAAAAACGAAAGCCACAACAGCTAGGTGGAAGCTTTTCTGTGTGAAAAGGGTAAAACAAACTTTTTTTACTAACTTACTTGGAAATGGCTGTAATTTAGCTTAAGTATGGGAAAATGTGAGTAAAAGTCTGGGAAATTACAGTGAGAAAGCTAAGTGAAAGATAAAAGGCCTCCCAAAGGCACCAAAGTGAAAAGTTTATTGTTTAAAATCAAAAATAACATTAAGTACTAATTCTATGTAACAATTTAAGTCATTTTACTTTAATTCAAATTGCATAATGGTAAAATCACATACTACTCTAAATAGAGTTATGTTCCTTGAAGTTATCTTTTTTTTATTAATTTTAAGAGTCTGAAATGAAATGAATTTTTATTCTACTTTACCATTTTTTTCTGATTATGTCTATAAAATAAATTAAATTTAAATTTTGCCTTTTTGGTATCACATAAATAATAATTTTTTATAACATTTGTCTTTTTTTTGTTTAATATTTTTTTTCTTTTGTGTTGTCATTTCAATGTATTTTATGTAATACTGTGTGTGACAATAAACATTCATTCATTAATTTCTAAGAGACATTCCTTCAAAATGATAGTTTATTTTATTTTCCCTTTTAGATAGTTGCAATTACCATTCACTTTAGTTTCCATTTTAATCAAGAAAACTATTCTATTTTCAAAGTTTCCATATAAATAAGTATATGTTTTATCCAGAGTAGTATGTATGGTTTTTAACTTTAAATGACATGTGTTTTATTATTTTAAATATCAAATGTTTTTTAATGATGTGGGCTAAATCTTGGTCCCATGATTTTATTGGTCCTGTGAAAGTTAATAATTTCTAACTTATATTATTTTTTATTAAAGCAAAATGGTTTATAAATAGGGTAGTTGAAATATCAATTTCAGTATTTTTGCTAGTTGAAATTCATAAGAGTTAATGGCTTAAATATCAGTCTCACAGTTTTGCTGGCTTCTTGCTTTTTCTTTCTCAATCTCATCCCTGATCAATTAAAGTTTTTTTTTAATTATTTAAAGAACCAACTCAAAAATGAATTGATTAAAAGCCTTACACAACACTGGATATAATATTAATTTTCTTTCTTTTAGATTGTTTAAAAAATTCGGTACAATTCCGTTAGAGTCCCCGCAAAATATCGTCCGGTTCTTTTAGACAACAAAAAGTAGAAATATTCATTAATAATTTCAAACTCTTGAATTAAAATGTTTAATTGGATCAATAACTATTCAGTTTACTAATAAAAGTCAGAAATTGTTTTTAATATTTGGATATAATGTGTCAAAAAGACCAGCCGATATTTAGCGGGGACTCTAACGGAATTGAACCAAAAATTCTCAACAACTCCAATTTTGAATGGTTTAAATCAGAGGTTCTCAAACTGTGGGTCGCGACCCACTGGTGGGTCGCCAGTCAGTTTTTGGTGGGTCGCGAAAAGTTTTTGAATTTCCTTAGGAAAGGATGTTGTAATTGCAATTTATCCCAGATTAACAAAAAAAACTAGTTAAAACCCTGTTTTTAAAAGTCAAATTTCAAAAATTTCTCTGGGGTAGGACCCCTAGACCCCCCTTTTGATTGTGGACCTCATTGTTGCTCCCACAATCAAACAATTTTAAACGCTTAGGTTCAAGTATTTCTTTTTTAATTAGTAAAAAGTTTATATAATCTTTAATGCTTGCATGTAGTTTATTATATTAGTAACAAAATAGTTGATGACCAAACCTCACGCGCACAGAGCTAAAGACATGTAGGGGGTATGGGAAAATTAACTGAAGATGAGGTGGGTCGCGTTAGTTTGTTTATAAAAAGTGGGTCGTGATGCTGGAAAGTTTGAGAACCCCTGGTTTAAATTATTACTGTATTAAAAGGGCTAATTTAACCCTATTGAGTTGAAGGTTGATCTTAAATGAAAAATTTACTTTGACCTTTTCAATTGCAGATTATTTGTTTGAAACTTGAAACTACTCTTAAACTGAGACTGCTTAAAGAAGATTCCATACCTTACAATATGATCAGGAGCACTCTGTGGGTAAATCTCACTCCTAAATTTCCACTTTCCCAAACTTCTGTTGCGGTTTTGCAAGTTACCATGTCAATGGAATGAAGTTAACTAGTATTAGTTCCAAAGGTTTCTGAAAATAATAGTTTTAGTAAATTTCACTTATTAATCTACCATTCTAAATTCCCTCCCAACTTAGTCTATCATCTATTAACTATTAATTTATTCACTGATTCCTTGGTGTGTTTTTTCATGGACTTCCGAGGAAATTCATATCAAAACTGGTGACTTCCAAAATCCAATTTCAGATGTTGTTTAAACTTTTAAGGTAAAGTTTATCTAAATAGCAATGTTACCCATTTTGTTTAATTCATATAGTGATTATCATTTATTTTTTGTGCAAATATTACTAGACAGTGTATATTATATATATATCTTAAGACATTTTTTCAAACAACTATTTCTTGTTTACACACTTTTATTTACAAATGGAAAATAGTTATTTATATGTGACTCACCACATTTACATCTAAATTATGTAATGATAGATCTTTGGGAAAACCTTTTACCAGAGATTTAAAAACAATCAAAATAAGTTTCCAGGTTGATGGGTCCAGTTAAACAGGTTTCCCATGGGCCTTGAAAAGTACTTTAATTTCATTTTTGTTTTCAAAGGCCCTGGAAAGTCCTTGAATTTTATTTTGAAATATTTCTTTCTTTCTTGTTTGAACCTCAAAAAGTTTATTTTTGATTCAAATAGTTAAATTCTTTAAACATGAATGGAAATTTTAAAATTGTAGAAGAGAAATAAAACTTGGCTGCTTTAATTTTTCTCTGTTTGAATTTCCTTTAATGTAAGTGAATTATAGAGTGCTTGAAATTGTTAAATATATATGAATGGCAAAATAATAATGTAGTCTTCACTGTAAGAAAGGTTCTTAAGAGAAATTATCTTCCTAAATAAGGCTACTACAGAAAGGTGGTTTCTTTGCTATTAAATGGCTTTTCCACCTCTCTATGTTAGTCAATGAAAAACTTAAAATGAGCCTTGAAAAGTACTTGATTTTTCACCCACAAAAGAGTGGTAACTAAGTTAAAGTTTTTACAAGCGTTTCATCACTAGCTGCAGGCAACATCATCAGTGTTGGTGGAACCAAATACTTCTGTTTGCTTTGTTATTTACACTTTTTACAGGCAGAGATTAAGTTGAGGAGATCACATTCTGCTTTTTTGAAATGCTTGAGTGAGCGACAAAATGTTTGTAAAATCTTTTAACTGGACCACAATCCATCTACCCGGAAACTTATTTTGATCTTATTAATTAGTGATACCAGCCATGAAACTCTTATATAACTTAAAAATGCTCTTTGACCTTAAGTTAGAGCATTTTAACATGGATTAGTTCATTGGCTAAACAATTTTAAGTACAATCTTCTTTCAATAAGAAGTTATTTTACTTATGTGTGCTGGAGTGATGTTGTTTGAGTGTCTTGTATTCCAAATAACCATTGTAAAAGTTCTAAATATGAGATGGAAAGTTCAATTCTCACAAACCCTATTAAGAACATTTGAACATAGATTTGTCCATAAGATAGATTAGTCTACATAATTATTGATAGTTTCTACTGTGCAAGTAGTTAAGAGTTAAATATACACATGTAAGCTTATAGTAGCTCTGTCTTTGTTTTAATATTAAAAGCATCATTAAAATTCAGAAATTTATCCAATGGCAAATCCAAACCCCCTGTCCGTAGATTCATCCTTGATTTCTTCTATTGTAAACACAACAGTTGATGAGGTTTGAAACTAGTAGAATCATTCATCATTCATTTATTCATCTTCATCATTTTACTAAATATTTCTCTGTGGATATTTGTTCTTCATAGTATTGGTTTCTTTATCTTTTAAGTACTCAACATTTTTCAACTTATTTTATGAAATTTGGTGGATAACTTATACCTTCCTCTCAAAAACATGTCCAAAAGTAAGAGATGGCTAAAGTTTTAAACTAACAATATAATTAGAAGTTCATGATAACTTTATAAGGAACAAATCTGGTTTTACTTTCTTCAAAAATAATTGTTATTGGACAAGTTGTCAATGATGGAGAGGTTAATTAAATACATTTTCATTTAAATTTCATCCTTTATAAACATGTAATATTGGTGTAAATAATTATAGTTATTAACTGTTAAATATTAATTTAAAGGGTGTGTAAAACAATTACTTTTGAGCTCTTGGTTTATCACAGATTGATTGATACTTTGCACCTTTTTTGGAAGCATTTTCAAAGTTTCGGGGTGTTTAACACTCCAATACCAGTGTCACACTACTAATCTGACCCCCACACAATATCCCAAGCACTCTGTAATGTCAATGTCACTAATTAAATCCTTAACATTTCAAGTTTTGCATCACTATTTCACTTTTTGAGTGGTTTTTAGAAAGTGAGAAACACACTGTTTTTACTCTTTCTTAACTTCTTAGGGAAATTGAATTTGATAAAAAAAAAGTCAGAAAATAATCTGTGAAAATTAACTGAAAAATAAAACTTGGAAAATTAATACAGAAAACCTGGAATTGGATCAATTTAAATATCAGTCATATTTTTGCCTTAGAAACTGTAACATATGTATGCTTACTTATTAAAAGCATCTATTAGAAAAGTAAGAAATATCAGAAAAATATCTGTGGATAGGTAGTTTTTTGACCAAGAAAACTTCAAAACTTTTCTCGAAAGGTCAGGAAATTTTATGTTCAAAATTCAGTTGTAATTGTAAATCTGTTTTTTTTAAATGATAATTCATTTCAAAACTAAAATGAGAAAAAATCTAAAGAGGGGACTTCACTTTACTTTTTTAACTTTATTAAAGAGGAGAAAACTTATTGATTTCCAGTTACTTTTCAAATTTCCCTCTTTCACTTGATTGTGTTTCAATGACAAAAAGCAAATGGATTTGATATAATTTAATTTATATATTTTAAAATTTTATTTGGATGTGCTCTCAACTTCTTGCTTAGAAAAAGTTTTTTTTTTTCCATCTTATGTTTTTACAAACCAGTTGAATTTTATTAGTAAAGCAACAATAACTGATGATTTCTTTGTGAAACATGTTATCATTAAGTCTTTAAACACAATATACAGTTTATTTATGTTTTAAACATTAAAAGAAAACAGATTTTCAACACAGCTTTGTTTTAAATTTGAAGGAGATTTACTCATGAAATGTTTGTTAAATTCTATCAATTTTTCTGTTAGTATTCAAATTCGCAAGCATAACAATTCTGGCATAAGATTGTAATTTTCATTATCAAATCTAAGTTTCATTACTGAAAGTAGTTTGTTATTTACCTTGTTGCTGTATACTGATGATGATTTTATTTTACATTGAAATTTTTGTCTGTCCTTTAACCTTAAAGATCAACAACTTAAAAAAACCACATTTATACGTAGATAAGTATAAGAGTTGTTTATTTTGTTCATTAGTCTATTATTGGTATTTCTTTGATCAGGTTATTTGTTTACTCTTAAAGCAGGACAAACCTCAACAACAATCATAAATAATAAAAAATCAAGGGGGATACTTGAGGGAGTTCATAGACCTTCAAACTCCAGTAACACTAGCCTCACTGGGTGAGGCCATGAGCTGTTATACAGAACACAAGACTGAATGTCACTGTCAGCTGAGTGGGTAGCTAACCCCCTCTTGATTTCCCCAAGTGACCTTGGTACTCATTTTATCAACCCCTGAGCTTGCTTTATATTGCTCAATGTAATTTGAAAGATGTTACCCATAAAGTTCAATAGCAAAGTTTCAAAAATTTTCCCTTTATTATCTATGGATTCTTCCTAATTTCTAAAATAGCATTTGACCAATAAATGAATCTGCCCCTTTACAGCAGTGCTTTGGTACCTTTTTTTTATTGGAAGCACAATTATATCTGTTATTATTCCTGGCAAGGGGCATGCCATCAATGGTTTAAAAAAAAGTGTAGGAGGATGAAAAGTTTCTCAATATTTCATAACTTTTTGTTGTAAGTAATTTTGTTATTATTATTTGTATAGTTAATTATGAACACTTTTTCTGTAGGAGAAATTGAGTGCAGGTTGTGTGTTTAAGATGTCCTGAACCCTCTTGCCTTGTGACAATTCATCCTTCAGCCATGAAAATTTGCCAAGCCAACTGTTTAGAAAAAGTATTCAATCTGATTTGGTAAGTGACACTTCTTTGCAAAAATGAAATTCAATAACATTTAAATTTTAGGTTTGAATCAATTAGTGATTGCATTTATTTAACTCATACCTTATTACTTATTCCTGTTACATTATTACTTTTAATTCATACTTACTGATAATATAAAACTTGGATGTGTGTTAGATAGATAAGGTACACAAGTCCCTTACCCACAAACCACCTCACTTGTGAGAAAAAACAGTTCTACTGAAACCAATCACTGCCATGTTTACTGTTTTTACTTGCTTGCTTGAGTATTGGGTTAACAAAAACATTAATATGCAAACCAAGTTTAAGGTGTGATGTTTTTGTCATCATCTTTCAATTTTCCTAATGTGAATTGAATTGAAGTGAGACTGATGATGTCATCAGTAGACAGCTGTGATTGATTGATGTACAGTATATAAATGTAAGTCTGGGTTTCCACATCACTACCCTACCTTCTTCTGATACCCCACCTGAGTGGTGGTCATCTGTGTTGTTTTTTGGTGCTGGCTCACCTTGTTATTTGTCTTTATGCCATGCTGTGAATGGCTTTTGTCTTATTGAATTTAAATACATATGAAGTGTTTACTGTTGTGTCTTTTGAAATTTGTTAGTGTTTTACAATATTTTTTTCTTCTTTGGTCGCCATACAGCCCTTGATGGGCCTTGGCCTGCTGTACTATTTTATTCCAGGCAACTCTATTACATGCCTTTTTTCCCAGTTGGTTATTTTCATTGTTCTAAGATCTTTAAGAACATCATATAACCATCTCATTTTGAGTCTCCCTCTAGGTCTATTTCCCATTGTTTTCCAATTTAATGTCCTTTTAACTCTTATTTCTTTCATCAGATATTTCAAAGTGACCCAACCAAGCCAATCTCTATCCTTTAATAAAACTGGTTATAGTTTCATTTCTTACCAGGATCTCCAATTCTATGTTTGTTCTAATTTGGAATCCATTATCATTCATAATCGGGCCATAAATTTTTCTTTCGTAAATTTCCAAATTATTTAAATCTTTCTGAGATACAGTCCAAGTTTCACAGCCATAAGTTACAGCTGGTCTAAGTATTGTCTTATACAACTTGAACTTAATTTCTTTATATTTATATAAACTTATTTCTAAAAAGATGCTGATACATGAAATAACATCTGTTTCCCTTTTGTATTTGAGACTTAATTTCTTTAGAGGGATTGTTAACAGTATTGATAATTGAATCTAGATAGGTAAAACTATCAACTGCCCCAAATTTAAAATAATCTACTATCAAGATTTTTTTTTCTTTTTCACAACACTTTGCTAATTTTGTTGCTATTGTTTCATTGGAGTTAAATGGAATTAAGCTGTAAATGTTTTTTTACTTTAAATTTTAAAAAATTAGTAAGAAGGGGGTTGTGATAGAGGTATTAGGATTTCTGTAACTTCTTAAATCTTAGGTTTGGAAAAAAAATTCATAAAAAGTGATGGATTAAAAAGGTTAGTTTATAAAAATTTTCAGTAACAACCATAGTTGGGGATGTAACCAAAAACTTTCGGCACACTTAAATATGAAGACATAAATTTTCTGCTAGTCAATTAAACATTAATTTGATTGTTAAAAAGATTTTTACATCAAGTTAATTAGTACACCTTGCCAAATAATCTTATATACCTGGTATTAGTATTTGTTTGAAAAATATAAATACCCAATTATGTCTCATTTTGAGATTTCTTGCGTCAATTTGTTAAGCACAAATTCATAAAAAAAATTGGAGGATCACAGTTTTGTTTGAAATTTTAAACTGAAATCTGAATTAATGGAAAATTTGAAAAACTTTTTGCACTTAGCATATAATGTTACACAACTGTGGGTAACTAACCAAGTGTTTTCATAATTAAACTTGCCTTTTATTTTTCAGTAACTTATCTTGAAGACTCTAAAAGCAGAGCTATATTTTTGTATTTTAATTTGTAAATTAAGTCTTTCCAGAGTTTTGATATTAAAGGGCATGGGAAGGAAGGGGTTAAGTTGGTTGTGTCCAAATCCTTTCGCACTTGGAATTAAAAACTTTGTTTTCATTTTGTACTGGGTCTGGATTCAATTTTACACTGCTTCATTATTTTGAAAGGTGCCGGTCCTGTCTAAAATGTTATAAATCCAATTCCTTTTTAGAGTAAATTATTTATCATAAACTGGGCTTTTACCTTAAATGCAGTTATTTTGAGGTTACACATTAGTCTAAGTTAAAGACATAATGTATTGGTATTGAATCATGCTTACTATTGCTGACAGTAATGCCCATTATAATTACAATTGAATGGTTTGGGAGATGAAGGGGTTATGTAACAAAACCCTAATTTAGAGTAATTTAGATTCAAAGTTTTATTGTTACATAATGTTTAATGTTACATAGCATCTTCATATCTTTTCTTTCTAGCTGTTTTGGAATATTCAGATTTTGCTACATAACACTTCTGCGCATAACTCTTTCATCCATTGAATTAGATTGTATTTTCAAAAATGTAACATAGCCCCTTCAGCCTTCATCCACCAAAACCTTCAATTAGTTAAGGGTTCAAATAGAGAAAATAGTGTACTTATTGAATCCTATGAGTTATCTGCAATTTTAAGTATAGGGTAGTAGTATTTTAACCTTAAATCAGTGTTTTTATGTGTGCTAATTTTTACACCATCTGTCATGATCTGTGGGAAATAAAAAACTAAAGCCATCTGGAATATTGCACATGTTAAGTCTTATAAAATTCATGAGTGCTTAACTTTTCATTATTAGCCTATTATTCTGAAGATCAAGTGGGAATTTCATTATGAAACACTTGGCATGTTTCAAGTAACCTGTGTGTTTTGTTTAGTTTTTACCTTTTGAAGCTTTCACAGAAACCTTCTACAATAAATGCTGTGGGTGGCTGACCTGGTGACCTGGGTGATTGCCAATTGTGCTGTCTTAATTTTTAAACTAGATATGTTTATTGCTTTTAACTGTACCAGTTAGCTCTTTTTCTACATATCACTCTTATGATTAAAAAAAAAACAATATACAAAGTTTGCTCTAAAGGTAGCTTGATAGCCAGTTCCTCTCTTGTAAAAAGCAATTCTTATGATTGAAAGATAGGAATCAGTATCATAAGGTTTTAAAGCTGCCAACACTTGCATAGCTTAAGGTTAATATAACTAGTGTAGAAGGCTTAGAAATAAATGGAATGATTATTAAGATTCTAATATTGAATTTGTAGTATTGTAATGTATGCATATATTTTTTTTTGTATAAGGCAGCACAAAGGTACCTCCTTGTGCTAATATCTGCCATCTTGTTTTCTAGAGACAAATACACCTGATGTTCTGGACAGGCAGAAATGCCTGGACACTTTGGCCGCCTTGAGACATGCCAAGTGGTTCCAGGTTTGCATTTTCTTTAGTAATCATTGCCATGATGTTTATCAAGCTGCCCTTGCCTGTTTGTTTCTAAAAATTAACTTCTTGCTTCAGTTTTTATAAATCTCTGAATAATCTAATAACAAAATTAAACATGGATTATTTAAATTTGAAAGTATTATCTTAATGCTTAATTGAAATTTTATGTAGGCAATTTTTTTACAGAATAAAAAAGTTTACCTTTTTTTTCAATTTTAGTATTGAAATATAGTTTTCTGATTGTTAATATGGCACTGTTTCTTAAGACTAACACTAATTGTATTAAATTGGTAGTAAATGAGATTTTAATTTAATAGATGTAAGGTACTTTTTCCTCATGGCTTAATTGTATGGTATCTAAAATAATTTTCATGATATTTAATAATGTTAATTATTTACTGTCCTGTTAACTGAAATTTTCTGAATCTATCCTTTCTACCTTAGTATTTATTCTGTTTGATAAATTTGCTTTCATAATTTTTTTTCAAAAACTAAATGGAACAGTGCTCCTTTTTATTACTATAACAAGACTTTAAAGTGTTTGTTACTTGTTACCAGTTTTGAACAATTTAAGTATGTGTCTATTTACTGAGCTGCAAGTGTATATTTTTTTTTATTTTCTAGGCTAGAGCTAGTGGACTCCATTTCTGTGTCATGGTTTTTAGAATTCTAAAGGAACCTTTGCCAGTGTGTCCCTACTTGGAGTTATCTTAATGAATGGGTTAGTATGGGAATATGCAATGACCAAAATTGTGAATTAAATTTTTTTGTTATGAATGTCATTTAGTTTAACTGATTACATCTTACATCAAATGTTAATATTGAAAGTGTTTATATTTAAATTCCAAGGGTTACACTTAAAATGTTATTGGTGTCCAATGCTTTTACAGTTATGAATTCTGCTCTCTAAACTTTATAAGGGGGTAAAAAATTTATGTTGGCTAATCCTAGGGTAAGATCAGGTGTTTTATGAATATCATTTAGTTAGACTAATTACATCTTAACACTTAAAATGTTATTGGTGTCCAATGCCTTTACAGTTCTTGCTCTGTAAACTTGGTAAGGGGGTAAAAAAAACTTATGATGGCTAATCTTAGGGTAAAATCAGGTGTTCTCTTTCTAAGTCTTTCTAACCTTCTCTTTCTAAGCTGTAGATTAGTTTTAGAGACTAAACTTGTGTCTAATTCTTAAGTTTTCAGCCAAAGAAATTAGATTAACTTGTCTAGGACAAAAAAAAATTGTTATTCTCATTATGTTGTGTCAATAAACTTATAAAATGTAGTGTTTTTAGTGTGTTCTAAATTTTATGTTTTGTTTAGGCTATGGAGCTACTATTTGAGAAAGTTCTCAGCAGCTGCAGTCAAACTCTCAGTCCTGACAATGCTTTGAGATGTGTATTTGAAGACATAGCTTCAGGTGTTCTCCTTCCTGGTAAGAACATTTGTATATCTTATAGATTTCTGAATTGGTTCTTCTCCAGATGGCATTGCATTTTACACCTCTAAGATGCTGTGCAGTACTTTTCTTTCAAAAACAGCCAGTCTTTCTGTCACTTTCAGTCATTGACCACATTTCAGCAGCATAAGTGACAATGTTTTTTTTATTAAAAAAATTTAAATCTCCCCATGCCCAACAAAGTATGACATGGGGCTTACAGAAGTAAGTTACAAGCTCAAATAAAAACAGTTATCAGTACAAAACAACAGAATCAAAAAACACTTTCAACAAAATTAACAAATAATGTAAAAGTTTTTCTATTGGAAATCATAGCAAAAAGAGATGCTGACCAAGTGATGTGCATTTTTCCCAAGGCCAATCTTAAAACTTTTCTTAGGGATGAAAATTTATTAGGGCAATCAGAAAAAATATGAAGGACATCTTCTTCACCTTCCTAAACCCTCCATGACCAGTTAGAAATTGTGTTATTTGAAAGTTAGCGTAGAAATGGCAATGGGGGTGAATTAAAGTTTTGTAGAGCAGTAGATTTGTTCTCCTGCTAATGAGACCAGATTTCAAGTATTTGTTAATTCCAAAAAAAGCATCTGTTTCCAGCAGTAACTCTCTCGCGTATTTCTGGTGTAGCATCATTATTGGCACACAATTAAGAGCCAAAATAAGCATAGAAAGGAAGGCTTGTTCTCATGTTGACCTTCCCTCTTTAAATTAATTGTTAAGAGAATTACGCCTGTTACTGTTTTCCCAAATGTTTTTTCTTTGCATTTTTGCTATCTCAGTAACACATTATTGTAAAAATAACATTTTAAAATGAACTGCCTGCACAACCTGCAGTTTGCATCCAGATAATTTATAGTGTTTTTTTTGTATCCATGTTATATGCTGGTTAAATTATAAAGAAGAATTGTTACTGAATTCATTCCCTTCCCTTTATCTTGTTGTGTTCTCCACTCCTTCAAGTGTTTATTCATGATCTGCAGGCAGAGCTATATGAGTGTTGTTATTTAAGGCCATCTTGGAGGATGTACAGGAATGTTGTTAATAAGTAACCTCTTGTTCTTTTATAGTGTTTTATCAACCTTAATGTATAGTTAAAATAAACTAAGTTTTATTTCTTAAACTTTTTGTTCCTTTCATGAATTCAGTAGATATTTACTCTGCTAATTTTTAGATACCAGTTCCTAAATCTGGTATTATTTATTACCACCAAAAAACTTTGGCCAAAATTACACATAAGTCTCTTGAGGTTTCCAAAATGGTTTTAAAATCAAGCAGGTCTTTCTATTTAAAAAAATTATTCATGCTTTGCCATCTTATGTTTCAGGTATTGACCATGTTTAAGCTTAAGAAAAAACAATATAAGAAAACTGCGAGGTGGGAAATTAAAGAAACTAGTCACCTTTGATGTCAAATTTTGAGACATTTGCCTCCAGGTACTTTTCCCCTTTATTCTTAAAGGTGACCTTGGTAAGTCATAGTGTTCTTAAGGTCAATAAAGCAGGGACATAATATCCAAAAATATAAAGAGAACTCATAACCACACATTCTTTCATATGTAATTGAAAAGGCATAAATATTTTTAACTATTAAATTCCATAGAACTTTAAAAGGAAGTTTAATGTAAACATCTTTTAACACCAATTTTTGAGCCAAAAGCTGTTGCTCTATGAGATTTTCATCAAGCAAAGTTAAAATATGGTATTGAACTTGCCATTTATCTAATAGTAAAATCAAGATTAAATTATTTTGTTTTAGAAATTGTAGAGTGGTATTTCTTATCCACATTGGATATATTCAACACAATTAGCCATTCTTGAAAGTGTAGGATTATACTTCCAACTCTCATCTAGGCTAGGTCTAAAGTCTTTGTTAGCATTTTTATCTGGTTTATAAGTATAAGAGTGTTAGATAAATGGCTTTTGACAGGGGATTGTGTTCTGAGGGTACTCTGGGATTTTCATGTTTACAGTTTTTTTGATGGACCTATTTCTGGGTTTTCACTCTAACTCTTTCAATCTGCCTGTGATTGAATCCTATGGAAAATTTGGGCCAGACTGAAAGGGTTAGAGTTTTTAAAGTATAGGTATTTAGTAAGTATTTTCTGATGTTTGTAATTTTTGCACCTTCATCTACAAATTTTCAAAGTGGTCCCTGATTGTCAAGTTTGGCTCTCTGTTGTTTTGGATGTTATAGATATGCATTTTAGTTCATTCTGAATTAGTTGTTGTACAAATGGTAATTTATCCATTATTGATTTTATTGGAATTTCAATTTTAGTCACAATTTCCTTTGTTATCTCTTACTGTGTTGCTCTCAATAATTCAATGTTTACTACAGATTATTCTATACCTATATTTTTAATGAATACCTATTTATTTCAAAGATAAGCAGCATTAGTGATTGTAAAAGTTTCATCTCCCTATCTTTTCAAGTTTCTATTAGTTTGTTTACTGAAATTATAATTCTTGCAAAAATTTGTTTTTCTACTCTCCCTCCTTGTTAGAGAAACAGTTTAGGTTAAACAGGAATATTTTCATGCAGTGTCCATATCCATTCAATGATTCAATCAGCCACATATTCAATGATTGCACTTGATGCACATTTCCAACTGAACTTATAATTTCATAATAAGCATTGAATATATAGTGGTTTTCATCACACAAAACAATTGAAGGGCTTGGGAGATGAAGGGGTTATGTAACAAACCCTAATTTAGGTTCAAAGTTTTATTGTTGCAGCTTTTTTGTTTTCTGGTTTTGTAATTGAGTGAGGGTATGAAATTAGTCTAATGACATCTATTTTTTAATGTACCAAGTTTTATTCACTTGCCTGTCATCCATTGAATTAGATTGTGTTTACAAAAAATGTAACATAGCCCCTTCATCCACTAAACCCTTTGATTGTAATCACACAAAAAGATTAATAAATGATGTGTCTCAATAGTAAAAGTCCCTTAAGCTACATATTCCTTTTTATGTGACTAAGCTAAAATTTTCATTCCCTACTTGAGAATTACAACAAAAATTTAATTAACAAAAACTTGTGTATTCAAATTTAACAAGGCTGAGTTTCTTGGAAGTTCCCATTGCTGTATTGGTTTTGCTTCAAGTGTAATAATGATATCGAGATTAAGCTAAGTAAATAGTTGTATTATATGAAATTTGTTTTACATCATTAAATTTTTTCTTCACTCTAGGCCCTATTTTATTAACTTGCTGCAATTTCCAAAACCCAGTGCTTACTCCTGAAAGAATTCGATGTTGTGTTGATGAAAGCAACAAAATTTCCCAGCTTCCTGTGAGTATTAAGTTTCTAGTTGTTTATTGAGTGTGTTTTGAAATTCACTGAATTAATGCAATTCCTGTTACTTCTGTGTTGGTCCCAGTTTAATAGTTGGCGTTTCTAAATACATGGGGGTACCCTGGGCTCGGAATTCCGTCTCTGTGAACAGAATTATGTCCCGGGTTCAAATATTAAACGTAAAATCTTCTGACTGATTGACTGTGATCTGAATTTCAGTTCTATTCTCACACATTTTGCCCACAAATAAGCCTGTTTTACACAGATACTGCTTTAAATCTAAATTTAAGGACCTGTTTAATTGTTCATAAGATATTTTATAGGTTTTCTGATGTAAGAAAAATCTGCTAGACTGGGGGGAAAATTATTAAAAAAGATGTGTTCAAAGTTCAGTCTTGCAAATTTTGAAGAATGGAATCCATGCTGAATAATCCCAGGCCTCCCAGCAAGTCTCTTTTTTTTCTTCTCTTTTTGAAGTTACTTTTAAGATTTGGGGCCATAGACTCCTCCCTTGAAGGACAACTGGTTATTATAACACCAAACATAGGGTCTCAAAAATTTTGTGTCAGGGCCCCCCCCCCTTTTGGCTACAACACTGTCTTTTTTATTCAAGAATAATCTTAACTTCATAGTTTTTAAATTGTAATTTGAATCAAGTTGTTAAAAGTGAACTTAACAAGTTTTTTACAAAATCTTATGGGGTTAAGCTCTCATCTTAAAGTTAATTCATTATGCATAAAATTTCACACCTTGATTACTTCCTTAGAATTAATAAGTTAAGCAAAATCCTACCTAGAAAGGTATGTCCGAAATTTGGACTACCAAAAACAAGTTGAAACCCTGTTTTTAGGGTCAAATGTATTTCCAAAAGTTTTCTGGGGGAGGACCCCCTTTGGTATGTGTCACAACTTTTCTTATATAAAGTTCTTTAAGACGCAAATTGTACCTAAAAATGTATTAGAAAGCTACCTTGAACATGCGTGGGAATAGTTGAGGGATAATTTTGGGTCCCACACGAAATATAAGCCAAATGTTCAAAACTGTGTGAAAAACAGGAGGAGTTTATCAATGAGGTAAAGTTCATGGCAATACCTTTATGATGGAAAGAATATTTTTGTCAACTTGTGTTGCATGAAATGTTCAAAGAGAAAGGTTAGTGCCAGTTATTGAACACTAAGATGTTGCACTCTGAAATATCTATTTTTAAAAGGTTACTTTATTGTCCACTCAATGTGCATATTTCAGACCTGTGAATAATTAGTTTATTTAATTAAGTAAGTGAGTTGTGTTTGGTTGAAATTTCCATAACTGGATGGTGTTTATTCATGTATGATCATGTGATGACATCATTTATAAACGCTTTCCGGTTGAAACGTCTGAAGCTGTGATTCCTGCTCATCTTGTTACTTAATTGTTCCTCTCTTTTCCATTTCTGTGTTCTATACTACCCTTATTATTATTAGGCTTATCTGTAATGAAGTACTAGCTTATATTTTGTTTTAAAAGTAGATTTAATTTTAGTTTTTTTAAGTTAGTCTTTTGTGTGGATGGACTATTGCTCGACCTGGAAAAAATAACTCCCTATATCGCAATTTGTTAAAAATTGTTGCACTGCCGAAATCTGAAGTGCTGGGGAAACCATTTCTTATACATTGCTTTACAAAAGTTTCAATGATTTGTAGAATTTATAATTACATAAGCTATTTAGTCATTAAGGCTGTTACATTTTTTTAAAATTTATTTCTGTTAACTTTAAATTCTTTAATTTGACTTGATTGTTTCATTTAATTTATTGCATTTGTAAGACACAGTGTTTAAAACTCATTTTGATATAACTAGCTTATGCTTCAAAAGTTTTGAATGAGGTATGGATTATTTTTACATGCTTCATATTCATGGGTGCCACTCTTCCGTCCTGGGGATGGAATTCAGTATTTTTAAAAGTTCTGTGAACGGAATTCCGTCCTGGAATATTGTGAAATGCAAAATAAGCTGACCAATTGGCAGTGATTTGTGTTAAATTTCAGTATTTATATCCCACCTTATGCCCACAAATAAGCCTTGTTTTACTCAGATACAGCTTTAAGTTATAATTTAAGGACCTATTTAATTGTTCGTATGATATTTTATAAGTTTTTCTGCAATTTAAAAAAAATTGCTAGATTGGGGAAAAATGATTAAAAAAGATTCAGTCTTGTAGTTTTTGAAGAGTGGCACCCATGTTCATATTGCTTTTTTTACTGTCACCATAATCCTTGAAATAAAATAAACAAAGCATACTATACTATTTATGATGGATTTTTTTTAACTTCAACAAGCATGTGCTGTAATTAGAAAAAAATACTTATTTGGGGAGAAATTTGTTTTTTTTTCCCACTTTTTTTCCTAATTTTTAGGTTAAAAATATCAGGTTCAGGTTCAACCTCCGTGGAGGTTGTTAGAGGTATTTGCTTGCTCTATTGAGCCGCATAACCTTCTTTTCCGTAACTACGATGTATTATGTTTACGATTGATTTTATTTGAAGATAAAAAGTTGGATTGAGTGTCCGACCCTTTCTTGGTTAAAAATATATATTGGAGTGTTCAAAATATTTTGGAATTAATGCTTCTTTAATACTGGAGCTATTTATCTTGCTTATAAATAATTTAATCTATATCATCCCCCCCAAGTAACAAAATAAAACTGTTCCTGGAATCCTTTTTAGCTCATCAATTTAATCCAGATTTAATCCAATTTAATCAACCCACAAAAATTATCCAGCAAGTCTACCTGTAACTATCATAAACCAACTTGGAGAAAACATGCATGCAAACAAAACATTTAGTTCAGAAATTTTAAAATGTAAAACAGTCAGAAAAAGAAAATAAATTTAAACTTTAGATCTTAATTCCAGAACTTATTAGAATTTAAAAAAAAAACCTCTCCCCCCTTATGAAGAAATAATTGTGTGTAAAATATCATAGTACTGCCACGATCTTCTTTTATTTTATATCTAAAAAAAAGCTGTAAAAAATTAAGTCATTAAAAAAAGGCAGACGAAATGTGAAACTTCATATCCATCAAGAGTATGGTTGAAAAAAAAATCAATTCTGTTGTTGAACTCCGAGCAGAAAAAAAAATATTTTAGACAAGGTTTAATCTCAAACACTCCATACAAAGCGGCTCAAACTGACCAGAGAAAGAAATGAATGCTATAAATTAATCAAGCCTAATTATGTGAAATTTACGTAACTGCAACTAAAAAAAACGAAATTTGGCCATATACATGACAAAAATTGGACTAATCTCAAACATTTATGCTGCTTTGGGAGTAAGACGCAGGGGCGGGTCCAGGGGGCCAGTACAAGACATTAAAAAACATAAAATTAAAAGAAACAACCATTAAGTTTACGTGCCTAATTACCTAATTTTGTATCAGATGTATAGATTAAATTTCGTTACATGTCCCTTTAAATATCGCCACGGTGTAATATTTTGAGGTGCATTTAATGTAAAAGTTTTGTGTAATTATTGCGAGCTCGAAATAATAAGATGGGGGTCTGGGGGATCTCTCCCAGAAAAATTTTAGAAATTTCTCTGTTAAAAGTAGCATTTCAGCTTAATTCGAGAGTTTGGGGTCTCTCCCCAAGAAATTTTTTAAAATTTGACCCTTAAAAGAAATTTTTAACACATTCTGAGACCTTTTGTGGGTTACCCTCTCCCCAAATAACCGCTCTTGAAGGGGATTCCAAACCAGAAAATATCCAAACATCACAAAATATTGGGGGAGGGGCTTAGCCCCCCTTCAGCTAACATTGGATGGGGCTAAAGCCCTCTCAAACCGGTAATACTATAGTTGAAATACGCGTATTTGCAAAAATTTTCAGGAGAGGACCCCCGGCCCTTTTCAAAATTGGGCATCTATTTATAATTTCAGCCTTGAAAATTCTGTGGTTTACATGCTTTTAAAATGATCTGAAACTTTATTATTAGAGGCAAATTTTCTTGGGGGCACCCCCCAGACCCCCTATTAATTTCTCATGGTTACTTATTTAATGTTTTCTCCTTGAACTTGTTTCTCTCCTCTCATTTTAGGCAGTGGCGTATATAGGAATTTATTTCGGGAGGGGCCCAAAATTACTCCCCAGCCCCTCTCCCACATATTTAATAGGTCCAATATAGCTTTTTAGGTGAAAATTTAGGTCCTAAAAACTTAATATAAGAAAAGTTGTTATTAATAAAAATACAAGTACCAAAGGGGGGTCTGGGGGTCCTCTCCCAGAAAATTTTTGGAAATTTGACTAAAAAAACCAGGTTTTTAACTAGTTTTGGTACACTAAGTCCGAATTTTGGACATATATTTTTCGGTAGGATTTGGATTTTTATGAACTTATTATAATAAAGTTGTTAATAATAAAATTCCAAGTACAAAAGGGGGGTTTGGGGGTCCTCCCCCAGAAAATTTTTTGAATTTTGACCCTAAAATACAGGGTTTTAACTGGTTTTGGTACACCTAGTCCGAATTTCGGGGGGGGCCAGGGCCCCCTCGGCCCCCCCTTATATACGCCACTGATTTTAGGAGTGTAAGAAGTTACCCTCTTTAGGTGTTATCGAATGGATACCAAATGTACAAAAATGAGTAGAAAAACTTCTATTTGAAGCCAAATTTCACAAAAATTTCTGGGGGAGGACCCACAGACCCCCCCACATTTGCTTTCGAGCTAGCATTATCTGAAGAAACCTTTATAACTTAATCAAAGTTTCGCATTTTATTTATGTTATACTCGGAAAATTGGGAGCCAAACACCTCGCGAACACAAGTATTATTATGGCCTTACAAAAATGTTTCACCCCCCCACTTTCTAAAAAAATGGCACGGGCCCTGGATATCCTCTAAGTTACTATAAACCCCTAAAAAGCTGCTTAAAAGCAAGCACTCTTCAAAAAATTTTCTGAGGCACTGAAAATTTCGAATGTAATACCCTCCGACTTTGACATGGCCCCCCCCCCCGAAAATCTGGTCTGGAACCGCCCTTGGTAAGACGGACACAGACACAATTTTTACTGGTACAGAGAGAGGGAGAGAAAATACACCCAGGGCAAGAATCGAACTCGACTAGCGTAGTGGACTGCACGTAATCCCACTAGGCCACCCCGTCCCCTTGTGAGATTGAATTGAATGTGACGATTCAATCAAGCAATCAAATCAGGTCGCTGCTTTGCACCTTAGCTTTCGATTTCTGTCATTCCGGTGGCAATCCCAGCAGTGAGGGGTGTGTCTGCAAGAGCAGAAGACACCTGTTCTTGGACACCCGAGGAGGCCTTCCGAGTAAGTGCAATGGACCCTTTAACTAAAATGTAGGAATTAGGTTAGTGTAAATGGATTATTTACAGCCTTTATTGTTAGCGTTCAAATCTTTTAAATGTTATTTTTCTTAACTTTTAAGTTCATATTAAGCACTTTTTATTAAAAATTTACAATCAATCGTATTTCCAGTGTCTTCTGCATCTGGTTATGATCGCTGATCGCAAATTGGAATTATTTTCATGCTTAAGCGCACATTTAAACCTGTTATGTTGTGGGAAGTTGCGACACAGCTTTGATGAATCCTCCACCCAGCCGCCATGTTTATCATCAGCTTCCACAGTAATATGCTTAAGTGTTGTCATCATTTGAGCTTATGGGTAAACATGGCAGCTGGAGGACTTTTATCGAAGCTGTGCCGTTCAAATTTCTAATGCAATCAGTTATAGCGTATAAGATAGGGTAATACTGGGGCAATGACCCTTTCACTTTGGAGAAATGCCTAATCATACATATTACGCACTATGTTTAAGAGATCGGTGTTTTTACTGTAAGTTGAATGATCATAGTACCCCAGATGAAATTTAAAAGTGAATATCTAGATTTTGGCATGAGAAAAAAATGTGAGTAACAAAAGTGCAAAAATTAATCTCATAAACATTACGATTTCTCGTAGGATATTATTCCGATCTCGATTTCTATTGGAGAAAATTTAGCCAACTATTCAATCTAAGAAAAAAACTTCTTTAACCCCCGCCTACCATTCATTTTTTTTCTTGTCATTTCGGTCAAGTGAAGATGGCACTTAATTTAAATGATACTAGCTTATTAGTTTATAGATTTATTCTCAAAAGGTTTTTTGATCCCAGTCTAACGTTTTAGATCTAAGGTATTGAAAACCATACTGGTGTCAAGTATTTAAATTTTTGCATTGCTGCATGCAAATAATACTGGTATGAGTGATCACATGACAAAACTAATTTTGGCGCAATATAAGATCTTGCGCCAAACCAAAAGTTACTTAATACACTCAGTTGATCCCTTAATTAGTCATTTTTTGTTTCTATAGAGCTTTTTCAGGTGACGTCACAACCGGTTATTTAACTGAGTACCTTCTGTAGGGCTTTTAACTGTTGCTAATGCCGTTGTTTATCTGTTGCTAAGGCGGTTTTTAGGTATGGGATCACGTGATTGCAAATGCTCCAATAGAAGAATTCCACAGCTAGTCATTTTCTGTAACTGTTAACCTCTGTAGGGCAAAAAACTGTAACATCTTCTGTTGCTAAGGCCGTTGTTAGGTCCGAGTCATGTGATTGAAAATGCTCAATATCTTCATTAATACATCTATCAGGATTTGATCATTATTTTTCAGTGAAGTTTTAAATCTACTCTTGTTTTACCAATTTTGAAATATCTTTGAATTGATTTAACAATCCTCTCCAAAACAAAAACTCAACTCTGATGCTATCGTACTGATTCATTTCTTAAACTGGTAGAAAAAAAAATGGACGATTTTTTACCGTAGTGATACAAGTTGATTGTCAGGGACGAACTAGTTGCGAAATTATTTCGAAATTCAAATTACATTTTTTTTTGGCTACTAAATGAGACAAAACCCTCGTATGGAAGACAAATACTGATTGATGGCTAAGAATTTAACATTATGATCTCTTTATAAAGAAAATTCCTAAAATAAAGTATTGAAATTTAGGGGTCATGGTTGGTGCGTGAGGAAACAGGGGGAACTAAACCATTCTTAACAAAATTAAATACACTTAACAAAAAGGTAAAGATGCGAATTTAGGAAGTGATCAAATGGTACGGGGAGCCGGGTCGGTACAAAGAAAGGGAAGAGGAACTGTTGGTCAGCTTTTATATACCTCAACCACTGTAGCTTCCCCGTTGCCATTCACCGTGAAAATTATACAAGCAGTCTGGAACCGAACAGTGCCGCCATACAAACAGTATTAACAATAAATTTTTGGTTTGTTGACCTACTTTCCTTAAAAACAACAATAAGATAATTTTACCTCAGAGAACTGTACTGCCGTCCTTAGCCACTGAGCTATAAACAAACTGGAGTGACAACTGAGCGTGCCGAAACCGCATCACACCTTATCGAAGTTTGTGTCTGCGCGGAAAAGATTTCCATCTTCTTTTAGTTTTCCCCATCTGTTGGCACAGTTGTATGCACAGCATGATACGACCATTCTAAATGTTGCTTTAAATATTTTTAAAAAAGGGGGTTTTCTAGAAATAGTTCAACTCACACAATGTTAGTCTATGGAGAAATTCGTTTGTTTTGCCCGGTTCGCTTGAGCGAACCGGGCAATTGTGACCTTCCGCGCCGGCACGTTCGGTCGCATGTTATATCATCAGAGGTTGTCACTCCAGTTTGTTTATAGCTCAGTGTCCTTAGCAAGAAGGGCGCATCTCCGAAAATCAAGATTTTCAGTACAAGCACTTTTCGCCTAAGGATTTCAAGAAATTTCAGAGATACGCTCTTTTTCACTATAGCGTTTTTGTGTACCTTTTCGTACCCATAGGTACATGAATGAGGTATCATAAGGTGCCAACACTCCAAAGATTCTAGATATGCAAAAACCTGAAAATCGCCAAAATCCGAGATACGCCCTTCTTGCTAAGGACGGTAATATAGTTCTCTCTGGTATAGAAGGAACTTTTCGCAACACTGCGCCTGCGTCAAAAATTAGCCTAATACCAAATATGTTTTAAGTTTTAAGGCTACTGCATCTCCACTGGAGTAGTGGTAGGATGCTTGCTTGGCATGCGGCAGATCCTGGGTTCTATCCCCGGTTATTATTTTATTTTAAAAAATATATATTTTCCTAGAGAAATTTCAACCAACCAATCAGAGCAGACTGCTAAAAGTTCCTTCTAGGATCTAATCTCTTGTTAACACCCCTAATCATTGTTCTTAAATATATTTTTTTTATAATTATTTAAAAACTACTTTTTTCCAGTGTGTTTACACTTTACTCGGTTAGGGATTTTTAAGTTAAGATATAATAATTTTTTTAATTATAAAAATAATTAGCTTTATTATTTCATAACGAGATATTTGCTGAAGTTTTTAATATCTTTAAATCATTTGTGTTATACTTGATGGAATGTAGTACCGTAGTTCTCGATCTTGCCTCAAAACATTTTTGTTCGCTTTGCTTGAAATGTACTTTTTTTTAATTTATGTGTAATGCAAGTTTGCCAAAAGTGCTTCCTCATGATAAAAATATCGAGAATCATTACCGATTAGTAATTTTTTGCATGTTTTTTATGATGTCTATACTAGACTGCAACGTTACTTACAACGTTGGGGTACGACGTAGACCTACCTCCTCGAATCTAGATTGTTAATCTAGTGGTGTACCCCGGGCAACGCTTTTTAAGCGGCAAAGTGGTCTACAACTTTTGGCATGCGACCTCTTATACCTAAGAGAAACAAGCTGAGTGCAAACAAAGAGAGTAGTTCCCATCGCGGTGTCTGAATTTTGAGTGAAATTAAGAACTTCAATTTAGAGATACGATTATTTTGTTAAACCCATTATGTATATATACTATATAGCTTCTTTTTTATCACGATTTGCATACCAAAACTATTCCTAGTAACCCAACAGGCTTTTTGTTTACGCAAATTTTCCTTCCTCGTATATATGGTCAAGAAACATCGGCAGTCTATCGTCAGCAACGTTTCTTGAACCCAGTACGTCACTAGAAAATGGGTAAACACAAAGCCTGCTGGGTTGCTAGGACGAGTTTCGGTACGCAAATCGTGATAAAAAGACACTATACATGGGTTTAACAAAATAATCATATTTTTAAATTGACGTTCTTCATTTCACTCAAAATTCAGACACCGCGATGGGAACTACTTTGTTTGTGAGTGACGTCATAGGTTCAACTAACGTTGCTGTCTAGTCTAGTATATTTATATCTATCGCATTTATTACTATTTTTTAGAATGGTAAGTGATCGAACCATTCTCTACATTGCTTGAATAAAGTATTTTTATAATATGATAAATTATCAATTAATTTGTTGCAAATAGCATTTGAAACATCCAGTAAGTTATCTAAAAAATAAATTTTAATTAATAAATTAAGCTGAAATGAAACGAAAACAAATAATTGTAGATTATAGAAAAGATGGTATTATGGTGAGCCATCAAAAGACGTTGCCAAAACCACCAAATTTGATAGAATTGTGCCCTGCCAGTAAATGAACGGTGTGTGTTGATCAAAAGTCCATGTTAATACATGGTGTTTCAAAAGTTCGCTTCACAGCTTTAGTTTTAAACAAAAACGCCTCGTAGAGTCATGGGAATAAGGTGTTCCTTTTGTACAGTGACCATGGTGAATATATTGAGATGGCTTACAGCGCTCTTGGTGGTCAAATTAAAAATTAAATTAAAAAATTATTACACAAAAACTTCGTTAAGAAATTTTTTTTACTGAAATTAGTCACCTGTTTTAGTATTTTGGAAAAGTTAATAAGGCTTGTTCGGTTTATTCAACCACGTATGAACCAAATAATCTTTCAGACTTTTCCAAAATACTAAAACTGGTGACTACTTTCAGTGCTCATTCACTGGGAAAACGGAGTTCATATTAAGGGCAAACTTTGTTCACTTACTGGGTATATCGTATAGTGTTTTCACTAAAATAAAATTAATTCAAAACTACCAATCTCTGCTATCTAAAAATACTTTCACCATATTGCGGAGAAAAAGCCTGTAAGGAAACATGCCTTTTTTTCGGAATTGACCGAGAAAAAGCCCTGAAAATGATATTTAAGGTGGGAAAATCCAAATGCTAAGTGTTCATTCACTGGACAACCCACCTTATAATATCAAAACAAATAATACATGGACACATTAATTAAGTTATAATTAAAGTTTCGATTTTAAAGGGCTGTAAAAAGAAAACCACTGGTCGCTTGACATAATATTTCACCTGAAACATCCTGAACAACCTAAAACACCTTGACATGTTTCACTATTCCTTAGAGAGAACAGGGGGAGTTTTTCTTGAGTACGAAAATTAACGGATATCACTGCATTCGTTACAACCCCCTTTAAACTGGGATTGATTATAAAACCCAATTTATTTCAGAGTTTTCGCAACTATAATTTTACCTCAAATGTTCTCACCAGAAAAATAACTAAGCAGTTTAAAATTAAGAACGGACCTGGAAAAAGTTGTAACCTTCCCCCGAACCTAATAAAATTTACCCAAACCTAATGCATTGCTCCTATGGAGCTGACAAGGGCTTCCCCCGAACCAGGTTCGTAGGTTCGGGCACTTTTTCCAGGTCCGAGTAAGAAAAATAATTAAGAAGTTTTTACAAGACTTTTGATAAACAAATATTTTTGCGTAAAATTCTCGTAATCAGTCCATGAACACAACTTCCCTGTATTTATTATTTTTTTACCATATAGTATTTGGTATGGATTATAAAAAAATAGAAGTTGGTACGGGCCAAAACTTTTTTCCCCAAATAGCGGTATTCTTCCTACAAAGGTTGCCCCCCCCCTGGTGTAAACGAGTCAAATTTAACATCTTCGTCATCACCCTAGAGCAGTGGTTCCAACTTAAGCAAGAGTCCACGGACCACTAAGGCTAAAATTGGAATATTCACGGACCATCTTTGTAGCTTAAAATCCTTATTATCTTCACAAAATCTCAAGATGAAAAAGTTTATTATCCCTAATTAAGTATGGAATTTTATGTAATGCTATGAAAATATATTTTAAGAAAATTTAATTACATCACACGAGAGTTTTCTTATTGTGAGATAAGTGAATCTGCTTTTTTCGGAACTCCAAAATTCACTTTAACTACATTTACTGAGTAGAAGAAAGAATTGTTATTAATTTAGTGGTGACTGTTATCCCCCAGAAATCACATAAGACCAAAGTTTAATTCATATTTTCTTGTTCAATTCATTCAAATTTCTGTAATTTATTGGAATTTTTTTTGTGTGGTATGGTGTTCCTTCACGGACCACTTCCAAGACTATGGTGCACCGTAGACTTTTTCCACTGGATGTAATAAAACACTTATCTCCAGGAAGAAACCTGAGTTTATGGCGTCGGTGGCTTTGTGTGGTCAATTACCGACTGTCTACAGGCGCGAGTGCGAGGGGAGATACAAAGAGATTGGGGGAGATAATGATGGTGGTCCGGCCGCAAATTGTTTTATTACATCCAGCGGAAAAGTTTACGGTGGTCCACGTAAAAAAAAAAAACAATCATAACTCGTTTTACATCTTTTTCAATTTTCTTCATTTACAAACCTTCACCAAGAAAATGTTTTTTTTTCCAGGGAGTGTCTGTGCAGAGTTCTTCCTTGGAGTGAAGAGTGAATGGACTTATATGTAGTTTTGACGTTTTATGTAGAAAAAGAGCTTTGAAATTATAGACTTATTTCCAGCTCCAACGGTTTGAATTGGGAATGCTGTACTAAATTGAGATCGGATTTATATCATTAAAACATAATCTATAGTTTCTTAAAAATGCGTTTTTCATTGTTTTCAGTAATTATCTTAGTTTAATTTTTAATTATGGTCAGAATATTCATTAGGATCAGGGTATTGCTTTGTCTATCTTCTTCCAGAGCAGTGGTTCCCTACTCAAAGAAGTCTAAAAATTCGAATCGTCGCGGACCAGCCTTGTAGCTAAAAAATTCCTTCACAAAATTAAATTTACTTTAAATATTTACAGTAGAAGAAATAATTGTTATTAATTCAGTGGTGACTGTTATCCACACTAATTACATAGACGAAAGTATGATTCAATCTTTTCTTGTTCAATTCATTCAAATTTGTAGTAATTATAGGAATTTTTTTTGTGTGCTTCCGGGTCTCTCCACGGACCACTTCCAAGACTCTAACGGTTGGGAACCTCTGTCCTAGACCAATCCATAGTTTTTGGTGAAAAGTTTAATGTTAATAAGTTTTTCTCAGGATAATTTATTCCTCTTTTTTATTAAAGTCAAGTATTATGGAAGTCAGTAGTACTCCTGCTGCAGTCAATGATAAGTTAATTTGCTAGCTATAAGGCAATCGTGAGATTATTTCCTACTTGAGAATCTTTAAAAGATTTTTACTAAGGAAATTCATCGTCACCACTAAAAATATTAAGAACAAATTTTTTTTTTAAGTGAAGCATCCTTCCATCCCACCTAACCGTACCTGATGACGAAGAAACTGTTCTATTATTTGTATATTGACTTCCACATTGAATAACTCCTGACACGTTTTCTTTCAGGGAGATTAGTTATCTGGAAACTCTTCCTTTTCACGTTTTAACTAGACTACATTGTAAAAAATGCCCGTAAAATTTACGGTTTTAAACTGGCAGCTGGGTTGGTTGTGGAAAACCGTAAAAATTACGAATTAAATCCGCAAAAACAACGGCTTTTTACCACTTTAATCCATGTTTTTTGTTTTACCAGGTATACCACACCGTTGTTGTTACGGATTTACTTTGTAATTTTGACGGTTTTCCCACAACCAACCCAGCTACCAGTTTAAAACCGTAAATTTTACGGGATTGTTTTTACGATGGTTTTTACAGTGATATCTGAATCGCTCAGGGCTTAATGAATACTTATTAATGAAGTGTTGTCTCTCTAATACCTTCTTTACAGGATGTCATGCTGATCGTTGTTCTTGAATAAAGGCCAAATTATCTTTCTTCTGGTCTCCTCACTATCGGCATTTATTGCAGAGATTTTCGGCCCTCGGAGTCGATATCCTTTTGTGTGGCCCCTCTTGAGAACCCCCAAATGTAGCTTCATAGAATACTTTTTGGCGAGCTTAAAATTCAAAATTATCCCCACCCATTTTCCCTCTTTCTCATGTTTTGGAGTCTATGGTGAAAAAAGAGAAGTTTCGTGGGGAGGTATACCTTGAAATTCCCCCTTTGTGTTATGGAGCTTAGGTCAACCTTATCCCACGGGATTCCAGTACCCAAAAACGAGACAAAACGACGTTTTTTTTGTGGGAAATTTACGAAAAATTATTGGAGGAAGTCCCCACTTTTACGTAAAACTCGGTATTTAAAGAGGTAAAACCAAAATCCTATAATAGCCTCTGAAATGGTTGAAATATACCAGCACTAAGTAAAAGACCCAAGTCCCTCCCTCACCAGTAAAGTTCCATATGAGAGACCCTTCCCCCAAAAATTATATCACGGATATACAGACTTGTGCTTTCGGCCCCTGAGTAGGATAGGACAGGCACCATGCTCCTGTAACAAATTAAAAACCCTTTCCTGCTCATCCGACAATTGGTCCGGAGTGGCACCAATACAAAAAAAAGAAGGTGAGCAGGGGTAGCTGGGAGGGAACAAGGGCAGAAAACAAAACTTTTTTCATTGCCATTGAAAGTTATGCTTTTTAGATGGTCGGATCTAAATCTAGAATCTAGATCGACAAGTCTGTAGGAGTCTAGACCCAGAACTTGATAGTGACAGAACGAGTATTTGTAAGTTAGAAATCTATCAGCTGCTTGCTCCCTAAACCTCCATAAAATCGAGGCTTACCTACTTTCTATACTGCTCGTTTTTTGCACCTGCATGAAAGCGACGTGGTGATGGTGCCAGAACCCCTCTTTCTTCCTTATATTTAGGGCTATTTAACTTTATTCTGTTTCAGACTAAACTCATAAGCTGTCAGTTCTACTGATGGAGATTGCTTCAAGGCTCTTTTCCCCCTCCTTCGGTGCGTTTGCAGTCAAGATTGAGATTATTACACACCTGTGAGAATATCAAACGACGACTTGTGACGAATATCAAAGTCACCACTCACAGATTCGTGATAAAGTGTCAAGTTAAGGAACTGATTCGTATTATTCGGGGTATCTGAGCTTTACTTAGAAAAGTGAGTTAGAAAAGTATATCATGTTAAGATCAGAGAGCCATAGAACAAAAGGAACCTGAAAGAATTTTTTTCTATTAACATTTTACAAAGTGAGTATCTAGACCAATATTGTATCTAATCGGTTCAAGAGGTTCAGGATAACTCATTTCAAAAATTTTGGATTAAACACAACAAACATATCTTATAAAATAGTTCTATTTTAAAAGAATATGATAGGTATATGGTTCAGGTAACTTTAAGAGAAGAAGCGGGGTTAAGATACCCCTTGAAATAAGCAGGAACTAAATTTATTAAGTCCTATCAGCACATATATGTCCAAGTGCTATACTAGATCAGTCACCAATCCAAAAATTAAGAAAAAGTTTTTAAGTCAAGCAAATTCACAATTATTTTCTAACACTATCTTTAATTCAGTCACCTCTCAAAGAATCGAGAAAAATTTAAGAAGTTAAAAGCGACGCCAAGGGTAGGTGGTTGGGGTTTGAGGATGGAAGACCCATTAATTCTTCCCCAAGACTCTTAATTTTCTGTAAAAAATAGTGTATTTTTTTTTCAAGAATCTGACTGATATTGTTAGAAATTAATAGAAAAGTCTTCAAAAATAGTGTTATTTTTTAAGAATCTGACTGATACGGTTACAGTTAACGTTAAATTTTAGGAAAAATTAAGACCCCCCGTGAATTATGCAGGAAAATTTATAAATACCGATCAGTATTTATTTCCGAGCGCTATGCCCGCTGAGAAGGCTCAGACTCGAACCAGGGTTCGATCTGAGGGCCTTTCGGATGGCAGTCTGGTGTGCTAACCACCAAGCTATCCGTTCCTGCAGCTGTGATAATCTTCTAATTAATTTAAACTTGATACTCCACCATGTTGTTAGAAATTTTAATTTACTTTTTATAATATAGATGGCGCCAGCACCGTGTGACGTATAGTGGCTGCTGCGCAGCGTCTACTGCACATAAGTTACTTTAATTTAAAGTTGATATTTCACAATTTAAAAAAAGAAATGCTACAGGACCGAACCGTGGACCTACAGCACGGCCTTATGTATGGGATACTGTTGGGCGAACCCACCAAGCCATCCGTTCCTGCAGCTATTACATTCTTATAATTAATTTAAAGTTGATAAATAAAAAAGAATACATAGAAAATAGAATAGGAATAGATTACATAGAATAGGAGTACATATAATAGATAGAATATAAATAGAATAAAATTGAAGTTTATAATTGGAAAAAAAGCCGGGGATCGAACCCTAGTACGGTGCATGCAAGCCACGCACGCAACCACTGAGCCATAGAATCGCACAGCACCAGAAACTTATAATAGATGTGGATATTAATTTCTTTAAATATAAATAGAAAATAAACCGGGGATCGAACCCAGGTACAGAGCTTGGGAGCCACACACGTTACCACTGGGCCATCGACTCACACAGCAACGGAAACTTAAAATAGTTGTGGATATTAGTTTATATTTATCACAGGATTTTATAGACTCAATATTAAATAGAATTAATATACAAAAGTCTAGCATTTTGATTGGCCGATTGTAATGTAGGCGTGTCAGGTGCACCGCACGAACTATCCGATAGTGGTCCTACCATAGACCTGGTCCTACTGACTTAACTCAAAATCCCGGAAAATTATTAAAGTATTATAAACCTTTTATTCGGAATATCCCCAAAATCCGGAAATTCTTGTTATCTGAAGGTATTCTTCCCACCTCCCGTCAACGTCCAGCGATTTTATTGCGCATGCGTGTGGACTTTAATTTTTTGAAATTTTAATAAAATATTAACTGGGGATAGAACCCACGAACTGCCGCATGCTACTCAGGTATCCTACCACTGCTCCAGCGGAGATTCAGTAACTTTAAAACTTTTTATAACGTGCACATTGTTAACCACACGAATGCGCAATAAAATCGAACCGGGGCAGAATTAACGGCTTTAATTCTCACAAAACTGCGCCGTATGTAAGCAAGATGGCGTGGAATTTTTTTTTTCAGAATGACGTGCCTACTATGTAATCCCGATGGTGCATTCATTCTTAAAAGATGTTGTTAATGCCCTTTACTTTTTTAATTGGACATCTAAATATAAAAACTTAGATAGATTATATGTATCATTATTACTTAAAATAAAAATAAAATATAACTATAAAAATTTTTGTTGAGGTCAGTTGCACCCCTGCTCTCCACTTTTTTGTTCTGTAGGCTTCCCCCTATTATTGGGGATGCCCTTGTATTGTATCCCATGTGTGTATGCTAGAATAAAGATAGTACATTTTTTAAAAAAAAATAAATATTTCTTTATTTAAAAACAAATCAGTTGGATGACTTGAACAGCAAACTCAAAACTGACTGCCTGAAAATAGAAATAATTAAGCAAATCAAATTCTACTCAGAATGCATATTGTAGGTTTCCCTGAAAACGAATAACAATCTAATATTAATTCTATGCAGATGCCAGATTTATAAAATTTCATGGCTAGGACACAGAGAGAAAGTGGCGGATTCAGGGGGGGGACTCTGGACAGTGCCCATAAAATCACTCGCATAAGTACGAAAAAAAGTCGCAAAAAGTACACAAAATGAGTTAAAACCATACTTTTACAGGTCAAATTTCAAATTTTTTTTCTGGGGGAGGTCCCCCATAACCCCCAGCGGTACCAAAAGGGGATCTTGAATGATACTTTTTAGAAAATCCTCAACATTTTGACATTTTTCTCAAAAGGTAAAGGTTTTCCTGGATCCGCGTCTGAGTGTCCTTGAAGATGTTAAAGTACTGAAAGTCCGAAACTGGAAAACAAAGACTAGATTTCGAGCTGGCTGGAACAAAATCGTGCAACAAGCTAGGACTCACACTGGGCTGTAAGGCTAAAAGAAGAAGAATGTCAAAAAATAATTAAATAGCAATTTTATTTCATTCACAAGTCTCAGAATTCTAATGTTAATTTGCTGCCTTATAGGGTAACTTCAACCTAAAGTTAGTATTTTTTAAAAATGTATTACATACAACCTAAAATTGATATCCTGAATTTTACAATAGAAAAATTAATAATACTATCATATCATATAATTGAGATAAATGGTACTATTAACATAGCTAAGTCTGAAATTACTTTTATCCTAAATTTAAAGAGAAAAAACTAATCTATGAAAATTTCACTAATCTAATTTCTGATCACGTACTTAGTTAAGATTAAAGCTTTAATTAGGTACTTTAGGATTAGGCGGGCACAACCATCGAGGATTATGCCAATAGTAATCATATCAATATAAAACGCCATTAAAATATATAAATTAGAAATTTCTTTAAATATTTGTGATATTTTTTAAGTAAACAATAAAACGTTACCAATTTAATCCAATTGGAGAGATTGCAAATCCTAAAGTACCTTTAATTACATTTTAATAGGTTTCTAATTTTACTATACAAACACTTGCATACATAAATCTCAAATAATTCAAGAAGTTTCAGTTCAGTTAATACATAACATATTAAACTTTTACTCGTAGCTCATGAGTCAATCTAGGGATGTAAACTATTCTAGTAATACACAAATCTTCCAACAAACTAAAACTATACAGTATTAGTTGCAACAAAATAGTCTTTACTGATCTCAATCGCCCACAATTTAAATTCGAACTAACTGGCTAACAGAGATTGCCTGAAACAAATTACTACTTAAGAGTAGGAATTTTACTAACAAAAATTTGTCTTAAATAGACATTTTTTCCAGCTAACATTAAAAAAAATATTAAATTAGGCTATAACTTACTGTACCATAGGTAATTTTAAAGTATTACAAATTTTGGTTTTAAGCTAAAAATATTAATTAAAGCTAACAAAATAAAGTTGTGATACATTTCCATATGTAAAATGATTAAGTTTAATTTACTGAATAATACATACATTAAAGCTAGCATTCATTTCTAATTTAAGAGTAACGTTTAGATCCCAAATAATTTAACTTCAGCAGTCTTATTAAGTACCTTTATAGCTCTAATCGTCTACAGTTTATCAAATAAAAATTAACCCTACTTTAAGTTGGATTAAAAGAATTTTAGATTAGGATATTCAAATTTATTTTTACTAGTCTAAGGAAATTTAATGTTAACAGGAATTACTTCAAGTTATTTTCAAGTAGTAGTACACAGAAATAAAGTTAAATTTGCTACTACAATCTAACATAGGGAGTTTTTGTTCTAAAAGAGGTCATCTTTAAAATGCGATTATCTCCCCCCCCACGAGTTTTGAATCATCCATTATGGAACACTGAAAATACTGCTTGTATGCAATGCATTGTAGTACAGTCAACTCCGCTTATGAACTTTGTCCAAGAGTAGAATAATAACAAAAAGCGATTTGACTTTAAAAAGTTTCAAACTCGAGATTTGGATTAAAATTACAACTATGTAGTCCTGATTGATGTACTTAAAACGATTCCCTGGTATTATTTTGCAAATTCTGCATTCTTAAAGAAAAATATGAGAGTTGACCATATAACACAAAAATTAACGGCTCATTTTGTATGATTATGAATTAAAATTGGCCTTCAAACAGGAAAAAAGGAGATATTTTAGGGGATTTCAGCAAATTTTTATAACTTTAAACAAAACAGTTGATAACATGAAAGGCGCATTTTACATTATAATAAAAAGGAGTGATCGGGACCGGTGAATTTTGATAACATTAACCGTGATCACGTGGACTTCCCCTCACATCACCAACATTGTGCAAACCTGTAAATATAACATGCCATTTCATTACCTACAATCACTATGCTTTTATACCAGGGGGACGGATGGCCTGTTCGGTTTGCTCTTTGCCTTTCACGCCAGCAGTCTGCGCACTGTTCCGTCGTGAGTTGGATTCTCACCTCGCCCCTGGGTGTATTTTCCCTCTTTGTGTCAGTAAAAATTCTGTTGTGTCTGTCTTACTTGACGAAGGTGTATAAGCGGATCCTTGAGATCAAGCACACATACCTGAAAATATATGTAGCACCAACCAACCAACCTTTTATACCATAATTTTTATTTAATATGAATTATGTGATTTTAAATATAACCTGCAATCACTAGGGTAGAGTGAGGAAAAATGGGTCTAGTGGGGTAAAATAGGTCTAGAGATTTTGAAAGTTTATATTTATATAATTTGATGTTTTTTGGTATGTTGATTTTACTTGAGTCTCAATAAAAATCAGCATGGCAAAAAACATTAAATTTTATAAATATAAACTGTCAAAATGCCTAAAGACCTATTTTACCCCCCCTCTAGACCCATTTTTTTCCCCACCTGACCCTGTACAAAGTTTAGACTTCAGTTAGAACACTTTTCATTCCGAAATTATTTTTCTGTGTATAAATGTCACTAATAATGATTCCACCCCCCCAAGATTACAAAAATAAATGAATGAAAACAGAGAAAAATCAATTTCAGCTTTTTAACTTATGTTTTGTTTTAGTTCTTTAACTTCAGGTGTCATGATTAAATTATTTCTAACAATCTGTAATTAAATCTATTAATCACTTAAAATTTTATAATTGCATTAACTTTATATTGAATTCAGAAAATAAACTTAGTTTTCAAAACATGGTCTACTCTGATTTCAATGGACTCTAACCGTCTGACGTCACCCGGAACCAACACGTGACCTACTGAGCTTGCAATTGGTTATCACAGATACTACACTAGTAGATCTACTAGTATAGTATTTGTGGTAACCAATTGCAAGCTCAGTTGTAGGTCACGTGTTGGTTCCGTGAAGTCTCGAACCAGATAGGCGGTTAGAGTCCATTGTTTCAAAGTGTTTACGTGATCACAAAACACAAAATCGTATAAAATTTGGAGATAAATATTAGGTTCCACTTTCGAAGACCTCAATTTGAAATTTTTGAAAAAGATTTACTGAGTTAATATTTTTCGTAAAATCCAAGTGAACGCAGTTGAGGTCAAATAATACACCGATTTCAATTATTTAAACGTTTCAAAGTATTAACGTGATCATAAAAATAAAGCACAAAATCGGAAAAATACCTCAATTTGAACTTTTTCAAATATTATATACTTGGTATTTTCCAAAAAATTCAGGTAATTGTTATTTAGCTTCTTAGATTACCATTAGAATTTATCGAATTTTAACATTTTATTACAAAACTTTATAATATTTGTGTGATGCCTCGCGATTTCCTAAAATACAACATGTAGGATTTTATCAAATTCATTTTAAAATGAAAGAGCATGAAAAACTACGTCGAAAAATGCTAATTAAACTGCAATTCGATCAAATTAATTCGATTTTAAACGCATATAAAGTTGCTCTGACGTGTCACTATCAAAACAAAAGGATTGTGCATATATTTTTCATTCTCACAAAAATCTAAATAAAGACTTCCCTTAAAAATTCAACTTCTACAAGGGAAGAGTCAACCAACAACCAACAGCACTCAGGCGGGTGGATTCAGCACCGATAGTAGCCATGATAGTAGCACATGCAAAAAAGAAAAAAAAATATCCATGAACACCTTGGTTTTGTGATTAAAACATCAACTGCTTGGTACAGCTTTAGAAAAGGTCCGCTGGCCGCCATGTTTAACCACAGCTCTCAATTTCTGATCGACAACCATTGAGATCTAATTGTTAATATCATTATTAGATCCTAAAATAATAGTATTTAGTACAATATTGTTCGAGATCTAATAGTACGATCAGATCTCTATACTGACAGCTTAATCATGTTGTTGTGGGAGCTGTGGTTAAACATGGCAGCTAGCGGACCCTTTCGAAAGCTGTTCCAACTGCTTTTACAATAAGAGCACAATGAATTTTTGGGCAGGTGTTTCAGATGAACATTTACCAATCGCTTCGTCACCATCTGCGGTGCATCTGCAACCAGCCGCGTGAAACTCAAAGTTAATATGCTTTTACAATATTTGTCAGGTTTTCAGACATCAATAGCTAACCTTAATTACGAATTAACGTTTTTATAAGTTTTAATTTTTCAAATTAAAACGTATAATTGACCATAAATTTTTAACTACTCTGTACTTTGCTTGGGTTCAATCTTTAATTAATTATGCTATAACATGCTTTGCTTTAGATTACATTATGTCAGTAATATTAAACCTCTAAATCAATTACAGAATAAGATCTTGTGTCACATTAAAACTGATACATTATTCAAACCCATCTTATGTATTAGATAACTTTATATTTTTCGCTTATTACTTTTTATTCACAATAATAAACAGTTTTATGAAGTTAGAAATTTAAATCTTAAACTACAAAATACAAAAGGTAATTATTATATCCCTAAATCTAAAAAGGAAATTTTTCACAAATCCCATACATTTTTAGGACCATACATTTATAATAAATTAAATGAAACACTAAGACTGACCAATGATATACATGAATTTAAATCCGGAATTCACGATTTTATTTCAGGACAACCAGATATTGAAACCTTATTTAAAATTCAAAAGTAATTAAGCGCAGCTTTTGCCACTATATGTATCTAGCTTTTTGGGTACCAAGGACGAGCCTCTGGCTCTTTTGATACTACATAATTTGATTCTTGATTGTGTGTCTATGTTAGTGTGAATTAAGCAGCTTTAAATTTCAGTTTTTAAGTATTTTCCTAATTCAATACGCGAAGCATTAAAATCTTAAGAAGCACGCAAGAGAGTGCCGATATTGCCCATGATGTAATTTTAGTCACAGGAATGATAGGTATCAATTAACAATTTGAGTCTAATCTCAATGCAACTAGGTTAACTACATACTATTGAAGGTTTCGAAGTAAATGCAATTCAAATTACACAACAATAAATACATGATGGATGGTGAATTCAATCTTAAATATAAATTGGCTTTTAATTATACAGTCGACTCCGTTTATTGTGATCACGGTTAATGTTATCAATCTGATAATATAGTATCAAAATTGACCGATCACTCAGCCTATTTAAATTAACGCAAAACGTATAGTTTTATGTGATCAATACATCATTTTTAATGTTTGGAAATCCCTTAAAAAACCTCCCTTTTTCCCGTTGGAAGGCCAGTATTAATAGAGTGTTTTCAGGTGACGTCACAACCGGTTATTTTCTTTTAACTGTGTACCTTCTGTAGGGCTTTTAACTGTTGCTAAGGCCGTTGTTTACCTGTTGCTAAGGCGGTTTTTAGGTATGGAATCACGTGATTGCAAATGCTCCAATAGAAGAATTCCACGGCTAGTCATTTTCTGTAACTGTTAACCTCTGTAGGGCAAAAAAAACCCTAACATCTTCTGTTGCTAAGGCCGTTGTTAGGTCCAAGTCATGTGATTGAAAATGCTCTATTCATAATCATACAAAATGAGTAATTGATTTATCAGTGATGTTCCACTCTCATATTTTTCTTTCAAAATTTAAAAGTTGCAAAATACATACTACTAGGTAATCGTTTTAAATACTTCAATTAGGACCACTCAATAGTGATTTTAAAGCTAACACTCGAGTTGCACTGTTTGAAACTTTTTAATACCAAATCGCTTATTATTATCGATCGGATATTGCAATCATTCTACTCTTGTACAAAAAGTGATCATATTAAGCGGAGTCGACTCTAATCGAATCAAAATAAAGGTTACTCTTCAAGTAAACAAAAACTTAAAAGTTAAGAGTGGCAGCCAAAACACAAAGATCTTTTTTAAAAATTATTTACCTTAAAGAGGAGTATTTAAAAGAAATTAAACTCATGCGTTTGAAATCAACTTTAAATATTCGAAAACGTCAACTTACTTCGAGGTAGCTCCGACTGCGACCAACTTCTTAAAACACGGCCAAAACTTTCAAATGAGCCGGCACGTGCGTGTCAGATTTTGGTCGCGTCGACGCCCCCCTCACGTGAGACTCGAAGTAAAATCAGCATGCCAAAAAACATTAAAATACAGGGTGTTTCAGATAAGTGTTTCATAACTTCTAGGGGAGGTAGGGTACATCAAGACGAACAAGAATCGGTGTAGGTTAGGGGGTCGCAAGTGGGGTCAAAGGGGTGAAAATCACGGGTGAAAATTAGCAAAAAACCTCGCATAACCGGGCAGAATGAGATATACAATTGTTCGATTCCGGCTTTTTTTACATTCAACCAATTCAAATTTTTCATGTAAGAACGAGATGCAAGTGTTTATTCTAATAAAAAAAAGAGCAATAATTGAATGAGGCATGCGTTAGGTAGATTAAAGTTACAATTATTGTCACTTGGTCAGACTTTAGTTCTTGAAGCTGTATAACTCCAACCAACCAAACAACCAACAAAACGCTAGTATAAGATGTTTTTGCCGTGACACTTTCTATTGCAGTCTATCAACTTCCAACGCATTCCTGTTTCATTTATTGGTCTGTTTTTGATTAGAATAAACACTTGCATCTTGCATCTTGTTTTTAGATGAAAATTTTGAATTGGTTGAATGTAAAAAATACCGGAATCGAACAATTGTATCGCTTTCTGCCCAGATATGCGAGGTTTTTTGCTAATTTTCACCCCTTAGACCCCACTTGCGACCCCCCTTTCCAAACCGGTTCTTGTTTCTCTTGATGTACCCTACCTCCCCTAGAAGTTATGAAACACTTATCTGAAACACACCGTATAAACTGTTAAAGACCTATTTTACCCCACTAGACCCATTTTCAAACCCGACCCTATACCAAAAATCTGTGTGACTATCATTTAAATTTAAACTTCTTTTCAAAGTTTCGTATTTTCTGTCAAAGTTTTTCTCGTGGCGGTCTGATGTCATTATTATAATCGAATGAAGACGATCCGAATGGTAAAATAATACTTTATTTTTCCAAAACACAATATTGAACAAGAAATTGTGTGAAACCACTTGGCTTCATTCAAACCAAGGTTATAATGTAAAACATGACTTGAAAATATACAGATTGAAAGTTAATATTCTATTAATTTCAAGAAAGGTAATAAATTGTTCATAAAAGAGCAAATACACAGTAAAAAGAAAGTAAACGTGTAGTATTTTACCCATGATTATACCTATCGTGAAACATTTTTACAAAACAGATGAATTATTTTTATTGCAAAAAATAATAAATTAAATTTAGCAATAGTCTTAATTATTCTTAAAAATCTTTCATTCGATTCGTTACATGGGTAATAAGGGAACTAAAGTTTTAAAAGGATAGCTTTAAAGCATATCTATGAAGAATAATCAACATCCTAATGATCAAATTCTGATATGATTTTCAACTATAATAAGAAAGCTTAATATTTTTTATTACTTAATTTATTTTAAACAAATCCTTTTAAAAAAATTGCCGATAAATAAATAATTCTGCGTATTATGACAGCATAGTATAAAATTTCATTCATTAATTTTCTATAAATACTAACATGAAAACTCAATTTTCAAAGCATAACTGCTTTATATTTGCAACTCAACGAGGCATTTCATTTACAAAAACTAAGAATTTTGATAATTTGTTTTTTCATTATACGGAAATAGCAATTCTTTACATGTGTTTTTATGTGTGTGAGTCAATATTAAATCTAGCACAAAATATTTTTTTCATGGAACAGTAACAATTTTACATCTTCAAGACTAGAAATATCACATAAGAAATAAAATAATTTTGAAAAAAAAAAATATTATACATGGTGTTGGTGAATCTCCAGATTCATGGTGAAGCTTTTAGGGAGGTTTAGAAATAAATAGACAATGATTTGGAAATTCCACAGGACACGGGGGTCAAATACCAAGGCGCTAGAGCCTATTATGGGACCCACATGCCAACAAGAGATGGTAAGCAAATTATAGCTTAGAGTTGAAATGAAATAAGTATTACTTTTTAATGGTTTTGATTATGTATTCCTAAAAGTATTACGTAAAAAATTGTCTCCTATGTGTGGAATTCCCAATCCTGTAATGATTCTTAATTTTCCTGCTTATTTTTGTTAATTTAATATTTAGAAATCATCGTGTATATTAAGATTGGTGATTCTCTTTTCAGATTTAAAAGCCTTATGGGGAAAATCCACAACTCTAAAAAATAAATGTCACCTTACGAAATTGTTAAAAAGCTTCCAAAGTTAATGAAAATAAAAAACTACAGATACAAGAAATTAAAAAAAGTTTTAAAATTGTGAATTGCGATTTAGGAACTTACTCTTTAGATAGTTCAGAAGACATTAATGATCAGATATTTATATAAATTTAAGGGAAAGTATACAGCATCCAGTTAGATGTAACTATTTTTAAAGCAATTTCGCAAGATTTTCAGTTATTTTTTATAGAGTTATGGACCAATACTAAATTATTTTCACCACAGACTTTTAAATTTGGAAAAAAAAATCCTACTGTTATTGACTCAGACCTTTCAAAGGTTTTTAATTTCCACACTAACTAGAAAAAAAAACCAAGAACTTACTTATTAGTAATTAGGATTCTTCAACTAAAAGGTGGAAAAACAGTGCGTTGTGCCGTCAAAACCTAAAAATTCGCTATTCTTTATATCTCGAAATCCTTCGTGTCGAAAACGTTGACTACCACGAAGCCTAACCATCGAGTTTATTATTAAAAAAAACACAACACAATATATACACGTTATAAGCTTTTATACACATATAAACGCTGTAAGACAAAATATACTTTAGTTTTCCCCTCACATTATCTCAAAATTTATGTAAGGAGACTCAAACAGAAGACAGGACAGATGTAGTATGACTCCCGCTAGGACTTTTTTCCCCCATTATTGGCTCTGGCAGTTTGAGTCAGACTTGTATCGTAAAAGGTGTAAAAAATATTACTGTATCCAAAAACCAAGTTTTTTTTATTGAGTTTATGTTAGAAATAATTGATTTAATTCTAAAATAAAAAGCAAAACTTTCTATATTTTAATATTTTTTCCAAATTTAAATAGTTAAAAAACATATTGGTATTCCAAAAAAAACGTATAAGAAACGTATTAGACTTTTAAGTACAAGATATTTATAGTTATAGTAATATTTCTGTTTGAGATAAGAGTTTAATTACTTTTACTCAAAATTGAGAATATAGGTACAACAGACTTTGGAGAGAGTACAAGTTCCCAAAACCCTGTCACTACTCAAAATCGAGATTTTCTGTTTTAGGCCAAATAAAAGAAAGAGGTGTGGAAGAGTGCCCCCCCAAAAAAAGGAATTTCGTAAATCTGGGGGGGGGGGGGGGCACTAGAACGGACTTTTTTTTCTCTTTTGTTTTAACGACACCATATTTAGAATTCAATTTTAAATGAGGTATTCTCCGAAATAGTGATTTTGAGTTGTGTGCTAATGTTTTTTTAATATTAAAATAGTCTTGGCATTCCTGACATTATAAGAGAACTTAAAACATATATTAATTATAAGGGTAATCTTGTTATTGAGGTAGCCCTTCTCCCTTTATTGTAGGGACATTAGAGTATAAGAGCCAAATAAGAAATGGGTCCCCGGGAAGATTAACAGAGAGGAAGGCTTCTAAATACAGGGTGGTCTGAACTCATGGTTAAGGGGACTATCCTAGTACAATGCATAATCACAAAGGAAAGGGGGTCGCAAACGTACTCCTGTGATGCAAGAGGGTTACACTGTAAAAAAAAATTACCGTAGAATTTACGGTTTTAAACTGGCAGCTGGATTGGTTGTGGAAAAACGTAAAAATTACAAAGTAAATCCGTAAATACAACGGCGTTTTACTATTTTAATCCATGTTTTTTGCTTTACAAGGTAAAACACCGTTGTTTTTACGGATTACTTCGTAATTTTTACGGTTTTCCACAACCAACCCAGCTGCCAGTTTAAAACGTAAATTTTACGTGATTTTTTTACAGTGTATCTAGAGATGGGTATAATTATGGACACATAGCTGGGGGTAAAATTGGTTCTAGAATTTTATGCCTTCATTTGGGTAGATCCGGTGGGTAACACAAGGGCGCGTTCCCCCATAAGTGTAAACAAGCTTAGGATATAATTTCAAAACCATCTCAATAATTTTTTTTTGATGCTGTGAAATGTTTTAATGCGTAGTCTCATGGCTTTTCCTTCAATATTTTGAAATTTTCCGCTTTTATTGCGAAAGGTATTTTTTTAAAATCCTGGTATCCCATATAGCATAAAAGTCAAACTTGGATCTACACCTGTTTCTACTCCCAGCGGTTTGCCTACAATTAATAGTCATGACCATAGCCCTTACCATGAATTCAGTACCATGTTGTACCATGAATTCAGTACCATGTAGTACAATTAATTCAGTACCATGTATTACCATGAATTCAGATTCTCTCTGTATTTGCTTTGTGTAGATAAAATAGTAAAAATTCACGACCTCCATTATTAGTCTGTGTTTTTTTCCGCATATTTCCAATTCCACTTCGTAAGATATCCACCTCCACTCAAGGGCCAATCAGAGCGTTCACAGGAAAACCCATATTTGGAAGGACAAACCAATCAGAGATCTTGGCCACATCTTACAAAGTGGAATTGGGAAAATATCTTTTTTTCGCACAAAAACTTCCAAGGTAAGAGTCCGTATATGATGTTAATTTAGGAAGAAAAAAAAATACCAGATATAGGAGTTATGCTGCAACTGAACCCCAGAAGACGTTGTTGGATTCTTCCTAGTCAAAAAAAAAAGTCACACACAAACCACTCGTAAAGAAACCTCTTTGGGTGATGAACGAATAACCTGAAGATTAATTTACGGATCATGCAGAAACACTTGGTGAAAGACTCATAAAATTTTGTCTCTACTAAACAGCAACGTTAGTTGACCCTATGACGTCACTAACAAACAAAGTAGTTATTCCCATCGCGATATCTGAATTTTGAGTGAAATGAAGAACGTCAATTTATAAATATGATTATTATGATAAACCTATGTATATATAGAGCTTTTAAATCACGATTTGCGTACCGAACCTTCTCCTAGCAACCCAAGAGGCTTTGTGTTTACCCATTTTCTCCTTCCGTGTAGTGACGTACTGGGTTCAAGAAACGTCGCTGTCGAGTATAATAGTCCACCAGTCTATAGGACAGCAAACCCTCGATTATACACACACAGGTCTTCATCATCACAAATGCAATTTTTAAAAGTTTGAAAAAACCTTATTTACCTTTAAGTTACAACTTCACAAGTGTTTTCGAATATTCTCATCGATAGTTGGCTTTATCCAGGGATGGATCCATCAGGTTTTGACTTCTTGGGCACCAGGATTTTTCAATTATATCTTTCGCAATGAAATCAAAGAAATTTTTCAAAGTATTAAAGGGCAATAAACTCTTACAGCCATGAATTATCTGCACATTAAATTATTTCACAGCTTATAAAACCCGATTTATCTGACCTTTTTTTAAAAAAAATATTTTTTTTTGGATGTTTTATTCTTAAGGAGGGGGGGGGACGCGTGCCACCATGCCCTTCCCTATTGGAAAAATTTTCCCAATATTCCATAAACCAGTATTAAATTATACTGGATCCAGTATGATTTGATACTGGTTTATGGAACACTGGGAAAATTTTTCCGAAGGGTTGGATCCTTCCCTGACTTTAACCATCACGAAATCTTCACATTCGAAATTTTTAGACGTTCCTTAGAGGATTATTTTTTTCTGTTTAATTCAAAGAGCATTTTCAACTATTCCTGAATCAAGGCTAAACCGATAAAAACTACTGCATGAAGGGAATTTAAGGAAGGACTGGTTGAATCCTTGGAATTGGTTGAATTATATGTGTATAATCGGGAGTTTACTGCATAAATTTCTCTGTGTAACAAAAGTTTCACTAGTTCAACAATTCGTTTTTCGAAGTAAAAAATCCACCATGCTCCTGACTTAGACAATGCCTTCTTCTTACAAAGCAGGGGTAGCCAACCTTTCGATATACCTACCACCCATTTTCCGATCATTTGTAATTAATTAAGTATGGTTTTTTTAAGGAGGGCAAATCACATGACTCGGACTTAACAACGGCCTTAGCAACGTTGTTTTTGTCCTCCACGTCGTCAAGTGTGACGTCATGTGCGAATGCTCTATTGTAATTAAGTATGGGGGGTATTTATTTCGTGAAATTTAAATATAGCCGAGTTACAATATTACAATTACAGTAGTAGCTAGCCAGAAAAAAACTCCTGTAATTTCATCTGTTTAAATATTAACCAATATTTAATGGAAGGTAGGGACGGTAGGTTGGTTACCACTGCTATCATAAAGGATTCTGTATACGCTCATGTAGATATATATCTATCAATGTTTCTCAACCACATAATATACAGAGTTTATACATTATCACTCGTATTAGCCTGTGCGATATACCACTTGGAAACGTGAAGCGATTTGGTGAGAACTGTGCTTTTGCATCGACGAGAAAGTTTTGCGATCACAACAATGGAAGTCACTTTCATACGATTCCCATCTAAAAAAAAGGGGTTCTCGACCCGTTTGGAACACCATACGACCACACGTTTTCGAGGTTCTTTCTTGATGAAATTAGCGTTAAACCCCGCGATTTTTCAAACACACGCACCTTAAGCTCTCGAAAGACGGGGGGAAAATAAGTGATCTGCCACCATCTGAGTCGAATCAACTGGTTGTTGAGGTTGGAAAAAATATTCTGTCGATGGAGAAATAAGGAAAAACACACAAACCGACTTTTTCGATGTCTGATACGCATCATAAAGTGAATCTTCTCTGAACAGTGATGTTTGATGAAAGTTCAGTAGTTTATTTCGAAGGTAAAGTTTCTACACTTGACAACAACCCACTGGATTCGATTTTTGTTGAATCTATTGTGATTAACCACATGTCTGTACCAGACAGCAACGTTAGTTGACCTTATGACGTCATTAACAAACAAAGTAGTTTCCATCGCGGTGTTTGAATTTTGAGTGAAATGAAGAACGTCAATTTAAAAGTATGATTATTTTGTTAAACTCATGTAGCGTCTTTTTATCCCAATTTGCGTACCGAAACTCCTCCTAGCAACCCAACAGGCTTCGTGTTTACCCATTTTCTCCTTCCGCGTAGTGACGTACTAGGTTCAGGAAACGTTGCGGTCTAGTATATTTTATGAGTTAAAGCTTGTCAAATAGACGATTTCCTGCCACACGTTTATGTGCATTTTCCTCGTCTTTTGAGGAGAAAAAAAACATCTGTTGCTCATCTTTACTTTCAGTTAAACCTGAAAGCACACTTAACCATTGAAGAGAAAATAAGATGTTTATAGTCGGGAATAGAACCTTTTTACCACCACACGAGTATGGTATTCCCAAGTAGCACAAACGTTGTAGATTCGTCTTTACGTCACCTATGGCCAAATTTCGTTTACTTCTAATAGCAGTTACGTAAACTCGACATATTTGGTATGAGCTGTGCCACTAGGATTGCGGTGTAAGACGCAGTTTTCGCACCTTCTGGAAGCGTGAATCACAAAACATGTTTTTGACGACTCTTTCAGAATATCCAGTGATCCGATCGTTCAAGTGATGATTCCAGAGCACAAACACGATAGGTTTTTTAACACAACGAATCACCAATGCTTTAGTTAGGGGATATCTATACACCCCCGCAAGTTCTTCCCCATCGCTCACTCACCAAATCGCCTCTTCAGTTCAGTTCGTCTTTGGCGTCACGGAACCACTTTTCGGGGGGTGGGGGGTCCCCCCCAGTAGTGGTCATCAGTCTGTGTGATCGTTCGTTTATATATGTTGATTTGTTTCTTGTTTTTTTCTTAGCAATAATTTATTATACATGGGGGGATGGGCGCCGCCGGACGAGTCCATCTGACCGACGACTTCCCTCAGGGGGTGGTATTAGGAGTCCCCGTCGCGCGTCGGTTGGGGGGAGGGAGGCTATAAGAACGCCGCGAAGAACGTGCTGATGAACAGGGTCTGCAGCAGACAGCCCACCGTGCTGCCTCGGTTGATCACTGCAAAAAAGAGGGGTGCTCGTTATTACGAGTGATGTTGCAAATATACGTTTAAAGGGAATATTACAGTAAGTACTAAGACTATGAGAATAATAAGATAGTCATACATAGGGAATCATGCAATAGCAGGGAAAGGGAATAAAATGGGAGGAGGAGGAGGACCAAAAGGGATAAAAATGGATGAAGAGGATGCGAGGAGAGTTGGGATGAATAAGATCTAGTTAGAGTCATGAAGACGATGAAAGGGGTTGTCAAATACTTTTAGATAACTAATCCTAAACCGAATTTTGTCCAAATGGAGAAAATTCAGTTTAGGATACACGTTCGAGTGGGGTTAAAAGAAGCAAATATGTTACTTCTCTTTACCCCACTCTTCAAATTTTCAAATTTTGTTACATCAGCACACTCTTATTTCGTTAAATTGTTCCGAATTTTAGCTTATTTACCGGTTTTCCTTTTTGAATTCGGAGCAATTTAACGAAATAAGCTCACACTCACTCTAACGATTCACACTACCCTTCCCTACAGTGAGAGTCACAACCCATATTTTGCCAAAAACAGAAAATCTATCATAAAATAAATGAAATTTAGTAGCTTGTGTAGTATTTTCAAACCAACCACCAATAAGAAGAAAACCAAAGGTAGATCTTAATATAATGGAATAATAATCTTTCAGCTGTGATTTTAATGTTCCTAATTTAGCTCATTTGTAGTGTGAGTCACGCGTGGAAATAACCTAGTTTAAAAATATAGAAAATCTCAAGTGAGACTTAGAAGGGCAGCAAAATCTTAAGAGGGAAGGGGCCAAAATTTAAAATACTCCCACCTCGAGTAACTTATGGACGTCCCCTTTCTATCGATTCATTCTTTTTCTATAGAATTTTTAATAAAAAACGAAGTGGTTATTTCCACGAAAAGCATGCGTAGTAATAGCAGTTTGTTATTACGTGTTTTACAACATTAAAATTATGCTATTTATCAATCCTGGCACAGCACCGATGGCCTAGTGGTAGAATGTGCGTCTAGTAACCTAATAATGGTCCCCGGTTCGATTCCAGGCTGCCACTTTTGAGTATTTTGCTTTAATTTAACTTGCAATTTTTCAAAAAATAGCAAGATTAGAGTAGAGTTTACTTGTTACTCTCGTGGAAATAACCAGTGCCAATAATAAAAAATGAAAGAGTCTCACCGGCGCCCGTGTTCTCCGAGATGTGGAGGCCGGAGCTCTGCTGCGAGGAGCCCAGGAGCGTCTCCTCGCTGCTCATGTTGATGACCTTGGAGAGGGTGGCCGTGCACTTGAGCCGCATCTCGTCGCGCAAGAAGTGGTCGGTGCGCACGGCGAACCTCAACCCCAGCACCGACGTCGCCTGCCCGTCCGGGTAACGGGACGAAGGGTACCGCACCACGAACTCAGGACGCACCTGCAAAAGACAAGTTAGTCGTCATTGCAAAAGTCTATGGGATTTCTTTTTTTTTCTTTTGGAATTTCTCAATTACCCCCCTCTCATGTTACAATGGACAATGAGATATTTTCACGTTTTGAGATTAAATTTTATTAAAATAGTAGATAAAAAACATGTAGAATGACGTTTAAATGAAGTTTCTGAGATATAAATTTTTGAAATTGCGTTTTTGGCGCGAAAAGAGAAACACTGTTGTTTACATGCGCTGTGACGTCACATCCAATAGAATCCCGTTTTCCGATCCTAATTGAAAACCAGTAAAAACACTAGTTTCAAGTGCGCTGCTGTGACGTCAAATCCCGTTTTTAGATCAAGTGATTTTACTAGTGTTTTGGAAAAAATAAATTTCAATTTAAAATGATTTAAAACATACTTTTGAACTTAACAATCTGATATTTGAGAGTTTCAAACTGTAATGTATCAAAAAAGTGTAAAATTAAGCAAATCCCTCACTTATCTCACTTACCTCAAAAGCAGAAAAAAATGCATTATTCCAGTATAAAAAATGTTTTTATATTCAAAAATCGACACGAAAAGTTTCTAAAAAAACTTAGTACATTCAATATTTCAAAATAAAAATCGACAGTCACTTTGCACTACAGTTTTGGACTAAATGACGTCAGCTATGTTTCGGCCCTACTTTAAAGTAAAAATTAACAATGGCTTTGAATCCTAAACCATCATTGTTTAAAATTAAATCAATGTTTTGGGTAATGTGACGTAACATGCAGTTTTCGTTCCCTTTTCAAAATTCAAACTTTGAAATTAAATTTAAAAGTAAATAAGCCTCGCAATTAAAAAAATTTTGCGCGTATAATCCTCTCTTGGATATATCTATCGAATAAAAAAATAAAATAAAAATGCGGGAATTACCCATTACTGAAACGTTATTACCTGCAAATTTTCAGGTCTCGAGGTCAATTTTTGACCCCAGAGCACTTCAAAAGTAGTTTTCCCATCTTAATGTATAGAGAAAATATTGAAAATATCCTAATTTGTTTTAGTTTTTAATTTAATAAGCCTGAACGCAGTCAATATTGAGTTAAAACCTATATATCACCTTTGGGATATCATTTTCCCAAGATCCTATTGGGAAAAACATTCAATGGCACCTACTGGGGGAAGTTCCTCGAGAGTTAAAAGCGCACTCTGACCGAGAAAAGTGGAGGATCGCGGGCGCTTGGTTCTCTAGTGTTTTGCTAAACAATATTTTCAAAAATCGATATTTTTTTTAAATATTTTACAATCGTATAGTATGGTAGTAGAAAAATACGCACCGGCTTGTCGTTGATGTACCACTTTAGTTCTGCGGCTGGGTTGGATTTTGCGGACGTGCAGTTGACGTCCACAGTGTCTCCTTTCTGGTATTTCGGTTTGCCTCCGCTGATCACCGGCCCGTCGCCAACCACAGCTGCAGAAAAAAAAAGATATTTCAAAATCAATAACAACCAGAAGTTATTTCTTAAGTTTACTCATGTCCTATTCCTATAAGTCCTAGTCAAACGTTTGCAAGTGGACCTCTTCAAACCAGTCTCGAATCTCTTGGGGTGATCTTTTAGTACTAAAGTATTTTTTTAGATGGCAGCACCACAACTTAAAAGACCCTAATCAGATGACCAGGGAAACAACGTTTAATATTCATAGTATGCATAAGAATTAATATTAAATGCTCACAGATTTCTGTATACATTAATGTTGATAACTTGGTCACAGCTTCCCACAGTGTTTCATTACTTTAATTCAAAACATATGTCTTCGTTCAATTAAAAAATTTTAAAACTTAAGAATCAATTTTAAAAGGGACAAAATATTGTGTATTTAAATGAATTGAATAAAGAGTCATTTTTTGTTTCTAATAAACCATGGTAATTTGGATTTATTAGTTACCATTATGGTATTCAACAAATGAAAGTGCAAGACATCTCATTTTTTAAAGGATATTATAAATTGATATTCACGATAAAAATTTAAAAAAGTAAATTAAAATTATTTAATAAACTTGATAATATCAGATAGTTAATTCGCTTATACATAAAAAAATGAAAGAGAACAAGATGAGGGATCACGTTTTAAGAGTCTAAATACCTACGTCTATTTCGTAGCGCCATCTGCTAACACAATTGGCATCCATAAAATAGTCACCAAGTTTGGTAGATTTTACAATAGATGGCGCTGTATGTCCGAGAGCAGCAATTCTAAACCGAACACTTCTTGGAAACACTGCGCGATTTTTCTCTTTTTTCCGGTGTTCCTGTTTCATAAGGTTTTTTTTTATGGAAAATTCAACGTTTCAAAACTTTTAGGAACTTTTGGATGAACCCTATTTTTCTCTCAAAAAATGGAGTAAGTCACCAATTAGTACAGTGAGTTTTGAAGATATTTAGAGAGAATTTTTGTGCTTTTTGTTCAGGAAATAATAAAGAGAATTTTGCTAATTGGAAATTTTACGGGGATCGAATAAAAATTTATTTTCTGAACTTTCTCAGGGGGGGTAGACCCAGATGCGGATCCAAGGGGGGGGTCTAGGGGTTCCAAAACCCCTCCCGAAATTTTGACATCAAATTTTATACTATGTTTTCCCTTGTAAGTTCTGCAAATTTATAAGGAGCAATCCTCTTCGGTTGTAACCCAAAGGTCTCAAAATGAGTTAAAACACTACTTTTGGGGGCAAATTTCAAAACATTTTCTTGGGGAGAACCCCCAACCCCCCCCTACAAAAATAGGACATTTTTTACACAGTGTCTTTCCCTTCGTTTCTTCTGCGTTTAAAAGAAGCTGTTCCCTTTGAGTGTTCACCAAAGAGGAGTTCTCCAAATGATATAAAGCACTAGTTTAAAGGGGCAAATCTCAAAAACATGTCTAAAGGAGAACTCAAGTCCGCTCGAAATTTTGACGTCTACTTAAAATTTATCCCCTTGATAAATCGGTATTTTACAAGGAGCTGTTTCGGATGGCACTCAAAGTGTCTCAAAATGGACCTAAAACGCTATTTTTAGAGGCAAACTTTTAAAAGTTGTCTGGGGTAGGACCCCCCAGACCCCCCATATTTACTTAGAGTTCAAGTGCAAAATTTTTAATACATGTGATCTTAAACTTACCATATAAATGTACTCGAGTACTCGATTGGGTTTACCTTAGAACAGTACTGTTCTAAGGTACTAAGGTAAGGAACCACGTGGTTCTCAACCTTTATCACGATTGTACCCCCAAAGGTAAAATATATTTCCCTGCGTACCCCTCGCATGCAGTTGCAGGTGGTAGTTGAAATATCACCTTCGTTTAAATCATAGGTTCCCAAACTTTTTGGGGCCACCGCCCCCCCCCCTTTTCAAGAAGGAAAATTTCCACCACCCCCTTACAAATTTATATCCAAGTGAAATACAATTTTGTAAAGCTATTATGGACAATATTCAAAAGTTAAGTTTTCTATGAACCTTAAAATTTAATTTGAAACAGTTAGGATAATAATTCAACTCTACCTTTTTATAAAATTAGATTCAAAAATAATTCTTTATCTAATTAAATTTTCTAATTTTGAATATAGTGAAACCTCTTGGTGTGACCCAGGGCGTATGCCCCGTTTGCTACCTCCAAAGTAGATTCGGAACATCCATCTGAAAATTCCCTGCTTTCATCTTAAAAATGACATAAATTATTGATATATCTAACTATAGGTAAAAGGGGGGTCTGGGGGTCCTCCCCCAGGAAATTTTTGAATTTCAGCTTATTAAAAAGTGATTTTAAGCTACTTTTTCGGGATTTTTGAATACGTGGCGTACCCCCGGTTGAGAAACACTGCCTTAGAAATAATGTTGAGTCAAAACCCCTCCCGAAACAAAAGTCTAGTTAGGGCCCTGACAGTGCCCCCCCAAGCTTATTGTTACACTCTATCTGAAACGTCCTATATAATAACATATAAAGAGTGTTACCCGATGCCTTTGCGTTGTCTCCCACGATGATCTCCTCGCTGCTCATGGAGTAGGCCTGCGAGATGACGGCAGAGCACCGGAGCTTCATGGCGCCTTGGTAGAAATGACGGGGCTCGGCCGTGAACCTCAGCCCCAGCGTCGACACCAGCAATCTGTCCGGGTGGCGCACGTTGTTGTAGCGGATCTCGAACTCCTGAGGCGCCTATTAAAAAGACATATATTATGTTGTACGAAATGCCATGTTATAAAGGTTAAAATTGGATAAAAGGGATGCTTAAGAGGGAAATATTTTCAAGCGTAAAGGGATACAGACAGTGGCGGAACCTGGGGGGGGGGCACTCTGGACAGTGCCTCTCTTGGACCCAAAAAATCACTCATAAGTACAAAAAAAAAAGCTCCAAAAAGTACTCAAAATGAGTTAAAACCCTACTTTTACAGGTCAAATTTCAAAATTTTTGCTGGGAGAGGACCCCTATACCCCCCCCAGTGGTACCAAAAAGGGATCTTGCGTGATAAGTTTTAGAAAATTCCTAACATTTTGGAGATTTGGATGCAGATGAGCAGATAAAAAAACTTAATGGCAAATAATTGCTGTAAAGAAGAGGTTCAAGGACAATTCAACGCTAAAGAGCATATCAGTGGTGAAGAGCAACGGGATGGTTAAGAGCAAAGTGACGCTAAAGAGTTAAGATTAGAGAGAGAGGCTCAACAACCAAGAGATACGGTAGGGCAAATATTCATGACCTTTCAACCTTTTCTTAAATCAAAATAACTTTTTAAAAATTTTTTTTACCTATTGTAATAAGGTTAAGCATTCCAAACACAGAATAAAAGGAGCCAAAGTATTTTCCCAGAGAATTCTTGATTTCCCTCAACAAGGTTTGCTTTCCTAAGAGGCTTTTCATAAAGCTCATAAGGTGTAACTAAAACACAACTTCTTTTTTTAAAAGAATCTATGTTTTATAGATATATGAAAATAACCTTAAAAATGTCTTCTCATAAAACCCATGACATTCTATAGCAAAACCCAAGGAATCACAAACAACCGGTGGGCAAGGTAACAACCCACAATTTCACTCACCCCCACCCCTCATAAAGCCTCACTCCCACAAATATAGAGCCCTTCAACTACCCCACTCGACCCAGCGGGAACATCTGCCCCACAGGTGAAAAAGGGGCCTGCCGAATATCAGCTGGACCATAACAGGCCCCCTTCAAACCCTCCCTCTAATATTAGAAGAGTGTGACATCGACATCTGGTGTATGAGAGATATAGTATCTTTCTTTGATGGTATTATTGAAAAGCTCAAGGGTCATTGTAGGGTTATATACATCGCTGTACAAGCTTTGTTGGAATTTTATAGTCAAAATTGCATAGCTGCCAACCAGTAGCTCCACCTGTTCCGGTTTTAAATGGCTTCCGAGTTTTCTAGTTTAAATTTTAAATGAAAAAAAACCCCTACATGAATCTATCTATACAATTGCATTGTTTTACTTTGAAGTACAAGCTTAAGTACAAAGTTTATGTTATCGTATAAATCGACTTAGCTTCCTTAAAAAATACTATAAAAATGTTACAAAATTACGATACACTCAACTTTGAAGTTTTGAAGCATTTAGCTTTTTTATTTAAATAATTTCAAGAGATCACTGCTGGAGCACAGTTCTAAAATTTCACCATATTGATTCTTGATATCAAATTACAAAACATTATAAATGACCTGAAAATTGATTTTTCTTTTGGGTATTAAATACTTGTTGTGTTTTAAAGACTTTTATTTAAGTTTCAATGATATATTTGAAATTACTCTTCAGAAAGGTGTATGTGTAGCCTGAATTTTGAGTGAACCTCAATTTAGAAATAGGATTAGTTTGTTAAACCCACGTATCAGTGGCGTAAGTAGAAATTTATTTCGGGAGAGGCCCAAAATATCCTCAAAAAATTTAGCTTTTAAAAGTCTCCCCCAATGCATATTTAATAGATTTAATGTAGTTTTTTAATATTTTCCAGGTATGGTTTGCATCTTGATGAAGTGAATATTTAAAAAGTTGTGAATAGTAGAGTTCCAAGCACAAAAGGGGAGTCTGGGGGTCCTCCCCCAGAAAATTGTTGGAAATTTGACCCTAAAAAATTTCATTATGTTTTAACTCATTTTAGTACACCTAGTTGGATTTTCGGGGGGGGGCACCCTCGGCCCCCCCCAAAAATACGCCACGGTAACGTATATACTATAGCGTCTTTTTGAACACGATTTGCGTACCGAAACTCCTTCTTTTAAAAGTTATATACCCAACAGGCTTTCCGTTTACTCAGTTTTTCCTTCGGCGTAGTGACGTGATAAGGTCAAGAAACATTGCACAGTCTAGTCAACACCTCCTAGTACAGTCAGTACTTTAGTGATTTATTGACTAGAGATGCTATAATAATTATCTGTCTAGATTCAGGTCAGGGAGGGGGGGGGGTGCGTGCTTACCTCGTGCCCGTTGATGTACCACCTGAGGGAGGCGGCTGGCTTGGAGGGGCCGGCGGAGCACGTGACGTTGACGTCATCGCCCACCTGGTATTGGGGCTTCACGCCCGAGATGGCCGGGCCGTCCTCAGGGAGCACTGAAACAGACAGACACAACATTAGCTTACCTATCATAAAACTATGATTCGCGAAATGGGAAGAAAATAAACTATTGTAATATAGAGTAAATAAAATACATTCAAATTTGGGTAAAATGCAGTTAAATAATGAAGAAAAGTCAAATTTGAGTAAAATGGAGTTAAATGTGAAGAAAATACACTGAAAAAAATCCCGTAAAATTTCCGGTTTTAAACTGGCAGTTGGGTTGGTTGTGGAAAACCGTAAAAATTACAAAGTAAATCCGTAAAAACAACGGCGTTTTACCATTTTAATCCATGTTTTTTGTTTTACAAGGTAAAACACCGTTGTTTTTTACGGATTTACTTCGTAATTTTTACGTTTTTCCACAACCAACCCAGCTGACAGTTTAAAACCGTAAATTTTATGGAACTTTTTTTAAAAAAATGTACAGTGAAATTTGAGGAAATGCAGATAAGTCTAAGAAACCCAGTTAAATCTGAGTAAAATAAAATACGTAAAATAATAAATCTTATAATACTTCATCTGCCTTAATGAAAACAAATTTTGAAACGAATGTTGGAAGAAGAAATTATTGTGTGTGGGGTGTAAAAACCTCAGAACGAGCACAAGTATCCCTTTTTTCAGCCTAAATAGATTTTTCTGCCTTTTGTATACAAAAATTAATTAAACAAACCAATAACTTTTCTCATAAGATAAGGTGTTGAAAATAAATCCCCTTAATGACGTATGGTTTGGTTTTGGTTTTTGGTACATATATTTTCCGGTCTGTATGCTTGATCTCTAGGATCCGCTTATAAACCTTCGTCAAGTAAGACAGACACAACAGAATATTTTTACTGACACAAGAGAGAGAAAATACACCCAGGGCCAAGGCCGGAATCGAACCCGACGGCCAATACAGTGCACATGCACACACTGCTAGCGTGGTTGTCTGCACGTAACACAACCAGGCCACTTGGCCCCCCTTAATGACGTAATATAGATAAGGTAGTTTACCTTTCAAACTACAATGAATACTTGAGAATGAATTATTAGAGTAAAGGCAACTTCAATATTTAAAATCAATATAATACACTGTGCTTATTATTTTAATCCGTTATATCAATATTTCTACAGTAACAAACACAAAATAAAGAGATAACTGTACAATTTTTCTGTTATTAGATAGAGAAATAACATTCAAAAGACATATTTGAACCATTTTGAATGTTAAGGAGGGCCGTGGGTGTACAATAAATGTTTACCTACAATCTTTCTCTGCAGATGATGACTGTTTGTACACCTCTCCATTTTACTTTATTCATTTTAGCCAAAAGAAAAACTGAAACACTTGAAAATATAGCACAGACAAAATTGCATTGTCAGAAGAGCAATGTCTTATAACATTGTTTCCCGACAAGACTGTATTAGCTTCAGAAAAGTGCGTATAACCCTTACTATACTAATTAATTAACTAATTGAATAAATCCAGATAAAAATGATCTATCCGTTATTAAATTTTCAACAGAACCCTTATTAAAAATTCTTCAATTGAACTTTAATTAAAAGAGTATTCATAACTTCGAAACTCTCAATTATAAAGATGAGAGTTAAGATAGACTCGTCTGTGAAAATTTATTAAGTTTTACATTGTTGTATCACTTTTGTCTAATTATAATTACTGCTTCGTCATTCCTTTGCTAAAAGTGTGTGAAAAAATCATCAAACCCTTTGTTACATTTTATTTAGGTAGTTTGTAAAATGATGTATCCTTTTCTGAAGACTCAATTAAAGTTTTGTAATTATAACTTAGTATTATAACATTGTATGTATTATGGTAACAAATAATTATTAGTTTTAGGGATAATTTGACCGTTGTTTGGGGTATATTTGCTTCAAAATGGAGAACTCTCAAAAGAAAATCCTAGGAATAACACTGGCTGTATGTATGTTAGAACTAGTTTTGATTGCATTGTGTTCGTTAATGTTGGACGAAATATTAGTTTGTTGGATAGTTTCGATGCAAATAGGCAGTTTATTACCAAACGAGTGATTTTAATTGAATCGTCAGTTTTAAAAACGGAATAAGTCCAAACTCTAAGTTTTGATAAAATCGAAAAAAAAAATGGTATAAGTAATGGAATTTTTATTGTAGTGTAACCACCAAATTTGTACTGGAAATTCAGGACCCCATTTAGAGTAAAGAATAACCGTTGAAAAAAATATAAGCAGGGGAAAGAATCTTATCTCTAACCCACCTGTACCTCGGTCCTACACTGTTTTCATCTTTCATCTTAACTTTTTGTAGTATTGCAACACTACACATGTAGTTAGCATCCTTACAACCAGAGCTCACAGGCTAATTGTTTTCCAAAAAAGTCAACAATTTGAGATAGTATAGGTTAAAAACTTATTTCCCCAATCAAAAGTAATAATATAGATTACAAAATATAGATTCTGTTCTACAGTGAATTTTATATGTTATAGTGTATTGTTGTATTGTTTCATCTACAATAGAACAATTTAAATGGGACTGGGGGTAAATTGAACATAGAGATCAGTACATTTTTCAGCGTATTGTACCTTGGGACCTAAGGAAAGCATTGTACCTTGGACCTGACCAAGGTACACTTAATTACCCTGATTCCTCATCCATTGTTTTTAATAGCTATAAGATAGCATTGACTATTAATAGTTCAAACTAACTACTACACCTAAGCCAACTAGTTCTTTCCAACAGTATCATGCACAATAACATAAAATCCCCCCCGTAATGATATTTGACCAGAAACTTTTGAAAAAGTGCCAAAATCTCGACGTAACCATACTGTACACGAGCATTCACAGCAGTGCGAGGGAAACACAGTTGTTCTCCACCCTATCAAAGACCCATTAAGACCCCATTCTCTAATTTACGCCACCGATGATGTCAACCCTAATACTTCAGAAAATTTCACATTATTATTGTTATTTTTTTTTTGTTCTTTGGATCCCCCCCCCCTACTAGTTAGTGGGTTCATTAGCCCAGTCTGTGCAAATCCGTGTTGGCACGGCCGAGAGCGCGGTGGGCTGTGACCGAGGCTATTTCGGGTTGAGGAATCAATTCCTGCTGCGAGACAATGATGAAGAATGGCGGCGTTTTCTGAGAGAGACAGACACTGATTTTGTATATTGAGGTGGGGAGTTAGTGGTCATTTCCGAGAATCCAAGGTTTATAGATTTTAGAAAAAGAATAGTTTTTTTTTCGATACCAAAAACCAGGTTGTTCCCCCCCCCAAAAAAAAACAAACAAACAAAAAACGTGTTTTTTTTGTTTTAAACGTGTTTTTTTGTTTGAAACGTTTTATTTGTTTTTTTTTTTACCCTCGACACAGAAATTCTAAAAAAAAACATGATTTAAAAAAAAATTAAGTTTTTAAAATTGAAAATGGATTATAACATAGCTTCCCCTGATATCAGACGGCATCTTTAGCTTTTTAGCACCTTTTTCTTGAAGCTTGGCTGAAGCAAAATGATTGTTTTGGAAATATGTTACTATGTCAACAACTTCAGCTTTAACATAAGACATTTTGATATATTTTGCTAAAAGATTTAAAATACGAGCTGAATATTCATAAGTTATTATATTCACATTCCTTTCAGTTCATTGCATAGTTTGATGACATTAGCAGCATTGATCGTTTAAAATATTAAAATCAAACAAAGAACAGGTATAAAAAAATGTAATTTTTAAACAAGTTTATTTGTATTTATTATTAAAGATTTTTCTAGAAAAATATCAAATAAAATAATTGGAAGTAAATACTCAGTTTTATATACTAATGCCATCTGTTCATAGAAAAAAGAATTGCTAAAAAAGTATATGTGTTTTAAACAATGTTTTTTTTTTTTGCTTTGTTTTAAATGTGTTTAAAACAAGTGTTTTAAACAAAGTGTTTTAAACGTAACAACCCTGCCAAAAACTGAGCTGTGGAGACTACTGATTTAAAAGAATCGTCATACTTTGAAAAAGGAAATAAGTGCAACAAACAAATTTTGAGAAAATCGGAAAAAAACTGTATAAGTAATGGAATTTTCTTTGTATAACCACTAAATTTGTACTGGAAATGAAGGACCCTATTTAAAGTACAGAAAAATCATCGAAAAAAATGTAGGTATATATCAAAAAATATTTTACAGTTGGAAAAAAGTTGATGGACTTGTTCCCTTTTTCAACCTTATGAAATTTCAGTTAAAAAAATCATAAAAACACTTAAATCTACAACTTAATTATATTTCTTCTTAGTTCACAGCACAAAAAAAAAAAGAAAAATTGAAAGATTAAGAAGAATAAAATTAAAAATTGTTTTGAAGGAGTCATTAATATAAGGCACTATCAATGGGGGAAGTGAATATCAATGGAGTCTAACATTCATTGGATAAAAGAAAGAAGAAAAAAACCTTTTAAATAAAAATCAAATTTAATTTTGGCTAAGTTTACAAGAAAAGAGAGACAAATTAAGACAATTTAATAAAAAAAAAATACAATGAATAGACATCGATTTCGCCATATTCAAAGGGTTAATCTGCCGATAGGGGGTAGTTATTTTTTTTTCCTCTTGTAAGGTTTAATTTTAAAATCTCAGTCATTCGAAAAAAAAAATGAAATCATTAATAAATTTTCAGAAGAAATAGCGAGAATTGTTCTGCCAGTTGTATGAGAAATTATAAAATCTGTGTTCTATATTCTCTGTTTATTTTCTTTTCCAAGTAGCTTTTGGTTTGAAGAAAATCAAACGAAAATATTTACTTATCCAAATCAAATTCATTTTCCTCTCTATTTCACATATTTTAACATTCTTTTAAATTATTTAAATCAAAATATTTTCTGACGTCTAACTGTATTAACTCTAAAACCTAACGAGAAAAAAAATAGTATACAACAGAAGCCGTACATGCAGTTAGTTATTTTCCAAGTAGCTTTTGGTTTGAAGAAAATCAAACGAAAATATTTACTTATCCAAATCAAATTCATTTTCCTCTCTATTTCACATATTTTAACATTCTTTTAAATTATTTAAATCAAAATATTTTCTGACGTCTAACTGTATTAACTCTAAAACCTAACGAGAAAAAAAATAGTATACAACAGAAGCCGTACATGCAGTTAGTTATTTTCCAAGTAGCTTTTGGTTTGAAGAAAATCAAACGAAAATATTTACTTATCCAAATCAAATTCATTTTCCTCTCTATTTCACATATTTTAACATTCTTTTAAATTATTTAAATCAAAATATTTTCTGACGTCTAACTGTATTAACTCTAAAACCTAACGAGAAAAAAAATAGTATACAACAGAAGCCGTACATGCAGTTAGTTATTTTCCAAGTAGCTTTTGGTTTGAAGAAAATCAAACAAAAATATTTACTTATCCAAATCAGATTCATTTTCCTCTCTATTTCACATTTTAACATTCTTTTATATTATTTAAATCAAAATATTTCCTGACGTCTCACCGTATTGACTCTAAAACCTAACGAGAAAAAAAAGAGTATACAACAGAAGCTGTACAAGCAGTTTGGAATGAAACCAGGGCAAATTTTATTTATATTTCTAAAAAAAATCCTATTGATTTCTAAAACCAAAACAGTTATTTATCCAGGCTTATAAAACCAAACACAAAAACTTCATCAAATTTCGTTTCCCTATAAATCAGCTTGAGGAATCCAGGGCACGATTTCAGCGCATCAGTCGATCGTCTCAGAAGTTTTTAAATTCATTTCCCCTCACATCATAAGATATTTCTGCATAAATAAGTTTTTGTTTTAAGCTCACTTCATGCGACTATTTGATATTCATGACGCCCGGAAAACTTTCTGGAATCCTCTCAATCGATATATAGCTTAAATTCTAAAAAGATGATTCCTTATTCCTCCCGTACGAAAAACTACTCCCCACTTAAAACTTTCCATCAACAAAGACAAAACCGGGTTCTTATTATTAATTTGAAATACGATGGGAGAGAACTAATATAATTTTAAGCACTGCAGTTCCTAAATAATGATTATATGAACTTGGTTATTTTTCTCACTTCGCAAAAACTCATCTATAAGTTCGCGAGAAGAAGTATAAAGGTTTTTAAAATTGAGTTTTGTTAATTTATTAAAACGTAAAAGTTCTGGCGAAGGAAGAGATGACGAGACTATTTCGAAAAGTTATTTAGTTAATAGTTAGAAGTAGTATTAGTTAGTAGGTTTAATTACATAAAATTTCAATGGGTTTTAACTAATAGAGTAAAAAGATAGTATACCTCATTTATTTTTTTTAAGTAAATATAGTAATATATAATAATCAGAATAAATAAAATAAGATATGTAAAAAAAGAAATAAGTAAATTAGAATAATAGCTATTTATATTTACTTTTAAAAAATATCTTTTTTCTCTATTTTTCTAATTTATTGACTTTCACTTTGTGATATAATTAGCCCTTTATGGAATTTTTAAACAAAATGATTATACTTTACAACAATTTCAAAATAATTGAGGGATACACTTGTAGTGATCTGAATTTCATCTAAATAAATTAACCCAAAATGTAATGATGCATTGGATATTTTCTTCATTATAATTCTTTTACAATACAAGAAAACAATTGGAAAGCAACTCATCTAATTCTTTACCAAAAAATCGAACTCATTTTAAATGTATATTTCTAATAAAATATTAATTTTTAAAAGAAGAATTCATAAAAAAATTAAGATAATATTTAAAAAGTACAGAAATCTGAAAAAAGACATTGGAATGATGCAGTTCACGAATCTTGGTGTGGTATAAGACAAGTAATTCTGAACCAAAAGGAAAAAAGAAGTCTGATAACCAGTAAATGACTGTTATAATAATATATGATTTAATCTCTGTTTTTACCATTGATATGACATTTTCTTCACATATTATTTGACAAAATATAAACTATTTTCTAATTCTTAAAAATCACGTTCTTTTTTTAAAAAAAAGTCAGGTAAACTTAAGTAGTTCTTATATCAACGACAGAATCAAGTATTCATCAGATTTATCACAAATCAATCTTTACTAATTGAAAGGTTGATGAGAGATAAAATCTTTTAATTAGAAATTTTTTTCCCACAAAATATGAGTTTTTCTTAAAGAACCTTTCTATATTTCTTTTTTTTTTTACTAAGAAATGAAAAATTGTTAGAAAACTTGAGAAATTAAAAAGAAAAAGATATAGAACAAGATTGGGTAGAAACTCAGGTTGTTGTTATGGTATAAATTCGAGAGAAGGTTTGAAAGACTGAACTTTTTGACACTTCTTGAAGTTTGATTTATTAAATTAAGATTTTTTTAGTTTAAGTAATTTTAAGTGTACCTACTTTTTTAAAGTAACTGTTTACAAGGGAATATTGACGCTATTGAAGTGAAGAAAAGCTAAAAGCAAAAACAGAACAGATATGTTTATTTTAAGCTAAAATTATTCAATAAAAACCTATGACATCAAAAATTAATTTCAGGCACAAAATAATAAACAAACTTCTTGAGTTTATACCATAAAAGTATTCTGAAGTAAAGAGAAAAGCTTAACCAAAGGTAGATCTTATTTAATAGAATAATAATCCTTTAGTTGTGTGTGATTTTAAGATTCAAATTTAGCTCATTTTTAGAGGGGACTCACGCATGGAATTAGCCTTAAATTATATTTAATGCTATGTACAAGCTCAAAAAAAATATTTCTAACATAAAAAAAATTTTTTAGTTAAGTGTAGAGGTGAAAAATCCAAAATGGTTCATAGCATAGAAATGTTTAGTTAAATGTAAAGGAGTACAAGTTCAACAAAATGATTCATAACATAAGAAAAAAAATTAAGTGTAATTAAAGTAAGAAAACCTGACGAGCGAATATTTTTTTTGTCAGATATACTCCTTCTTCTAAGTAAGAGAAACTAACTAACCAACCAAACTTTCTCACTGGAGTTCTGATGAGTTTTCTGGGGTTCATTAGGGACCCTTCAAAAGTTGGTTTCGCTCACTCACGAGGGGGCGTGACCCCGGGCCCTCCCACGTCACGTGACGGGGCGCCATTTCCCTTGGCCGACACCTGAGCGGGCCCACCCACCCCTCACTGCGACCGCAACGACGAGACATTAGGTAAAATGCAAAGCGACGGCGGTCATTACAATGGAGAGTGTCGTGTGGAGAAAAGCCGGAAGAATTAAGATTTTCTCTCCGCGTAGAGAGGGCGTAGGAGAAGGCGGCGCTTTGATGGTGCCTACCCGTGGTCAAAGGCAATGAGTGGCAAAAAAAAGAGACATGAGAAGTCTCATAGAACCAGAGCGCGGATCCAAGGGGGGCACTCCGGACAGTGCCCCCATGGACCAAAACATATTCTCTAAAAACCCTATTTTTTTCAAGTCAAATTTCAAAACTTTTTCTGGGGAAGGACCCCCACACTCCAAACCAATCAAACGGCACCAAAACGGGATCTCTAGTGATACACTTCTTTGAAAATCCCCAACATTTTGACATTTTTTGTCAAAAGGTAAAGGTGATGTTCTGGAAAAGGCCCCCCCCCCTTGGATGCGTGCTGGATCCGCGCCTGCATTGAACCAGATCCCCCAAATGAAATTTCTCCCCCAGAAATTTTTAACAATTTTGATCCTAAATAACTGATTTTTGATCAGCACAAGTAATTTAGGAACGAAAAAGTTTGAGCAATCTGGGGAAACTGACCCCAAGGGCTTTAAAAAAGGGGTTAAGAAAGGAAAAGGGAAGAGAAAAAAGGGTAAAAAGAAGAAAAGGTATATCTTTTAAGTGATTAAATTAATTTTGGTCTTTCAGAATCTACTTTCTTCTTCTTACACCATTTCTCTCTATTCTTGAAATGTCCAAAAATGCTCCTAGCTCCCTCTATGAATATTCTCTCTATACGGGGTGCCGTGCGGATTGTGGCCGCCGGAAGAATTAGAGATTTTCTCCCTTCTGAGAGAGAAAAAGGAGAGCCTCAGTATTGGGTTGCCGAGGTCGTAATGTCCTATTTACACGACACACTGGCCGAATAATCCCTCCGCGGTCGTATTTCCTCCTGCTGATGCAGATATGATATAGGGGGCCTTGAACACGATCCGTCTTTCCCAAAAGTTGGCCTTTCGTTTTAGGGACTTATTTGACTAGGGAAGTGGACAAAACCATCATAAAGAAAAAAATTCAAAATACAAAAACTAGTGTTAGGGGAAGTCGGAATTGCATGGTGCCCAAGTATCTTACATACTAGTTATCACAAGTTAAAGACCATTCAATAGTTTGAGAGATTCAAAGAGATAATTTATTTTAATTCCCTTCCCATGCAGATCTTTTTTACTTATACATTTAATATGCATCCCTAATAAAATTTGGATACGAAACTCTAGTCTTGTTTAAATAATAATTATATAACTATTATACTACATTTGTAAACATTTTGGTGCTATTATAGAACCGGGTGCCACTCTTCTAGGCTATTGTTGGCCGCTATTGTTGGCATTATAATCCACTATCCAGTATAATAGTAGGGGAGCCCATGATGCTAAATGTGGATCTACTCGAGCTACAGATAATCATAGGGGGGATACCTTGCATGCTTTTGAGTAACTCCACCAAATATAAGCTCTCTATGTTGGTGGGTAAGTTTAGAATAGCCCGTCAAAATTTGAAAAAAAAAACTAGTTACATGGACATACTTGAGCGCGTCAGATTGGCTACAGAGACAGTTAACAACTAGTTGAGACTAGTTTTCTGGCTACTAGTCCATAAGCATTTTGTTTCGTACATTTTTCTCAAAAAGAGCGATAGCGTCTTACCGGTCTTGGCTTTACTTTGCAACTTTGTAACCCTCCCACTCCCTTGCCCACCGCTCAAATCGGCAGATTTTAGAAAATGTACACTTTTTAGCTGGTAACGAACCTACCTGATCATTATCTGTCGCGCTCGAGTATGTCCATGTAACTAATTTTTTTTTACAAATCTGACGGGCTGTTCTAAACTTACCCACCAATATAGAGAGCTTATATTTGGTGGAGTTACTCAAAAGCATACAAGGTATCCCCCCTATGATTATCTGACGCGCTCGAGTTACTACCCAAAAACACTCTGAGCTCCCCTACTATAACAAACAAAAAACAAGTGGCACCCTTTTGTATAATGAAACCAACATTTTTATGATTTTTCCCAAGAAGTACCTATTTACCTAATCAAGTAGTACTTAGCCAAGATTACATACTAAATTAATATTTAATACAACCCATCATGATAAAAAGTGACTGAAAAACATGCAAGTTTTCAATCTGAACCCTCCGAAAAAATCTCCCTAAGCAGAAACTGAAACGACCCCCCTACTTAAAAATTTAAATTAATAAAATTAAAAAAAAAAAAACCCTACGATCTGAATGTCCCTAACCTCCAAATAACAACTTCGCGTAAAAGTTGCCTTTAGATATAAAGCCCAAAATTAGGTGAGACAGAAGAAAAGAAGAGAAATCGAAATAAAAGTGTCCTACGTCAACTAAACCACAGCGCTACTCCTCAGAAATGAACCAAACCTTCCCAAGCGTCTCCTAGCGACCGAGTCACCACCGGGTGATGAAGAGACGGTGGACACATTTCGAACATTCCCGGCGAATATGCAAATAGGATCGGCTGCACAGGGGAGGGAGCGGAACAACACCTGCGGAGGGAGCAATAGCATTCGAATTAGTCAAATTAGGCCGAAAATGGACTCCAGAAGAGGGGGAGCGGAGTAGGTGCTTTTGGATGGATTAGGAGAGAGGGTAGTGCTGGAGAAAGAAAGTTTTGTCTAGTCTAGGATGCAGTTGAACCTCCTATACTACACAGCAACTTAAGTTGACCCTATGACGTCACTAACAAACAAAGTAGTTCCAATCGCGGTGTCTGAATTTTGAAGAGCGTCAATTTAAAAATATGATTAGTTTGTTAAAATCATGTATTCATAGTGCTTTTCAATCACGATTTGCGTACCGAAACTCCTTCTAGCAAGAGGTTTACCGATTTCTCCTTTCGCATTTTGTGACGTACTGGGTTCAAGAAACGTTGCTGTCGAGTATAATTAATATTTACTATAAACTACACTAAACTGCAACGCTTCTTGACCTTTGAGAAACAAGCTGAGAGCTAACAGCAAACAAAGAACAAAGTGGTTAATGTTACGGCAGTTGAAGCATGCGCAGTAGTAGAAGTTTGTTATTATGTGTTTTATAACATCAAAATTACGTTATTGATCAATTCTGGCATCAGCACCGATAGCCCAGTGGTATAGTGTGCGGCTATGCTTTAATTATGCTGTTATGCTTTAATTTAACTTGTAATTTTTCACAAAAATAGCGAGATTAGAGTAGAGTTTAGTTGTTACTTGCGTAGCATTAACCAGCGCCAACAAAGAAAGTAGTTTCCAGCACGGTGTCTGAATTTTGAGTGAGGGATGTTATCTAACTAAGAGGTTGCACCACCTTTCGAAATGTCATTTAACAATTTCCTATAATTCAATAAGAATAAAAAAAAATTTAGAGAAGAAAATTAAATAAAAGAGTTTTCACGAATCAAATTTTCCTTTATTTTCTTATAACACAGAGATTAAACTACCTCCTAAGAAAATGGGATAAAAAAAAACATACAATTCTATTACACCTCATATTTATTTACAGTTTCCGCCACTGAATCCTCCTTATTCCACCTACTAAGCTTCTCGATTCTGTTAGTAGTATTTGGATTAAAAAGGGGAAATCCGGGGGCAAACGCGAATGACCGGAGCGTTCGAAAACGAATTTATCGTCATGCAAAGTCCCTGCTGTGAGCCGAATAATAGATCTCTCCGTTCCAGATCACAGTTTTCATAAATAACAAATACGCTCTCGTCTAATGTTCTTCTTAAAAAGGATGAAGGAGAACCATCCGAATGGATTTCTGATGCTCACAGTCGGGGAGGACGTAATGCGCTTAGAAGAGAGTGTGCTGCACACCCCAAATTAGCCGCACACACAGAGGGAACGAGGCATAGGTGGGGTAGCGACTAGAGGACGTGTCCGCTTCGTCCATGCATGGCCACATTACTGCGGGAAAAGTGTCTCTGGAAATCCCATGGAATATCTCTATGAAAAAAACCCCCTTTTTTTCGGTAAAGCTTTGAGGTACCCAATGGAGAGATGGACGAAAAATTGGTGCCATGGACGAGCTACATACCCTTATGGTTCCACCACATATTTAATTTTTGTTCGTTTCTTTTCTGTTCGTTTTATTGTAATTATGTGTGTACATGCATTACAATAAATAAATTTTTCAATTTTCTAAAGTCTCTTTTAGACTTTTAACTTTTGATTTTCACTTAAGGAGGAATCATCCAAAATGACAAGTTTCATTTCACTCCTCTGATTTCCTCAGCAAATGTCACTCACGATGAACATTGAAAGCGAAACAGTGTAAATGAGCCTTTAAGAGCGAAAGATGGTAGCAATTTATTAACAAGATGAATTTTTAGTTCAAAGATTGGATTTTTATTCAAAATGCTTCAAATGCAAAAAAAGTTGATGAATTTCGCGAGTTTTGGCAAATTGGAAATGTGACTGCAGATCTTTGTGCTTTACTAATTGAAATTTCGATATGCTTTGAGAGAAAGCTTTCTCTGTCTTTCTGCCTTTTGCATCCTCTATAAGGATCGTAAGGAAGTGTTTTTTTTAGTCACATGTTTCTCTTACTTTTCTGAATCCTTTCCTGAAGGTAATAAGATATATTTCAACTGGGAGAATCTCTTGTAGTTCTGCGTCCTCTCTAAGAACTGTGAAGATTTTTCCAAACTTGGGTTTCTCTTGCTCTTCAGCATCCTTTCTATAAGGATTTTAGGAAGCGCTCCATTCTCTCGGGCTTCTCTTTCTCTTCTGCATCCTCTCTAAAGACTGCAGGGAGTTCTCTATCTTACCCTTCTGCATCTTCTCTAAGAACTGTGATGAACTCTCCATCCTTGGGTTTCTCTTGCTCTTCAGCATCTTTTCTATAAGGATCCTTCTATAAGGATAAGGAAGCGCTCCCTCCACTTGGGCTTCTCTTGCTCTTCTGCATCCCTATCAAGCGCTTCCAAAGAATCGGTTCTGCCAAATAAGCGCCTTCATAGAGATATAGTAAATGTCGGCACCGTGACTTTATTAAAAGCGTAAAACATGATCTACGCACAATCTATCCCTCCCGACTCCACGGAACGTAATCCCAAAGATGATGCCAAAAGAAAAGACACCAACCAACCAACCAACTGAAACCAAAAATGTTTATACCCCAAGCCGTGCGAGAGGGGTTGACAACGCGATAACTCAGCGCCTTAAACACATTCGGGCGGCCGCAAAGTGTCAAAAACCACCGGCAGGCTGATCGGAGCGCACATTCATCAATTAAGCGGCACAACATTCGAAACACCCGCCCTCGTTAATCACACTTTCATTCAGGGGATTCCTTTTCAATTCTTTGACAAATCCCTCCCCGCGACGCATAAATCTTGTCCGAACAAGTCCTTATATGCGAGGAAGACGCCTTCCTTGAGTGATGATCTGCTACTGCACGATTTCCATCCTCCAAAAGGAGAACTGTTGCTCTCTCGCTTACCCCAAGAAGTGTGCGCGGGGGAGGGCGGATTGATATGGATGGCTACAACGCGACGCCGTCGTTGAAATGACGGTGGAAAATTTAATATACTACCAGTCACTCCAGGAAGTGTTCGTACACCCAACAAATTTGCTCTAGTACTATACCTCCTATTATGGCTAAATTACGCGTGCAAAATCCAAACAAAAATTATCCTAACATAGTATGTTATTCTTCATCATAATCGACCAAAAAAAAATAGAGCAAAAAATATCAGAACAGTTGAAAAAAATTATTTAAAAAATGAAGTGATTTCAGGTATAGAGTGTTTTCAGGTGACGTCACAACCGGTTATTTTCTTTTAACTGTGTACCTTCTGTAGGGCTTTTAACTGTTGCTAAGGCCGTTGTTTATCTGTTGCTAAGGCGGTTTTTAGGTATGGGATCACGTGATTGCAAATGCTCCAATAGAAGAATTCCACGGCTAGTCATTTTCTGTAACTGTTAACCTCTGTAGGGCAAAAAACTGTAACATCTTCTGTTGCTAAGGCCGTTGTTAGGTCCGAGTCGTGTGATTGAAAATGCTATATTGGTTTTATGAACCTAAAAAAAAAATTGCATGCACGTGCTTTTAAATTAGGATTAGGAACAAAATATGCTTTTCAGAAATGCAATGATCCCATGCTAAGTCTATGGCTGTACGAATATTTGTTTAGGCTTTCAAATCGCTTTATTTTTTAAAATAATTTTTTTCTAACTGTTCTGATATTTTTGCTCTTTTTTGGTAGATTATAATGAAGAATAACATACTATGTTAGGATAATTTTTGTTTGGATTTTGCACGCGTAATTTAGTCGTAATAGGTATACTAGTGCAAATTTGTTGGGTGTACGAATACTTTCTGGAGTGACTGTATGTTATAATGATAGAGCTGCTGCGTAGTAAGACCTGCTAGATCCAAAATGGGAAGATCGGATTCTCCTGTCATAAACCAGAATTCAAGACACATTTCATTCATAGGGAAACCATTTGATAGATTTCATAATTCAACACTTTCTAAAGTATTTTAACTTTTGGAACCATAGCATTATTTTTTCCACTTAATTTTTTGGAAAATATGAGTAGCTTCCTACTGAAAAGAGATTTATCCCTTTCAAAACGGAGCTACCCTAACTCATGTTTGGAGGATATTAATTTTCAAATCATTCAATTTTTTTTCTCTGAAGTTGGAAAAAATAGGTGGGTGACTCATCTTAATGGCCGGGAAGCGTAAATATTTCGGGGTGAGGGACGGTTAAATTATTTCAGAGGACCGCAGAAAATTTTTGGGGGGACTGCGTCCCCCATTGGCTTCTACTGAGGGGGTCGAATTAAATTTTGATGGGGTGTCGGTCCCCCTCAAATTCAGGAGACGAACCCTCGCATGCCCCTGATATTCGGTACAATGAGGTATTTGCAAGAGTGAGGGATTTGCTTAATTTTATTCTTTTGTGATATGTTATGATTTAAAACTCCCAAATTTCTGATTTTTAAGTTAAATAATTTAAAATTCTATTTTATTTTTGCCAAAACGCCAGAAAAGTCACTTGATAAGAAAACTGGCTTCTATTGGATGTGACATCACAGCGCACGATAACCATTGTATTTACTGTTTTCACGTGATCAGAAAACGGGCTTCTATTGGATGTGACGTCACAGCGCACGACTGGTGATTTGAAAGTGTTTTCGCGCACAAACAAAAAAACAAAATTTCAAAAATTTATAACTCAGAATACAAAAATACTTGATGTAAACGTCATGCTTCATGTTTTTTTTTATCTATTATTTTAATAAAATTTAATTTCATAACTTGAAAACACCTCATTCTCATCGCTGAAGAGAACGGTACGGAATTTTTCAGAGATGTTACGATCGCGTGGCGTTTCCCGAATCTTACAAACCCGCCCTGAGGCTAATTCAACTGCGCGGGGCTTCGAGAGTCGCTAAATATCTTGTCATGAGCTTCCCGGTTAAAAGGACGACATATCGTTATCCAATGATTAACAGTCGAGGGGGTGAAGAGATACTCGAAATAATCTCGCATGTTCGAGTGTGGTTTTTAAGTACACTTTCCTCGAAGGGCTGATAGCGCGAGTTAATGAATTTAAATCATGAGAGCTGAAACCATTTGACTAAAAGGCTGATCTCGAAAATAGGAAGATGCTTAGAAAAATGATGGTTGGCGGGTTAGATAAATTCGTATTTTCTCCAAGGAGGGATGGAGAGTTAATGAATTTAAATCAAGAGTAAGGTACTAGCTGACTAATAGGTCGAGTGTATGATTGATTAATACTTATGGCGTAGGTGGTGGAAAATTGGTTAGTAGTGTATGTGGTAAGTTCAGAGTCATTCATCACCAAAACTCAAAGGAATTATTAAGTTGTGTTAGGGATATCCCAACATTGATAAGTTTTTTTTAATGAAGTTTACGAATAACAGACAGAACAATTAAGAGACATGAGTAAGGATTTCTAAACTTGGAGGTAATCAAGTTTTAATTAAAATTATTAGTCAGTTTTATATCGAATTTATTGAGTGTTTTATGATTAGTTCATAATGGGTTTTTACAAAGTTGGATTTAATCATGGTATATATGTTACGGGCAATGTAATAATTCCAGGCTTTATTAATAATGCCCGGTGTATTTCGGGCAAAGTGATAAATACTCATTGATAAATACCATTGAATTTATCACATTGCCCGCCCTCAATTCGGGTATTAATAATAATTACTAGTTTATCACTTTACCCGTAACTATATAAGGCATAAATGTAACGCACGGACAGTAAATATAATATTTTTACGAAAGGTATTTGGAATGGTTGTTATCCACCTCGTTACATTTACCAAGTTTTAACTGATTTTAGTAAATTGTTTCACAACGTTCGATTTTTAAAGTAATAGTATATAAGTTGAGGGGATAGATAATTTAAACAATGTTTTACGCATAAAACATGTAGATGGTTTGCTATGAACAGAAATTAAACATTGTCAAATTCAATCGGAAGAGTTAAAGCAGGTTTTTAAAATTAGAAACATATTTTATTGTTGGGGGAAAAATTACACATTTTAGTTCGAATAAAAGATTGCGCTGAAATTAAAATGGAACAACAATTTGACGTCATAAACGGTTTTAGTTTCAAAAATCGTTTTCAAAATTTGTCACTTAACAAAGCATGAGAATGGCTCTTTTCTCTAATATCTCCCCTTTTTTTCCACCCTCGGAAGATTAATGATTTCTCCTATTAAACAGTGAGAATCTTTTGGACGTTTCTGTTTCATTTATGAAAATAGGATTTGGCAACACCCCAAAATGTCCACGGCTGTATTCCGCGAACACTTGAGCTAGATTCAGATTTTTTGGTCGGTCAAAGTGCGGTGTTCTTTTGATTTCTGCTCTGACTGAATACATTAACATTTACTTTAACTACTCTGAACTGTATGTAGTACAGAGTAGTATCAATATTAAAATAGTTTAGTTAGATTAGGTTGATATTTCACTATGCAAAAATTAATTTATTTTTATTATTATTTATTGCGGATTAACCGCTGACATTTTTCGTGCCTTTTTTTTTTTTTTTTGAAACATCCCAGAACAAAATATTTTATATGCGTAGTAGAATTAATTAGAATGCATTCTAAACTAAATAAATTCTTTAATAAAATGTTGTTCCGGGATTATAAACGATAACACTTTCTATATTCGCTTTGAAAAACAAAATAATTCCAGGTTCAACTAATAAATCGTGATTATAGTTCACAAAAACACTCTAGTGCTGAAAATGTTTGGGATGATAATATTTGTCTCTTTATTACAAATATTTGTTTTCCTGAAGATTAATTTCATATTTTCTGTTGTTTACTTGAATAGAATTAACGTTGGCGTTATTATTTCTCTCCTTATTTTTTAAGCATAAACACAATTTAGAGCAAACAATAAACAGCGAAGGGGAAAGTATTCGAGATCAAAATATTTTATGTTCTTTTTTTTTTGAAATTCATATCAACCTAAGTTTTAGTTCTAATTATATTAGTTATCTATATACTAATTCTAGTTTTATCTAATAATCTACGAGATTTAGATAAAAACATATTCAGTTTATTGTTTTTGAAATTTACATTTACATCAATTGAAACTTTATTTATAACAGGCTTATATTAATAATTTTGATGTAAAAAATGCATAAGATTAAATACATATCTATAGGCAAAAACGACATTGACCCCCATAAACTAAGTTGAACCAAAGTGTGAGTGATATTTTAGCTTATATTTCCGAATTTTAAGTGACATAGTTTTCCCAATTATTTTTCATTGCGCAGAAGATTCTTTCAGACTCATTTTATAATAAATTTTCTTTAAATTTGTTCTTTTGAATTAAAAAAATATACATGGATATTCTCTGAGTACGTTTCAGGTTTTAGATTTGGAACAACGTCTAGCTGAGTCATAAATTAATATTGTTGTCTCACTTCCATAGATCTAGCTTAAAATTATTTGCCTTAAATCTAGATTTCGAACAACGTCTAGTTTAGTCATAAATTAATATTGTTGTCTCCTGAACAGATACGACTTCCATGGGATCTAGCTTAACATTATTCGCCTTAAATCTTTCAAAATTGCATCTTAAAGAACCAGTTATAAGCCATACATCACGAAAACACTGAATACACTGGTTCTATGTATTTTCAACAAAACAATGAAGTGCAAAAACCCTACCACTCTCCTAAAATTTGCACTTGGAAGCTTCTTTGAAGTGTTTTTCCTCCACCCTTCTTCAAAAATCCCCCTCCGGTTCTTTAATACTTTGGAATATAATAATAAAAAGTTCGAAAGTAAAAGGTCTGGGATCACATCGAGAGCATCATCTAACCCCTATTTAGCACTCGAACGCACTAAAGAGTTCTTAAAAAGGGGGTATTTGCGCGATAAATTGGATCCCGCAAAAAAAGGGGCGAATCGCTCGTAAAAGAACGTTTCTGTTCTAATGAAAGGGCCTCGAGAGCCCGTTCGCGAACACTTACGCAAAAACACACACATCCAGAAAAAAAGTGGCCCACATCTATCTATAAAGCTCCCCCAAAAAATTTTATTTCTAATAATTACACATAACCGCGCGGCGTTTCTCCCTATTTGCGATCCTCTTCAAAACGTTCCATATTTTTTTCCCACCCCTCCGTCTCTCCACCCCCAGTCACGTGATTTATGGCGTCACCTTCCCCCTTCTCTGTGTGTGCTGAAAGGATGGAATTTCATAATCACACAGATTTCCCCAGCGCCTTATGCATGCGATTTCTCAACTCAACTTTTTTTTTATCGTCTGCATTCTCTTCCCTATTTCCTTTTCCAGGAATCCCCCGGAGAAAAAGCAATCTTTCTCTCGCTCATTAAGGGATTTTCGGGAGAATCCCTCCCTCCCCCGTTTTAGCATTATTTTCTCCTTTGGAACAGTATAACCCCTGCCAAACGAAAAAATAAAATAAAAAAAAAGCCGAGAAGGACTAGTGAATGGTAGTAATAATAACGATAACTTGAAGAAGAAGACGACGACTTCAATACCTCCTTCTATCTCTGAATTTCGGCGTTTTAGAGAACGTTCTGAAGGGTCGATTCATCAAATTGTCGTTTGGCGGATGGAGGGAACGACTTCCAAAGCAGGAAATTGCAGGGACGATTCTTCCAAGCGGATTGGCCATCGCTTGGAGTAGGGGAGGGGGGAAATAATAATAATAAAAATCCCTAAAAACGTTTAGTTTCCGTCTGATGAATTTTTGGAAAAGTTGATATTAGCGGTCACATCGAGCGCGGGTGTTTTTTTGGAATATTCAGAACGTCCTCTCGTATTCTGTGGGCTTAAAAATAGTTTTATTACTTCTCGATGGGGGTGGTGTCAAAGCACGTGAATTGTTTTTTTTTCAGGTACTTATGGAATGTATTGGAAAATTTTCTAGGTTTTGAAATGTAAAATGGAAGCTAAGTTCTCGAAATGGACAAACCAAATAGATGACGAGAGTGCATTGTTATTGTTGAGAAAGTTAGAGGGTAAATTTTTCAGTTCTTCTTTAATGCAAGGTTTACTTTGATACATAGTATATTATTTTCTTCCGTGAAAAACGAGGTCGAAAAGCCCTAAACTGTACCTGAATCATGTGCGAAACATGCTGTTTTACAACAACATTGTGGTTGTACAACAACAATTTACAACACTGGTCGCATTGCAGGACTAAATAACACGACTCAGGGCCGATCTCCCCAACCTTCAGTTAAAGATAATCTCCAGTTAAAACGTGTCTAACTTGCATTAGCGACTAAAGCGGCGAACAGCGATTCAAAAGAACCAATAGGAATCCTCGAAGAAGCCTCGAAAACGGCCGCTTTAGTTGCTTTAACCGCTAATGCCAGTTAGACACGTTTTAACTGGAGATTATCTTTAACTGAAGGTTGGGGAGATCGGCCCTGAGTCGACGGTAGTTCGTTCATCATCCTTCCACAAACCTAAACTACAAACCAACCCAGCCAAAACTCTACCTGAATCATGCTGTTTTACTACAACATTGTGGTTGTACAACAACAATTTACAACACTGGTCGCAGTGAAGGATTAAATAACACGACTGAGTCGACTGTAGTTCGTTCATCCTCTTCCACAAACCTAAACCACTAACCAAGTAAGCCAAAAAAATCGGCAAAATTTCTTTAAAAAAAACGTCTTAAGTGCAGTTTTCTTAAAGAAGTTTGCAGTTATTATGTAGCAATAGGACTTTGAAGCCTTTCAGCATGAAATTCTGCAGTTTTTCTACAGAAATTTCGCAACCATTCTAAAGACATTTCAGCAGTCTTGAAAAAAAGAAAACTGCAGATGTTTCAATTCCCTTCACTTTTTTTAAGTGAATTTTGCAGAATTGTTTTGGCTGGGAAGGAGAAAAGCTAAAACATTGAAGCGCACTTCATTGCATTTAGCACTCATCGCACATCCCCATAAAAACACCACACGCACATTTCCATGCACTTTATACCAACAAAATGAAAGTTCTCACGCGGTGAAGCAACACTTGTACATGCCATCCATGAGAAAGGACCAATTAGACGGTCTCTCTGTGACGCTGAACACGGTTACAGTGTTAGTCGCTTGTTAGAAGAGGGCATATAAAGCAGCAGAAGACAGCCAGAAACACATAAACGGATTGGATGCGCTTAATTCCATATAACAATATAAAAAAACTCCTTTTCATTGCTGCGGTGGCACAAGAAAATAATTACCCAGCTCACTTGCATAAACCTCGAGAAGAGACAAAATAAATACAGCCGCGTTTTAGCGGTTCTTTTTTTTTTCTTTCTCCTCATGCGCGGAAGGGTGAGGACGGAGAAAAAAATGATGAGTTATTTTCTCCCATTCAGCGTGACATTTTCTCATGGAGAGGGGGAAGGGGGGGGGTGGACGTTAATTATTTATGTGACGCGTCTGACACATTCTACCCCCTCGACAGCAGCGGAATTTCTTCTTCTCCTCGCGCGTAATTTTAGGGAAGAATGAAGTGAAGTGAAGAAAGGAAATCGTCTGGGAGATGAATTGAAATGAATATTCTAATCGTCAGCGGATTTATTCCCAGTTTGTGCGCGAACTGGAGGGATTTGAAGGCTCAGAACAATTTCTGGAGGAGAATGGTCTTTTTTCTTCTTCGTATCGCGATGTTTGGAGAGGGAGGAAATGGGAAATAATGTAGAGATTTGTCATGACTGGTATTTAATGTATACGATGGAAACGTGCTGCTTATTTACTTTTACAAGCTCAAACAATATTTTTTGTGGAATAAATCAATACTATACTAGACTGCAACGATTCTTGACCCTATGACGTCACTTCGCGGAAGCAGAAACTGCATAAACAGAAAGCCTGTTGGGTTGCTAGGGGGAGTTTCGGTACGCAATTCGTGATAAAAAGACGCTATATGTTAACAGGATTAACAAAATAATCATATTTGTAAATTGACGTTCTTCATAGGGTCAGGAAACGTTGCAGTCTACTATAGACTGCAAAGTTACTTGACCCTGGAGAAACAAAGGAAACAAAAAAGTAGTTCCCAGCGCGGTGTCTGAATTTTGTGTGAAATTCAATTTAGAAGTATGATTAGTTTGTTAAAACCACGTATATAAGCGTCTTTTTATCACGAGCCAAAACTCCCTCCAGCAACCAAACACGCTTTCTGTTTACTCAGTTTTTCCTTCCTAGTAGTGATGTCATAGGGTAAAGAAACATTTCAGTCTATACTCGACAACAACGTTTCCTGACCCTATGAACGTCACTAACAAAACAAGGTAGTTCCCAGCACGGTGTCTGAATTTCGAGTGAATTTAAGTACGCCAATTTAAGCACTATACAGGGTGATTCGAAATTACATGGACAAACTTCGCATGGGGGTAGAGGGGACCTAGACAAGCATATTTCGCATAGGAATGGGGGGCGCAGATGTACCGCTAAAGAGCTAGGACCTAATGTAGTGCGAGGACGTTACAAAAAGCGGTTTTCCCAAGGTTCGTTCAACGAAACAAAACATAATAGCATAAAAAAAATTATTGCATGAGGTTCAGCAGTATCCGTACTACTTCCACCATTAATTTGACAAAAACCGGACCACTTGCTAAACCGTGGGGGGAGTTTTAAAGTGCGCAATATTAATTTTATAGCCAAAGAATAGAGTTCCCTTAATGGTATTTAGGAAAATGATGATCGGGGAAAGAATTTTCAATGATCATACAGTTTCAATGATCAATGTGTGATCATTGAAAACATTTCAATGATCATCATTTGTTAAATACCATTACACTAATGTAAGGGAACTCCATTCTTAAGGGATTCTCCATTCTTCTTATTAAGTACCCCCACAGTTTAGCAAGTGGTCCAATTTTTATAAAATGTATCATGTATGTAGTACGGGTACTGCTGTACCTCATGCAATAATTTTTTTCATTCTGTTATGTTTTGTTTCGTTAAACGGGCCTTGGGAAAACCACCTTTTGTAACGCCCTCGCACTACATTAGGTCCTAGCTCTTTAACGGTGCATCTGCGCCCCCTTTTGTTTTTCAAAATATGCTTGTCTAGGTCCCTTCTACCCCCAACCGAAGTTTGTCCACGTCCACGTAATTTCGAATCACCCTGTATATACATGAAAAGCACTATATATACACACTGTTAAAAAAACCAGTTCAATATTTCACCAGAATTCTGGTGAAATGTTTGAGATTTTAAGGCTTGCACCAGAATTTCGGTGCGATGCAAAATCGTTGCCACCGAAGAAAATATGGTTTCACCGAGATTACGGTGAAAGATATCAAGGGTTTCGGTGCGGCCTGATTGAACCGAGAATCGAGATTCTTGATCCTCCATCGGCCATTTTGTCGATTTGTTGTCGTGACTCGTGGAAATTGGATTGCTGTGGATTCATTTAAAAAGTAAGTGTTGAGTACTACTATTAAAGTATAGTATGATTTTTATGTTTTTGTTGTTGGCTTAAATTTTATTCTAAGAGATAATTAAATTGGAATAAATAAAAGATAAAAAATTATTCTTAAAGATGCATTAAAACGGTTGTTCTGATTACATTGTAGAAATAAAAGTTTTTGAATACATTTGCTTATGTTAGGATGTTCTGAATGTCAATTTTAATTATTTTAGCTCCAACTAATTTATAAACATATATGCTGCTTATCGATTTATATTTTCTTATATTATTTTCATGTATTGTTCACTTTAGTTTATAACTTCATCACGCTTTAGTTTTTGTAAATATATCTGTCCATGTTTCGTTCACCTAATATGGATCGTTACAATCCCAGGTGATATAGATATTTTTCTTGTTCTATTTGATTTGATTAATTGTAAATAAATTTGTTATTCAAAAAATTTGTTACCAATTCAAAAATATTTAATTATGTTGGAAAGATAGAATGTTATGTAAGGAAATTATTGAATTTTTCTTTTTCATCTCTAAAAATATGATATTAAAGTAAACATGAAATTTTATTTATAGAATTCTGATTTGATTTGTTTTGTTGTTTGGATCATTACATTAAAAACATCTCCCTTATCATTTATAAGTTTAAACATATCCTTTAACTAATTAGTAGCATTTAAATTAGAATTTCATCTTTCTCTGGCATTAGGAACTAATGAAGTATGTAAAATATTTTCACTCGTTATTTAAGTAAGATGATTTAAGTGAAGCATTGAAAGAGTTTCTCGATTTTTATCAAATGCAGTAAAATTTTTCAATGGATTTCAGTACAAACCCAACATGTATGTGCTAGTTAATTTTGAAAAAGGCTATTTCTAGACAAGTATCAATTTTATCAGTTTACAAGTTTAAGGGATATTCTGTTTTAATCGCTAAATACATGATCTTGGATCATTAATTTCTCTTAGTGTATATACTGTCTATTAGTGTATATATTTATCTTATGTATGTAACTGTTGGAAATTCAAACTGTTCCGATTCTATCCCATGAATAAATTGCTAGTTCTTGCTAATTAATAGTTGTTTATGTATATTTTAAAACCTATCTTGTTATTGTAGCAATAATTTAGGAATGTTCTGTAATTCAAAGTGAGTACAGAACTCAAGTTACTCCTTATAAGAATCTGAAATAGTTAAAATGGTAAAATCTCTTTACATTATTGGTATTTTGATATGGATTTTTTTTAAATAAATGTAATTTCTTCCAAAAAAATTGTTGATATTGTTCATGTTTTATATTCATTTTATAAGTTTGAGAAGTTGGTAAAATAAATTTTCTGTTATTATGAAATTGTATTTTTTAATTACAGTATAACCTTGTTATCTCAAAAAACCTATTTATAGTACATAAAAAAATTTACCTTGAAATTGATTATTTTTATATTATTCCTTGTTATCTTATGTAGAAAAAAACTGGGTTCCTTTGGTTTAGAGATAATAAGGTTATACTTATACACATAATTTAAAGAAAAAAAGTTCAATTTTATAATATAAATCTACATTAGACATAGTCTGACTGCCTGAAAAAAAATTTCAAAAGAACTTCAAACCTAAATGATTATACCTTACAGATTTGGCACAAAACGCTTTTTCAGCTTATATGAATTACCATATTGAAAACAAATGAAATTTTGTGTAAAAAAATGAGTGTTAAGGAATATGAACAAAATAATTTAAAAAAACTAGTAGGTAAATGCATCCTAATATAATACTAATAGAAACACCTTATTTTCTGTCAATGTAGAGCCGATGCTTCCGATATCGCCCATCTCGGTTCAAACTTTCACCGTACTCCCGGTGCTTCCCATATCGCCCATCTCGGTTCAAACTGTCACCGTATTCCCGGTGCTTCCCATATCACCTATCTCGGTTCAACCTGTCACCGCGGACTCGGTTCTTTCCGTATCGCCGATTTCGGTTCAAACTTCTACCTATTCTCGGTGCTAGGATGGGCACCGAAAACCTGGTGCAACTTTTCGCCACATTTCGGTTGCAGCTTTTTTTGAACCACTTTTAGGTGAAAGGTTGAACTTTTTTTCTAACAGTGCATAGGTTTAACATAATAATCATATTTTTATATTGACGTTCTTCATTTCACTCAAAATTCAGACACCGCGATGGGAACTACTTTGTTAGTGACGTCGTAGGCTCAACTTAAACTTAAGTTGCTGTCTAGTCTAGTATAGCACAGGACAGAAGACACCTCGCGACAAGTATAGGCAAAAATGGAAGGAAATTCTTGTCAAGGAAAAATCGAACGCCCACCGAAGGAAGAAAAACTCGCAGAAGGCATCTCGAGCGCGAAAAACGAAAACAAACAGCGGAATAATAACGGTAATAACGAGGAGCGGAAATATCCCGGCAGCAGCAGCACCCCCTTTTTATGCTTCCATCCACCATAACAAGCGGAAGTGATATTTGCAAAAGATTTTTCCCCGATCCCGCGGGACTCCAGGAACGAAGTGTGCCTAATATTCCGGAATTCTGCCTCCTTTGAAAAAAAAATCATGTGATCCAAACAACATTTTTATCCCCTCATCCCAAAGCGTATTATGCGAAGGTAGTCACAAATCGCGATTTCTTTTTTCGAAAAATGGCGCGAAATAAGTTACGGCAGTTCCGAGAAATTTTCTCGCTCGCGAACCTACAACAATTTGATTTAGCTTATTTCTGATGCGCCGAGCAGAGAGTCGGAAGGAATAGAGAGTCAGTGAAGACCGTCCAGAAACAGATCTGTCAGCGAAAGTTGCCGGAGCTTCCCTATTCACGGGATTTCTCTGTTGACTGAACTTTTTCTGTATGATAGGACTTATTCTTCGAAAGTTTTTAGGGACATAAACCACCAAAATTTCCGAAGTTGGGCAAAAATAAGACACCAGTCTGTAGTAGGCGCGAATTCAAGGGGGAGCACTCTGGAAACTGACCCCTCTTTGGGTGAAAAAGGAAGGGAAAGAAGGGAAAAAAGAAAGGAAAGGTGTAAAAAGGGAAAAGAAAGTAGATTCTGAAAGACCAAACATTTTTCTGTCATTTAGGCTCCTTTTTATTAAGCCCAGAGGGTCACTTCCCCTGATTGTTCAAACTTTTTCCGTTCATTAAGTGATTGTTCTGGTCAAAAAAGAGTTATTTAGGGTCAAAATCACTAACATTTTCTGGGTGAATAAGGGGAGATTTTTTTTTGTCTTTGAAATTTTGTCTTTTTGCGTCCAAAGGTAGAGGTGATTCTCAAAATGTGCCCTCCTCTTGGAGCCCTGCTGGATCCACTCTTGGTCTGTAGAGTGTAGTGTTCGGCAACTAGTGGACAGAAAATAGTTAACTACCAACTACTAACTAGTTTGGGAAATTGTAGTTGTAACTAGTAGTTAACTATTTTTCCCTGGGACTAGTTGCAACTAGTAGTTAACTATTTCCCAAAGTAGTTAACTAGTCTATTTAATTTCATAACCTACTTTTTGGCAAAATTCTAATACATCTTTCGAATCTATATCACAAAAAACGTTTATACTTCGCGTAAAAATGGTCTTTATTTCTGGTTATGATATTTGAGTACTCTACCTTTTATAAAAATTTTAAATATCTTTATAAATTTTAAATAATTTTTTTTGAAATAGTTGAAAATTTGAAAGTAGTTTTAACTAGTAGTTAATTAAAAAAGTAGTTAAACTAATAGTTGAACTACTTTAAACTAAAAGTAGTTAAACTAATAGTTGAACTACTTTAAACTAAAAGTAGTTAAACTACTAGTTAACTACTAGTTGCAACTAGTTCTAGTTAACTAGTGCCGAACACTAGTAGAGTGTAGAGGGACAATATGTAGTTCAAAAAAATTGAATATTTTCGATGGAAATCGTCTGTCAAGATCAGCTCATTTAAACCCTCCTTTAAACCTTTAAACCCTTAACATTCTTTAAGAAATTAAGTTTTCCATTCACTTTTCAGTGAGTTCCAGGGACTTTTCCCCCGATGCGTCTATGTGAACTCCCATGCTAGAGAACTCTCTTTTCACCTGACATCGATGCTGGCAGCACTGGCTTTCAACCCTTGCAGCCTCTATGTCATTCCACCTCTACGATTCTGACTCCGCTGCTCCTGCTTCCCCCTTCAACTGTGTGTGTGCAGCTGCCGCGCTTTATTCTATTTCGTTCCCCCATCTTCGTTTGTAGAGTGGAGGATTTCCCAAGCGATATTATTGAGGTGTCATTCGTCCGGAGTCGTTAAGATTCACCTGCGCGCAAGTTTGATTACTACTAGGGTAGGAGCTCCGCGAGCATAGTAATCTTTTCGGAAGCGTTTTTCATTGGTCGAGGGAGATCTTGCGTCATCATCGTGCAAGTTATTAGGAGGGAAACAAACAGTAAGTGTTTTGGAGAAGAATTTTTTTTTTTTTTTTGAATTGGATTTGTCTGCTAGTCTAGAGCGAGAGAGCGAAACTGCGGGAGAAAAATTCCAGAAGGGGTCGAGGGAAATCTTATTGTTTGTTGTTTCGATGCATATTTTCGGTTTATTGGCGTTTAGTGAGAGTAATGAGATAAAAGCAATGATGCATCTCGAAGGAGGTACCGATGTGTTGGTGGAAAGGAATGACTGTTAAAAATTACAGCATCCAATTTCAAAATACACACCTATACTAGACAGCAACTTAAGTTGACTCTATGACGTCATTAACAAACAAAGTAGTTCCCATCACGGTGTCTGAATTTTGAGTGAAACTTTAACTTACTGTTGTACTCAAAAAACTGTAAGCTGTATTTAAAAAACATTGATTGGTTTGACAAAAACTTGTTAAAAGGTAGAAAAATATTAAGTTACGTCTAGGCTCGGTATTCACGAATATAATAATTCGTAAAATGAATAACAATTAAAAAGGATTGTATAAATAAATCAAAATTATGTGCTTTTTTTATTAAAAGTCTTTGAATACAAATATGTATTTACAAAGCGCCTTTTATAACGATGTATGAAGGCATTTTTCAGTTAATTCCAGGTTTAAATACAAGCTTATTTGTGGATATTTGAGCACACAAAATCCCTTTAAAAATACTCACCATCCCCATTTCCCTCCTCATCGCATGGATAAAAAAATTTGACTCTGAAGGAATCATTAATTTTTCCACCTTAAAGAAATTATAAATACACGCCTTAATTCCATTTGAATGATACATTCCTTGACTTGATATTCTTTGAAAATATGACGTTCTTTATGTTCCTTCCTTTGAAAAGTATGTGATATAATCAAGAAAACAATATCCCTATCATTATCTTTGTTACTGTAAAATCCCCTCTCAAAAAGCATTACTTAAGTCTTTAAATTCAAAGGGACAAGAAAGGTTGAAATTTCTAAAATATGAAATTTTGTAGCAAATGGATAGGTTTAAGGGGTTATTAAAGGCTAAAAAGACCCTGAAAATCGAATTAAAAGTCATAGAGCATTTTCAATCACAATGACTCGGACCTAACAACGGCCTTAGCAACAGAAAGGTTACAGTTTTTTGCCCTACAGAGGTCAACAGTTACAGAAAATGACTGGCCGTGGAATTCTTCTATTGGAGACTTTGCAATCACGTGATCTAAACGTGTGATCTCACGTGATCAAATGAAAACCTAAAAGCCACCTTAGCAACAGATAAACAACGGCGCCTTAGCAACAGTTAAAAGCCCTACAGAAGGTACACAGTTAAAAGAAAATAACCGGTTGTGACGTCACCTGAAAACACTCTATTAAGTCATCAAAACAGGTAAAAAGGGGGAGGGGCCATTCCCCGAAAATGCCGAGCCAATTGAGAATTTTGATGGTGATTTTCGTGTTCAGCGACCCAAAATCTATAAGAAATGACTATTTTCACCAAAGAAATTTTTTCATTGTTGAACAACAGGGTAATTCGTCATGTGACTTCCCAACCAGCGGTTTGAGCCTCGTACGATATAGAGCATTCGCACATGACGTCACACTTGACGACGTGGAGGACAAAAACAACATTGCTAAGGCTGGGGAAATAGAAGCATCCAATAGAAGCATTCGCACATGACGTCACTGGAAGAAAAAAAAAACGTTGCTAAGGCCGTTGTTAAGTCCGAGTCATGTGATTGAAAATGCTCTATTCTCCTGATTCGAACCTCCAAATTCCCTTTCGAGATCCCTCAACCGCCCCTCTCTTAAGGCTAATATATTCCGGAGAGTTTTCCCGAAATCAAGCGGCTGTAAAATATTTCGTTTACAAACATCGCGCCTCTCCAATGAAAACCCAAAGACTCCCTTTTTTTTGTCCCTACTATCGCCTTCTGTTTTCCCTAAAAGCGAGGATAAAGCGAGGGGAAAAACGGATAAAGTTATTCAACCAAATTTTTTTCTTTTGTCTTTTTCTCTCCTCGCCGCAATACTTCTTCTCCACTTAAAATGCGTTCACCGTTGGGGGTTGGTAGACACCGCGAGGATAAAAGGAGATGACGATCTGATTCGAAGGGGTGTTTTTCGCGGTTTTGGGGGTGAGTGGTGTTTTAGATTCCTCCCGGGGTGGGGGAGCGGAGATATGAACCACTTTGGAGAGGGGGGAATTTTACAGAAAGTGAGTGAGGTGGGAAAAACGATTTTATTTGCATGTGTTTTGCGGAATTGAGAACTTTCGGATTTCGAATATTTATTTGATGGAGTACTTTTTGCGGTGGGAAATCTTTTAGGTGTCTGGAAGTATTCTATAATAAACCTTTCAAAAATGATATTAGATTGTGTCACGTAAGGGTTAAATGGGTAGGAAAAGTTCCCTTTTTCGTATTCAAGGCCTTATTTACATTTAATATTCAAACATTTTTTTACCTCCATAGGATGTAAAAGTTGATTAACTTCAACATTCACTTACTTTAACTCTCAATTATCAATTATTAAATTTTAACTAATTTATTGGCATATTATTTTATTTTCCATGAAATGTGTAACAGATTGAGGTTTTATTTCTTCAAAACAGACCTGAACATCTTTAAAGAAAGACCGTTTACTTATTAATCGCCCATAAGTAGATTTTTGCTCCTGGCCCCCTCAAAATTACCCTCAAGCGATATTTTATCCAAGATAAAGTGTTTCAATCTTATATTTCATTCTGCCATTATATTTTATAGACTATCGGCAGTACATAAATGAAAGTTTTTAAGTAAACCTATAAAAATAAAAATTTGGTAAGGTAAAACGCAATTGACACCAGCTCGAATATAAAAGTTGATATATCCCCTTATTATTATGCATACGGTAAGCATACAAAATGCATGAAAATATGCGGTTGTAGTACCCTAGATGATTGAGTATGGAACGACCCTACAGAATACAGTATATGAAACTTCATTATGGAAAGAACTACCAAAAAAGAATCGAATTTCTCTGAGCTTTCTGAGCAAAATAATTCAAATAAAGTAGTTTAAAGTCTATTTTAGAAAGTATGTATAAAATAGATGCATCGCAAGCCGAAGATGAAAAATCTGAATTGATGCTATAACAATGCATATTACAGCCATCTCTAGAAAAGCAATATAGTAGTACCTGAATTTAGAATTGACTCTTTGAAAATCGATGCCAAAAAAGAACGAAGAAGATATATTTTGTTATCGACATTAATTTAGAATTTTTTTTTTCGTTGGCATCATTCAAAGATTTCTGCCGCTCGGGTTGATTAGTTTAGCTTCAGGCAAACGAAAGCGAATGCTGAGGAGACTGCGGGGTTTACATTAACTCACGACTTTGGAGAAATTTTTCCAAGCATAAAAACTTCATCTTTAAAAAAAAAATAAAGGAAGGAGGGAACCAAGTGTAAAAAAAAAAATCCACCTTTGTTTATGATGAGAGGCTCAAGAATATTATTCCTTTTAAAGATTTCTTCTGAGAAAATCCGCATTTTAATAGAGGGTGATGAGAATGACGGAATGTCTTTTCTTCGAAATCAGTTCGTGAAAATGTCTTCGATTCTCTTGTTAGTGGCATCATAGAAAAACAGCCAGTAAAAGAAAAATTATCTGTAGGACAGAATTTGATGCATCAGATGAAAAACAGGCTGTTCAAGAACTTGTTAAGGTTTTCGCGTCAGTGACTAAATGAACCGAAGTGCTGGGTAAATAAGGATTTTCATCATCATAAACATCTAATAAGTTCGTTCATTGCAGATTCATAGATGTTCGCATAATAAGACATATGGTTATTGGAAACCCACTTCATATTACTAACGTTCAGTTCCAAACGTAACAACATCTCACATCAAATTTTAATGAAATGCGCTGAATGTTTTACTAAGAATTTCTTCAGAGCTTGAAATATATTATATTCTGTTTGCAGACATTTTTTTATGACACGTGTTTACGACACTTACTAAAATTGGTTATGATTTCTAAAAGAAATATGCATCAAAAAGTAGAATTAAACTTTAATGTGATAAATTGTAAGACATGCGATGCTTGTAAACATTTATTATTATTAGGTACTTTAATTAATTATTAGCCGGGTGCAAACACCAAAAAGATGTTTTGAGTACAAAACGGTGTTTGCGATATAATCGTAAAAACGTGATACACACACAGTAAAATATATTTTAAGAATAAAAGTATAGAATAATTTTTAAAAAGCGAAAAGGAAAAGTACTGATAATTCAACACGATAAAGACGAAGAATATAAATGTAAGAAGGCTTAGAAAAGTCGGAAATAAAAAGCAGTTTAAGCATAGCGGTTTGAAATCTATCCTTCCCAACAACAGAAAGAAGCGAGATGACGCATTTTCGGTAGAGAGAGCATCTCCACAAACTTGTGTTTCCATAACTAGTAGTAGGTCTCTTTCCCGTCCGATTTCGTTAGTGCTCGTAGTAGGGGCTAATGGGATGATGCCTGCCGCCGCCACAGCCTAATGAAGCAAGTTAGCCCCTCGCCCCATTACAACAGACATCAAAGGGGGTCCTCTTTACCACAGCCTCGTTTTGGGCGGGGCTACGGCTGCAACAGTGGTATTTGTCATGGTGGTTCAAAAACTGGGTCTAGTACACAGTGTTATTCCTAGGATTTTTTTTTTGGAGGAGTAAAAATACTCCTTGACTTTTTTAGGAGGAGTGAAATTCAATTATGAGGAGTGAAATACTGAAATAGCATAAACTTCATATAGAGACACGAAAAACGCAGTCAAACTCCCGAAGCATCAGAATAATAAACGAAAAAAATTATATGGCTTTATGAAAACACAAATAGTATGATAATTATTAGGCTGCCGTGGTATTTAGCAATTGGCTTTGGCCAGAAGTTGGGCGAAAATGTCTCCGCTGAGATCAGTTGGTGTTTTGAGAATGGTGTAGAAAAATATTATTTGTTGATTTCGGAATGACAGGGTGAATTTTTTAAGCTAAACCTAACTTTCTGAAAAAATCAAAGAGTGAAAATACTCCTGTCTAGTTTTTTAAAGAGTATTTCCGATTTTCAAGGAGTGAAATACTCTATCAGAGGAGTTAAAAATATCTCTGCTTGTACATAGTTTGAAGTTTCTTTGATTTTTTAAACTAAAATTTATTGGTCTGAAAAAGCGCTTATTTTCACATGCCAGGGACCCCAATCCAAGATTTTAAACTTAACCCCCATTTTTGTGAAAAATTGTAACAGCTTTTTAATTTATGTGAAATTTTTATTATAACAATTTTTAATTTTTAATTATAAAATTAATGAGAGCAGCATTAAATTACTTTTTTTTCCTTCCGTTTTATAGCAGTTTAAATACATACTTTATTCAGCTTTGGAATATATTTTTAAGCGAATAAATTCTAGTAAACGTAGTTTTTTATAGTAGAAAGTATTGTGAAGTTGCCGATTTTCGGCAATATAATTGCGAAGATGTCGAATTTTTACAGAATTTTTGGAAGGTGAAGTGAAGGTACCGATAAAAGGTAACAAAATTGACCTGTACTATAGTCTGTGTAAATAAAATCGGCGGTTTCACGTCATTCTTTACCATGGCAACGCAGAAGAAATACATTGAGAAAAAACTCAAGGTCAACCGCCGATTCTATTTACACAGACTATAGTCTCTGCATGCTAATTAATATCTTTTCGAATATTAAAGATATTTTCATGAAACTTTTTCTGTGTGTTTGTTATGATATTGCAAACAATTAGATTTCGTATTATCTTCTTTAGTTTTTAAATTAATTCCTTTTTAACTTTTCATTTCGCCGCTAGGGTCGCTATGTAAGCCGTCTCAATGGATGCAGCATGAGTATTTGCCTAGGGATCCTAGGGGTAAACCTTACTTCCATGACCCTAAGGGACGTTTGTTCATGTTAGACCAGAAGGTTTTATTTACCTTGACATTCAATCATCTACCTTATTTTTAAACGCTTGGTATTACACAATTAATTATGCAAAATGCATTTAATGGCATAAAAATATGCTAGTTATAAGTTTTGGAGTAAGTGAATTTTAAGTTTTTAACTTAAGTTTTTCCGCCCAAATGGGGATGGGTCACATGTTCTTAGATATTAATTGTTTGAAAATGTTTTTATTGAGAGGATATAAAAAAAACCAATTAGGATTAATTAAAAAAAGAGAAATTTCTAACTGTCATCATACAGTGAATATTTTGTTGGTTTTCCCCCCAAGCCCCATTTCACCTGTAGAACAGGTTTTTCCTTTAGAAGAGTCATGATGCGGTAAAACCAAGTTTACAGTTGCAGCGTTTGCTTGCCCGGTTCCTTTTTCTTCGCATCAGTTAGTTATATTTAGGTAAAATTAACAAAATTGTTTTTCACTTTTATCCATTTCATGTAAAAATTATATTTAGATAATATGAAAAAATTGTTTTTAATTTTTATCTTTTTCATGTAAAAGTTAAATTGAAGTAAAATAAATTTTCTCAAATTTTGCAAACAGAATATTTTTAAAGGAATTTAAGTTAAATAAGTATTAAGAAGTTTTCGAATAAAACAACCTAATCTATAATTGGTTGATAATTTCCGAATTTTAGCTCAAGTTTAAGTCATTACTCAAACAAGTAAAGCTTTAAGTTTAAACAACGTTTTAAATCAAACGTTTCTAAATTTTCAATAGTAGTTAAAGTGTAAATTTTCTTATGTAAATCAGATTTCCGTACTTACTCGGATTGAATTAAATTAGTTAAAACTTCAAAACAAGGCTAGAACATTAAATTCAGACATTCTGGGGAAATGATGTTTCAAAAGATGTTTTCAACTAATACAACTATCTCAACACGTTAAACGTCAATTCTTTAGTCTCCAATTACTATTTAATTGATTTTAATTACGGCGAAGACAATCCAGTCCCACACGAGATTAGTATAGTGAAGCAGTTAACATTTCCCCTAGGGGACCAATAGTCACTATAGTTATTCTAATCCTAGGAAGGGAAACTTGTAGATAAATCTTCATCTAATGGTTCTACTTTGAGCACAGAGAAATTCATTATGCTAAAGGCATTGAAGTTTAATATTTTAATCAGAAGTTTAAGACGCTCTGGGGTGTAGCATTGTCTCTTAAATCAGCGAAATATGTTTAATTCATGTCAATTCTGTAAATTATGCGCTATCAAAAGTTAATAAACTGGATTAAACTCTATTATATGTGACGAATGCAGATACATGTATAAATACAATATAAAACAATAATAAAATATATTGTGTGTAAAATTATTGGAGGTAATAAATATTTCGTAAAAAAAGAGCTTGACATAAAATTATTGGTGCAGTGGAAAAAATAAATAAAATAGTACTATTCACAAGTGTTAATTAGTGGTTAAAATATCACAAATAAAGGTAGAATTTCGTACATTTCTTAGGCAAGTTCTAAATTTTGCAGGGAACTCAATTCAAAGAAATTAGACCAACATCCCCGACTATAGTCTGTTCATTTAGAACTGGCGCCTGAGACGAAATGTATTAGAAGCAGTTGCTATTGTAATTATCATCGAAAGCATTTTCTTCTGCAATGACAAGGCAGCCGAAACAGAAGTAGTTAAAATACTGTAAAAAAAATCGGTCACTGAAGTTGTGTGATGACCGTTATGAAGCCTTATTGAGCGTTTTTGATCCTGTTTCAGGCGCCAATTCTAAATGAACAGACTATAGGAAGTAAAAATTTTGATATTTGATGGTCCCTGGTTTAAACTATTATTTAGATACTTAAAAGAAACTTTATATTTAAGCTTTGATTTCGAAATGTTAGATACGCAAAAGCAAACGATTTTCAAAATACCCGATGCGTAAAAACATCAATTCCCAATTTCGACGTTTTATTCATTAAAAACACGTTACTATAAGCAAATAATATCAAAGGAGTAATTAGAGGAAAAAGAGAACCCTTTTTCGATTCAATGGTATTAAGAACCCACCCCAAAGACAACAAGACTTTGAATAAGAACGGCATCAAAAGAACGCTAAAAGCCCCCCAAAGACTCAGATATATATGTTATCGAAAGAAGAGAGAAACGAAACGAAAAAAAAATGAACTGCGGAACTTTTTTTTCCTCTGAGAAAAAAAAAGCTCCACGGAGCGATTCAATCAAGTATCGAGGCCCGCCGAGTATTGGCCTTGTGGGGCAGCAATCTCTGCCCTTTGAAGACGGGGCAGAGAGAGCCGGCAGAGAAGCCAAGCGTTTTTATTATATGTTATGCTTTGATAAGACCAATATACCTCAAAGTAACCGTCCATTTGTTTGTCTTTCATGCCACAAAAAAAATTTCGGACTGACCTTTGCACTGAGGGTAAAAAAAGCGGAAATTCGGACAAACGCAGTTAAGTAGGGGTGGATTTCGACGCCTTTTTTTTCCTAGAGAGAAATTGATGAGTCTGCAGCTGAATTCTGGGCTTTTGAAATCCGATATAGCTTCAGATTGTTGTGTGGATGGGTTTTCTTTGCGGTGTTTGCAGAAGTAGGAAGTGGATTTATTTATACCGCAATAAATATATCGCCGGGTGTGACTTTTGTGTCGATGGGATTATTTGTTGTGTGATGGATGGAATGGAATGGGATTGAAAATTAGTTTTTGGAAGCTTGTGGGGGATCCCCTAAATTGCTTTTAAATGAGGGGATGGGAGTGATAGATAGGGAGGGATTCGGAGATGTATGAATTGAATGTTGGGAAGGGACATAGGCAAGCATTGAGGTAAAAAACAATAGATTAACTAAGAAATAATTAGAATTAGAATTTTCGAATCTGTAGAGGAAAATGTTTTGAGGTTACAAAATATTTTAAAGTTTGTAACAACACTGCAAATGAAAGTAGTTAAATGAGTACAGAGGTGTATATAAGGGGGGTTCCCCCTGAAATTCTTGAGTACCAAAACAAAATGACTTGGTGTACCAAAACAAGTTAAAACCCAGTTTTAAGGGTCAAATTTCCAAAAAGTTTCTAAGGGAAGACCTCCCAAACCCCCCTTTAGTACTTCGAACTCTAATATTTACAATATTTTTTATTAAGTTCAACAAAATGCAAACCTTACCTAAAATCTATAGTGTACCCAAAATTTGGACTACATGTACCAAAACTAGTAAATAACCTATTTTTTAGAGTAAAATTTCCAAACATTTTGTGGGGGAAGGACCCCACCCCCACACCCCTCTTGGTATTATTACTCACAACTTTTCTTTATTAAATTCTTTAAGACGCAAATTCTGCCTAAAAATTTATTGCAAAGCAACATTGGAAATATTAAATATGCATTGGAGGGATGTGGAACAATTTTGGGCCCCTCCCAAAATACATTATTATATACGCCACTGAATGAGTATTATACTTTCTTAGAGAGAAACAGTACCGATTTTTTAGTCAAAACGATCATTTTCAGCAAAATTCAAGGATGACTATTTTATAAAATTGAATGAATTTTTTAAAAAATTTCTGTACATCGACAACTTAATTTGTTTTTTACAGTAATTTAAAAACAAATATGGCTTACGAGTTAATAGAAGCTGCTTTAGTGCCTTTTCAAATCAAAATGTTCTGTTTTTTGAAAAATTCCGACATAAAAAAAACACCTGTGATAAGGTATACAAGATACACTGCTGGAAAAACTCGCATAGAGAAAAATCCTCGAATATTTTCATTCCGAATCCTCGGTTCCCGAAATTCTCGGGAATGGGAGTGGGAATCCCGGGAAAACAATCTGGGCGAATTGAAGTATCCTGCGCCCGGGAGAAAACAAATGAGAAAAGGGACCGCAAAGTGAAATCGGTCACACCGCTTAACAATATCCCCTGTTTTCGCATCAGAGTATCCTCTGTACCCGATTGAAAGAAAAGGTGCTTCGTTCCTTTTATTCAACAAGTATTCAATCTTTTTGTTTGGGCCTGTATTGATTCACTTTTGGATTCAAATACAGTCGACTCCTCTTAATATGATTGTGGTTAATGTTCTCAATCGGATAATGTTATCGAAATTGATCGGCCTCGATCACTCTTATTTAAATTAACCCAAAACGTATCGTTTATTGTTATCAAAATTTGGTGGGAAATAATCTAAAAACCTCCTTTTTCTCCCGTTTGAAGGTCAATTTTAATACATAATCATACAAAAATGAGTCATTAATTTATTAATGTTATATGTTCTATAATCCAGTTTATTAAAATAGTAAATAGCTTACCGGATCACAGTGATATTTTCTATGAATTTTTTTTAAACCTAAAAAGGATTTTCTTTCAGTTGATACTTATCTTTAATTTCTGTATTTGTATGTGTGTGTGTATTTTTTATTGTGTGTGTATTTTATTGCAACCTACCATATGAAGGGAATTTTTATTCTGTATGGTAGAGTTTATTTAAATAAAAAAAAATAAATAAATTAAATACAATGTTCCACTCTCATATTTTTCTTTAAGAAGGTAAAAGTTGCAAAATACATACCAGGGAACCGTTTTAAATACTTCCATTAGGAGTAAATAGTTGTGATTTTAAAGAAAACTCTAGTTACGCTGTTTGAAACCTTCTAGTATCAAATCGCTTATTTCCATCTATCGGATATTGTTATCATTCTACTTTGGGAGAATGGTGTTGGTGATCACATTCAGCGGAGTCGACTGTATACCCATTTTTATCGGATAGTTTCTATTTTTTGGCGATATTTTTAATGGTTGACATTCAAAACAGCTTGGCGATATTATTTAACAGAACAGCTAACGGAATTAAACCGACTATGTAAATTAATGACTCCTTTGATAAATGTTCAAAGAACAGGTTGGGAAACTAAACCTTTTAGAATAAAATTATTATAGTCTGTTTGAAATAATTATATTAGGGGTGAAATCCCCTAAAAACCTCCTTTTTTCCCCGCTTGAAGACAATTTAATACCTAAACATACAAAATGAGTCATCAATTTAGTAGTGTTACATGATCCCCTCTATATTTTTCTTTAAGAATATTTAAGTTGCAAAATACAAACCAGAAAAAATCATATTAAGTAGTAAATAAGGACAACATGATTTTGATGCAAACACTCGAGTTAGAATTGTTAATTTAGAATTGCTTATTAAATTATCAATCGGATATTGTTATCATTCTGATCTGTCTAAAAATAGATGAAGTTAATCAAAAATGTCTAAAAGAATTCGAAGAACGAATTAAAAAAAGGAGTATTTGATTATTTTCGAAATTCAAAACAGATTGGAAACAGAAAGGAAACAACAAACTACAGATATTTCTCCATAAAAATTGCATTAAGTAAAATAAAGCGCCTTTCAATACATTTGAATAGAACCGGCAATTTTTCTTCATCCGAAAGTTTCTTTGTGAAGAATCTCCCTACATAAATCTCCCCAATCTTTATTACGATATTTCAAATTCTCGAAATACATACATACATTGAAGAAACACTCTGCACAGCTAGAAATGAATGAGTAAATTGAAATGTTATTCCTTTGTTTCGTTGGATGTGTATAAAAACGACCAGCATGTCTACTTTCGGATATTCTCAAAAGTATAGTTTGCTTGACTGATTATTTTGTTAAGGTTTAAGATGAATTGTCTTCCCCCCTTTTTATTTCGAAACATATATATGTCTTACTTATATTTACGAGCTCATGCGTGAAAGTACTATCATTGGATTTTATCAAGCAGAGAACAAGACGTCTGGGTTCGAATTCATATAATCTTTTTTTTTTTGAGAAAAATATCATTATCTTTCTTATTTTATTCTGCTACGTGAAAAGGAGGTAAAATGGTATGAATGTTTTTGAAATGTTAAAGTGTTGCCGAGAAAAGAAGTGATTGTATTTGTTCTCTAGATATTGTTTTGATTTATTTGGAGTAAGTAGTAATTGTAATAGGAATGTAAGTATATTGAATTGAAAGCAGAAAATATTGTTTTAATAAGAGAAGCAGTCAGAGAGGGTGTCACAAAAAAGACTGACACATTTAAAAATCAATAACCAATAACTCAAAAACTAAAAAAATATAAAAATACGCGGTTTGTTGCATACTGCTCCTGGGACTCTCATGAGTAGGATGCAAAAAAACGCGTATTTTTATCTTTTTTTTAGTTGTCAAGTTATTAGTTGTTGATTTTTAGAATGGTTCAGTCTTTTTTGGGACACCCTATATCAGAAAACGCTATTTTCAAATCCCATCTTATGGTAACACTGCAAATGTCAATCAAAACTGTGATTGATAAGGGTAAGAAGTGGTGGTCACCAGCTGTGTGATTGGATGTGACGTGTTCATGCAGTCCTTTCGAAGGGCTATACTACAATAAGAGGATCAAGCTTCGTTTTCTCCGCCTCTTGTGACATGGTGAAAAAGGCGTGAGTTGCATGATTATTAGTGAATACGATCGTTTTCTTTCGAAATGACGAATAAGCCATTACGGTAATCCCGCTTAGAACCCATGGTTGAACCGGATTCTTCATGAAAGATGTCGTTAATGCTGCAGTTCTGCACTTATTTTTTTAATTAGACCTAACTTAATGCTTTCTTGTTGAGCTCTAGATATACGAAAATTTACGAAAAAAAACCCGGAATTCCGGGATTAATGCTGAAAACCCGGAGAAGTAGCACCTTTGCGATATAGATCTGTGTACAAGAGATCTCGATTTTTAAAATACAACCAAAGACATGACTTGTTCATTTCAATAATGGTCAAATAACAGCTTTAAGTAATACTACATCTAAATGAGTACTCACCGTAGACGCGGACTTCTTTCTCCTCTTTGACGGTCTGGAAGGAGGGTGCTTCTGCCGACACTTCGCACCGGTACACGCCCTCGGTGTTCAGGTCGGTGCGCGACAGGAACACGTGGCCCAGGGCACTCTGCGCCAGCTGAAACACAGAAAAACATTGCTACTGCTTATAGGGTACACGATATGCTAGATATACAGGGTGTTCAGATAAATGTAAATTTTTCAGAACTTCTAGGGGAGGTAGGGTACATCAAGACGAACAAGAATCGGTAGAGGTTAGGGGGTCGCAAGTGGGATTCAAAGGAGGGGAGAAATTAGTAAAGAACTCTGGCATTTCTGGGCAGAAAGAGATAAGATGGTTCGATTCTGTCATGAATCTTTTGCTGTGAAAAGCTAACTTAGTGCGAAATTTAGAGTTTAAGTTACAATTTTCCCTTGGTCAGACTCGAGTATTAAGATGTTTTCGTCGTGACATTTTCTATTGCAGTCTATCTACCATGTGCATGTTCATATTTCATATGATTTTTACATAAACCATTCAATTGGTTTTATGTATAAAATGACGAAATTGAACCATTGTAACTCTTTCTGCCCATATATGCGAGGGTTTTTTCTAATTTTCACTCGTGATTTTCACCCCTTTGACCCCACTTGCGATCCCCTAACCTATACCGATTCTTGTTCGTCTTGATGTACCCTACCTCCCCTAGAAGCTATGAAACACTTATCTGAAACACCCTGTACAGGATGATAGGGTACACAATATGCAAGATATACAGGGTGTTATTGAATTACTACAACATGCAGGTCTGTCATGTACCAAGACAAACAGATTATCATAGGAATCCATGTCCGCTAGAGGACAACATTCGCTGGAGAAGGGGCAACGTTTAACTTTTTTATTCTACAGGGAAAACTTAAATTATTGTTAGGAAATGTCTATTTGGACGGCAAAAACGGCAGTTGGCCCATGCGCAGTAGGTCTCGCTGTTACGTAGCAGTCCCGGCGCTTCGTGTGATCTCCAATCAGAACCGTTACCGTGTAAATAAGAGTAGGGTTTAGTTATATTGTACGACCAAATAGACAGTGAGCACCCCTGTAAAACAAATTTCATTGAATTCTGCCTGCAATTAGGAGAGAAAGGGGTTTCCGGGGGCGTTCTCTAAAAGTTATTACAAATACAGATTTTAATAAAAAAATATTCAGCAAAATTAAAAAAAAAAAAAACGGAATAAGCTATTAAGCTTAATAAATTAAACTAAATTATTTTTTAAGTGTGCAATAAAAAAGCATGATGAAAATGACAATAACAATTAGAAGGTATTAAATTACACGTTAACAATAAAAAAAATATTTTTTTTAAAGCGTCCAACCTTTTACCAACAAATTCAAACCCTGCAAATTTAACTGAGATCGAACAATTAAAAAAAAAAATCTGATTTATATTATTACTTTTTATAATTCAAAGCCTTTTGTTCACTCAATACCCACTAAAAACAGCACAAACTCCTCATACTTAATTTATTCTCATTTCATCCATTTTTTTCTTCTTAAAAATGACGATACAAAAAAAATTAATATCCGTAAAATAACGAAATATAATCGAATGACGAAAACGAAATAATAAAGCTTTTCAATCTCGATAATCACTGTGCGGGAATAAAAACCTCTATTATTTGGGTTGCGAAATACCGTCGGATTTTTCTTTTTTTGTGCATAATTAGCGAGATTAAAAGGCGTATTAAAATTTAAATTGCAAAACCATTAGCAAATGATTTCGAAGGCGACGGCAGGAACTCCTCAGAGATGGATTTATAATTCAGTGGGAGGCAGTTAGGCAAGGCGGTATTCTACTCTAAAACACTAAGAACTTAAGCAATTACTTTACGTAGTGGAGTTTTAGTTCTGATTCTGCAGTAAAAAAGTTCAGATAGTTTAATTTTTATTGATGTGATAATTTGTTTTGTAGAGAAGGTTTGAATCATAATTGAGTAGTTATTTTTCAATAAATTAATAGTTTTATTTTGTTTTAATAAGGAAATAATCTTTTGGCAATGAATATTTTCTTATTTTAAAGCTCCTTTTATTGAGGGATAGACAAATTGAATGAATTCTAGCATTTAATTAATTAGTTTATTTTATCACAGAATTTTTTCTTTGGACTTTCAATCCCCGTTCGAACAATGTTTAGCTTGTATACGGTGTACTTTCCTGTAATATATCCCTTAAAAACCGAAATCTGTTTTATACGCTAGAAATTTCTTCAATTTAGAAATAGGATTAGTTATTAAAAAAAATATTACAATGAGGTATGAAAAAAACCCAATAAGTGTGAAGTAAACATAAAAAAATATAATTTTACAATCATAAAACACTAATTTGATTAGGATAAAGAAAACAAAGGCAAAGCAAGGTAATAAAATTTGTGCTTCTACATTAAATGAAATTAATCTCTATCAACAACAACTACTTTGAGAGAGATTACTCACGTCCACATAGACGCCTTGCAGGTCGTACTTCTGTCCCGGGGGGTTGTCTGAGGGCAGGAAGCGATAGAACTCGACGTTGTTCTTGTACCACTTGACGGAGTAGAGCTCATCTTTCTCGAGGTCGTAGCTACAGTTGAGCCAGGCGGACTCTCCTCGCACCACGGCAGCAGGAACTTCCAGTCGAGCCAGCCTCAGCCCCCAGCTCCCTAAAACACAATAATGATGATAAGAAAATGTGTTATGGGATGAATACTCATTGAAAAACCAGAGTTATCAATTAAATCGATTATTGATAACTCAGGTTTTTCTTTTGTGTGGCTTTTCCAAGACCATAAAGTCGCCTTAAAATTTTTGCCTCATAGAATTGTTTTGTTGTTAGTATGTTATGTTTGTATTTGTTGTACACCGTAAAAATTACGAGGTAAATCCGTAAAAACAACGGAGTTTTACCATTTTAATCCATTTTTTTGTTTTACAAGCTAAAATGCCGTTGTTTTTACGGATTTCCACAACCAACCCAGCTGCCAGTTTAAAACCGTAAATTTTACGGGATTTTTTTTTACAGTGTATGTTTTTGTGTCTTAAAATATATGTATCATCTTTGTTCGCGGGCTTCGGCCTGAAAAATAGTAAACTTCTTCTTTTACTCATTGAAATATTACATTGCTCGCCTCACTTAGGGCATTATTTATCACTGCTCGTGCAAATGTTCAGAATCGGGGGAAAATAAAAAATTGTATTTTCGTAACACTGGATGTAAACAATAAAACATAATTTTATTAAAAAAACATTTTCTAACTGGTTTATTAGTTACATAAACAGGTTTTATCTGTTCATTTCTGAATTCAAACTGTTAAAAAACAGTTACAATTCAGAAACATTACGCTGTTAAAAATAGAAAGTCTATAAAAAATTACAGAAGATACCTGCAAAATAAATGGGAAAACAACTCTTATTCTGCCTGACGGTTTTTTCTGTAAAATTCACACAATCTTTTTGAAAGGACAAAATCTGAACAAATATGGAAAAATCAGAATCCTCAGCTATGAAATAAGTCACCACATCACCATTTTGTTGGTTTAATTCACCTTTTGTCGTCCCACACCAGAGAGTATTTTTCATCTAAAGACTTAAAACACACTAAGCTGATCACAAGGGGTTTCCTATCTAAATTCCTCTCTGGCATCAACACACGGGTCTATTTCATTTCAAGTCAAGTTGACTCTCACAAAATTAATAATAAAGAGAATCCTTTCAAGTAGAAGAGCATGCATCCATAAATGGAATTCATCAACAAAACTAACACACACGCGATTCAAATATCTAATTCAAAACCCAACAAATAAACCCGATACCCCACCGCTCATAAAAGAACGGTATAACTCAAAATGCATTCCTTTACTCCCCAAAAGAATAAAAAAAAGGAACCCTCCACCCCCATTAAGGGCGATTGCCTCGAACATCCTCCAGTTCCAAACGAAACATCCCTATACCCATTCGATATCCCGCATAAAATTTCACTCCAGAATTCATTGATCTCCTTCATTCATTCACTGGAGAAGGAGGTTGACTAAAAAGAGCTGCTCCTTTTTAGGGGATTGACGGCCCCTTATCGAATGCAAAGTGTCCCATCAAGGTAACGCAGTTAGCGTAGAGGGGGAATGACGTAGGAGGCGGCGAGGGTTGCGACCCTGTGGTGTTCAAAACATCGGATGAAAAGAGTTCACACTGTTTCACTTTCATTGTTCATCCTGAGTGATTCACTCCTGTGAATCACTAGTTATTTGCATAAGAAAGTGAAGGAGTAAGGAGTGAAACGCCAATTCACACTTTTCACTTTGGATGATTTCTCCAAAATGAGGTGTCTGCATAAGTGAGGGATTTGCTTAATTTTACACTTTTTTTTGATGCGTAATAGTTTAAAACTCTTAATATCAGATTTTTAAGTTCAAAAATATGTTTTAAATAATTTTAATTTCAATTTTATTTTTGCCAAAACACTATAGAGCATTCGCACATGACGTCACTTGGAGGACAAAAACAACGTTGCTAAGGTTGTTGTTAGGGGCGGGAACTAGAAGCATCCAATAGAAGCATTCGCACATGATGTCACTGGCGGGCAAAAACAACGTTGCTAAGGCAGTTAGGCCGAGTCATGTGATTGAAAATGCTCTATAAGTAAAGTCACGTGATAAAAAAAACCGGGATTTGGCGTCACAACACACTTGAAACTAGTGTTTTTTCTGTTTTTCAATGATCGGAAAACGGGATTCTATTGGATGTGACGTCACAGCGCACTAAAACAACAGTGTTTCTGTTTACACGCCAAAACGCAAAACAAAATTTAAAAAATTTACATCTCAGGAACTAGGTTACGAAAATACTTCATTTAAACGTCATTCTTCATGGTTTTTTTATCTACTATCTTAATAAAATTTAATCTCAAAACGTGAAAATACCTCATTAAGACATTTTTAACAATAACATAAGACATAAAATTAACATAAGACATAATATCATAAAAATAACAATTATAAGTAAGACCTTTATAATAGCCGCCGTCACCGACTTCAAAATGCTCTCTACTTCTTCTGCCTCTGCGGCAGTTATCCTGTAATAAAAATACAACCCTGTGACGTCATTTAGGGAAGTTTCTTGCTTAATGTGCGGGTAATATTTCCCTGCAGGGGGAGGGGATACCCCTTATCTGGGGGGGGGGGGCGACCCCTCCCTTCAAGAGCCCCCCTCGTGTTTGATGACGGAGACAGAAATGGATTCCGTAATTTGATGGATGTTTTCTGGATGTACCCACACTGTAAAAACAAATGGGTATTATTACCCAATTATGACCCTATTTCGAGGTTAAGATGTATTAAAAATTAATGTCATTGAACACTGCAAATATAGTAAACTTCAAATATAGTGTAAACATAATCTTTGAATGGTTTTGCAAGAATTAAAGGGTGTTATGTCTTTCTTTTTGAGTTCAAGAAACTCCAAAACCAGTGAAATTCTAGTCTGCCAACCGTGAATTATCCAAAACCCATTCTTTTAACTTTTGTAACACCACTGGCAACGGCAAGCCACCGCCATTGTTTATCAACATATCAACGCCGTGATCATTCATCGCCGCGTACATGAGGTAAGTAAATTTTTAACCTTACAAGTAGCCTTTTTACCTTATCGGCAGCACGTCAACCAGCGGGTATTTGATCTTTTTAGTCCAAAATTAGGTTGAAATATTATTTTGGTCAATCCAACATCCGCGATCGATACGTTAGGCTTAGGGTCCGCGCTTAGCTGTAATGTTTCCCCCGTTCATAACTTCGTCGAAAGATTATTAGTTTTACACAGCACCTTCTTATATTAACAGGCCTTTTAGAAATAATGAAGGGAGTGTGTCTGTACTTCTTGTGAATTGTCCTCGTTTTGTGAATTGGAAATTTAAAATTAGTGTTATATTGTATTCTTTCGACCAGATATACATGTTTTGGGAAAGCATGGTCCAGTTTTGTTGATATTATAAAATCTTTAAAGAAAAAAATGACTTATAATTATTACAGAGAAGCCCAAAAAGATCTTACAAAGCTTAAACAGTGGTTCTCAAACTTTTGAACATAGCAACCCACTTTTTATAATCAAAATCTATTGCGACCCACCTCATCTTCAGTTAATTACCCTATTCCCCTTACAAGATTTTAGCTTCATGCATGTGGGTTTTGGTCACCAACTATTTTGTTACAATAATTAATTACATGCCTGTTGCCTGTATCAATAGAGGTTAAATTAACTCTTTAAAAAATAAAGGGAAGGATTCGAACCTGAGCACATATCAAATTGTTTAATTGTGGGAGCAACAATGAGCTCTACCTCTACATTACTACAATATTATCACAACCCGTCATTGTCAAGTATCCCTATGCCGCTTGTTAGTGTGAGTGATCATAATTGCATGAAAAATGATTGAATGAATTCAATTTAACTTTGTAATAGGAAGGTAAAAATATTTTGATTTTTTTGGTAATTCCTTCAGTTTTTAATTACTGAAGAGCAATAACTGCTGTCCAGTTTCAGCTTCCCGGCCCATGCCAGTATACGATGTGTCATGTTCATTTTTGCACCATAATTTTTTAGGATATTGAGTTTCTTTATCTTCATAATAAGGTACTTATCCGTTAGCCAGGTGCAAGCGAAAAATTTCCAAATAATGTAGAATGAATTAAGGAATTCTCTGTTCGAACAGTCGCCTCCTGTGAAAGAACATCTGCCTCTGGCGCATTTGTTTCATTTTCCATTGACTGTTTTGTCATTCGCTTCGCTTGGCAAGCATTCGGTTCATAATTGGCGAGTGGCGACATTTGCGCCCGGCTAACGGATAAGTACTCATAATAATAAGGTAACATTTGTTTATTCTTGCTGTTTATTGCTTGTGATTTAAAATAAATGACTTAATTTTGTTTATTACCAAATGACATGATATTGGGGGTTTACCAGGGTATGATTGTTTATATTTATCCAAGTTAATTTAAATTCTCAAAATATTCATGTAAAGACACATTTATTTTTAGGTAACTGATTAACTAATTAAACTGATTAGTCGTAAGATACAGTATCTTGAAAGAAATGGTTGTTATTTTGTGAATCGAGTACTGTTTGTTTATAGTTTATACCCCACAGCTATAAAATTATATGTTGTACTTAACTAGAGTTGTAAAATTCTCGGTAATAAATAATCTTTCGGAGAATATTCTTCTAGAAGCTAACTAAAATAGCTTTTTTCTCTCTTCAAATTACTTTTTACTCTTTATTCTTCAAATTAGTGCATAGATCAATAGTGTTTTAACCTAACTTTTAAAGATTTTAATTTTTTTAAGAGAAGGTTTTATATGGAAGTGACTATTGAAAATAGTCTATATGGAAACCAGTTCTAAGTACTTAAGTAATATAGTTGTTTTTTAATTTGTCGAAAAAATTTTGTTTGTATAAAGTTGATAATGCTATTAAATTGGTTTTTCCTTTTTCCTTTCCAGTTACTATAGTGAAGTGGGCTGCATGTGAGTGCAAGATGATGGCACTCCTTTATTGACTCTCTCGCAAGAAAAAAGAAGTCTGGCTGCAAAATTACACCTAGGCAGCGTTGGATGCAGGCAAGCCCATTACAGTAGGGTGTACCACTGGGTCCTACTGTCCCACCTCACGAGTCCCACCAGCAGTGGTCATTGCCAGCTCTTTAACTAGACATTTGTTTCGGGAGGAGTTTTGACCCAACATTATTTCTAAGGTAACCTCAAAGCTTTACAACTCTAGTTGCAACTATATAATTTGTATTCCCAATCATTTGTATGTATGGTGGCCAGGGCCGTGCTGGGTACCTTTAGAGGGCGGTGGACAAAGGGTGAAAGGGCACCGCTATAAATTATATTAGTAAAAAATCCCGTAATTTTCTGTTATAGTACCTTATAGGCGACGTTTTACAAATTACTTTTCACATTTAGCAATATACTGCTATTTGAGATGTTTTGATTGTTTTATTTTAATATTTGATTTTTGTTACATTAGATTTTTAGTGACACTATTTTAAACAGTCATCATATTAAGAATAACATTGAATCCCTATAATTAATGAAAAAGTGATAGCTGGTTTCCGTTTTGCATATGCACTTATACGCATTTTACATTTATTTTGGTGCACTTAATTTCAAAATTTTGTCAATAATGTGAATCCCAAGTAAAATTGAAGGGACTGGGGTCCGTCCCTCCACCAGAAAAATTTTGTAACTTCCCCCACAAAATAGTTAGTTTATTTTGAGAACCTTTGGAATACACCAACAGAAGAACACTTCTTGTAATTAAGAGAATTTTCAAGGAAAATCAGTATATAATGGATTTAAAAATTTCAAGGGGGGTTTGGAGGTCCTTCCTCAAACAAGTTTTGAATTTTTACTCTTAAAAGTAGTGTTTTGACTCATTTTGGGACCCCTTGGGTTACACCCGGAGAGAACTGCAACTTGTAAGTTGCATTAAAATAAAACTAATAAATTTCGCTGTAGCTTCAATAAAGAAGGGTGCCCAGAAAACACTGCCTGGTCTTCCGCTGTCAAAGTATGCATTATTTTTTTTGCAAATCAACACCCCAGCCTAGCAATTTCAACGTGTTTAGCTAAGGGCCCAATAAAAAATCAACGTTGTGGCCTTATACAATTTTGTAATTCATGTTTGACAGAAAGTAGCCTTAAAATCAGAGAAACCTATTATTTTTAGTTAATTATATTATCAATATTATTTTTATTATCAGTCAAAGGCAATCTTTTTTATGACAAATGACAATGAATGATTTTTTCAAAACACTAATACTAAATTGAAGATTTGCAATGTATTGGGAAGGTAGTGTTAAGGATGTGAAATATAGTACTCAAGATATGAAAAGTAAAATAAATACTATTTAGAATAAACAGGTATTATTTGTTTTATTTTTATGTTAAATGTTTTAAAATTAAAATATTATTTTCAGTATAAAAACAGTTTTGCAGTAATTTTTCCTTTAGAAAAACCTCAAATTTATTGTGTTTACAAATCTACATTAGGAGCATTAGAAACCTAATAATCAAAGTTGTTTTCAATTATACGTCTTTTTACGTCAGTCCCTTGAAAGACGTATAAACAGTGCTATACTGTATACTAGTTCTATATTCTCCTATTTTAAGTTATTAATTCACTAGTAAAAATATTTCAGAAAATCTTTTAATGTTAGTACTTTTAAACAGGTCAACCCCCTCACGCTTACTCCTCGCAGCAAAGCTCCTCTTCACCCAGTTTCGCCTTTTCCTGTGATGGACAGGTCACCAGCTCTTCACTTCTCTCCCTGGTCCAGCCAGTTCACTGCTCTGGTTGCCAACTTCGCAGACATCACTGAACTAGTCTTCACACCTCTTTCATAAAGCTGGATGGACATTCCAGTAAAAAAAGCCTAGACCTCGCCTCAGCTAGCAAGGCGAGTTCACCTTCTAGCAGCCTACTCTTCATACTATTCTTCTCTTCCAGACAACCGTTCATGGTCAACTCTGGTAGCAACATGCCTTAACTGTTTTGGGACAGGTGGCTTATATATGTGCTGGCAGCGAGTCGCTCCTACAGGCCAGATGGCACACTTGTGAGCCAACACTTACTTAAAAAGGCCCAGAATATTTTGTAGGAATAGCAAGATTTATATACTGCATTAAAAAAATGAGTAACTGGAATTTAGTGTTCTCTTTTAGCTTCTTAGCTAATATAAATTTGTACAAGTGTTCTATGGACTAACTATGAGCCTTAAAATATGTTTTTGCCATTTGATGATTTTACTATCTTACTATTATTCTACTATTTCTTAAGATTTGGCTTGCCAAAGACAATCAACTTGGTTGCAAACCTCAGTTGTCAACCAGGTGACTTTGTTGACAACCGAATTGTAAACATAAACTTAAAATTATCAAATGAATATAGTTTATATTTTGTGCACTTTCAATTTAAAATTATCTTGAGTTAATTTTTATATGCTAAAATTATATAGTATTTTTATTTGCAACTTTAGGATTTCCTGGACACAAATCTTTCTCATTGTATTATTATATTGGCAACAGTTTATTATTTGCGTATGAAAATATTACGAAAATTAAAAAAGTGTTGACATTTTAAGTGTTTATTTTAATATTTGATTATTTTTTGGTAATTTAGCATAAAACTTGATGGTTGTTCCCAGCTAATCCTAAGGTACCCTTTTATTCTTATGCTTTTTATTTTGTTTTTTAAATGCTCCAATTAAGCTCCACCTGCCTAGAATTTGAAGTTGGCAACCAAATCTTTAAACATCAGCATTGAGATAAAATATTTCCATTTTGGGATATTTTTCTAAGCAAAATTTATCTCAAGTGTAAAAATGCTAATTATTTACAAACATAGTTGGATAAAACAAAAAACTCTTTGCACACAAAAATTCCTTCAAATAGTTTTTGCAAACTAATTAAATTCCCCCATGTCTTTTGAATTTTGACTTAAAAAAATATTGACTGTCCCAAACCTAAATACTGTAATGCTTCATAAGCAACAACAGTAAGAAAAAATCAATTTATTTACCAAAAATTTAAATTATATGAAAAGACTTTTTGCAAAATTCTAAAACTAGCTGCGCTTGGCGTGCGTGTGTGCTTCTATGTATCCAATGTATTCTATGTTTGTGTTTTCTTCTCAAAGTATGTTTACAAAATACTTGTTTTGAAAAATTTTCAAAGAAAATGGAAGGTTAATGTTTAAATTTATATAGCATTAATTTTAAAGGTGTTCCTCCATGGAAGTAAGGTGTACCCCTAGGTAAGTGACCATATTGCTGAATCCATTTAGACAGCATCATACTTCTGGGCTTTCTAATTAACAGTTATTTTTTATTGAATGTGATTTCAATAAATTTGCGCATTGTGTTACCACTTATTTAGTTCTAATTTTTTTTGTGTACTACTTACTGGGTTTTGCAAAATTTAACTTCATTGTTTTATTTGGTTTGAATTCTACTTTTAATGAAAATTATGGCTGAAATTTGCCAATTTTAAGTTTAGAAATTTAATTCTTTTAATTCAGATATAGACTATTTGATATTTTCCTGTTTAAAATGATTTTAAGAGGGAGGTGGTGTATATTTAAACACCTATTTTATGAAACAATTTCATGGTTTCAAAACTGTAAAATTTGCAGAATTTATTCCACAACAAAGCCAGATTTACACTTCTAGCATCTAACTCATTAAAGGTTTTAATATTTTTATTGTACACTAAAATTAAAAATATTTGTGAAATTTGACATAAAATTTTCAATATATGAAAGCTCTACCTTTAATCAAAATTGCTGTGAAATGATTCAAAGCTTAAATAACCAGGTAAGTGTTTCATTACACCTTTTCAGAAGGGTGTTATGCATTACACTAAATATGGTGGCAACAAAGTTTCCACCTAACTTGGGGTAATGAAACACCTGTTTAATTACACCAAAAATGGGGCAGCAAAGTTCCCCTAGATTGGTGTAATGAAACCCAGTTTAATCCTGGTGTACCATTACTAAAAGTTGAGTGGAAACTTTGTTGCCACCATTTTTAGTGTTTCATCACTCAAAATTTTTTACAGTGCACTGAAGGGCTTCATTTGTTGATGATGAGAGGACAGACGGGATGGTGAATGTTTAAGAATTTTTTTTTAAATGGAGGTTTTTTGTGGTCTTGTTTTCCTAACTTTATCATTTTGTTGAAAAGAGCGGATTACACAGAGATTTGTTTTAAGAAGGAAATTCAGCGATCTATACTATAGATTGCAACCTTTCATGAGAATGACGTCAGGATGAGTCAAAAGATCGTCTGTATAAGCTCTCATTGGCTGGTTCATCAATTCGAAGTGAATGTACTACGCCGCGAAATCGAAAATGTAAAACATTTTAGGACAATATGGACAATTATGTGCACGGATTTAACAAACTAATCATATTTCTAAATTAAAGTTCTTGATTGCACTCGAAATTCACTATAAACGCTCGGAACTACTTTCTTTATTTACTCTCAACTTGTTTCTCCACGGTCAAGTAACGTTACAGTCTAGTATAGATTTAAAATTTTCTTCAGCAATATTCTATTCAAAATCTCTTTCGGTAATATTCTACAGACAATATTGAAAACTACCATCCATACAGTAAAGTTCGTTTGAAATTAAGACAATAACCCTACACTCGACAGCAACGTTTCTTGAACCCAGTACGTTACTACGCGGAAGGAGAAATCGGTAAACAGAAAGTCTGTTGGGTTGCTAGGAGGAGTTTCGGTACGCAAATCGTGATTGAAAAGCACTATGTGTACATGGGTTTAACAAAATAATCATATTTTAAATTGACGTTCTTCATTTCACTCAAAATTCAGACACCTCGATGGAAACTACTTTGTTTGTTAGTGACGTCATAGGGTCTACTTAAGTTGCTGTCTAGTATAGTTAACAAACTAGGTAAAATGCATCCCTACCCCCTTTTTACCCACTCTCTTAAAATTCTCTTTTCCCGATATTCTACAACTATCTTCCATCTACATGATCGAACCGCGATGGTTTCGATCATTCCAAAACGCCGCCATCTTGTTCGAGCAAGGAAAAGAGCAGACTGGAACAAGTGTCACCCCCCTCCCCAGTAGACTCGTACTTCCTTCCTAAAAGGGCAGAGCTAGAGCACACTTTTCGTTCGAATTCTGTCCAGGGTGCCATAACTTCTTGAGAAATGCTCCCCCGCTTCTGGATTTATACTACCTGAGAACTCGCTTCTTCCTCCGCGATTTTCGAAACGTCGAATATTTTCCCCCCTTTTGCTCTCTCTCGTGTTGCCGTTTATTTTAATGCTTCCGAGGATTAGAATAAAACGACTGTTTATAGGGGGTAGTCTGTATGGAACTTATTTACTGGCTGTTATTCTTTATTGAAAAGCGGTTTGTTACTGATCGAGCAAAACCAATGCATAAAAGTTATCAGTATAACAAGATTTAAAACACTTTAAGATAGTTTTTATAATTAAATTCTTGCGTATTTCGTTACTGATAACATTTAATTAGGGGCCTTTCAAATATTACGTAAATCAAGTTTTTGGTCATTTTTGACCCCCCTTGTCAGCAAAAGTAAGCAAACCGCAAAACCCCCTCTCATAATTACGTAAGAAAATTGCCCGACCCCCCCTTTGTTCATTATTTGTACAAAATCTTTAGTAATGCTTAGATTTCTGAAATTCCCATTGTTCTCCATAAACACTTAACCTATAGTTAAACATTCCTTGTGAAAAATGCTCAACATTTTATTTCCTAGTACAGTTTTTTTTTTGTAAAATTTATTTTTGGTTGAATTTTAAAATTATTTTTAATTTAAAAATATTTTTTTAACTGGAAAGAGTTATATTTACGTATATTTATAGATAGCCCTCATAATTAAGGGCTTTAACAAAAGGCTCTATAAGGGGATTATCTATTATTGAAAAGCAACTGATAAAAAATATCAAACAATAAAAGTTAACATAGGTAAAGCTCATTTAAAAGCATAGAAATTTCTGATAATCTCATTCTTACCTTGAAAACGTTTAAGTAGTTTTCCAAATTTAGCTATTCTCATTTTATTTTAAGAGCAAATTATGAAAAATATCAAATACATTTTGCTACTTGAGAGATATTTATTTATATTTGTGTTAGCATTATTAATGTATACCACATATGGTTTTTAACACACAATTATTAGACAAAATGTGGTTACAATATCCTCTACTCAAAAGATATCAAATTGAGGTATAAAACTAAAGTATTTTTATAGCCAGGGATATGTTTTAGTATAATTATAAAGTTAGAACAAAAGTTTTAATAGCAAAGTCTTTTAATATAAAAAAAAACTAATTAAATTTAGTTTGAAAAACAAATTAACAAAAAGGAGATTTATGTTAATCTTCTATACATGAAATCAGTTCGCCTCAACATAATGAAAATAAGTAGTTTATAAATCTTTACAACAATAATGTAATGATTAAAATTCTACTATAATAGTAATAAAACTGTTGCTTGTTATTCAACGTTTCTACCTTTAATCCTATCAATGCATCATTATAGGTTTAAAAACATAACTAGGGGATAATAAACTGAAATTATATATATAAATGCTTCCTCTCTAAGTTTAAAACAACACCAATTGCGTGAAAAGAGAAAACAAAAACTGAAATTATAAATACGAAAAGAGTTACACAATAAATTTTAAATTAGAAATGTCTTTTTTTTTAAAAATAAGTGCAGTGTAATAAATATTTCTAAGAAGAGCTTAGTTGTTTTAAAAAACGATAGGAATGAAGAAGCTAATTATTTTAGAGTGGTTTTGATTTATGCCAAAGAAAAACTAAACGTTCTTTTTTAAAACGATACGATTATTTTTTTTGCATCGTTATTCTTAAATAACTTCTTTCTTCAATTAAAAAGAGAAGATGCGAACTTAAAAGGGATAAAAACAAGAAGTTTAAAAACATTTAATTTTTATAAGTGTTTTTTATTCGAAGCAGTGTAATTTAAAATAATTTTCTTAATAAGTTTGTGAAAAAATTGAAGGTTTTTATCTGTGTCTTTGTTGTTCAAATATGTGAGCCTTTAAGGTTTAATTAAATTACACAAAGTTTTTTTTCCGATTATCTAAAAAGCATTTAATCAAACCTGAATGTAATTGATTTACTTTCTCTTCAAGTAGTAGCAATAAATTTTCCCCAATTGTGTTATTACTAATTCCTTAACTGATAAATTGCTTACCATAAAGGTTCATTCAATGAATAAATTGCTTTTAAAAATTGAATAATATAAGACTATAGTAGAATACTGGAAACGCCAGTTTAATGGTGAAATATTTCAAAATATACCAGACAGTAATCTTAATATTTAGATGAATTTTCAATTAAAGTTAATGCATTTTTATCCTACTTAAAATATTTTCCCTCTAAGCTAATTTTATGGAAAAAAGTATTCTTGACCATTACTTTCTTCCTGTAAATCTTAAAATATGATTAGACAAAGCGAATGTGACAGGAATGTGTGAATTCAGGATTTTTACGTACGAAATATAACGCTCTAATCGGGAAAGGTCGGACATTTGGACACAGAGCCTATTTATTCATCAATATCACACGAAATAACTTTTTTATAATAAGGGTATAAAATAAGTTCCGTATATAAGTGCTTCATATTTTCTTACTGTCATTGTTTCGTTCTTAACTCCCTAAATAAGTTAAAAATGAGTTTTAATACTTTTTTTTATTTCCGTTGAAGAACATGTTTGGTCTCCAAAAAATGATTAAAACATTCATATCATACTAGAAGTAAAAATGAAAGATATGAAGAAGTTGAGAAATTTTTCTATTGTCATTTTTATGGTAAGTAAGGATGCTTCCTCTACTCAAATAAAAAAGGCAATGCCTATTTTACAGAGCATTCACGGCTGGAATATACAGTGGAAGCTCTTATAGCGTAATTAATCCGTACCGAGTTTTTTGTCGCTATAAGAGCAAACTTCGAGTGATACACTCGAGTGTAGAATATCACTCGTTTAAAAGTAATAAACTCGTTAAACTTAACTATCAATTTTGATGCTTTTCGGGAAGGTGAACTCGATTCCATCAAAGATATATTTTTAGTAGATTAGTTTATAAAGTTTGGAGGAAATCTAAACCTGAAAACGATCAACAACCCTCAATCGTCAAAGGCAAAGGGATGGATTATAGAAATTGCAGTTACCCGTAATACGTTTTTTTAATCAACAAACTGAAACCATTGGTTGTATATTTTACCATTATATCCAAACAGTAGGATACTAGTTCGTTGGGATTTAGAACACAATTCGAATCACCCAATTGATTTTTCCTCATTTTAAGCAATTATTTATTATTTTATGAATTCTTGATACTTTCAATTTAATGTTATATTACTTTATTTTTTGCTATGAAATTTAAGATCAATATTTTACAAAGTATAAATATTTGTGTTTGCTATTAAATTTTTATTTTGATATTAATTTATTGCGTAGCTTAGCTTTCTTAGAATGCTTACATAAAACTAAAACGCTAATAAATTTAAAGTCTCAAATCAACAAAGGCATTGGGTAGCGCAAGGTTTCGTTTTGGGATTGTAGCCGGTTACCCCGGGCGAAAGCAAGCGAGAAGAAGATGCGATTGTTACTTGGTGTTGTTTGTCATACTCTGATATTCGTTTATTGGCTAATTCATGTGTGACGCACACAAACCGATCCAGAAAAGTATTCGATAAGCTGAATCGATTCGAAGATTAGTCTTTATAAGAGCACTTTTGTGCTCTTATAGCGACTAATTTTTGGGTCTTTATAAGAGAGAATTTTTATAAGAGCAGGTCGTTATAAGAGCTTCCACTGTACTTTATGCTGCAAAATTTGTATGTGTGTGTGTGTGTGTGTGAATATCTTATTAAATGTTCAAACAACACATATCTAATACATGTAACAACTCAGAAGTGTTCTGATTAAGTTTGTGGAATAACTAAGGAACTAAAGATAAAATAACTCAAAGAAGCATGCTAAACCACCATAACGCGGTTATGAGAAAGATGGCGGATTCGTTATTACGTGAATATCACTACAGAACTTGAAACAAATGAAAAATGCTGCGCATCACATATTTATATCGTAAACAAAACATTAAAATGGTGAAACATTAACCTCCCAGCGTGACTTATTTCCATACTTTGCGGAGAGATGCGCGTTCAGAGCGTGAGTGGCCTAAGTCCGAAATTTGAGGAGAGCGGGAATTTTTGAGTTTAGGTTATATATTTGGGATCCGTATAAAATCCCGAAAACTAACTGCCTGACAGCTCATTTTGTCCTATACTCGACAGTAACGTTTCCTGGCCCTATGACGTCATTACACTGAAGTAGAAACTGCGTAAACAGAAAGCCTGTTGGGTTGCTGAGAGGATTTTTGGTACGCAAATCGTGATAAAAATACGCTATATATACGTGGATTTAACAAACTAATCATATTTCTAAATTGACGTTCTTCATTTCATTCAAAACTCAGACACCGCGATGGGAACTACTTTGTTTGTTAGTGATGTCAAAGAGTCAGGATATATTGCAGTCTAGTCTAGACAGGAATCTATAACATTGTTGAAATATGAGGGGACTAAATATTTTAGGTTTGGTTGATTGTATGAGGTCCCTTGAGGTCCTGTCGTTAAAAAAGTGGCACCATAGGAACAGAATTGGCTGCAAGTATATTTGGTATTTCTTTGATCTCCCGCCAATGCTATTCTTATGGTGCGTGTATTCAATAGTAATGTTCCTAAAAGATTTTAAAAATCACTTTTTTTGCATGGAACAGCTTATAGACTGATTTTTATGCAATTCTCTCAAATAAAAAAATGGGCACTTTCATTGTCATTTTCTCGATATTTATATGAGAGTTAAGGATTTAAAGCCCTGTAATTATTTTTTAATTGGACCTAATTTTGAGCTTTCTTGTTGAGCTCTAGATTTCTGAAAATTCCAATAAAACCCAAAATTCCGGGATTCATGCAGTTGAAAAAACCGGATTTTCGGGGGTACCTCGAACTAACAAGTAGCACACCTGTTATATTTGGTCTGCGAATGCAGCAGCCCCCAAACCTTCTTCTCTTGCTGAACAGCTAAAGTGACGTTTTAGAAAACCTTCAATTACTCTTCTAAAGTACGTTCTGATGACTTACGTCCCTTTCATTCTCAGCACTTCATTTGTGTGTGCATCTCTGTGCTTGACTAGCATTATTCGTCAAAAATGTGTTTCGTTCCACCCCCCTCCTACGAAAAAAAACCCTTTTGGCTGCACGCGTGTTATTAGAGGTGGCCTTCTCTCCATTCCTCCCCAAAAAGGCGGCAGGGCATTTAAGAGCAGCAGCAGGGAAGGGTTTAGTTGTTCAAAACTGGAAAATTACTGGGTAATTATTCCTCCCATTTTTGCACACGACTTTTTTTTTCAACAACCCTCATTCTCCCGTTTCCTTTTTTTCTCCCGGAATGGAATTTCACACGAAGTTTGAGTTATTAACGTGCGTTCTTTTATTCCGTGCTTTTCAACTTTTGTTCCTTTTTTTATTATTATTTATTTACTTATTTTTCTGCCCTGGAAAAGTGTTTCTTTTATGAAGTGGCAGTTGGTCTGAGAACTAACTAATCTGGGAAGAAAAAGTTTCCAGGATAAAAATGACCGAGTGCTGCTTTTTAAAAAATTAAGGTGTTAATAATAGATGTTGAAAGAAAGTTGGTTTTGTCTTTTAAAAATTGCTATAAAACTCGCTAAATAAATAGTTAGGGGTTTTACTTCTAAACCGTTCGTGTGAAACTTTTATAAACCTAAATATTGTTCCCTTCAAAGTGCTAAATCATCTAATCCTAACTTAATAATCTTATAGTGGAACTTAAGTACTGCGCAATGTACTAAAAGTAACATATATTCGAATGTGCTTTTTTTACAATATTTAATTCAAAACCTATAATAAACTAATGCAACCATTTTTTTCTAACTACTAAAATAACTCTATTTTTTTGTTTAAGTAAGTTTAATGCGTACTACCGTGGCCACCTAGACTCTTAAGGCCAGAGAAGCTCGAAATCATGACGTGAAATAGCACGCAAGACGTCATTCCTCATAGCTTTTTTTGGACAAAAGTGCAACTCCAGTCTGAAATCTTGTACCTTGCTCTGTTGAAAAGTGACTTCTTGCCCACTATTTCGCGTCACGATTTCGAGCTTCTCTGGCCTTATGAGTCTATATAAATGGCCATGGCAGTACTCGGTAACCAAACAAATTGGTTACCAGTATTAATAATTTCAAGTCAAGTTTCCCCCCATAATTTCTAGTTGCCTATGATCAGTAAAATTCTCATTATATACTTGTATTCAATACAGCATGAAAACTTACTCTGCTAATAAATTAATTATTTCATTATTCTAATCACACTCGTTATAAAAAACAATACAACGGTTTTAAAAGCTATAAACTTGGGAGGAAAAGTTAAATGATTTAATGACAATTCGTTTTACTATTATACTAAGAGATAACGAATAGAGCTATTTATAACGAAAATCCAGATTTATGTGTCAGTTTGCATATGTTCAGAAATGATATAAAGAATCCCACCTGATCCATTGTTTTAGAAGATTGTGCTTTATCTCTGTTTTCCGTTTTTCAAAGAACTTAATGTATAATACACCAATTTATCTCTTTTAATACTCGTTACTAACAGGAATTGTTTTAACCGAATAGTTTCCATTCTTATTCACTCTCATACTGTTTAAATAGTAATCTCGAACTTTAGGTTCCTTAATTAAGGATTTTGATTCATGTATGAGTAAATCTTCGCATTTCATTGGTCGTTCTATGAACTATATTTTAGATGTATTTTCTACTCTTACAAGAAATATTCAATTTTCAAATAGACACTTTTAGATTATAAAAACGCATTTTTATCTGACACGAAATGTTAGTATACTTCTTTGATAGGGTTAGAACTTCTGAAGAACTTAAAAAAAATAATATATTTCTAAGTTGTTATTAAAAATATAAGTGAAAGTGTTATTGTTATTCCCTTTTTCAGGTTCGCAATTGTGCAAGTTTTTTTAAAATTTTTTATTACATTTTTTCTTTATGTAACTAAAAAACACAATACTACATATAAGTACTGAAAAACTTTCAAATTGGCGAACTTTTTCTTTATGCTGTGTGTGCCAGAAAGAGTGCTATTTTCACACGTTAATCACCTCGAATATTCACTATATTTTCATGAAATTTTTTTCAGTGAGTTTTTCGTAACATTGGCAGCAATACTCTCATTGAGGTTTTTGCTCTTATTGTATGATATACTTATTATATTAGCCTGCGAAAATAGCATTTTTTGATGCCTCAAAAAAGAAAAGGTTCTCAAATTTGCAGTTTTTTCAGTGGTACAATGTAGTTTTGTGATTTTTTAGTTAATTAGTTTGTTAATTAATTTTTTTAACTTTCTTATTTCGCCGCTACGGGCGCCGTAAGTCATCTCAATATATTCTCCATGGTCATTTACCTAGGGATAGACTTTACTTCTATGACCCTAGGAGACGTTGGTTCCAAATAAAAGCCGTGAAACGGACTTTTGAAACACCCTGTATATAGTGTCTTTTTATCACGATTTGCGTACCGAAACTCCTCCTAGCAACCGAACAGGCTTTCTGTTTACTCAGTTTTTCCCTTCCACTTAGTGACGTCATTGGGTCCAGAAACGTTGCAGTCTAGTACAGTTAAATGAAAACTGTCTCAAAGTATAAATATTTATTACAGAAATTACATTCCCCACAATATCTTTCCCCCTGCTGACCACACTCGTATCGACAAATCGTCGTAAATTGAGGGGTCAGACACCGGCGCAATATTTCTCCCTACCTCCGGCCGCCGACGTGTTCCATATTTTAAAAGGCGTCCCTCCATTTTAATGGCGATGACGAGGTTATGAGGCGGATGCAATTATTGTTGGAGTGCTAAAAAGCCGAGGGGGGCTCTCTCCTGTGTTTCAGCCGATGACGTTTAATGCCGTGTGTGAGTCATCCAGGTGGCCCGCGTGTGATAAGTACACCCCCTGGCTTTTAAACGAATGAAATCCGGGGGGTTTTGATCCTCCTCTCTGTGTGTTTGGTTTCGATGCTGTTGCAATGTCATTGTTCTGTTACAACTTATGTAAGAATGAGGTACTATTTGCATAAGTGAGGGATTTGCTTAATTTTACACTCTTTTGATACGTTATAGTTTAAAACTATCAAATATCAGATATTTAAGTTCAAAAATATGTCTTAAATAATTTAAAATTCAGTTTTATTTTTGCACTAGTAAAGTCTCGTGATAAAAAAAAAAACGGGATTTGACACCATAATTAGTGTTTTATTGTTTTTCAATGATCGGAAAACGGGATACTATTGGATGTGACGTCAGTATTAAAAACTGTCACATTCGCTTTGTTTAATCAATTCGAAGATTTACAGGAAGAAAGTAACGGTCAAGAATACTTTCCTCCAAAAAGTGAGCATAGAGTGAAAGTGGTCTAATTGCACCCACCATACCTTTAAGTAATTGAAGGTTTTCTGCGACGACACATGTAAAGTTTCTATGGAGAAGCATTTTTAGGCAGCACCTTAGAAGTCAACTTTTGAAAAAACAAAACAAACAAGGTAGTTCCCAGCGTTATGTCTGAATTTTGAGTGAAATGAAGAACGTCAATTTAAAAATATGATTATTTTGTAAAATCCACGTATACATAGCTTCTTTTTATCACGATTTGCGTACCGAAACTCCTCCTAGCAACCCGACAAGCTTTCTGTTTACGCAGTTTTTCCTTTCGCGTAATGACATTATAGAGTCAAGATACATACCAATCTATACTCGACAGCAACGTTTCTTGAACCCTGTACGTCACAAATGCGGAAGGAGGAATCGGTAAACACAAAGCCTATTGGGTTGCTAGTAGGAGTTTCGGTACGCAAATCGTGATTGAAAAGCACTATGTGTACATGCCTTTAACAAAATAATGATATTATTTTTAAATTGACGTTCTTCATTTCACTCGAAATTCAGACACCGCGGTAGGAACTACTTTGTTTGTTAGTGACGTCATAGGGTCAAATTAAGTTGTCTGGTATCAAGGAGGAAATATTTTTTCGAGATATATAAAGGTTTTCGACATATCAAACATCACGATAACGGGGTTATACTGTACTCAAACACCCTGTATAACGTTGGATCCACGCCACTGTCCCTCCAAAGGCGACAAGAAATAAATGTCGCCCACATCAACTCCAGTACTCCCCGCCGGCCGTTTTCGAAGCGGTTTACGTAAACTGCATCCCAATGCGACATCTCAACGCGACTCCTCCTATAGCCCCCTCTAAAATATTTAGGCCTCCGGATTCGCGGGCGGAATGTCCCTACTTGACAAAAATCCCTTCCGCCCGCATCGATAATAAATGAGGGAACGGGGAACGTGCTTTAAAGAAAGGACTCCTACTTCTTCTTCTTCTGAGCCTAATCCGGATGCCGGCCGGACCACTCATCAGACGCATCTATTATGGATGGCCGGATTAAAAATATATCTTTATAGATATGACATTCCCGGACGAGCGATGGCAGGCAGGGGACAATATAAAGTCAACAGGGTCGGTTTCTGAACTTTTTTTTTTGAGGGGAATAACTCTGACGGGAGTGGTTTGATTTAGTGATTTAGGGTTAAGGTGACACCCAGAGATATTTTTAACTTCTCTAAGAGAGTATTTCACTCCTTGAAAATCGGAAATACTCTTTAAAAAACTAGCCAGGAGTATTTTCACTCTTTGAATTTTTCACAAAGGTTTAGCTTAAAAAATGCACCGCGTGGGCCCAACCGAAATCAAAAATAATATGTTTCTACTCAAAACACTAACTGATCTCAGCGGAAACATTTTAGCCCGACTTCTGGCCAAAACCAATTGACAAAAGCCACTGTACCCTAATTATCATACATTTTAATTGTGTTTTCATACAGCCATAGTATTTTTTTTCATTTATTGTTCTCATGCTTAGGGAGTTTGATTGTGTGAGACCAACTACAACTATATTTTGGGGTTCATAATATGACACTATTTGCGTTAAAACTTATGCAAATCTAATTTAAAAACCTCCATGGTGCGTTTGTAATTTATGATAAACTATAAAGCTAATAATTGCGAACTAATTTTAAAAAAATAATAATATTTTAGAACATGCAAAAATGAAATTATTTTCTACTAAACTAATTATTAAATTACCTTGTATTTACAACACACAAGGACCGAAAAATCTTTCAATTAACTTGCGTGAAATATAATACTATTTCGGTGCGAAATTCCGAGAAAAAGTAATTACATTATTCATGAGCAAATAAATGATGGTAATTTTTATGAAAATTTCAATAGTTCAGCCATGATGAAAATAACCAGTAGCCGAAAATTAATATAAATAAGTTTAGTATATGCGATGAGAATTCCAAGTATGAAAGAGTCAATAACAGATAATAGTCTCGCATGATGCCATCAAGAAAAAGCAAACAATATTAATATTTGAAAAATACAGCTTTAAAACGCATTCCCTTGTGAATTTAATAACCTTTGGGCAATCCAAACGCATTCCGAATTGGACTAATTAAGTAAAAAACAACTTTAGAGTTTACGAGCAAAGCATAATCTAATTACACAAACATCTATTTTCATTAAAATTTATTCCCCGGTAAAATTCGGCGCACCAACTTTTTCAAAAAATTATTTCAAAATTCAATAAGGCGCGCGGAAAGAAGCACAAATTCAACATCATCATCGTCGTCATCAAAATAAAGTTTCTTGGTAATCCTGAGAAACAGAAAACGCGTATGCATAATTAATACGCGAATATGAATGCGCGCGCTTCGCCCGCTAATTATCTAGGTATTAGGCGAGGGCCTACACCTGATGAAAAGAAGCAGAGGAGAGAAGAAAATAAAAAAAACTGGAATTAGATTCCTTGGGAAAGAAACTGCCTTTCTTTAATGAAGGCTTTCAGGAGGATGCAAATTACCTTATAAGTTGGTGGCGGACGCTGTTTTTCATCGGGTCGCATACATTTTAATAGGTTTTAAAAGTTTATATTGAATGCATTGGCAACGGTGGTGAAAGCGTTTTGACAAATTGGGTAAACAGTGTCGTAAGCGGCGGACTTGTCAAAGCCTCGAGGAGATCGCGATTTTCCGTGAAAAATTTTCATGTTTCACTTTCTTCTTCGCATCTTACGGTGAAATTATTATTTTTTTCCCATCTTGACACTATGTCAGTTCAATTAGAACTCTTATCACTTTGATCTCGCCTAATATCCTAAAGGGGACATTCGTAGAAAATTGAGTTTCAATGAGTTTTTCAAAAATTTTAACCGTAGAAGATGAAAAAGAAATTAGTCGAATAAAAATATGAGTCAATCAAATTCTAATAACTTGATACCTAGCGGAAATTATATCAAACGTACAACGTTCTAAATTTAGTATCTAATTGGAAAGGAGAACTAACAATTATTAGATTATTTCTATTAACGGTTGAAGAGAAATGTAATCATCATGGTAAGATTCAGACAATCTATAAATAGGTAAATGGGGATAAACATACCGAGAAGTTTTATCAGATACTTTCGAATTTGAGTTATATTTTTAAAATAATCACTAAACTGAATTTAGTCAAAGAACAATTTTAACAGAACTAATTTTAACGATGTTAGTCTGGTCGACAGACTTTTTTTAAAATGTAGTATGTGTAGCGTAACTATTTTGAGCTTAACACACAAAAACTGTTTAGTCTAAGACAGAAGGTATTTCTGTAACCGTGGCAGTTTTCAGATGAAGAAGCGAAAGTAAGATATTTAGGCAAATATGTTTAACCTATCAGTGGACTTCTGAATAGTTAAGTCATTGATTCAAGTATTTCATTTAAGAATGATTTTTTTAGTGAAAATAGCACTATTGAAAACATAGAGTGGATCTATTAATTTTCGTCAAACGAAAAAAAATATATATTATATTTGAATTGCTTATAATTAACACAAACTAATTGGTAGATAAAAACTAAATTTTATCTTTATCATGATAAAACATTTGAAGATCAGAATTTAAACATAATTTGTATGAAAAAAAAACCAGATTAAATTTATATTTTTAATGGAAATAATAAAACTTTTGCACCCACTAGTTATCAAATTCAAATATTAATATTTATGAGCGTATATGTATTAATTATTTTCTGAAAAAAAAGTGGAAGTTGACTTATCTATAACTTCAATCACAAACTTGAAAACTTCCCAAATTAGGCTTCAAAGAGGCTTTAAAAGTTATATCCTTATTTAAAGAACTTAAAAATTTCTGATCTCTAAGATTTATTTATACACTTATATGTAGTTTTAAGTCTCCACAATTCTTTTTAGAGTAATAATTTTTTTCTTCTAAAGCACTTCTAGACTGGATTATATCGTAGAATGTTTTTTAACACTTAGGGAGCGTTTCTCCCGGTTATAGATAAGAAAAAAGCCGCGAAGATTTCGGAGCGTAAATTTTTAAAATTCAAGGCGGGTAAAAAAAACAACTTTAAAGGAAGCACACACACAAAAAAAAACTTTAAGTAATAAAAAAAAGATCCCCTCTTGTTCAAAAAGCCTAATTATTTTTAAGATTTCGAAAGTTGTTATTTCTTTGAAGTACTAGTTCAAAAGAAAATAAATACTTGCAGAGAGAGAAGCGAGGGGGGCACAAAAAATGTTTTATTGATAATTGTAATTTGCATGCGCGTTATCAAAAGCTTTAATTTTTAATAATAAAAAAGAAATTACTCTCTCTCTCTCTCCAGGTTTTCCCGTTTTTCTCTTCCCCGCTTTTTGTTGATAAGTAGATAATTAATAATAAAAGGTGAACAATAAATAGAATTAATGAAACGGGAAAAATCGGGGGAAACATACGACATTAAAACGAATGCATTTACAGAAGGAGGAGGATTGAAAAAAATAATCTGGAATTGGAATTATTTGAGCTGGTTTGAATGAAAGGGGTGTAAGTCCACTGAACGTAGTTTTCAGCAGTCGAAAGTTTTCTGTGTTGTTCCTATGGGTGACGTCACTTTTTAGGGAGCTCTTACGGGCCAACCATTGAGCCTTTGACTTAGGCGACTACCACACTAGGTAAAGGAACATAGATAGAAGGAATCCAAATCCATGGTTTTATCATATTTCTTATTTCTGGACTTACGCCACTTTCACCCATTTGGCTCTGTTGTTGGAAGAAACCGTTATTTTTATCTAGGACTTCTTGTGTCGTCTTTGCGTTGATTAATTTGTTAATTGAGTGGTCATGGTTAAAAGAAACCGCCCGATTTAATGTTGCTAATAATAAGTATTCATTTGGTTGCAAGAACATGGTGATTTAAAAGAAAAAAGAACCGCGTACTCTCTTTTATCGGACATTCGGAATTTTTAGAAGTTTGAAGAATAAATCGGTACCTTAAGATTGACACAGTTATCTTTATTTGAAGTTTGGTTCGATTTTCAATGCCTTGGGTTGAGTTTTTATGTCACAAAATAAATTTCAAATAGAACAAGTTTTGATGTTATTCGTTAAAGACAATTGTTATTAATGCGCAAAGCGATATCCGATATTGATAAACAAGTGAAGCATTCCTTTTGCTTAAGTTTGTAATTAAAATTTATAAAACATATCGACAGCCACGTTGCAAAAGCCTGTAAGAACATCTTTTGGCGAAAATAAGGTTTTGAGTTGTAATTGTTAAAGATGGCCTTGCGCACATCTCAGTGCCACCAAAATCGGCCAAAGACGCTTCAAAACTTCTCCATGACGATTTGTAATAACCTGTAAGTTGAGAACCTCCCAATCACCAAGCAAAACTCTGTAAGTTGCAGTGACGCTGAGGGGAAGCCGTGTCGTCCTCAGAAAAACGTTAGTATATAGCGTTATTTTAAAATGCTTATAATCAAACCATCGCCATGCTTGCCAAAAACAAAACTTGCGATAGTTTTGTTTTTTTCATCTCCTGAAAGCTTTGAGGTTTTGCTCTTACAGGCTTTTGGCAACGTGGCTGCCGATATAGTAAAGTAGGTAGGATTAATTAGGAAATGTTTGAAAATAATACAAGATAGTTATAATAAAACTTACACACTGTAAAGAAAACTGCTATTTTAACGGATATTTACCAATACTTTTAACAGTATATCTCCATCTCAGTAACATCCATATCTCAGTTGTGACTCGCACTACAGGGAAGGGTCATATCAAACAATCATAACATGTCAAAAACATAAAAGCTTTCATAAATTGACTGAAATTTAGTAGCTTTAATGTAAAAACCAACAGACAACAAAATGTAGATCTAATTTAATCGAATAATAATCCTTCAGTGGTGATTTTATTATTCTAATTTAGCTCGCTTGTATTGGAGTCTCACGCACCTTGGAATTAGCCTCATATTAATAATAAAGTAAAACACAATACAGTACAAGCAACCGTTTTCTCTTTTAAAAATCGCCATAGATAGAATCTTTGAGTGACGGACACCCCGTAATCTTTAAGGGCGATTCTTGTTCCAATCCTTTGAAAAAGCCCCTTTATATATATTTCGTCCGGGGAACAACATTGAGGGCTTTTTCATCTTTAATCAACGATTCTATTCAGGAAACACAAACGGTCCGATTTTTTTTTCTTTTCCGCAAAGCTCTCCACACAGCGGAGAAAATAGCTTTAAAAATATATCGACACCCAGGGGACCGCTCCGCTTTAGAAAAGGGAAAGAAAGAGGAAAAAAAAAAAACCGGCCGTACTACAACAAATTCCCAAATGAAACCTTTTGTTCACGACCACTTCAGACGAAAAGGAAAAATTATAAATATACATTAATAGTAATTTCGAAAAGGGGGTCTTTCGAGGGGTATTTCAATACCACCACGAGTGCTTTCAATGCAATCACGACTGGATTACTAGTATTTCGAAAATTGAGTCAATAATAATCGACTGGCTGGCAGAAGTCAACGACGACGGTGAATGGAGGTTTTTTGCTCCCCGAATATAAAAGGTGTTTTCGCACCCACCGTACGAAATTAAAGTGCGGCACTTAATCCGGAGTTATTAACGAATCAGATCTCGCTTGCTGAGTCGGGGGTTTTAGTGGAGTGTTGCCAAGGGTTTTTGAGAAATAATTTTACGCCGGATTATTTTTGGTGCAGAGGAGGGAGGGGGGTGGGGAGGTTTTCGAATGCGTGAATGGAGCTAAGCCTCCGCTCTAATTGCATTAAGAATATTATTCGATTGCAGTTTTTGTTCGTTCTAAAGGGGACATGGGGGGGATTTTGCCTTTGAAATGATAACTTTGGGTTAATACGGGTAGAAAAGCGGTTTAAAGCCGACTTATTTTCGGAACAGATGGTTTTCGTATTAGTCTATTCAATTAGCAGTTAGTTTTAATCTCGGCTTTTATTGGTATTTAAAGACTCGCTCTGTTATTGAATCTAATAAAGTAAGAACCCCTGTTTTGAGATGGTTTGGTTTTATTTGAAATAAAAATGTGTGTTTGAACTAAAGAGTTATGTAGAGATCAGTTTTAATATAACTTAGAAAGGGACATTTTTTTATTGAGAGAACTCTTTTAATTATCCTCTTAATTATTATTCACATGATTTTTTGAGCTTAGAAAATATTTTAAACAGTATTCAATGTGGAAAGAATTATAGTGAAATTTATGAGAATTTTATTATACCCGATGTTACAAATTAGATGTTTACATAATTGGAGATACGAGAGGAGTTGGATGTTATAGAAATAAGCAAACAAGTGGTACATATTTTGCATGATACCTATTACAGAATAGACATTTTAACAACATCGTTACCATTTTTTATTATTCAAACATTAATTTTGAGTCATGGATTTTTCATTCTTTTATTAACCAAATCCTAATTGCAATATGAGGAGCAAACAATCAAACCGTGTTTTCTCCCAAAATAAAAAAAAAATGAGTTACTCATATTTTCTTGATCTCCACATTTCATTTGGTATAAAGAAATTATTACAAACAATAATTTAATAGCAGGCAATGAGGAAGCGCAGGAAGTATGTGATTGTTTGGATGAAGATATTGAATTAAAAATTTAGAGGGTCTCTACAATTTTCAGATATATTTTCCATGTCCTTATTTTGTTAACTTCATTTTATAATTCACATGTTAATATTGATGATATTCAAGTAAAAAATTATATCAAATATCATTTTCATTTTTGTGTTAATATTATTAACATGGCATTGTTAAGTTAATATTGCTCTATTTCAATTACAAAATCATTAAATAACATTTTTAATAAAATGTGTGTAAACTTATTTTCATTCTAAAAGTTTTTATTGTTGAAAAGTTGGAAACAATCAAACCATGTTTCCTCCACTGTGTTCAGTCAAAACGTGCTTTCTCCAAATTTTAAATGCATTTTTAATAATTAATTTTCAGTTTTTAGGTAAATTATGACTAAAATCTTCCTAGAAACTAGAAATATAGGTAAACAAACGATCATTATGTTTAAAAATTAGTTATTTTTTAAGTTATTAGTTTTTTGTGTTTCCTGAATATTTGTATCCGAAGGAGAAAGCACGATTTGATTGTTTGCTCCTCATATACCCTGTCTATCTAGAACTTTGATATCTCGAAAAACCGTTACATCTCTAAAAAGTATTCGAGTCGTCTAGGTGAACCCTACCTCCCCCAGGAGTTTGTCCCATTGATAATGATTACACCATCTTTAGCAACTTAAATTAGAGTTTAAAATTAACGTATCCCCCCCTTAGATAACGCTTACCAAACGCCAAAACCGCGACGAAAGAGAGAAAAGAAAATTTCTCCCATATTTCTCGCACCGCCTCACCGCACCCACAACAGAATAAAGTTGGGAGAAAGAGAGAAAAAAGCGGCATGCGTGCAATCATCACTAAAACACGAAAGTATCCAATTTCCTATAGAGCAGCAGCGGATCGCTTATGCATGAACAAAAACGGATTCAAGTTATGGAATAGAAAAAAGAAGGGAGCGCCATTCCGTGATATTGCTCTGGGGGTTGACAAACAAGTGGCCGGGGGGGAGGGTGAGTCACGAGAGTGATTAAATGCCCCCAGAGTCCGCTCCTCTTCCGTCGTCCGGATGCAGGGGACCGTCTGCAAACGATATTTTGACGATATGTGAGCTTCTGACCTTAGCCACGGGTGTCGATCCCCCCCTCAATAATTAAGAATATTATTTCAAAAGCTTAAATTTTTAACTTCTGTGGGGGGACTTAAATTCATTAATTGTGATTTAAAAGGGGAAGTCCTAAGGGGAACCGTCCTTTAATGTCGAAGCTGGTGATTTCAATTGAAACAGGCTGAAGCAAGTGCTTATACATATTTAGTTTTTAGAAAAAAAGAGTTAGCCCCTAAATATACTAAAACACTGGTTGAAGCATTAAAATTTGAGTCTTTACACAAATTTTATAGCATGTATTCCTGTACACCAAAAATGAGTTTGACATTGTTTTCAATAATCAAATTTCAAAAAAAATTGTAGTAAATTCCCCAGATCATCTTTTATTATGATAATTAAACTAATGATAATCCCTCCCCCCCAAGATTTATTATTTGCATTAATCAATATCTTCCTTACACAAGTCACAACAGGTAATGGTAGGTTTTAATTCTTTTTAAATTATACAATTGCTAATTACTATTAATTTAAGTATACTATTCAGTTGCGTGAAGAAAGAGGTAATGTAAAAATACAATATCACGTAAGTAATGAAAAGAATGCGCTAAGAAATCTTAAAGACCAAAAAATCGAATTAAAAACAACAAAATACAAAAAAATATGCTATTAAGTAGAACAGAATTACTCAAAATAGAATTTCTTGTTATTGCTGGGAAAAATCAGTAAATGAGAAGTGGGCGTTTATTTACAATTCTTATATTTAAAAATGCTATAAAAAACAAGTTTTCCTCCTTTAAAGAAATTATTCACATTTAAATAAAAAAGAACAACTCAAAAGTTTAATACCAAGTAATAGTTTCAAAGTGTAAAGATGAGAAATAACATTGAGTTATGGAGAATTTTCCGCGTTATAAACAGAGCCCTGCATGCGCTCGATTTAGCGCGCCAAGCGCGCCTCTTTAAAATCAGATCGTCATACAAGCTTTCAGCGCGCCGAGGCAACACGCTCTCCTTGAGATCGTGCCGATTTGAAGCAAATCGCCGATTTGAAAAAAACGCGCCGCGCTATGAAAAACGCGCCGCGCAATCAAAAACGCGACGCTCTCCACATAACCCGCCGATTTGAAGCTTGCGCGCTTCACTTAAGTAGGAATTGCATGATATCATTGCATTACACCTTCATGAAACGAGAAAATATTTGAAGATCATTTTGATAAAATTATCACTGATTTATAGATAAGTATACATTTCCAGATTCATCAGATTGAGAAGTTTCTTGATCTTGAATAAATCTTAGAATAAGAATTAATTAAAAAAATTATAAAAAAGTGCATCCCTTAAATTAAATTTAAATCTTTTTAAGTTGTAATAATCTTTGTAAATAGTTTTTTCTCCTCTTCTGTAGCTGTTACTTTGGTTTATAAGGATAAATGAACTTTGAATTAAGATTTATGTATAGCCAGTTGTATCAACTCAGTCAAGCTGTGTTGTTTCGTAAATAGTATTCCTTTCTAACATTAAAGTTGTATTTTCTAACTTTTTTTTATCATTTCTACACATTGAAAAATTTTATAACTTTTAACTTAAATATGATTGGACTTGTGCTTAGAATGAAAGTGATCAAGTCTATACCAAATTCTGATGTAAATAAATGAGGGTTATCTATACATTTCCAAAAATTAGGACTACATATAGAGCATTTTCAATCACATGACTCGGCCTAACAACGGCCTTAGCAACGTTGTTTTTGCCCGCCAGTGACATCATGTGCGAATGCTTCTATTGGATGCTTCTAGTTCCCGCCCTTAACAACAGTCTTAGCAACGTTGTTTTTGTCCTCCAAGTGACGTCATGTCCGAATGCTCTATACTATCGTGAGGGATAATTTTCGCCGTGGATCAACTTTTACCATAACTTAGCTAAAACGGGGATACAATTTACATGTGAACAATGATATCCCCAGATATTGATACTTAATTGCAGGAACGTGGTTTGGTTTCAACTTATAGCATGGACGTATATAAGGGGGGGGGTTAGGGGGTCCAGACACCCCCCTTAGCCTAGACCTAATGTCAGCCAAACAGAAAGGTTCCTGTCCCAAATATTAAAAGAATGAGTGAAAATACAACTTTTTCGGGTCCAATTTCACAAAATTTTCTGGGGGAGGACCCCCAGACACCCCTGTTTTGCTTGAGGGCATGTATTAACCACAAAAATTCCCATTTGCCCTACATTTTACTCAGAATGGGAAACTATTAGAAACATTTGGGGGGCCAGAACCCCTTCGAAACAGTCTAGTAACGGCTCCCTTGGTCTTGAGGTCTTACAAGTTCTGCCCCCCCCTAGTCAAAAGTTGACCCTATGCCTATGATATTCCATTTTGTCCCTCCTCATGATAAAGGTTAACCTAAGCCTTTATAACCCCTTGCTACGTTCAGATAGAAATTCAAGGTATACAACCTCTCTTTCGAAACCTCAATTTTTCTCCATAGAAAACGACCGACCAAAGCAAAGCTACTCCTTAATTTAATAAGGTATATAGGGGGGTTCGGGGGTCCTCCCCCAAAAATGTTTAAATTTTAGTATGCTAAAATGTCTTCTAAAGCTACTTTTTAGGGGGGCTTCAGGGAGCTTCGCGGGCCGCATACGTCCTGCCAGTTGGAAAACCCTGTTTTAGTTAAACTTTCAGTGTCCACTGTGACCCTAAGTTTCTTGAACCTATATAAAATCTATAGCTACGTCCGTGACTTATAGAGATAAATACTATTTACAAAACGTTCGGCAAAACCCCTATAGGTTATTATATAATTTGATTGAAGACAAGTGGTTAATATATGATACCATAATCGTCTATTAATCCAGATCCTTAATTGAGCATGATCTCCTGTTTGATTATCTCAGAATTTCTAGAAGAGAAACTATTTTTACCTGTTAGTTAAAACATTCTAAACAGTACTAGCTTACATATCCTTTAAAAATGTTAAATATATGCTTATAATTAAGTTTGTAAAAATTTATATTAGTGTTTACTTTGACTAAGAAATTAGAGTGGAACCCTTCATCAATCCTTTGACCACTTCAATCCCAAATTAACATAAAATATTAGATACACTGGTGTAAAATCATTTCGAGTTAAATATCTGACTATTGAGAGCTAACATTTACTGCACGTTGACGATTCAAGAAAAAGTCGCCGCGCTTTTCATAGCGCGCCGAATTTTTCTCAGCTCGGCGCTTTTTTCCAAGCGCGCCGCTTTTTCACCAGCGCGTGCGATTCTAAAGGAAATCGCCGCGTAAACAGAAGCCTGCCGATTTTTTCACGACTTGATCAAAATCGTACGCGCAAAATCTTAAGGACGCGCTTTTTTTTTAAATGGCGAGTTAGACGCGCTATAGCGAGCGCGTGCAGGGCTCTGGTTATAAAAACAGTATTACCAGGCATTTCACAATGAAACTTAAAAATAAGGAAACGTTTATTTTCTTCAATGTTTTAATGCTTTCTTGTACGAAAAAAAATTAAGCACATAAGAACAAATATTTTAAGCGTAACTCATCTAGGAATTTTCGCTCGAATTTCTTTTTTAAAGGTTTTGCTTGTTGTTTACAAACAATAAATATTTATCTAAGAAATAGTTCTTTCATGGTGCATTTTTTTTAAATCTAACATAAATGAACACAAAGTGATGAAAAAATATTGCCACGGTGTTCGAGTCCCGGTGTTCGTGTCCCCGATGTTCGAGTCCCACTGAGGTGGGGTTCGACGTGTGCCGTCGGGAGATTATGCTGAAAGGTTGGCTACGTAGTGTTGGCATCATTCTGTCTGCATCTTAGTTTATTTATAGGTGCTGTCTCTCTTCCTGGCTAGAGGGTTTTTCCTGTTATTTTGATACTAAGCTGTTCGTTAACTTTTAAAGATTTTACTAACTTATTCTTTTAAACTGTTACTTTTAAAGTTATAATAAAGCTTTTATTTGGATTTTATAGTCATTCCATTTCTACGTCACATTTGGTGGAAGTGCCGGGTACAACGCAACGGAATCCCGGCAGAGTCTTCGTCAGCAGGGGCTGCCTCCGGTTTTCGGACTACTGCCGCCTCCTACAAGAAGAAGGGCCATGTCTCCCAAAATAGAAGTGGGAACCATGACATCACCGTTCGTCGTCGCCTGTCAGGCACCCCGTGAGCCATGCGTATTTAATGCGGCACCGGGTGAGGATCCGGTAAGGTGGAGGAAGAACTACGAGAGAATCGCCAGGTGCAACGCATGGGATGAGATGATGTGCCTCGCGAACGTCAGCTTTTACCTCGGAAGTACCGCCCTCAAGTGGTTTGAAAATAACGAAGATTCATTTGGCTGTTGGAAAGATTTCGAGGATTCCTTCACGAAAACTTTTGGGATGGAGGACGATCTCAAACGAAGAGCCGAGGAGACGCTACGACAGAGGGCACAGCTTTCCGGTGAATCTTCCGAGTCTTACATACAAGATGTTTTGAGTCTGTGCCGCATCGTAAACCCTGCCATGAGTGAGCTGGAGAGAATTGATCATCTAATGAAGGGTATCGCTGAGGACTTTTACCGAATCTTGTTGATAAAGGACCTTAAGACGGTCTCGTCGTTTGTAGGGCAGTGCCGAGATATCGAAGCCGGGCAACGACGCAGAATCCAGCGGCGTTTTGAGAGGTTGCCAAATGTTGCCTCCTTGTCCTCGCTAGAAGAGGAAAACAGCAGTATGGCATGCTTGATCCGTAGGATCGTCCGGGAGGAGCTTCAGAGAATACTACCTCAAACTTCAACACGTCAAGAGGAGGACTTGGTGGAGCCCATTCAGACGAGGATTAAGCAGAGTCTTGCACCTATCAGCCGTGACTTTTCATCAAGAGAACAGGGAGGGGTGAGAAATTTCGCGCCAGCTGGAAACCATGATGCTTGGGCCGTGAGAGATACAATGCATCAAGGGGGCTCTTATCCGTCACAGTCGCAGCGGAAAACCGACCTATGGCGCACTCGCCAAAACCTACCAGTCTGTTTTTACTGTGGGCGGCCGGGTCATGTGCTTAAGCATTGCCGAGATCGACAACGGGACCTGTTTTCCGGTAGACACCGCTATGATGGCTTCAATGACTTTAGGAGTGACCGACAACTGGACACCGATTCTCTGCAAGAGGACGCGATCGCAGGTAGCGGGCAAACTAGACCATACCGGGGGGGAACCCCTTCTCCCAGGCGTTACAACGCTCGTCGACAGTCCCTGTCACCAGTTCGTCGTTCCAGTCCCTCGCCGCTTCGGAACCCTAAGGAAAACTAGCTCAGGCGACCTCTGCTGGAGGTAGGGCCGCTGTAAACGAAAATCCTCCCAGCTGTTCTGCAGTCCAGTTGAATGAAAATTATGTGTGGGTGAAGGTTGGAAGATCGGCCATGGTGAGGGCTCTTGTCGATTCGGGAGCTGATTATTCAGTGGTCTCTGAGGACCTCAGACGTAAATTGAGGAAACCTATGTTTAGTGAGCCCGGGCCGGTACTTCGCACGGCGAATGGTAAAGTTGTGGTTCCTCTTGGCAAGTGTTCCCTCAGGATTGAGCTCGACGAAAAGACTAGTGCCTTTGAATTTTTGGTTTTTCCTAACTGCAGTCACGAGATAATCCTTGGCTGGGATTTCTTCAGGGCTAGTAGTGCCATCATAGATTGCGGCCGAAGAGAAATAACACTGAGTGAAATTCCTCCTTACGAGGGACCGTCGAATCGTATTGATCGCTTGTACTCTATGGGGAATTACGTGGTACCAGCACAGTCCATTCAGAGAGTTTCGGCCGTAAACAAAGATTTTAAAAGAGGCGAAGGCGTCGTGGTTTCAAAGAAGGAACTAACGTTGGGGAGAGATCTTTGTATCCCTGCCTCAATCGTCGAAGTTGATGATGGGACAGTACATTTGTGGGTTTCTAATTACTCTAGCTCGCCTCAACTTATACCGAGTGGAATGTGCATTGCCGAGATTACGCAGGTGGAAGACGGTGATATGTGTCCTCTGGGTGTTGTTTCGGATGAAGACGATGTCATGTGTACCTTGAGTTCTGATGTCGACCCTCCCAGTCCGGAAGAGAAAGAGAGATCTGAACTGGAGGGAAAATTGGAACAGCTTATAAGCACTGAACTGTCGGGTGCGGAGAGAGGCAAGTTGGTAAACCTTTTACGCGAGTATGCGGATGTTTTTGACCTTGGTGGTAAACCCCTTCGGGCTACAACTGCGGTCAGGCATAAAATCAATACTGGAGACAACGCACCGTTGAGACATAGGCCTTATCGCGTCTCACTGGCTGAAAGGCACATCATACAAAGTGAGGTTGATAGGATGGTGGACATGGGAATAGTCGAGCCTTCCGAGAGTCCTTGGTCGTCACCCGTTGTGTTGGTTAAAAAGAAAAATGGGTCTTGGAGATTTTGTGTGGATTACCGGAGGTTAAATAAAATTACGAAAAAAGATGTATATCCCCTGCCAAGAATTGATGATGCGTTGGACTGTTTATCTGGCGCGAATGTATTCTCCTCACTAGACATGAAGTCGGGATACTGGCAGATATCTGTGGATCAGAGGGACAGGGAGAAGACGGCGTTCATAACTCCAGATGGCTTATACGAGTTTAAGGTTATGCCTTTTGGGCTCTGCAATGCCCCCGCTACTTTTGAAAGGATGATGGACAGTCTTCTTAAAGGTCTTAAGTGGAGAATCTGTTTATGCTATTTGGATGATGTGATAGTGTATGCATCTACGTTCGCGGACCACATTGACAGATTGAAACAGGTCCTGGATTGCGTGCGCGATGCTGGACTTACCCTAAACTCTGAGAAGTGTCACTTTGGAAGGAGCCAACTGACGATTTTAGGGCACCTGGTTAACAAGGACGGAATAAGTCCTGATCCGGACAAAACAAGGGCTGTGTTGGAATTCCCCCTTCCTGGGTCTGTCTCTGATGTCCGAAGTTTTCTTGGTCTCTGTTCCTACTACCGGCGTTTTGTGCGTGGTTTTGCTGAACTGGCTAAGCCTCTCAATGATCTTCTACGGAAAGATGCTAGGTTCATTTGGGGTGAGGAACAGCGTGTCGCTTTTAGTAGATTGCAAGAGGTGTTGGCGAGTTCTCCAGTTTTGGGACATTTTAGATCTGATACAGATACACATATTCACACAGATGCCAGTGGATATGGGATAGGTGCAGTCCTGGTCCAGATTCAGGGTGGAAAAGAAAAACCTATTGCGTATGCATCCAGAACTCTGTCACCAGCAGAAGTTAACTATTCGACCACAGAGAAGGAATGCCTTGCGGTGGTGTGGGCCGTGACCAAATTTAGGCCTTATCTTTTCGGACGGCAGTTTACTGTGGTCACGGATCACCATTCTCTTTGTTGGCTTACAAACCTGAGGGATCCCTGCGGACGACTTGCAAGATGGTCCTTGCGTTTACAGGAGTGTGACTTTTCCGTCCAATACAAAAGTGGTAGAAAACATAAAGATGCCGACTGTTTATCGAGAAATCCTTTACCTGATATTGAAGCCGACACGCTTGAGGACATACCATGTCTTGCATCGTTGACTTCCTTTGAGAGAGAGCAGAAAAAGGATCCAAGATTGGAGGCCATTAGAGGGGATATAGCTCAGAAACGTGAGGTCAGAGATTTTAAAGTAATGGGAAACGTTCTATACCGAAGGAATTACGACCCATTTGGAAAGCCCTGGCTACTTGTGGTTCCGCAGGATGTGAGGAAGGACGTGCTCAGAAGTTTACATGATGCCCCCACTGCTGGGCATTTGGGGTTCGCCAAGACATATGACAGAGTGCGACGAAGATTCTACTGGCCTGGATTGTACCGGAGTGTCCGTCGGTACGTGTCTCATTGTAGAGAGTGTCAGCGGAGGAAGTCTCCTCCGGTTTTGCCAGCGGGTCAATTGCAGCCCATTGAACCCCCCAATAGACCTTTTGATAAAATTGGTATCGATCTGCTGGGCAGATTTCCAATCACGAGGGACGGGAATAAGTGGATACTGGTGTGCACGGATTACTTAACCAGATTTGCCATCACCAAGGCACTCCCAAACGCAGAGGCCACGGGGATATCGAGGTTTCTGGTCGAAGACGTCTTTCTAAAACATGGTTCTCCTCGCAGTATGATCAGCGATCGTGGACGATCTTTTCTATCCCATTTGGTCTCCGAAATCAACACCTTGTGCCAGACCGGGCATCTGATCACTACGGCCTATCACCCACAGACGAACGGCTTGACTGAAAGATTCAACAAAACATTGGCGGACATGCTGTCTATGTACGTGGACGTCGAACAGAAAAATTGGGACCAGGTTCTCCCCTTTGTAACCTTCGCTTACAATACGGCTAAACAGGAGACGACAGGATTTAGCCCTTTCTTCTTAGTGCATGGCCGGGATGTGGAGACTCCCTTGGATGCAATTCTCCCTTACCATCATGAGGGCATACCATCCAATGACTTCACAGAGGAGCTGGTATCACGAGCAGAGGAAGCCAGAAATATCGCCCGACTGCATATTCGGCAATCTCAGATGTCGGACAAGCGCCGATATGACGAAAGACATCGCCCGGTGTCCTACAAGGAGGATGAACTGGTATGGGTGTTCACTCCTATCAGAAGGGTCGGGAAGTCTGAAAAACTTCTTAAACGGTATTTTGGTCCGTACCGTGTCCTCCGTCAGCTTTCGGAGGTAACGTATGAAGTGGAGCCATGTGAAACGGAGGGTCGGAGAAGGAGGTCACGGGACATAGTGCACGTGTTGCGGATGAAGCCATACAGGGATCCTGACCAACAGATGGAGGGGGCCTTGGTTTCTGGTCATCAGCGACAGCCATTGGACGACGTTGACCCTGGGCCTCGGTTGACCCACCCTGGTACCCTTGGAGAATACACTGGGCCTATAACGCGACGTCGAGGCAGAGTTCAGCGAGACGCCGAAGAATCTTGAGAGGGGGGAAATGCCACGGTGTTCGAGTCCCGGTGTTCGTGTCCCCGATGTTCGAGTCCCACTGAGGTGGGGTTCGACGTGTGCCGTCGGGAGATTATGCTGAAAGGTTGGCTACGTAGTGTTGGCATCATTCTGTCTGCATCTTAGTTTATTTATAGGTGCTGTCTCTCTTCCTGGCTAGAGGGTTTTTCCTGTTATTTTGATACTAAGCTGTTCGTTAACTTTTAAAGATTTTACTAACTTATTCTTTTAAACTGTTACTTTTAAAGTTATAATAAAGCTTTTATTTGGATTTTATAGTCATTCCATTTCTACGTCACATTTGGTGGAAGTGCCGGGTACAACGCAACGGAATCCCGGCAGAGTCTTCGTCAGCAGGGGCTGCCTCCGGTTTTCGGACTACTGCCGCCTCCTACAAGAAGAAGGGCCATGTCTCCCAAAATAGAAGTGGGAACCATGACATCACCGTTCGTCGTCGCCTGTCAGGCACCCCGTGAGCCATGCGTATTTAATGCGGCACCGGGTGAGGATCCGGTAAGGTGGAGGAAGAACTACGAGAGAATCGCCAGGTGCAACGCATGGGATGAGATGATGTGCCTCGCGAACGTCAGCTTTTACCTCGGAAGTACCGCCCTCAAGTGGTTTGAAAATAACGAAGATTCATTTGGCTGTTGGAAAGATTTCGAGGATTCCTTCACGAAAACTTTTGGGATGGAGGACGATCTCAAACGAAGAGCCGAGGAGACGCTACGACAGAGGGCACAGCTTTCCGGTGAATCTTCCGAGTCTTACATACAAGATGTTTTGAGTCTGTGCCGCATCGTAAACCCTGCCATGAGTGAGCTGGAGAGAATTGATCATCTAATGAAGGGTATCGCTGAGGACTTTTACCGAATCTTGTTGATAAAGGACCTTAAGACGGTCTCGTCGTTTGTAGGGCAGTGCCGAGATATCGAAGCCGGGCAACGACGCAGAGTCCAGCGGCGTTTTGAGAGGTTGCCAAATGTTGCCTCCTTGTCCTCGCTAGAAGAGGAAAACAGCAGTATGGCATGCTTGATCCGTAGGATCGTCCGGGAGGAGCTTCAGAGAATACTACCTCAAACTTCAACACGTCAAGAGGAGGACTTGGTGGAGCCCATTCAGACGAGGATTAAGCAGAGTCTTGCACCTATCAGCCGTGACTTTTCATCAAGAGAACAGGGAGGGGTGAGAAATTTCGCGCCAGCTGGAAACCATGATGCTTGGGCCGTGAGAGATGCAATGCATCAAGGGGGCTCTTATCCGTCACAGTCGCAGCGGAAAACCGACCTATGGCGCACTCGCCAAAACCTACCAGTCTGTTTTTACTGTGGGCGGCCGGGTCATGTGCTTAAGCATTGCCGAGATCGACAACGGGACCTGTTTTCCGGTAGACACCGCTATGATGGCTTCAATGACTTTAGGAGTGACCGACAACTGGACACCGATTCTCTGCAAGAGGACGCGATCGCAGGTAGCGGGCAAACTAGACCATACCGGGGGGGAACCCCTTCTCCCAGGCGTTACAACGCTCGTCGACAGTCCCTGTCACCAGTTCGTCGTTCCAGTCCCTCGCCGCTTCGGAACCCTAAGGAAAACTAGCTCAGGCGACCTCTGCTGGAGGTAGGGCCGCTGTAAACGAAAATCCTCCCAGCTGTTCTGCAGTCCAGTTGAATGAAAATTATGTGTGGGTGAAGGTTGGAAGATCGGCCATGGTGAGGGCTCTTGTCGATTCGGGAGCTGATTATTCAGTGGTCTCTGAGGACCTCAGACGTAAATTGAGGAAACCTATGTTTAGTGAGCCCGGGCCGGTACTTCGCACGGCGAATGGTAAAGTTGTGGTTCCTCTTGGCAAGTGTTCCCTCAGGATTGAGCTCGACGAAAAGACTAGTGCCTTTGAATTTTTGGTTTTTCCTAACTGCAGTCACGAGATAATCCTTGGCTGGGATTTCTTCAGGGCTAGTAGTGCCATCATAGATTGCGGCCGAAGAGAAATAACACTGAGTGAAATTCCTCCTTACGAGGGACCGTCGAATCGTATTGATCGCTTGTACTCTATGGGGAATTACGTGGTACCAGCACAGTCCATTCAGAGAGTTTCGGCCGTAAACAAAGATTTTAAAAGAGGCGAAGGCGTCGTGGTTTCAAAGAAGGAACTAACGTTGGGGAGAGATCTTTGTATCCCTGCCTCAATCGTCGAAGTTGATGATGGGACAGTACATTTGTGGGTTTCTAATTACTCTAGCTCGCCTCAACTTATACCGAGTGGAATGTGCATTGCCGAGATTACGCAGGTGGAAGACGGTGATATGTGTCCTCTGGGTGTTGTTTCGGATGAAGACGATGTCATGTGTACCTTGAGTTCTGATGTCGACCCTCCCAGTCCGGAAGAGAAAGAGAGATCTGAACTGGAGGGAAAATTGGAACAGCTTATAAGCACTGAACTGTCGGGTGCGGAGAGAGGCAGGTTGGTAAACCTTTTACGCGAGTATGCGGATGTTTTTGACCTTGGTGGTAAACCCCTTCGGGCTACAACTGCGGTCAGGCATAAAATCAATACTGGAGACAACGCACCGTTGAGACATAGGCCTTATCGCGTCTCACTGGCTGAAAGGCACATCATACAAAGTGAGGTTGATAGGATGGTGGACATGGGAATAGTCGAGCCTTCCGAGAGTCCTTGGTCGTCACCCGTTGTGTTGGTTAAAAAGAAAAATGGGTCTTGGAGATTTTGTGTGGATTACCGGAGGTTAAATAAAATTACGAAAAAAGATGTATATCCCCTGCCAAGAATTGATGATGCGTTGGACTGTTTATCTGGCGCGAATGTATTCTCCTCACTAGACATGAAGTCGGGATACTGGCAGATATCTGTGGATCAGAGGGACAGGGAGAAGACGGCGTTCATAACTCCAGATGGCTTATACGAGTTTAAGGTTATGCCTTTTGGGCTCTGCAATGCCCCCGCTACTTTTGAAAGGATGATGGACAGTCTTCTTAAAGGTCTTAAGTGGAGAATCTGTTTATGCTATTTGGATGATGTGATAGTGTATGCATCTACGTTCGCGGACCACATTGACAGATTGAAACAGGTCCTGGATTGCGTGCGCGATGCTGGACTTACCCTAAACTCTGAGAAGTGTCACTTTGGAAGGAGCCAACTGACGATTTTAGGGCACCTGGTTAACAAGGACGGAATAAGTCCTGATCCGGACAAAACAAGGGCTGTGTTGGAATTCCCCCTTCCTGGGTCTGTCTCTGATGTCCGAAGTTTTCTTGGTCTCTGTTCCTACTACCGGCGTTTTGTGCGTGGTTTTGCTGAACTGGCTAAGCCTCTCAATGATCTTCTACGGAAAGATGCTAGGTTCATTTGGGGTGAGGAACAGCGTGTCGCTTTTAGTAGATTGCAAGAGGTGTTGGCGAGTTCTCCAGTTTTGGGACATTTTAGATCTGATACAGATACACATATTCACACAGATGCCAGTGGATATGGGATAGGTGCAGTCCTGGTCCAGATTCAGGGTGGAAAAGAAAAACCTATTGCGTATGCATCCAGAACTCTGTCACCAGCAGAAGTTAACTATTCGACCACAGAGAAGGAATGCCTTGCGGTGGTGTGGGCCGTGACCAAATTTAGGCCTTATCTTTTCGGACGGCAGTTTACTGTGGTCACGGATCACCATTCTCTTTGTTGGCTTACAAACCTGAGGGATCCCTGCGGACGACTTGCAAGATGGTCCTTGCGTTTACAGGAGTGTGACTTTTCCGTCCAATACAAAAGTGGTAGAAAACATAAAGATGCCGACTGTTTATCGAGAAATCCTTTACCTGATATTGAAGCCGACACGCTTGAGGACATACCATGTCTTGCATCGTTGACTTCCTTTGAGAGAGAGCAGAAAAAGGATCCAAGATTGGAGGCCATTAGAGGGGATATAGCTCAGAAACGTGAGGTCAGAGATTTTAAAGTAATGGGAAACGTTCTATACCGAAGGAATTACGACCCATTTGGAAAGCCCTGGCTACTTGTGGTTCCGCAGGATGTGAGGAAGGACGTGCTCAGAAGTTTACATGATGCCCCCACTGCTGGGCATTTGGGGTTCGCCAAGACATATGACAGAGTGCGACGAAGATTCTACTGGCCTGGATTGTACCGGAGTGTCCGTCGGTACGTGTCTCATTGTAGAGAGTGTCAGCGGAGGAAGTCTCCTCCGGTTTTGCCAGCGGGTCAATTGCAGCCCATTGAACCCCCCAATAGACCTTTTGATAAAATTGGTATCGATCTGCTGGGCAGATTTCCAATCACGAGGGACGGGAATAAGTGGATACTGGTGTGCACGGATTACTTAACCAGATTTGCCATCACCAAGGCACTCCCAAACGCAGAGGCCACGGGGATATCGAGGTTTCTGGTCGAAGACGTCTTTCTAAAACATGGTTCTCCTCGCAGTATGATCAGCGATCGTGGACGATCTTTTCTATCCCATTTGGTCTCCGAAATCAACACCTTGTGCCAGACCGGGCATCTGATCACTACGGCCTATCACCCACAGACGAACGGCTTGACTGAAAGATTCAACAAAACATTGGCGGACATGCTGTCTATGTACGTGGACGTCGAACAGAAAAATTGGGACCAGGTTCTCCCCTTTGTAACCTTCGCTTACAATACGGCTAAACAGGAGACGACAGGATTTAGCCCTTTCTTCTTAGTGCATGGCCGGGATGTGGAGACTCCCTTGGATGCAATTCTCCCTTACCATCATGAGGGCATACCATCCAATGACTTCACAGAGGAGCTGGTATCACGAGCAGAGGAAGCCAGAAATATCGCCCGACTGCATATTCGGCAATCTCAGATGTCGGACAAGCGCCGATATGACGAAAGACATCGCCCGGTGTCCTACAAGGAGGATGAACTGGTATGGGTGTTCACTCCTATCAGAAGGGTCGGGAAGTCTGAAAAACTTCTTAAACGGTATTTTGGTCCGTACCGTGTCCTCCGTCAGCTTTCGGAGGTAACGTATGAAGTGGAGCCATGTGAAACGGAGGGTCGGAGAAGGAGGTCACGGGACATAGTGCACGTGTTGCGGATGAAGCCATACAGGGATCCTGACCAACAGATGGAGGGGGCCTTGGTTTCTGGTCATCAGCGACAGCCATTGGACGACGTTGACCCTGGGCCTCGGTTGACCCACCCTGGTACCCTTGGAGAATACACTGGGCCTATAACGCGACGTCGAGGCAGAGTTCAGCGAGACGCCGAAGAATCTTGAGAGGGGGGAAATGCCACGGTGTTCGAGTCCCGGTGTTCGTGTCCCCGATGTTCGAGTCCCACTGAGGTGGGGTTCGACGTGTGCCGTCGGGAGATTATGCTGAAAGGTTGGCTACGTAGTGTTGGCATCATTCTGTCTGCATCTTAGTTTATTTATAGGTGCTGTCTCTCTTCCTGGCTAGAGGGTTTTTCCTGTTATTTTGATACTAAGCTGTTCGTTAACTTTTAAAGATTTTACTAACTTATTCTTTTAAACTGTTACTTTTAAAGTTATAATAAAGCTTTTATTTGGATTTTATAGTCATTCCATTTCTACATCACAATATGTTTAGAATGAGCATTGGAATCAAATGAAAAGGATTATAAATGTAAGAATGCGTGTTATCAGCTTCATTTGTTTGTTTATGTTAAAAGAGTAATCATAAAAAACATAAAACATAAAAATCATAAAAAACAAGGCATATGTATTGACACATATGCCTCCGTTTAACACGAGCTACATCGATTTTCAGTTTCTCTGCCGAAGAAGTGCATGCAAGGGGAAAACAGTTTTACAGGTTAAAATTCTGTTGTAGCTGAATTGCAGTGAAGCAAAGGTTAAAAGCATTATCCTTATATTGAGATACGGATTGGAAACCTGCATCATCAAATCAACTAGTAAAAACTATTGTATAGGGTGAGTATAGGTTTGTAGTTGTGAGTATAGTACTATAATATAGGGTGATGATGTAACGCGTTATTGAACTATCAGAATATTGGAGACAGTTTATAAAAGAATGGAACAGAAATGCCGAACTAGGCAAACACGTTTGTATTTAAAATACATGTTCTTTGATTAGACGAATTTGTAAAAAGATAATGAAAATATTTTTACCGTCCTTCAAAATATTTAACACCTTTTGGCTAGTTTTATCAAGTAGTTTTGAGTTTTTTTTTAATTAAATAAAAGGTAAATTTTAATATAAAAAAATTAAAGAAACTTGAAAAAAAAATTCTTTTTTGAGGTCTGAAAAAGTGTCATTTTTAGTAAATGCTAATATCCCATCGAATATTTAAGATGTTATCAAGAAACCAAACAACAACCCCAATACAAAAAGTTAGGGAACCTCTGCTGTAAAAGGATCCTGTGAAACAATGCAACTACAAGAAAACCCGCTTTAAAACACCAACCTCACGACGACAACCAACCCCCCCCTCTCTGCCGTCACTATGACAAAGGGCAGGGTCGTAAAGGCCCTTTTTTTCTCCGCGGGCTTTATCAATTAGATTAACGTTGAATCATGATCCAGCAGGTATTACTAAATTGCGCCGTTCGTCTTCCACAAATGGGAGGAGATATTGTTATCGTTATTGTTGCAACAAAGTGTTGTGTTGCTTCCGAAAAATTCAGCTTAATTCGATCGGACGGACGTAATAACAGTTGTCGAGTTTAATTTTTCTCTCGATGGGGGAGGTGCCTCAGGGTTTTTTTGGGGGGATAAGGGATGGGTTTTCCGAGTTTTTTCCTGATGTTCTAAGGGAGATTGGGAGGAGAAGAAAGGATATTGTTACAACTTTTCTAATGACAGCAGCGTTAGTATGTATTTCGATATACTAGACAGCAACTTAAGTTGACCCTTTGACGTCACTAACAAACAAAGTAGTTCCCATCGCGGTGTCTGAATTTTGAGTGAAATGAAGAACGGCAATTTAAAAATAGGATTATTTTGTTAAACCCATATATATATAAAGTGCTTTTCAATCACGCGATTTGCGTACCGAAACTACTCCTAGCAACCCAACAGGTTTTGTGTTTACCGAATTCTCCTTCCGCATTTGTGACGTACTGGGTTCAAGAAACGTTGCTGTCGAGTATAGAAGGATATAATGACTGAAATTTGGATATTTATACATAAAAACTATTTACAGGAAGAAAAGGATGGATACGATTCAAGACCAGAATTATTATTATACTCACAAGCGTTGTAAGGTTGGATAAATTAACTATGTAGTCCTGATAGAAGTATTATTTAAAACGATTACCTAGCATTATTTTGAAACTTTAATACATTCTTAAAGAAAAATATGAAAGTGGAACAATAACACTAATAAATTAATTAATATAATTATGTATTGAAATTGGCCTTCCAAAGGGAAAAAGGAGGTTTTTAGGGAATTTCACCAGATTTTGATAACATTAAGCGACATATTGATCACATGAAACTATACATTTTGCGTTAATTTAAATAGGAGTGATCGGGACGCGTCAATTTTGATAACATTATCCGACTGATAACACATTAATCGTGATCACAATAAGCGGAGTCGACTACTATGTAATAGTACGAGGGTTGTCCGTAAAGTAAGGTTCCCAAAATTCTGCAGATGCGAGAAACACTGTTATGGGAGATTTGGCTACACTGGCCTGTACCTTGGACCCTTTTCTTCAAATGGAGCTTCCACTCGCTTCTCCCGCCAGTCTCTGAGATGGTATTTTTGTGTGCGAAAAACATTGCGGATGTGGAAAGTCATTTCCACATCACATGTGTGAAGTCTACGGAGAAAAGTGTATGAGAGTACAAAATGTGCGCAAATGGTACAGAGAATTAAAAAACGGACGTGTAGCAAAATCCCCCGTAACAGTATTTCTCGCATCTGCAGAATTTTGGGAACCTTACTTTACGGACAACCCTCGTAATCCCTTTTAATGTTACACTCCATAAAAAGTTTTAATAAAATCCACTATAAATATAAGAATAAATAGATAAAATCACAAAACTAAACCTTCCTATGTACTATTACCATAGAAAAGCCACCAAATAACAAATGAAAGCCAGGACAATTCGGTCGATACACTTATTTCCACCTGCAGTAAAAACCATCTCTGCGAGCCATCAGCAATAACCGGTCACAACTATAAACACACCTCTATTTTCAGATACAGAGCATATCAAATAATCGTATACTACACATTATATCTGGCAACGGAAATAGCCTCCCCTCCCCCTGCCGAAGTGACCGTTTCCGGGGACGATGATGGCTGATTGAGGGAAAAAAGAGGGAAAAAACAAATAAACTGATTTGATCACCGTGTTTGTCCATCTCCTCCTGCTACGGCGAAAGAGATTACAAATATCACAATTTCCTCTGCTGTGACGAGAGTTTGGAACCTTTTTTCGGTGCACATAATCAGGTTATTTGGTGCCGTTCATTTCGGGTTTGATTTTTGGACAGAGGGTTTTTCTTGAATGAAGGCTTTTTTTTTTGACAGAATTATTCTTATTAGTTGAAAGAAATTCTGGTTACATACACATAGTGATATAACCAAAAATTTCATCAACGAAAATATAGGTTTGTTTTAAGTAACAATAATTATTAAAATTACCATATAATAAGGTTTGTATATATGTTACGGGCAATGTGATGAATCCGGGCATTATTAAACATGCCAAAAGTGATAAATATAAATGTCTGTGAATTTGGTAGTTATACAACGAAAATTCCATTACTTATAGTTTTCATTTTCAATTTTCTCAAAACTTGGTTTTCGGACCTATGCCCTTTTTCAAACTTACGATTCAAATATAGAGCATTTTCAATCGCATGACTCGGACCTAACAACGGCCTTAGCAACATAAGGTTACAGTTTTTTGCCCTACAAAAGGTTAACAGTTACAGAAAATGACTGGCAGTGGAATTCTTCTATTGGAGCAATTGCAATCACGTGATCCCATACCTAAAAACCGCCTTAGCAACAGGTAAACAACGGCCTTAGCAACAGTTAAAAGCCCTACAGAAGGTTAACAGTTTGAAGAAAATAACTGGTAGTGACGCCACCTGAAAACACTCTATATTTTGGGTCACTAGTACTGAATTCGTTCTAAGAATTACACATAGTATCTGAAAATAAAACATAACTAAAACCCTTAGTGTAAATATATGCCTTTATACATAATACGAGTAGATAGATAGTTACTTAAAGAACGAATTCGTAACCAATGAAAGCTTACTTCGAAGATGGTATTCCAACGCATTTTTAAAAATACAAATAAGGTCGTCTAATAACAAGAGAGGCAATACTAAAAGTTATAGGAAATGTATCTCTTAAATAAAGATCATTTGCAAAGAGTAAATATTCTTTATTAAGTAAAATGATTCAGTAGCATTATGATGAAGAGTTCTTACGAAGAACTAACAGAAAGGATAATATTAAATCCTTATTTTTTTAAAAAAAAAGAAATGTATTCAAAACGACTGATAATTTCCTCCTTTAAAGGTATTTCACTACAAAAAGACCGATTGGAAAATTTCATATCTTTTTCGCACAATTATTAAGGTTTCTTCCATCCTACTTTCTTTAATCCCGAGTTAAGGACTCGGTATTCAGGTTTTATCTCTTTTGGAATTCCATCTGATTAGTTTGGAATACATTCAGGGATCAGACAAATATTTACTTTGTAGTTGAGGTTAGGAAAACCTTTCTTTCGATTTGAAAAGTTTAAAGGCGTGTTATAAATTACACAAGTAATTGTTTTTATTTATTGATGGCTAAGCTTCAAATATTATGCCTTAAATGGGGGTCACAAAAATTGCTGAAGAAAGCACAAAACATTAGTATTTAAAAAATACATACAAAATTTTTAATTTTTCACTATGCGGTGAAATATGCTTTACAATAGGTATACGATATTTTAGTTAAAATAAAAAATGAGGTTATTTAAGAAAATATTAACTTTTAAGAGATTATGCAAAATGTAATAATGTGGCACTCAATAAAAATATAGAAAAATGAATAAAAAAAAAGTTGAAATATACAAGAAATACAATTTGTTAATCAATAAGAACGAGGAGGATAATAATAAATTCTAAAGATCTAAAAAATATGCAAAATTATTTTTGCTTACTTTTAATTATTTTCATGCATTTTATCCTAATTGGTGGTTGTGGAATAACAAGGTAACAAATGCAGTGACAAAAATACATTAAAAAACAAGAATTGGTATACAACTCTCTCTAAAATCTCTCTTTGATATAATTTCGAACCCCCTCAGAGTACAAAAATTATAATTTCAAAAAGTACGATAAAATATTCCAAACACGGGGACATCCCAACCATCCTCTTTCGGATCACTCCCCTTAAAAAAAAACTCCCCCTCTTCCTCAAACACCACCCCAACATATGTCCACGGAAGTGGGTCCCTCTGTCTTCCGGAGGGTCAGCGAGGGGCCAGCACCCCCTATCATCAAGTGGGAGAGGACTCTCTAATCAGACCCCTATGGACGGATGGATGCCCCCTGATGGAGGGATCATCAGGGACCCTGTAGGGAAATTGGGTGGTATCCACTCAGGGGGGGGCTGTGTGTGGGGGGAGACCAATGGAGTGAAGTAAGACTCAATTTAGGAATTGAAATCAATCAATGACGCAATATTTAGTATCCAAAATACAGACTGGATAAACTAAAACTAAACGTAGGAGAGACCGAGGTTAGTTGGCACTCGGGGCTATAATAGACAGCAACGTTTCTTGAACCCAGTACGTTACAAATGCTGAAGGAGAAATCGGTAAACACAAAGCCTGTCGGGTTGGTAGGAGGAGTTCGTTTTAAGAAAGAGAAGTGTAATAGTCTATTTTTTCATGAGGTAACCAAGTTAGTACCCCCATTACATTGTATCATATGCATGAGTTAAAAGCACTTACAAACCCTAATGTTAAATTAAAGAGAATAAAGACATTTGTAAAAGGTGTCCCTAAACACGGCTTACTAGATACTTATACTGGCTAGTCGGGTACGGAAATCATTGCAAATCCAGATGGCAATACTGGACCAACTGGCAAAGCATATCCATAGTGTTGAAGGCGGTGGGTGATATAGGTAGGTCTTGTAGCGCTCCATATTTTGAAATTGACGTTCTATATTTCCCTCAAAATTCAGACACCGCGATGGGAACTACTTTGTTAGTGACGTCGTAGGGTCAACTTAAGTTGCTGTCCAGGATATCATCCTTCAACTTGGGTAGGATAAAGCTCTTGTTGGTTATAATATTTTAGAACAGAAAAGTAATTTTTTTATGAGATTAGTTATAATCGCTTACACCTGAGGTTTTAAATTCTTCAAACTATACAGTTATTCTATAATTTTGACAATTTGTAATACAATAATTTACAATAAAACATTGTATAGAAAGTATCAAATACTAAGCCAAATATTAAAAAAAAGTAAAACTTATTGTAAGTTACTGTTATTTTAAACCTAAATGCATTAAAAAATATCTATTTTACCTACTCTTCAATAATATGAACTCTAATTGACAGAATTTCTTTTTAAATCTCCCTATGTTAACACAAACAGTCCAGGATCAATACAGGAAAGGTTATTTCCGAAAACCACGAAATTAACTATCTATCACTAATAGGACGGTGGGAGTGGAGCAAGTGGTCGGAAACCCAGAAGATCGTTTCTAAATTAACCTTCCTAAACACAGTCATCTTTCGGAGAGATGAAATGAATACGTTTCTCCACAAAACGGAATCAAAACAGCTGCTTTCCAGAAGAAGGAATTACCGTTCTTTTCGAAGAACGCTTAAATTCGCCACTCTCGTGTGCGTGCGTACATGACTTTGCGTGTACGCTTTTATACGTCGTTCTGCGAAATGGAGAAATTTTTGCTCGTTCGCTTACTTTATATACGATCCCTTTTGTAAGTACTTAATCACATAACAACTTAAACAACAACAAAATTAAAAAAAAGAGATACGAAGTGGTTAATGCTACGACAGTTGAAGCATGCGCAGTAATAGGAGCTTGTTATTACGTGTTTTAAAATATTCAAATTAGGTTATTTATCAATCTTGGCATCAGCACCGATGGCCTAGTGGTAGAATGTGCGCCTAGTAACCTAATGGTCCCCGGTTCGATTCCAGGCTGTTACTTTTGGATATTTTGCTTTAATTTAACTTGTAATTTTTCAAAAATAGAGTAGTATCTTATTTGGTGTCAACTAATAGGTATAATTAATTATTGTCTTTACTAATTTTCTTTTTCATTTGTAAATGCTAGTCTGAATGAGCTCTTCAACAACATATTACTCTAATAGCCACTTAAACATGAGTGGAAATATTAGGAACTAAAATATTTTTTGCACGCCACATGCGTACTAATTGAAAAGTTCTAAATTAACTTTGTGCATTAATTAACAACACTTTAAGTTGTGTTGTTAGGTAGAACATTTTAACACATAATTGTGTTGTGTTTGTATTCTGAATATAATTGAATCGTCAGTTTTAAAAAAGGATGTCAACCAATGACAAATTGACTTTTTGTGCTCATAAATATCTCCAAGCTTTGCTCTACACATGAGTGGAAAGGGAGAGGGGAAATAGCTACCCCCTATAGGCACATAGGCAGATATAGCCTTTTGAATTTTCGAAATCGATGTCCATTTATTTTATTTTTTATTTAATTTGGAATTAAAGTAGTTAATTTTTCTTTCTTTTCTTTTTCTTTGTGCTGTACTAAACTAAGCCAAAAAAGTTTGTTTTTAATTTAAAAGTGTTTTTAATTTTATTTTTAATCATGGATATGTTTGACTCCATTCTTACGCTTACTTCATTAATACTGCCTTAATGACTCAGTTTCATAATAATTTTGAATTTTATTTGTCTTAGTCTTTCTATTTCTGACTTTTGATCTGTAAACTAAGCAGAAATACAAATAAAATGTCCATTTAAGTGTTTCTTAAGATTTTTCTTCAGTTGAACTTTCATAAGGTTGAAAAAGGGAACAAGTCCATCAACTTTTTTCAACTATAAACTACTTTAGAATGTACTTATACAGGGTGTCCAGTCGTAAGGCTTATCACGGCCTTTACTCCTGAATGCCTGGACCTATTTCCATAAACGTGGTGCCTACCCCTAGTAAAACGCCTAGGCGCTTGCCCATGAAACCGCTTTTAACGTCCCCTAGCGGCAAGTTTTGGAATTAGCGTGCCTAGCTTAAAAACTATTAGAGATACGAGAAAAATGTCAATGACAAAGTTGTAGAGCATTGTCTATTTTATACAAAAAGACACCTTTTACAGAAAAATGACAAGAATAGAACCTGAAAAAAAATCGTTTATTAACCACGTTTTCGTACACATAGCCCAACTTGTTGAAAAAAGACGCAATGTTGAAAAAGTCATTGTTGCGTTTCATGGGATTAAATACATGAAAAACGCGAAAAACACCCTGCCTTTTTGGGGGTTCTATTTTGTCATTTTTGTGTAAGAGGTGTCTTTTTGTATAAAATAGACAATGCTCTACAACTTTGTCATTGACATTTTTCTCGTATATCTAATAGTTTTTAAGCTAGGCACGCTAACTCCAAAATTTGCCACTAGGGGGCGTTAAAAGCGGTTTCATCGGCAAGCGCCTAGGCATTTTACTAGGGGTAGACACCAAGTTTAGGGAAATAGCTCCAGGCGTTCAGGAGTAAAGGCCGTGATAAGCCTTACGACTGGACACCCTGTATATGTTTCGATGTAGCAAACACTGCATTTTCGAAAATATCTTGTTTCTTGCATAAATAATTTCAAAATTCAACCATAAATAAATTTTACAAAAAAAAATGAACTGGGAAACAATTTCAAGCAATTTGATACTATCGGAATGGGATCGGGCAGTTTTCTTACGTAATTATCAGGGGGGTTGTGGTTTGCTTATCTTTGCTGACAAGGGGGAAGGGGGGGGCAAAAAATCGCCAAAAACATGCATCCGTAATATTTGAACATCCCCTAAAATACTAAATCACTAAAATTCATCAAGATGTGGAAAGGGAGGGCAATGTTTTTGAAAAATCTCACTGAACTAACGGACATCCCCTCGCCTCTCTTTTTAATTAATGAACTCCCTCGTATCCTCCCCCCCCACCACTCGTTGATTGAAAACATCCCGAAAAGGAGATTATTGCGGTAATTGATCACCCTGGAGGAAAAATAACACCTTGCCAAACGATATTTGCAGTCCGCATTAAAAATGCCGTCTCCTTGTTTACGGAGCGGCCATTTTGCGCAAAAATATCCATTCCCGGGCTTCGAAATCGCGTTTATCGGCATGCTCGGCGAGCCGTGGGTGAAAAATACTGTCACCGTCCGTCCTGTATCGGTTGTCTGTCAAAGAAGAATGAAGTTATCGTTGCTTCGATGCGTTTCTTCCATCCTTTTTTTTTATATATTCGTTCTTTTTTTTTCTTCTGTTCCATTATTATGCTTTCCCGGGGACAACGGGGTTGACACAGATGAGTGGTTGTATCATCGCCGAATTAAATACTAGGGTTTTGTGTGTCTGTCTACTACTAGCTTTTATCTGTTTGTTGTAAAGAAGAAGACTGTTGTTTTTCCAGCTGTCTGTGCAAATATCTGTTTTGAAAAGTGAAAGATGTGTTGTAGTGTTGCCGCGAGTCGAACTCCTCCTTTATTGATTTAATGATTTTTTTTTCTTTTGTAAGGATGTGGGGATGTTTCGTATTAGTGAGAGTGAAATATTTTTTGTGGGGTGTTTTTGTATTTATGGATTTTTTTTACGTTTTTCTGTTTGAAGAATTTTGCGTCTTTTCTGACAATGCGCGAGACTGAGAGATGAATAGTTTCGATCTGGTGCTTTGTCCATAGTAGTTTGTGTGCTACAGTTAGTTTTAAAATCAAAAACATTGTCAAAACATCCCCCTCTGTTTTTTTTATTTCTACTGTAAATTTCAGTGATAAAAATCCCGTATAGACAATAGATTTACAAATAACAGAAATGTATTTGAATTGAAATTTTTATTTATTAAAGTCTATTATTAAGTTATTTACTAACGTTGTAGTCTATAGTATAAGGGCACGGTCAGCCAGAAAATCAGTATGGTATCTCTTCAAAAAATCTGCACTATCTCCCCATTCATGACCCCTCCAACAATAGCGAAGGAGTCCGAAGTCACCCCCCAGTCAATTTGCAGACACCCGATAGTGACTTCTCGCTCCTCCCCGAGGGCTGTCTTTTGTTGGAGGGACCATTGAAGGGGGTTGATTGCGGTTTTCCTATTGTCCGATAACCAGATACTGCAGATTTTTTTGAACAGATACCATACTGATTTTCTGGCTGACCGTGCCCTAAAAGATTATTGATAAATAAACTTGTATACTATAGACTACAACGTTACTTGACCCTGAAAAAAAAACAAGATGAGAGCAAACAAAGAAAGTAGTTCCCAGCGCGGTGTCTGTATTTTGAGTGAAATTCAATTTATAAATTGGATTAGTTTGTTAAACCCTCGTATATAGTGTCTTTTTATCACGATTTGCGTACTGAAACTCCTCCTAGCAACCTAACAGGGTTTCTCTTTACTCAGTTTTTCCTTCCGCGTAGTCACGTCATAGGGTAAAGAAACGTTGCCGGCTAGTATAATTCTCGTTACGAACATTTTTACCTGGACTTTCAAAAACATTACTAGAACAAAAATTTAAAATGAAATAAAAATAATTATCAATAACTATCCAATAACTATCAATTTGTTAATAACAATAACTATCAATTTGTTAATAACAATAACTATCAATTTGACTAAGTCAAAGTAAAAGAGAGCTTTGGACTTAATTGTTTGACTTAATGTTTAAAATTTACACGTGATTTTACATGACCTAACCACATTAAAGTTAGTTTTTTTATTCAAATGTATTCTATCCTGAAAAAATAAAGTACCTAATATAACTCCTAATCCTTAAGTCTTAAAGAAGCCATTAAATGAAAGGAACTATAGGTACTTTGAATTTTCCCATAGTAAGTATTTTAAAAGCATATAAATGCATTTCATCATGCATTAGGCTGCATAACTATTCCAACCATAGTACCTACTCATTAAATCTGAGTTATATGCTCAATAAATCATATTGTGAATGTTTCATTAGAATTCCAATCACCATTTCCAATCGGCATACCATTACACGTGGAATTTATTTAAATGTGCTCAAATTACTCTATTCAACCCTTTTAGTCCTGGTCGCGCCAACTTTTCTATAGGATTCAATGACAATCTCGGGCGGACTAGGACAGAGGGTTTAGGTAATAAGATTTATTCCATTAAGTCTTCTTTTGTGGAATAGAGGACATTCGTCTGGAGTTAGTTACCAGTCATAGAAAGTTTTAGTAATATCGCTGGTAAGTGAAGAACGATTTTTGAGCATGTAATACTTTTTATAGAGTGTTTTCAGGTGACGTCACAACCAGTTATTTTCTTTTAACTGTGTACCTTCTGTAGGGCTTTTAACTGTATCTAAGGCCGTTGTTTATCTGTTGCTAAGGCGGTTTGTAGGTATGGGGTCACGTGATTACAAATGCTCCAATAGAAAAATTCAACGGCCAGTCATTTTCTTTAACTGTTAACCTCTGTAGGGCAAAAAACTGTAACATCTTCTGTTGCTAAGGCCGTTGTTAGGTCCGAGTCATGTGATTGAAAATGCTCTATAGGTATTGTGTTGACATTTTTGTTGTTCAAGAATAGTTATACTGACTGCAACGATTCTTGACCCCATGACGTCACTACATGAAAGGAAAAGCCGAGTTATTGTTAATTTATTCAAACCTTATCCTGCATAATATAGCGTATTATTTTCAAGTATCTATTTATTTCGAAACAATTAAACTGCAGACTTGCCAACCTCTGAAAGTCAAAAATCAGGAGATTTTCCATAAAGATCTTTATCGATGTATATATAGCCCATCGCAAACCAATTATAAAAAGATAATATGTGCTCAAAATAAAAATTTAACAGTTTTAAAACCACACAACCATACGTTTTCACAATCGCACTGTCCGGGAACATTTTTCTGAAGAAAGCTATGGAATGGTCCGCCACACTGATCGGTAAATTATGCTCCAATAAGAATGCTGTAAAAAGGCATTCAGCATTAATTACCGTCTGATCATTCTGTATTTACAGAAATCTTTTGGTTATTTTCCACACATTTCGCATTTTCCTTATGCATATTTCGAAAAAACCAGGAATTCCGATAAAAAGCGGGAGAAAACCGAGAAAGCGGGAGATTTTCGGGGAAAATCCGGAGGGCGGGAGGAGAGAGAGAAAATCCGGAGTCTCCCGCCAAAATCCGGAGAGTTGGCAAGTATGAAACTGGTAGCTTACAGATCGAAATACAGAATTGATGCAATTATTCCCGGATAAAATTGAAAACTAAAATCCAGTTCCAACTCGTTATGGAAACAGCATCGCCATTTACACCGTAAATTTCCACAACCCCGAAAACAATAAAGCCCCACGAACAACAAAAGAATAAACTTTTAATCCACGGATCGCATCACACACTGTAACCGCCGAACGTCATTTCATTCGCGACCCCTCCAGGGGACACCTGGGAATAAATATTCGGATAAGTATAAACGATTTGGCAATATTCATCGCTTGCTGCTGAGCAAACTTGTTGTTGTTGGAAATTTTCCCGCTTTTTGGGGGAAAAGTTGGAGGCGCCCGGGGAAAAAAAATTCTCGGATCGATCTCATTATTACCTTTGTTCGGAAAGGGATGGTTGATGATTCCGGCGAATTGTTAAAGGGTCCAGAATGAATTTCGATATTTCGTCGTGTGTAGCTAGCTCATTATTGTTCGTCGGCGTAATCCCCTTTCGCCTCTAATTCGCTGTTGGAGCGATATTCGCGAAATGAAAACGCGTCCGTTCGGGCTTGAAATAAATAGGAAGTGATGAAATGGTGGTGCAAGGGGCTGCGTCCAAATGGGGGGACGTTTACCCCGAGATCCGTCCTGAGAAGAAAGGAAATGGACCAGCAGCCCTAAAATGTTAATTTATTATTAACTTATCCGTGTAATTGTAAACATTTCGGTTAATTTTCCTTCAAATGGAGAGTACACTAGTCTGCAACGTTTCTTGACCCTATGACGTCTCTATGCGGTAAGGAAAAACTGAGTAAACAGAAGGCTTGTTGGGGTACTTTGGGAAGGTTATATTAAGGTTGGTAATTTTTGTAACTTCTTTATTTTGCCGGTAGGGGAGGGGCACTGTTAGTAATTTATATGGGTTCTCCATGGCTACTTACCTTGGGGTAGACCTTACTTTTATGACCCTATGAGAAGACGTTCTTTTCAAATAAAAGCCGTGAAACGGACTCTGGATACACCCTGTATATTTCTCATTCCCTTTCTCCAAAATTTCTCCCTCTTCTTATCGTTTTTTTTTTGTTAATTTTTTCTTTTACAAAACTCACATTAAAAACGACCACCGATTCTCACCGTCAATAACACAACGTCAACAATAAGTATTCTTAACTCTTCTTCATCTCTCTATATCTCTAGTGTACTACATTTCTCTCTATGTCTATAGAGCATTTTAAATCACATGACTCGGACCTAACAACGGCCTTAGCAACAGAAGGTTACAGTTTTTTGCCCTACAGAGGTTAACAGTTACAGAAAATGACTGGCCGTGGAATTCTTCTATTGGAGCATTTGCAATCACGTGACCCCATACCTAAAAACCGCCTTAGCAACAGATGAACAACGGCCTTAACAACAGTTAAAATCCTTACAGAAGATACACAGTTAAAAGAAAATAACCGGTTGTGTGACGTCACCTGAAAACACTCTATATCTAGTGTACGACCACCAATTTTTCTCACTCTCCATTACAACAAAAATCCGAGTAGATAAATTTCTCCAAACACCACCAAATGAATCTTGCCAAGCTCAGGTAATTTCCCATCCCAACAACAGCCCATCGAGAAGAAGCAAAAGCAAAAGATGTGCGAATCACACTTTGTATACGGGTCCCTATTCTTCTTTTGGCCATCGGGGGGGAGGAGGAGAGAAGTATTTGTCGAGCCAGAAGCGATCCTGTTTTGTTTCTTCATATTTCATCTTTTCCGATCGGTTGGTCCTGCTGCAGGGGGAATTATTGATACGGCTAAGCTGTCGCCACCTCGTAAATTATTTGTAGATGCCGTCCGTAACTGCGACCGCGGGATCAGGCGAAAGTTCCAAAGGGGAATTTTCAATTAACGCTCGCGGAGTGAATGTATGTAACTCGGTTTGACGTCGTCTTATCCATCACGGAAATCTTGGGGAGCGGTTTCTTAAGAAAGATACGTTCTCTTAAGATTTATTTTCAGACAAATGTGTTTTGAGAATGAGTTCCCTCCCACGCGTTCCTACCTAGGTAGAATATTCTCTTTATTCGATTGTGTTTCCTGTTTTCCTGCAGCTCTAATTTTTATTTTGAGTAGGGTTTTCACTTAAAATGAAGAACAGAGAAATAGATAAATTAATGTTTTAGTTAGCTTGTTGTTTTAATAGCAAAAGAGTCTTTTGGGTACGATATATTAAAGAAATTAATGTAAGAATTGTAAGAAATACAAAGTATTGCACGGTATTGCAAAGTATTGCATACAAAGTAAACGGCATTGGGTCGTTTCATCTTATTTTGTAAACTACTCTAATTTGTATGAATTACTTCAAGTACACATTTGAATTACTATTAATAGTATGTACTGTTGAATTAAATTTACTTGGATTTAGAGGGGAAACTTTACCCCTAGGAAAAGTATATAAATTCCACAATTTTTAAAAGAGTTAAGCAAATCAAACACTAGTTTAATTTTTCTATTTTACCTTTAAATGTATTATTTTAAGATTTTTTTTAATCATAAATTTCTGTGTGGGGCAGTAGCTAAAAGCTTGGATACACCAGAATATAAAAGATTTGTACAAACTACTTATTTCATGTTTAAAAAAATACACAAAACTAAATATTTGAACTCCCTCAATATTTAAACTTTTCTGCCCATTTTAGGCACACAGCACACCCATTTCCTGGCATTAGTCACAACCTCAAACCTTTCGACATCTCAATCGAATTTTTTTCCACTCTCCCCCCCCCTGACCACCGCTTTTTCACTCCGCCCCTCATCCATCTCCTCCCACAAAAAAAGACCCCTCTATAAAATAAACCCCCGCCCCCCAGGGAGGTTCCGTAATCACTTTTCGTCCACCATGTCACCCACCGCAATGATTTGCTCTTTGCCTCTCAATGAGACATCAAAAACTTTCCGTTTTTTTGTGACGTTTTCATTTGGAGCACGCGAACCCCCCCACCCCTCTAAAGTATTTTGCTTCCCGATCTCTCCCATAGGAGGGCGGTGAGGGATCCACAATGCATCAATGTCAAACGTGAAGTCCACTGGTCCATGACTTCTCAATTATAAAAATGTAATATAGGATTTTAAAACGTATTTTACAACACTATTTTAAAACACATTTCTGGATAGAAATAATTTCTAACACTTTTCAATTGAATCATCAGTTTGACAAGTCCAAAAACCAAGTTTTGAGTAATTCGAAGAAAAAAAAACTGTACAAGTAATGGAATTTTTGTTGTATAACCACCAAATTTTTACTGGAAATTCAGGACCCTATTTAGAAAACTGAGCAATCATCTTACGTAAGGATCACTCTTACTCCCCTTTCCCCCCTTGTCAGGAAAAATAAGCAAAGAGAAAACCCCCTCCCCCTTAAGGTGCTTGCGTAATATTTGAAAGGCCCCTTATCTCTATTACCCACATTTGATTCACCACAAGCTAATGTATAAATTTCTTTAATATATTCATGTGTTTTGCTGCGTGTCTCTAAATACTACTTAAATACTACTACTTACTAACTACTATACTACTACTAATAATACTACTCTCTAAATACTAAGATAAAATGTTTTTATTGAGGTTATTTGTATAGTGAGTTTTAAGGGGGGATAAGGGGATAGGGTCGATAAATTGCTCTCAAAAAAATTTCCTCAAAAATCAAATTTTAAAAATTCATACACAGAGAAGCATTTTTAGATAAAGTACCATCGATGTTAGAAACTTTCAGCCATATTAAGAGAAATAATGCACATCCTAACTCGACAAAAATATTTGTTAAGAAATTACTCATGCAAAATGATCCATGCAGCTCCCTCGAGAGAGAATAAAAGTGATGCTTTTACACCTCAACTCTGAGAAACAATCCGCGGTATAACAGAGAGATGTACGAAAACACAAAACCCCCATAAATCTGAGAGCGGATTCCGAAAGTATGAGGGATACATCTCTATTTCTCTCATGCTCCATAGGAATACTTTATTCGCTTAAAAATAGATGAAAAGAGTATATATTTTAAAACTTAAAATTCTATTCCACGATGGCTTTCCTGAAGCAGTATATAAATAGCCGGCAATCTCTCATACATTTTTCATTTATCGTCTGCTGGTGTTTCGTGATACGATTTTTCAGGGCAGAGTCTGTGATTCCGAAAGAGTGGGGAAATAAATCTACACGGTTGTGTTTGTGTTTGCTGAAATGAGTTACCTTGTGGGGGGCAATCATTTCTGCAACTCGATTTTGTCGCTCTTGCTCAAGCGGTTGAGCTTTTTTTTTTCTGCGCCAATTTTCTGCAAGTTTTCATCTTTGTGATCTCTGACACCTGATACATAGTGTATTTTTTTTGGTGTAGGGAGGGAATTTCAATCAAATTTTCCCACCACTCGTATCAAAATAGTTTCCCCTAGCTTTCACTGACGTAAATTTATAATTACACTGAATTATTTACTATGAATTGTTCCATGCATAGTATTTGGTTTTAAATTGTTTGAATAATATTGCATACAATTGGTACTCTCAAGAGTAAGGGAGACCGGAGAAATAGAAGATGCTCAACAGCAGAGAGATGTTGAATTGACTGAAAAAGAGATGATGATGAGTGACAAAATGCCCAAGGGCTAAAGTGCTCAATAGCAGAGACATGCTAAATTGATTGAAAAGAGATGATGAAGAGTAACAAGATGCCCAAGAGCTAAAGTGTTCAAGAACAGAGACATGCTAAATTGATTGAAAAGAGATGATGAAGAGTAACAAGATGCCTAAGAGATAAAGGTGTTCAGAATAGAAGAATGTTGAAGAGAATAAAGGGATTTAAGAGCAAAAATATGTTGAAGAGTAGGGAGAGAAACAGTTCGTTGAACACACACAGTTAACGTAACATTAACTACAAGAATCGTTGCTTCTGTAGGTTCTAGACATATTTCTAACGATTCACTAGTCCAGTTCTTACAAAACCAACTATTCCATAGTCTCCCTAGGGGTGGGTTTACAACTTAGAGGCACTGTTCCAACGCCATTTGTGTTTTTTCACAACAGAGATAACATTGCGAGAATAAAAAAAGAGGGGGGAGGTTAGATTGGTAATTTTCATTTTTTTGTTCACTTTAACCGTAATTGATCAAGTTTAACTTCTCCACCCCATATCATTCTCATCCGCATCATTCAAAATGGCTTCCCCCAAAATTTCATTCAATTCCGATGAACGGTTTGGTTGTTAGAGGCCGTTGAATAGGATAAGTTATTCTATGGACACCCTGTATATTCTACTATGTGAAGCTGACAGAAAAATATTCAAAATGGATAAGAATACAAGAATCCAAAATCATGGATGTAGCCTATCAAAAAGATGAAACAAAAATAAATCATGCGGAAAATAACAAGTGGTTGTGATGCAGTTTCAATAATATTTAAAAAACCGAGTTAGGTAAATAGAGTTAATAGAGGTGAAATAATTATCGGTTCCTTCTTTATAAAGAAAACAACTCATCTCTTCAAGAAGAAACCGACCTCTCTATCTAAAGAACAGATACTTTAATTACACCCTAATGAAATTTCATTTCCATTCCCACTTAAAACCAAACGAAGCAAAATGAAAATAAAAAAAATCGATCTTTTCGCGAGGTTGGTCCAATGATGAAACAAATTAAACCGCATAAACCGTCCTTTCATTGAAGGGCCTCGAATTACTAGTACCAAATTAAACCTCGCTTTGTGTGATGGGAGGGGACCAACCGCGGAGAAGGAGTTATTAAAGATCAAAGATTCGGTTAATTTAATTTGCCGCAAAAACGTATCAGCTCGCGCAAAAACTTAATTAAATCTTGCACGCTTTTTGATGGGGACTCGTTTCGTTATGGATATCTTATTTGATATGGATGTTTTCCTATTCGAAGTGAGAGGACCTCGACTGAAGTAAAGAGGAGCAATTGGTTTTGTCTTTGGAGTATTGCGGATTTAATTTGTGTTTTGACACTTATACGAAGGGGAACTTTGATGGGTGTATTGGGAGCAAAATATCGGGGAGATGTCGGAATGTTTTGGGTATCTAGGGAGTTGATTTCGAGAGTATTGAAATTTTTTGTTTGAAGTTTTCTTCGGTCGACAGCAACGTTTCCTGAACCCAGTACGTCAATATGCGGAAGGAGAAAATGGGTAAACACAAAGCTTGTTGGGTTGCTAGGAGGAGTTTCGGTTCGCAAATCGTGATAAAACAATCGTGATGATACATTGCAATTTCAAATAATGGCTTTCTTAATTAAATTTTAAGCAACTAAATATATTTTTATTTCAAGAATTTTTACAGGTACTATCAAAAGTATTAACAAAGAGCAATTTTAAGCACAAACTAATTTTAGAGAAAAAAATAACTGGAAGTTAAAATAATGAATTCTAATAAGTATGGCTCTAACAAAACTAACTAATAAAACAAACTCTTTCTAAAGTATGCCACTGAATACAACCTCGATGCTTCCTGAAACCCAAAATAGAGTTTTCACAAATCACCCCAACAAATTCAAACTACACCTCCTCCAAAACGAAAAACACTCTTACAACAACGCTTTCACGAGTATTAGTATTACGACTCAATCTCAACCTCACCCCGTAATCTCTAATAGCAGTACTACCTCGACTTACAACAAAAAGAAAAAAACCCTTCACTGAGCTAACCAAACCACCAGAGATCTCTTATAAGCCGATTATTAATTTCCCCCAAGAGAATTACCACAGCCGAGAGGGGTTCTTAAAAGTCACGGGATGACGAAGATGAACATAAGGGATCTCTTGGTTTATTTGATAGACATATAAATGAGCTGCTCAGGATGAAAGCGTTGTAAGTCCAAAAATACAAAATTTGAGAAAAATAAGCATCTTAACGACTTCGAGCGAAATAGTAGGTAAGACGTCACTCTTCATAGCTTTTTTTTTTGGACAACAGCGCAACTCCAATCTGAAATCTACCTTGCGCTGTTGAAAAGTGACGTCTTGCCTATTATTTCGCGTCACGATTTCGAGCTTCTCTGTTCTTATGAGTCTAGATCAGTGTTTCCCAACGTGGGTTGCACGCCCCACCAGGGGACAATTTAATTTTCTAGGGGAGCAACTTGAAAATTTTGAACCAAATTGCCCCCCAGGTGGGGCATGGACCACCAGGTTTAGATGGATTTTCGAAAGAGAATTGGTGCAAGTTTAGAATTGCGGATGTGTCAAGTAGGCAGCTGAATTTTCAGCGGTAAATAACGTTTTGTAGCTTACATTCAATGCAAAATTTGGGCTTGGCTTAGTACGCAAAAAAGACCAAATATCGCCAACCATCCGCGATTCTGAACTTGCGCTGAGAGTAATTCATTAATTTCGACAAGGAAACCCAAAGAAAACCTTCATAAAACTCACATTGGGGTTAATGTTCCGTAATCGGGAACCATCGCCAAGGAAAGTCGCCAAACTTGGCGTTATTAAAAAATTATTAAAAAATATTATTATTAAATATATATTTATTATTAAAAATATATTATTAAAAAAATTATTAAAAAGAGTTATTAAAAAATATCGCCAAGTTGGCGATGGTTCCCGATTACGGAATCTTAGCCCACATTGGTTCATTGATTGGCTTACAAACACCATAAAAATTTATGTGTAATCTTACATGGGGGGCATGGAAAATTTAGAAAGGCTTTGGTGTGGAATGGACCAAAAAAGGTTGGGAAACACGTCTAGATGGCCACGCATAAACCCACACATTCTTTAAGAGCTTCATATTTATTTCATATTTCCCTAAAACATCAAACCTTCAGTTCCTTCAGGAAAAAACTCTGGATTATTGACGATGCCGACAGCAAGAGCGAATCGCAGTCGTCTAGTTATCCTCGCTCCATTCCTGTCGGCCAGTTCTTTCCTCTCTAGGTACAGTTCGCCGTAATATATCAGTGTATAGATGAAGAGGAAGAGCACTAAGGACAGCGCTGTGTAGAAATCATCATCCGCAACTGTCTTCATTTCAGGACTAAATTTCCAGCAAATCTGATGATCGGAAATGGGAGAGATGAAAGCGGCTGAATTTTGTTGAAGTATTGAAATTTTCGGCGTTTTTATGTGTAACAATAATTTTAACGATTTCAGTTACGTTTTATTTCGAGCTGCTAAGTATTTTCTGCTAAGTGTCTCTTGTTTATAAATTGTTTTAGGAAATGATTGTTTTCTTCGTATCGTGGTAAGTTTCACTCCTACTGTCAAAACTATTTAAAAATATTTTTATTGATATCCTATTTATTTAATTTGTTGTTGTTTTCTAATCTCTCTCCATACATATCTCTCTCCTTATATGAGTTGATCAGGATGAAAGTGGTTTAAGTCCAAAAATACAAAATTTTAAAAAAGCATGGATTTTGATTTCTTCTATGTTCCTTTACCTAGTGAGGCAATCGCCTGAGTCAAAAGCTCAATGATTGGCCAGAAAGAGCTGCCCAGAAAATACCTTTTCCATAGGAACAACACAGGCACCGTTAGAGAAAAACTTTAATTACTCAAAACTACGTGGAATTCTTCTATTGGAGCATTTGCAATCACGTGATCCCATACCTAAAAACCGCCTGTGCAACAGATACAGCGTTACATAGCAACCGCCTTTGCAGCAGTTAAAAGCAAGGTTAACAGATAAAAGAAAATAACTGGTCGTGACTAGAGACCCTATATAATTTTTAAAATAGTTTTCTTTGTGATTTTTGTGCAATAAAAAGAGTTTTAGGCGTAGGAATTAGCATTACAGTCTAAGGAGATCCTTGCAGTTTGTAACTAAAATGGCGGCGAATCGTTCATTGTCCAGTCTCTCTATATAAAGGGTCTCTAGTCGTGACGTCACCTGAAAACACTCTATGGCACCGAAATAAAGCTTGATGCATCTTAAAACCAAAAATAATTATCACAAACCGTGACAACGAAGATTTTATAACTTCCCTTTCTCCAAAACGTAAACCACTCTTACAACACCGCCTTCAACAGTAACAGCACGATAGTAGTGTTGCGGCTCAATCTCGCCCACACCCCGTAATCTCCAGTAGTAGTAGTACTTACAACACAAAGCCTCGACGACAAAAAGGAAAACGCTGAGCTAACCAGAGAGTCTCGTAAGCCGATTATTAATTTCCCCCAAGAGAGAATCACTGGAGTCCTTAAAAGTCACGGGATGACGAAGATGAAGGAGGCAGCACGCGAGTCAATATTTGGGAAGGAAAGTTCATGGGAGGGAACGCGGGCAGGTGGCAGAGAGAGAGGTTTTGGAACGTTCCTTCTCTCTCTCTCTCCTGTCTGAATGGATTGTTTTGGACGTTTCCGGGGTTCGTTCTACATCTGGAGATTTTGGCTTGCGATGGGAGAAACCGTAGCTTTTAGGTACTGAGAGCTTTCAGGGGTGAAATACTTGCTACTGTGGAAGAGTGGCGGCTCGTCCATGGGAGCCGTCACTCTGAACCCCCCAGTGACAATGGAATAAATCGATTAATTAAAATAAGTGCACTGAAAAAAATTCCCGTTTTATGGTTTCAAACTGGCAGCTGTGTTGGTTGTGGAAAACCGTAAAAATTACAAAGTAAATCCGTAAAAACAACGGTGTTTTACCATTTTAATCCATGTTTTATTGTTTTACAAGGTAAAACACCGTTGTTTTTACGGATTTACTTCATAATTTTTACGGTTTTCCACAACCAACCCAGCTGCAAGTTTAAAACCATAAAATTTACGGGATTCTTTTTTACAGTGTGAAAAAGTAATAAAAACCTATATTCCAACTGTTACCCTATTTGAATGATCTTCTAGCCTTCCTTCTATTCAAAACGTCAATTTTTAATATTGTAAGATAATTACTTAATTGCATTTTTAAAATATAATTGCGAATCCCCATTTGAACTACCCACGAACTGCCACTGCTGTGGAATCAAATTATATTTGAAGGATCTGATATTGGTTAATTATAAAGTATACGGGTAATCAAAATAAGTTATTAGAAATGTGACATTTCAAGATTTAAAGTAGCGCACACTTATTACTGAATAATTTCGTGGATACAATACAAAGCTGACGATAGTAATAAGTCAAAGGTGTTAGTAATTGAATAAAAGTGATCATACTTAAAATAACTCATTGTGAGCTAGCTCCCCTAACTGCGTTTGCGGTGAAATCAGAACAGAAATCATATCCCCTGAACCTGTTCCATCTACTACATACCTGGAATGCATCAAATCATATCAATTAGACCAGCGCCTTTGACAGTGGAGTTTTTCTTTGACTTTAAAGAAAAGCCAACTGCCTTTAAAGGACAAAAGCTTTCGAAAATTTCCTCTAATCGCGTTAGATTACATAAAATCCTAAATTGAGAACTCTAGGAAATTTCAGCACACTCTTGAATTTTCTAAAGGAACAACTCAACTCAACATCTAATAAATAGACATGTAATAACCCAGCTTTAAAATAAGATTTTAAGAATAGTAAAGTGTTTTAATGGAATATTTATATATAATTGAGAACTTTCATACATAAAATACGAATGTAACAAATATATATTCAACACCTTTCGCAACTTCTTAGAAATAGTTTCTATAGATAAATGTAAAAAAAATTAACAAACTGAATATATTAAAAAAATGTTTGTTTATGCAATAAATTTGCGTCGGCTATTCAAATTGCCTTCTTCAGCCCCCAATCCCTCTTCCACCCCACTAGAAATTCGATTCCAAAAGATTTACAATTCCCAAACAGCATCCCTTACATCCACAGTTGGTTTCATTCCAGCGAATTCATTGAAAACAATAACAATCGAACGAGTTTCCCAAAGAATCCAACCATACCTTCCCTCCTTTTTTAATGACTTAAATTGTTGTTTTTCCTGCTTCTCTCTTTTCTTTGAAATGATTTTCTCCCCATCTCCACATAAATAAACAACCTTCCCCATATTAGACCTTCCCTTTTCCCGAATTCGTAGCATCACAGACATGTTAACTGTTTGAAGTTTTCTCCTTTTATATCAAAGAAGAATTAGTGAAGTATCTTTTTCTCCGTCATCATCAGAGATGCATGAAATAAGATGGATGGCTCTTCTTTGTTAGGGAGCTCGTCTAGACGTTACATTGTTCTCGCAATCAAAGGAAATTATGGGGGCTATTTATATTGATAGTATTCTATATTTTCTGAGGAATTTTCGGGAGCATAAATTATTTATGTGTGTTTTGAGGAGGTGGGGTATAGATACTTTTTCTTATTTTTTCCCGCCAAAATTTATTTTTATTTTATCTAAAGAATATATTTTGTATTAATCAATTTAAATTTTAAATTTATGATATAAAGTTTCTAAACAAGTACTGTAAAAAAGTCATGATCAAAATACATTGGTTTCTGTGCTGAATAATCTATCAGATAATAAAACTCAATTTCAGAATATACAATACATACAGCCCATGTCTTAAGTAAAAATACCTCTAAATTTAGGAATAATGTTCAGATTCATCAGATTTTTATTTCAAAAATAGTTTATCGGATTAATTTAGATGGGCTGTAACTAACTTATTCTATCAAACCAGATTTCTAAATTTTTAATAACAACAAATAAAATTGCATAATTTTTTTTTACAGATGGTAAGTTTCTAGCAGTAGATCTACTTACAATATGCATTTTAAGATACATCAAATTAATTCTACTAATACTTATTACAAACCAGATAAATGTACTTGTTACTAAACACATATAAAATGACATAATTATTACCATGAAAACAAGTTAAATTTTACAAAAAAGTTAAGAGACTGAGATAATATTTCGTTTTTCGATTAAATGTGGTAATGGTTTAAAACTGAATGCAATACTTTAAATACCAAATAAAGCTTTCCATCATAAAATTATTTTAAAACGTGTATACTTACTTACTTCTTACTTCTTGCTACGAGCGTCCGGCTAATTGTAGCCGATAGCTCGATGTCCCTGATATGAAAGGCAGGCGAGGGTCCAAAATTTTTTATCTTAAAACGTGTATGATAGCAAAAATATAGTTCAACTTTTGATAAAAAAAAAACTAATAGAGCACATCACATCCAAAACCAATAAAACTCTGCATCACTGTATAAATGAGATTCTGATTAAAACTGAATATAGTTAAAAGAGAATTAAACAACTCAAGTGTTAAAATTTGTACAATAACAAATATATAGTTCAACTTTTGATAAAAAAAAACCCTACCTAATAAAGCATATTATCCAAAACCATTACAACTCTGCATCACTATGTAAATAAGACTCTGGTTAAAACTGAATATAGTTAAAAGAGAATTAAACTACTCAAGTGTTAAAACGTGTACAATAACGAAAAATAAAAACTGATATAGCAGCATGAGATACTGATGAAATATCACTATAAAAGTATGAAATAAGTGAAAACGCATGTTTCCAGCAGAAAGGCTTTAAAAGGTCTCCTTTTGGCATTAAGAACCAATAACTCCATTCAAATGAACAGTTCGTATACGCATCCATTAAATTCAGGAGAGGGAGCATTAAAAAAAGACTATTAAAAGACGTTTTCCCTTCAAAACAGCCGATTGTTTGATAAACCGCATTAGCGGCGTAAAAGAGTTTTCAATTATATTTTCATCATCAGGTGAAACGCAAATTTCAAGAAACCGTTTGAGGTAATGGATGTGTTAACAGTTCTTTTTTTCTCTCTCTTTCCTCAGCAGAAAATGGCTTTTTGCGATAATTGGCCGATCGATGTTTACGCCATCGAAATGAGCGTTTTGTATAAGGTAGGGAGAGGGTGAAGTTTTTTTTTGTTTGCTTGAAATTGCTTTTGCACCGCGGTGGATGGAGTAATTAAGAATGTGGTGGGAAGGTGGTGTTCGTTCCGCTTTATTTGGAACATTTTCTGATGGTCTACTATATCGGTTTCTTGTGTTTTTCCGAATACGTTTGTGGAAAGGGAAGTTGAATTGATGATTCTATTTTTTGGGTAAATCGTGTATTATTATATCGTCGTTTCAGATCAGGAGATCAAACTCGTCCCTGAAAACCCCACAAAAAATAGCCTCAGAACAAACACTATTTATCATACTAAAATTCAAAAGAATTTCGTGGTGGGGAACCCCCGAACCCCCGTATTTACCTCTTAGATCATGGAGTAGCTTTGGTCGTTTACAAAGATGAAAATTTAAAAGACCGAGATTTCAAAACGGGAGGTTGTATACCACGTAATTTCTACCATGCCTCAATCAAGGAAAATTTTTGGCATAAAATTCCAATTTTTTTTAAATATCTTATTTAAATAATAATATCTAAAAATATATAATTAAAAAATTTTTAATATCTAATTACGCTAAGTACAAACTTTTATCAATTTTCTATTGATATTACTTTCCTATACCACTAAATATGAATTGATATAAAAAATAGCTGGTATTGATCGGTATTTCAGCGGGGGCCTATTTGACATAGACAAATATTGACAGGACTATATTGGTCAGAGTTTCTGCACTTGCTACCTATCCCAATGTGAGTAGATGCCGTCTGAATAGAGTTTTACAACAGCCAGAGAAAGTAGAAAACACTCCTAAGGCCACTAGGGGTCAATTAGCGAACAAAAGAAACCCCCTCCTTGAACCGAGATCTAGAAGGTCTCCCGCTACTCCCTGAGAGGCAGGTGCGGATCCAGCACGGCTCCAAGCGGGGGGCACTTTTTCAGACCATCACCTTTACCCTTTGAGAAAAATGTAAAAATTTTGGGGATTTTCTAAAAAGTATCACTAAAGATCCCCTTTTTGGTATCGCTGGGGGGAATGAGGGTCCTCCCCCTGAAAAAAATTTTGAAATTTGACCTGTAAAAGTAGGGTTTTAACTTATTTTGAGTACTTTTTGGGACATTTTTTGGTACTTATGAGTGATTTTTTGGGTCCAAGGGTGGCCCTTTCCAGCGTGCCACCCCCCTGAATCTGCTGAGAAGTTCCCCTGCTGAGAAGTGCTTTCCGCAGCCGTTGCAAAACTTTATACCCACCCTCAAGTTTAGTCTCCTATTCCAGACGGGTATTTTAGTCACTAAACAATCCAACTAACTATTTTTAACAGACTTATTCTCTCCTTGCTGACCCAGGAACCTCATTATACTAAACAGGAACCTCCTCTAACCACCTTCATCTTGCTCCCCTCCAAAATGGCCGAGAGAGAGAGAGAGAAACAGAGAGCAGATGCCATTAACAAGGAAGGAGAGAGGAAGCGCTGTTGTTGAAACAGATCCGATCGGGCCGTTAATTGGCTTCGACTGGCGGCCAGATGAGGGAAGAGAGCATCCTCATCATGAGGTGAGGGATCCCAGGTGTGGATGGGAGGGGAGGGGGCGAGCTTGGCGGCCTTATCGCCCTCCGCTTGGCGGTATCTCAGTCAGTGGGATTGAGTTTCGGTGATTGACTGACTGCTGGGTGCTGTATTGTTTTGGTGCTTGATGATGAGGTTTCGTACTGTCAAACATTGTTGTGGTGTGATTAGAGTGAGAGATGCGGACAAATCGAGTTTAGAGTTATTAACTGCGCCCAGCGGCGGATTCAGGGGGGTGTCGCTCTAGAAAGCGCCCCCCTAGGACCCAAAAAATCACTCATAAGTACCAAAAAATGTCCCAAAAAGTACTCAAAATGAGTTAAAACCCTACTTTCTCAGGTCAAGTTTCATAATTTTTTCAGGGGGAGGACCCTCATACCCCCCAGCGGTACCAAAAGGGGATCATGAGTGATACTTTTTAGAAAATACCAAAATTTTGAAAAAATTTTCTCAAAAGGTAAAGGTGATGGTCTGAAAAAGTGCCCCCCCCCCCTTGGAGCCGTGCTGGATCCGCGCCTGTGTGATTCGTATGGAAAAGCTATTTTTAGGGCTGCTCTTGTATAGAGCAAATCGATCAAGTATTTGCGTAAGTGAGGGATTTGCTAAATTTTACACTTTTTTGATACGTTATAGTTTAAAACTCTCAAAGTATCAGATTTTCAAGTTCAAAAATATGTTTTAATTAATTTCAAATTCAATTTTATTTTTGCCAAAACACTAGTAAAGTCACGTGATCAAAAAAAGGGATTTGACGTCACAGCCAACTAGAAACAAGTGTTTTTACTGCTTTTCAATGATCGGAAAACGGGATTCCATTGATATGACGTCACAGCGCATGTAAACAACAGTGTTTCTGTTTTCGCGCCAAAACACAAAACGAAATTTTAAAAATTTATAGCTCAGAAACCAGGCTACGAAAATACTTCATTTAAACGTCATTCTTCATGGTTTTTTATCTACTGTTTTAATAAAATTTAATCTCAAAACGTGAAAATACCTGATTGTTTTGACTTCTTGGGTAATCCTATTAAAGGATCTCAAAAGAAACCAAAGTCATTGCTTACCTCAACTTCCTTACTTTTGGCCTTATGCCACGATCAATCTAAGCACTGAAATCACCCTCTTCAAAACAGAATGTTAGATCATTTGAATCTCTGTAGTTGTTCGAATCCAAGTTTCGCGTTTGTGGCCTTTGTTGGCTCATATATAAAACACAACATGATACAAATACGACTGGACATTTATTACAGCAGTTAAAATCAGGAACAGCTTACGGGTGATAGACGGTTCACATACAAACAAATCATCACATAATTTTATATCATTTCAAGCAGTTACAGTTATTCTCCAGATGAAATATTAACAACCATATTCACAGCCATCAGAGTCAGTGTTAACCAACATTTAAAGAAGGGAAAATTAGCTTTTTGCTGACTCTGATTGGTGGAATCCTTCTTTGATCTAGGATTTAACACTGACGCTGATGGCTATGAATATGGCCGTAAGAGTCGCAAGTATATAATTGATATTTTTTAAAGTTTTTATTATGTGCAAATAAACGTTGTTTTCTATTTTACCTTATCATCAACTTTGCACAGTGGATTTGAATCTTAATAGATCAAGTGTTTTAAGAGCTTTTATACTTAAAGTCCATAGAGCTTTTCGTGATGACGTCACTTCAACCATTTGACGGACAAATATTATTGTTTTGGAAACTGTAGCTTGACGTCATCAACATGGCCTCTATGGGGAGCCTAATGTTAATGAAAAATGGCTTGCCCGAAAAACCCGTTGGCTATAGGTGGTTGCCAGGGCGAAGTCACGGGATGTAAAAAGCCCTATTACACCAAATTCAATAACTGGACAATAAGATCAGCTGCAAAGATGTCTTCTCCGTACAAAAAAAAAAAAAAACTCCGGGTACCTACTATCACAGAAAACTATCCATCACTCAAAACTATCATGTTCGGATGACTTACGCCACAAACACCTCAATGATTCGTTACTTTAAATACAATTAAAATCAATTGCGTTTTTTTTTTTTGTTCGAGATGAACCCCGATTTGGTTTAAGGAAAGTCTGATACGAATATTATGTCAGGTATAATGCGCAGTGGGAGAGATGATGGTTGTAATCAGCTTCAGTAGGAAATTACATACTATATGAATACTGATATCTATTACAGAGTGTGGTTTGAAATTCGGTTAGGGTGATTTGTAGATCGTCATTTCTGACATGCATTATCCCTAATTCAGAGGGATCTGCCAACAGATATAACTCCATCGGTGAATTGATATAATTATAACAGCTATCAAATATACTATAGATATACTTTATGTATTACAGTGGCTTTGGAAGGGAATTGAATTGTGGCACATTTTATTTCAGTTTTAAAAAGTGTAAAAATGATGTAAAAACAAAAAAAATCACATAAAATGATTATGGAAAAATAAAATGCTTCCTTTAAGCATCTTTTATCACTCATTCTAATCATCGAATTTGATGACCTTGTCAAGGCGTACTACATGCTCGTCACAATACGTAAATACTAAACGCAATACTAAATTTTTAATATGGCTTTTGCTTAAGTGTTTTATAATCAAAAGTGCTAAATGTATTTTCAATAAAGTCGAATCAAAATTTTAGCTTTGAAGAGTTATGCGTTAAAGCTAATAAGAGATTAAATCAACAAATGCGGTTTTCTGATGATTATTGAAAAAAACTAATAAATAGGTAAGTAAAATTTTTTACAAAGTATTCGTATCGAGGAAATAAAATGAAAACAAATTATACCGTTTCCTCATCATTATACATCAGAAAATTTCAAATCATTATATTTCAATTGTAGAAAACGTGATTTTAAAGGTTAAAAATGAGGGGCCTTTTCCTCAACCTTTTTGTGGGATGTTTGAAAAAACACAAATAACGCATTTGATATTTCTCATTGAACAGGATGTTTTTGTATTATTGTACTACTTTCATCTATTTTCGGTATTTTGACACAACAATGTAAAGCAATGTAAAGGTACGAAACACTATTAGCTTAAGTCAACTTCTAAAAATACGCATTTTCGTTTTTCAAATTAAAAACGAATAACCCCAAAGTGCATTATTAAATAATTAAACATAATTTTTACCCCAAATAATAACCTTCTCTGACTCTACAAAGACTCTAATGATCTCCGAATTATATTCAAGATTTTTTTATGGCCCTTTCAAAGTTTGTTAAAAAGAATTTCATCGATTTTCACTTAATAGATAATAATGGGGCAATAGCGTGATGCAGTTGTTCATTAGCGACTTCAGTAATAAACAAAACATCTTCAAGAACGCTGTTTAATATTGTTATTTCGAAAACGAGGGGAAAATGTTTTAAAGGAAATGAAGTTCTGACAGATAGTTTCGCTATTGTTTTTTAATAGACTAGAGAATTATGCTCTAATGGTTTTAAAAATAACAGGTTCTTATAATTTTGGAGTAAATCTAATAAAATTATTAGGCTTTGAGTTTTATCAGATAAGTGAAAATAATTAGGGTTTTGTTTTGTTTGGAAAATACAGATTTATGTTAGTTTAGAATTAACATAACTAAGGCCAAGCATATAGAGAAAAACTAAACAGAACTTCATCAACAAATTTCAAAACAAACTAAAATTACAAAACTATATTTATTTTCACTGAAAACCTAAAGCTAAAGTTGATTAATATTAAAATAAGAAAGAAAAATAACTTACTATTAGAAATATCGTCTAAAAACACAGAATGAATTCAAGTAAGTATCACGATTTAGGAATTTGTTTCTAATTAATGAATAAGATTTGAAATATAATTCCAATTCTAAACATGATATTTATAAAGTTGCCAACTTAATAGTTTGGAAATAAAATTAAAAAAATATCTGATGAATTTAATTATTTAATCCTTCAAAAAAGTTGGTCTCTTTCAAAAGGTTTTTAAAATGTAAGCTAAATTCTTTCAGAAAAGTAGGTCTACATATTTTAACACATGTGTGTTGCATTTTTATTTATGAAAGATTGTAGGATTTTATCTCAAGTAAATGTTTAGTGACTTTATCTATGTTTAACTGAATGACCGAACATTTAAGAATGGAATATTGATGCTCAAGAGAAGTTTACAGGAAAAACAGAAGTTACAGGAAATTTACAGGCAAAATGGAGAAAAAATGAAACTAAAACTTTGAAACCGGATTCTCTTCCCGGGCTTTCTGTTAAAATGGCATTAATTTAACCCGTAACAAGGAATTAAAAGGGAAAACTTTTCCTTTTCCTGAGCATCAAGTTTCACTGCGGGACATAAATTACAAAAGTAACAGTTTGAGCCATAAATCACGTCAATAAATGTGTAAATTCAGGCGTCGCCTTTTATACCACGAAGACACCCGCATTCAAATTTTGACGTTAATGAGAGAAGAAGTCCAAACGACAACTTAAAATATGACTTCTGGGTGGATACTTGCTTGCTTTGGCAATGAAACAATGGTTATACTACGTATGAAGCTAACCAAAAATTACCTCTCGTATGTAGTACATGGAAGTAAGAGTAAGGGAACTGCTTTGAGAAGGCTTTGCTACATGGTTTTAGTGAAGATGATTCATAGGCCTAAGTTTGTCAGGACTTTGCAGCCATAAAAGGTATTCCAGTGGTTGTCATGGTAACGCTCTTGCTCTTCTAATCTTCGTTATAACTTTTAGTTATTCTTGATAATACAGTCGACTCCGCTTAATGTGATCATATTTGTCCAAGATCAAAATGATAACAATATTCGATTGATAATAATAAGCGGTTCTATACTACAAAGTGGCAAACACTGAAGCAAGAGTTTCAGAACTAGTGTGTGGGTTGTATAGAGTGTTTTCAGGTGACGTCACGACCAGCTATTTTCTTTTAACTGTTAACCTTCTGTAGGGCTTTTACCTGTTGCTAAGGCCGTTGTTTATCTGTCGCTAAGGCGGTTTTTAGGTATGGGATGACGTGATTACAAATGCTCCAATAGAAGAATTCCACGGCCGGTCATTTTCTGTAACTGTTAACCTTCTGTAGGGCAAAAAAAACTGTAACCTTCTGTTGCTAAGGCCATTGTTAGGTCCTAGTCATGTGATTGAAAATGCTCTATAACACAACAGCATATATTTTTTGGTTAGATATTGTTCAATGCACCGCTGCGCCTGATTTTCACCTTCACTTTTACTCTGTTAATATTTGCTTTACTCCTACGTCCATGCTCGCATAACGAACGGACACCTCCTTCTGGAACTAGTAGACAAGAACGTCATCGTTCAAAAACATTCATTGTAATATTACCATTATTTTTACAAATATAATGGTAACACAATGAATATTAATCACTTAAAGTCCCATCAGAAAAATTCCCCCTCATGAAAAGCTTCCAGCAGAATATCTGACTGGGGCATCAAGAAGACGAAATGATTAATGGTTCTTTTTGCATCTTTTTAAGATTTTATCGTCGCGCTATTCGAGGGTCTTTGTCGTGTGTGTGTGTATATTCGGAGGAGTTTTGATGAAAAGGGACGATAATCATTAAAAGCCGATGTCAACTTGTTTTCGTGGGAGGAGGAGGAAAGAAACCGTTGCCATTATTGTTGCAGAAAAAGTGTCGAAAGGAATTAGTTTATTGCGTTTGAATTCTTTATCAGCCGGGAAGAAATATGAAAAAGTTTGGTTGTGTTGTTTTTGTTAACGATTAAAGCCTAGTTGTGAAAAAACATATTCGACAAGAACTCTCTATAAAATTTCGTTTTTTTTCTGTGCTGGAAGAAGAAACCAACATTAATTATGGAGTTTTCTACAGTTTTATTGTAAGTTTTTAGAGATGTTATCAGATAAATTTGGTGCTAAGTTGACAGATACGGTCTAACTTAATCAGGAACTTTCAAGCCAATTTAGGTTCTACATAAATATATGTTCGTTAAATTACAAAGTAATATCGTTCAAAATAATCATTCAAACTTGCTAGTAAGAGGGATATTTGTTTACTGTGTAGTTGCACGCTATGTAAAGATATAATACTAGGGGAAATACTAATACGAATGTGTTAAGGTAAGTGCATATAAAAAATAAAAATGCTTGCCTCATTTCTAGTTCTCATGGTTTAATTTGTTAAGTCTGCAAAAATTAATTACTTAAATGAACCAACAAATTTTTACCGTATTTTAAGAATTTGTATAAGTAGCGACTTTTGATGGCTAGCAATAACAGATAGGAAAATAAGGTAAACTGAATGCAATTTCAAGAAATTCTGCCAGACAACGAGATAAATAACAAGATTCACCTGAGCGTTTCAATTTTAATATTATGAAAATATTTAAATGAAACTAGAACAAAAGAACTGTTAAAAGTTTGCAAAAAAAAAAGAAAGAAAGAAACACTCTTACGTAACTACGAGATTAAAACTGTTTTCACAACTTGGGAAAACGTCCAATTTGTAGTCTACCTTTTCGTTTGACACCATCTAAGATCTAAAAAAGCTGGAGATATGTGAAAATCTGAAAAACCGTTGGTCTTACATTGTCTTTAAATGTGTCTTTCATAATATGACTTTTGATATGTAGAGAGACCGTACGAAAGTACCATTTTCTTAAAAAGAAAAAAAAAAGGTTACTCAAAAACGCTTCTAATGTTGCGTAATTGTTTTTGCTTCTTAAAGCTTTTATGTTTAATTGGAAACATGCTTCTAAAAGAATAGTTATACAGGGTGTTTCTAAAGTCTACTTCACGGCTTTAAATTTTAAGCAATAATTCGTAGAGTCATGAGAGTAAGGTGTAGCTATTATAGTAGAACTCATTATTTTAGACTGAAAGGGAAATTTGTACTGTTTCGAGAGCAGCAAAAAAAAAGTTGATATACTATTTCCATTTAATTACTTCTATTAATTTGAATTTATCATCATTAACTAATAATAAGGGTGGTATAACATCGGGTAAATTTGTAACCTATTCTTTTTATCCCCAAAAATAGGAAATTCAGTAAAATATTTCTTTAGGAATACTCCTAAAGATATTTTAAATTAGACTTCATTTCTCGTGCGCTGTTTATGTGATTCCAAAGAGTTTTCGCACCCAAACAAACAAACAAAAAAAAAAAAAAAACGAAATTTTAAAAATTTATATCTCAAAACCAGGCTACGAAAATACTTGATGTAAACGTCATTCTTCATGTTTTTTTTCTCTACTATTTTAATAAAATTTAATCTCAAAGCGTGAAAATACCTCATTATTTAAAAAACCACAAATTAACGTCTTTTCTTTTCTTCATATTTCTAATCTAGCCTTTTTTCCCCTCTCAGTGTTGAGGCCTTCATATTGGTTTCCACTGATCCTTCTGAAGTAATGGGAACTGTTTGAATCCCCCACAGCTTATAGCTGCTATTTAATATTAAAAGGACTTCTACACACCTTTGCATTATTGAGCATCAATTAGCGAATTCCTTTTAAGCAAGCCTGATGAATGTCCCTCGACTCTGAATGAAATTTAGGATGACATTCTTTATCATTCATTTTATGTTCAGTTGTCTCAATATGCTTATTTTTGAAAATTATTTTTGTTAGACAACCTAGAGATGATTTCATGATATTAGCAATGTTAAAAGATTGTTTACTGAAATTATATTAGATTGCAGTATGTTTTTCAGGTGGTATTTTACTCTTTAAAAAAACGTTGTTAATTGTGATGCGAGAGGCTTTCCAAAACCTAATTACAAAATTTATATTTAAAAAAAAAACAACATGAAAAATAAAATGGGGCTGTGCCTGTGTGTGTGGCGTGGACAACAGTGCTTCACCTCCGTGGCTTCGGTCCGCAGGTGCCCACTGGGTAACGCAAAGTAAGTACTGCTTCGGCATGACATCGGTTAATGGACTTAAGTTACAGCTGTAACGGTTCAAATTACCTGCCATTAAAATATATATATATATATATATATATATATATTAAAAATATCTTATTTTTAAGTTTATAAATCTTGTAGATAGATACCTTATAAAAAGACACAGCCATATTTCACAGCCATCAGTGTCGTGGCTAATTAGCGGCTAAAGAAAGAAATATTTAGCTTTTCGCTTACTCTGATTGGTGGAATCCTTCTTTGACCAAGGATTTTACACCGACGGCTGTGGATATGGCTGTTAGACATAGCAGGATTTTTCGTTCAACAAAACAAGGTTTCATGTACAAAAATTTTCTTAAAAATTTAAAACTATTTAAAATAAGAAAAGACAAAACATAATTGACCCTAATTTTTCACGCTATTCCTTAAGGTTATTATAAACTCTGATAGAATACCAAGAAAACCGTTCAAAAATGCATACTATTTTAATACTTAAAAATAATTTAATACAAATCAACCCTAGAAAGTTTATTTCAGCAGTAAAATTTTGATCATTCCCTATCGATCTAACAAGTGCTTTCTATGCAACAGAATTACTATACTCGACAGCAACGTTTCTTGAACCCAGTACGTCACAAATGCGGAAGGACTATAATTCACCGCATGTAATCTCTATAAACTGTGACATACAAAACTATCAATCACTTTTTCCAGCCTAAAAACATCTCTTCCATCAACCCAAAACAAGTCAAACTCAATTTGCACACGAATACATCCATAGTATGATAAATCTCGATCTCCGATGAATCCACCTCCAATCTGCCGCAATCCTTTTCCCGTTTCCGGGAGCATAATCAATTCTTTTTAGCGCCCCCATCATTTCTCTACATCAGATGCTTTTGTTCCTTTTCCTACACTGCCGATCAGTCTCGTCTGACTTTGACAAGCCCACTTGCAGAATCGATACTACGAGAAATCGAGTTTTATAAATCGTATACTTCTGTATCGAGTGCTTTTGTGAACCGAATGCAATAGTATTTGAAAATCTTTGAACAGTTATTCTATACTCAACAGCCCCAACTTTTCCTGAACCCAGTACGTCCCTACGCTGAAGGAGAAAATGAGTAAACACAAAGCCTGTTGTTGGGTTGCTAGGAAGAGTTTCGGTACGCAAATCGTGATAAAAGGACACAATATATAAATATGGGTTTCACAAAATAATCATATTTTTAAATTGACATTCTTCATTTCATTAAAAATTCAGACACCGTGATGGGAACTACTTTGTTAGTGACGTCATAGAGTCAACTAACGTTGCTGTCTAGTATAGGGTCCGATTTAGAATGTTTGGTATAGTAGTCATAACACTCAGAAAGACCCCTCCCCCTGTTTCATCTGCAACTTGAATGCTCATGCTATAAAAAATAATTGATATTAGGTGGTCCCTGAAATGTACACAGGTTGTAAATAAAGATGCCTCGATACCTTTCATGGGTTGGGTACTGGGATCATGAAAAAACAAGGGGATACTTGATGGAGTACCTAGTTAATACAGGCTAGCCGAGTTTTAAACAATGAAAACCATTTGACAACTTTTTCCGCTTGGATCGCACACAAGTCCTACCTATATCACCCACCGCCTTTAACACTGTGGATATGCTTTGCCAGTTTGTCCAGTATAGCCATCTGGATTTTTAATGATTTCCGTACTCGGTTAGCCTGTATAGTATCTAGTAAGCCGTGGTATAACCAACCTCACTGGGTGTGTCCAGGAGCAGAGCTGTTACTGATGAAAGTCACAGTCCAGCATAACTTTCTGCATTTTTTTATCATAAGCACTGTAGCTTACGTAATTAATCTTTTGTTCACATCCTTTTAAAATTTAAGTATTGGCATTTATATGGATATTCTTTTTGAATGTTAAAATCTTTTCAAGTATTCCTAACACCAGGAGTTAAAACTAATGAGGAAACGTCTTTGATTCGAATAAGTTTTATAGTGGTCTCTTTAGTTTTGAATCATTCAAATTGCACTACACTTTTTTGAAACTCAGGGGACTCGTGCCTGACTGCAAAAGTACTGTTTGATATTTATTCGATACCTAAACATATTCGATAACCAAGAATCGTATCGATACCTAATAAAAGTATCGATTTTCACCATGACCATTTGTAATATCGAAGGAAGTAGGAAAATCCTTCTACTATATTTGAGATGCATCAGTCCGGTGTATGATGCATGAATTCCGTGATGCAGGATGATTTGTCTTCAGTTATTGGTGTGACTGGCCTTGATTGTTGTTGGAGGAGCATTAATGCACGGACTAACCAACATTAACCAGAATAAGTACTCTCTCTCTCGCATATAACGTTGATTGATGGCTTTATATATGCTGGGTGTAATAAGGGTGGTAGTGGCGTATATAGAAATTTATTTCGGGAAGGGCATAAATATCCTAAAAATATTTAGCCATTTTCAGGCTAGATTTTTGCACCGAGGGATAAGATCCCCAAATTATCCCCATTTATGTATAATAAGCTTTCTGATGCATTTTAGGTAGGATTTGCACCCTGATGAACTTAATATTAAAAATCATTGTGAGTAATAGAGTTCCAAACATAAAAGCACCCTTGAATTCCGAAGAAGAATTTCTGAATTTCTGCTTTTAAGTTTTTTTACAACATTTTAAATAACAAATTTGATTGTCCCTCTATCTTACAAGAATTTAAACTCAATAACTCAATTTAAACTTAATAGGATGGAGTTTTCCTAATACAATCTATAATAGAAAGGATGCAAAAAATCAAGACCGACTAATTTTTAGTAAAAACTGTATGTGGATCTGTATTAAATTTATTATAATAATAGACGATTCTCATTGGTCAGCACGTAGCAGTATAGATGCGATTTTTTGACCAATCGAGAGCCTACAAATGCTGCTAATTTTTAGCAGCTATTTCTTAACACGTTAACAGCTACATTAGGTTTTTTTTCCTGTAGCAGCTATTTTTCAACTGCTTCTCGTTTTTTGCCCATCTCTAGTAAATTTAGAGACTCTAGGAGCTCGTAACCCGCAGTTTAAGAACCCCAATTTAAATGAGCTGATAAAAATCCTAAGCTACTAAAAAAGCTACAATAACAACAGAACTACCCCACATTGGTTTAGAAAAGCACCACAATAAGACCGGCTTCCTCAATATAAACGGATAATTTTTTTAAAACAATTCCCTCCACACCACATAAACACAAAAAAAACCTCATAGTGTTGATCTTGCACTGGACTTCCCGATCGCGAAAACCACTTGACAGCTCACGAATAAGAAAAAAAGCGACAGCAAGAGAGCATCGCTGTTGTTTTACCATCACGCAGCACCTCCACACGAGAAGAACTTCCCTTCTTCCCTCGATTTCCATCCACTGCTGCCCCCAGGAAGCGAACGATTTTACATTTCCTGCTTTTTGCATGAATGGAAATCCCCCCCCCCCACCAATAAAATAAGAAATAACGCAGAGAACACACTCCCGTCCATACTCTGACATAACCTATACAAAAAGATGGTTCCAAAGGAAGGAACCATCCCCGTCATACCCCCCGGGGAGAGAGTGAGGGGAAAGAAAAAGAAGGAAGAAAAATAGAACGGACGAGAATTGAATTCTTATGCACAAATGCGTTATTGATCATACCGGGGGAGTATAAAAAATGGAAACTGATAAACTATCTCAACTTCAATTCGTGGCAAAGAGGAGCTTCTTGCTTTCTTATACATGCGGGAGGATATGCGTAATTCCGAGATGAAATTCTATCGGGGGGGGGGGGGGTTGACACCGTATTAAATATCCCTTTTTCAAGTCGTTTGGGTAGGAATGTGAGTTTAAACGTTCCCTGATATTTGTTTGCTTTTCGTTCTGTACATATAATTTAATTAAAATGTGTCTAGGCTTTTGTTTTTGAGTAAAAATTATGTTTGTATTGAGGAATTTTATTTTTTGAGAAATTTAGGGAGTTTTTTTTACCTATGACAAAACAACGGTAATATTATGCGCTTTAATGGTGGCAACATAAAAAATTTGGCGATATTTGAATACTAGTTGGAGTCCAAAACGTTTTGAAAGTTTCTAATGGGATAGATGTACCAAAACAACAATTTTAAAGTATTTAGGGCACTAAAAGATACATTTTACTATAAAAGTGACTTCCAACAATTGTTATCGGGAAAAAAAGATAATCTCTCTTTGAGACCCGGAATTTTAGTTTCAAAAATGCTTGGAAAATAAAAGTTTTGAAGAAGAAAATGTATTTGATAAATGTTAAAGGTAATCTTCAAAAAAATTTTGCTCCTCCCTTTCAAAATTAACTCCCTCCTTAAATACCTTAATATTCCTCAATATACCTCCCTTCTTGTTCATAGTTTAGTTAGTATATAAATTTTAGGAAGCTATTTCTTTCACAATATTTAAAAAAAATACACAAAACTTTTCTCTTTACGTGACTGAAACAAGTTCATCCAAATCTAAATATTGCTTCAGTATATCATGTACTAACGCCACCTAATAGGAATAATTACAACACAAGACCTCCCATCCCAAATCGGTGCTGAAGTTTTTATACCTCCCAGGTACTGAAAACTCTTCCAGTAAATATTTACATGATTACTTAGCTCTTTTAATTACAAGATTGTTTTCTCTTCTCCTCGGCCTAAAATAACTAACTCTCCCCCTCTTCAAACGAAAACAGACCCCTGAGACCTTTTTGCAGAACCACTGGAACAGCTGTCTAGCGCGCTAGAGAGAAAAACTTCTTTAAAGGACTATCCATCCCCCCCTCCATTAAAGAGAGGGTGCGAACAGGGGGGGGGAGAAAAGCATATTTCATTTCTGCAGATGGAACAAACGGATAACTGACCTATAATGTTTTTGTTTGCATTATATCTAACGGAAGAACAACTTCATCCAAGGAATGTTCCCCCCACTCCTTTTGTGTTTTCGTGTTCCCGTTCAATTTTCAATTTCGTCACGTACGGCGCGCTTTCTTTTTTTTTTTCTGTGCACTTTTTATTATGCGTGTTTCGCTTTCGAGACACGCTCGCGTAAAAACGCGCATATCCCACTGCGGGTGAAGTACGAAAACGCGCCAAACTGCCAAAAAATCTCTTTGGCGGGCTTTTCAGTCCCCGATTGAGCTTTCAATCCGAAGTTAGAGCAAAGTGTGGAAGACAACTGACTTTCATCTAATTATGAATTTTAGTACTAATAATGATTTAAAAAGAGGTTGAGTGACCAGTTGTCAAAGGCAGCATTCTATACTAACCAGGATAGACCAGGACTAACCTCTAGTGTACCAGAAATGGAAGAGATACGTACTTAAACAAAAAATGGAGGAAATGACAAGGGGTCAAAGGTAGCATAATATGTATATTATGCATAACTAACCAGTACAGACTCCTATAATGTGCCAGAGAGAGATAAGATACCATGTTAGCCTTAAAAAATGGGGTAAGTGACCAGTGGTCAAGAGAGAAGCATAATATAGACTTATAGAGTGTTTTCAGGTGACGTCACAACCGGTTATTTTCTTTTAACTGTGTTCCTTCTGTAGGGCTTTTAACTGTTGCTAAGGCCGTTGTTTATCTGTTGCTAAGGCGGTTATTAGGTATGGGGTCACGTGATTGCAAATGCTCCAATAGAGGAATTCCACGGCCAGTCATTTTCTGTAACAGTTAACCTCTGTAGGGCAAAAAACTGTAACATTTTCTGTTGCCAAGGCCGTTGTTAGGTCCGAGTCATGTGATTGAAAATGCTCTATTATGCATAACTAACCAGGACTGACCTCTAGTGTACCAGAAAGTGAATAGATACATAGTTAGCTAAAAAATAAAGAGAAAGTGACCAGTGATCAAGGAAGGATAGTATAACTAACCAGGACATACCACTACTTATGTAACACTATAATTACCATTAGATTAGATACCATGTCAGCCTTAAAAAATGGGGGAAATGACCAGTGGTCAAGGGTTAGAAATGAAATATCCATTCCTACCAAATCAACACATCTCGAAAGGGATGTATGTATTCCAGAAACTAAAAAACCGCATTGAATGCCATTTCTCGCCAAATTAGAGACACATCGCGCCAAATACGACTATTTTGGCACGTTTTGGTATTCCACCCACAGTGGGACGCGTTTTTATGCGGCCGGCTCAATGTCTGTGTTTAAAGGGAATAGTAAGGCTCTTCATATTTCGGGCAATACATGCGTATTATAATGGAGGGTTCTTAAAAAAAAAGAGAAATCGATGGCGATATCTATATGTGCTCTCGATTTGTATTCCGTCACGATCGAAAAGGAGTGCTGATTCGAAGAGTGTTCTGATTGAGAGCAAGGAAGGGGATGTTGTAAGCGATATAAACGGATTGGTTTGGTTGAGGTGTTTTGAGACTGTTGGGTAATGTGTGGTAAAAACAATGAGGGTATGAAATGAATTTTAAAGTACCTTTTAAAGCTTTGTTTTTTCATGTTATAGGCAAACTTTGGACTTGATGAAATTGAATTTTTCACTGCTAATCTTTTTTGCGCCTTTAAAGGCAGGCAGATTAAATAAATTTAAATGGGGTGGAATGCTTTGTAGGCAGAGATATTTTTAACTCGTCTGACAGAGTATTTCACTCCTTGAAAATCGGAATTACTCTTTAAAAAACTAGACAGGAGTATTTTCACTCTTTGAATTTTTCACAAAGGTTTAGCTCAAAACCTTCAGCCAAAGGCATCCTAATTATCATACTTTTTAATTGTGCTTTCATATAGCAATAGTATTTTTTTTTCATTTACTATCCTGATGCTTAGAGAGTTTTATTGGAGTTTGTTTGATTGAAACCCAAAATAGCATATTTTTTTTTTCAATTTCATTTATCCATTAAAAAAGAAGCGTTTTTATGTCTCTGTATATGTATGCTATTTCCGTATTTCACTCCTCCTCATAATTGAATTTCACTCCTCCTAAAAAGTCGAGGAGTATTTATACTCCACCAAATAAATCCTAGGAATAACACTGTTTTTAGGTGTAATATATAGTGACATTTGGTTACTTTTAAGATGAAACTGAATTGTTGGAGGAAAAATTTGATTATTTACTCCTAGTTATACCCTCTTCCAATTCCATTTATCAGTCTATTTTAAAAGAAGTCATTTTTACATGTTATTAAACTTCAAACTTGTTATTAAAAAAATTGGATCTTTCAGTTCGTTAAATATTAGTTTCATAACTTGAACTTTGAATTTAACTACACACAAAAGTATAAAATATAGCATCCTTAAAACTTGTCAAGAGAGAGGGAGAGAAACTGTAAGAAATTTACTCTCTTTTCTTTTTAATAACTTCTCGGTAATTCAGTCAACTTATTTTATGACGAAAACATTGATAAAAAAGAAAACTTAGGATGAAGACTAACAATTTATATTTTTTGGACTTTTCAGATTTTTTCTTATTAAACAGATTAATAAGTCCTAATTTTCAAGTTTTTCTATTTCAAAATAAAAACAGTTTTCTCATGTGCACTAGGAAATCCTCTAACATTTCCAAATATCTGTTAACCCTAAAATTATTTCTAACTAAAAAGGAATAACCACCAAACATTAAAATCACTATATGAAACGCTTATCTATATTTATTTTTGAAATATTCGAGAATTTATGAAATTAATTCAATTTTATTTCGACGCCCGGGAATAATGGAAAAATACCTTTCCGTAAAAAAAAAAAAATCGGGAACTTAACAGTAAAAATAAATACACTCAAATAATAAAAGGAGGAGGTAAAACACAGAACTTTCAAACTTATAATTCTTTTAAAAGCATCGCAAATCTTCAAAAATAATTCCACACTATCACTACGAATCGAATTCACATTACTCACAAAAAAACCCTCTCGGAACTAACCTTTCAGCATGACTAAAACACCCTTTATTCCAAAGATTAATCGCAAGATACCAAGAATCCATATTCAAACATAAAATTTAACTTCCCCGATGTTTTCCATACTGGCCCACCCACCGCCATGTCCAATCGCAAGTTAATACCTGGATTCGGTCCATTACACAAAAATTAATTCCTATAATCCCAGACGCAGAAAGGCCACCTACGATCACTCCCCTAAAAAAACTCCAACCACCGGCGTGTTCCACCCTTTTCCCACCTGGACATGGAACTTGTCCACCTCTTCCTTTGGAGAGAAGAAAAATCATAATTTCTCACACTTTAAGGGCAGGTTAACATGCATCGACGCGACCGAGGGGAAAAATGGTCAAAAATTCCCTATCGCTATTCTCATCGATGTAGAAATTGTTAATTTCATAGAGCATTCACACATGACGTCACACTTGACGACGTGGAGGACAAAAACAACGTTGCTAAGGCTGTTTATAGGTACGGGAAATAGAAGCATCCAATAGAAGCATTCGCAAATGACGTCACTGGAGAACAAAAACAACGTTGCTAAGGCCTTTGTTAAGTCCGAGTCATGTGATTGAAAATGCTCTATTGGTTCTTGACACTATGGCGCAGTGGCTATACGTCCATGGGCATAACCAGAGAGGGGTCAAGCAGTCAGGGACCGACTTACAAATTTGGGGGCCCAGAGCAAAAGACCCATTTGGGGCTCCCCGACATGAAACTTGTTTGATTTAAAATAACATAATCAATCATCTTTAATCCAACATCGTAAAGATTATTTGTTTGAAATCTTAATAAGATTAGGAAGTGTCTATTTGGACGGCAAAAACGGCAGTTGGCGCATGCGCCGTATGTCTCGCGGTTACGTAGCAGTCCCGGCGCTTAGTCGTTTACTTCTTGTAGCAATTACATAAACTAGACATATTTGGTATGAACTATGCTACTAGTATGTAAAGAAGAGTTTGACCACTCGCGTCGCTCTAAACGCTGCATGCGAACCCACCCTAACTCGCAACAACAGACGTGTAATTAGGCGGTCGCAGCCAAAAGGTCCATAACTCAAATTAAGAAAGAAACACAGGCGAGCACAGTTCTCAAAATAAATTCCGCCCGCCCTTTATTTTGCATACTACAACGGCGGCAGGAGGTTAAAAATAACACCCACAGCCTATTTTCCGAGAGATATGATGATACATTTTTTTTTTTATTTTATTGTAAAAGCCCAGAGACAAAGCGCGCGATACAGAGCCAGAGCAGCGTCTAAAAATGTAACGGCTGTGGTGCAAAAAAGATGCTACTGCCGGAGTTGGGTTGTTCCCGGACCGCTTCTTCTTTTATTCTGCTGGCTGGCTGTTGATTTACTGTGGTGGGAGTTGTTGAACTCGGACTTTTTAAAGTGCGTTAAAATGAGCGTGAATGTGAATTAAGAAGGGGATAGAGAACCTGGGGTGCTTTATGGCGTAGAAATGTAATTATGAACTGAAGGAAGGTTGGGTTGAGAAAAAGTTTAAATATGTCCGAAATTAACTGATAAGAGGTGGTGCTTTTTGATTCTGAAGAAAAGGTATTAATTTAAGACATTGCTAAATTATGGGGTGCGCTATATATTCTATCATGCAGTAAACGCTTTGAAATACGAGTTGGTAAAACAATTAACGTATAAAGTTTCGCATGCTCACCGAAGAAAAAATAATCCTGAACACCGTTGAGATAATGCAATATAAATGCAGGTTTTGGTTGTAATAAAAGTTGCATTTTCCAGAGGCTGTAAGAAGAATAAAGGTTTAGAATGACCTGATATTTCATTTGAATGCAAGAGCGGGTTTATGAGGGTTCTAGGAGGTTTTGCTACCACCCCAAACTTTTTAACTCCAACCGCTTTCATATTTCAGTTAGCTCCGTGTTGCTGACTCCATAATTCCCATTGCTTCACGAATGAGATGAAATATCAGGTCATTCTGAACAATTTCTACAATCTTTCGAAAGGGCAACTTATATCACAATTCCCCACATGCATTCCAAAGTTCTATCTTCTGTTACTAAATACTAAAGGAAGTTCGAAACTCAATCTTTACCTGCATTCTTTATTTTCACAGAAAACAAAACCATTAAAAAATGACCAAAAAAGAAATATTCGTGTCCTTGAACAAAAAACCCTTCTTTATTCTCGACTACGCGCAACGTGAGAAACCATACCTCGCAATAAACACAACACCCAAGCGGTCACTAGTGCTTCCGCTTCATTAAAATTAATTACAATAAGCCCATGCAGGGTAAACGAACGCCAAACCAAAGAGCACCTTTCTCCATTCACTGCTGGGTAATAACCGGCATGCGATAACGAAGCGCAATTCAGCGGGTTAAAAGGAAAGTGGTATAAGTCCACCGAAAGCAGTTTTTCTGAAACTTAATGTTTTCTGTACCAACACCTATGTTCCTTTAATTTTTAAACGGCATTGAACTTATGTTATGATTTAGGCGATTACAAACTATACTATACTCGAAAGCAAAGTTTTCTAAACCCATTACGTCCCTATACGCAGAAGTAGAAACTGGGTAAACACAAATCCTGTTGGGTTGCTAGGAGGAGTTTCGGTACGCAAATCGTGATTGAAAAGCTCTATATACCTACTATACGTGGGCTTAACAAAATAATCATATTTTTAAATTGACGTTCTTCATTTCACTCAAAAGACACCGCGACGGGAACAACTTTGTTAGTGACATCATAGGGTCAACTAACGTTGCTGTATAGTATAGACTGCAACTTTACTTGACCCTGGAGAAACAAAGTAGTTCCCAGCGCGGTGTCTGAAGTTTGAGTGAATTGAAGAACTTCAGTTTAGAAATATTATTAGTTTGTTACACCCACGTATATATAGCCTTTCTTTTATCACGATTTGTGTACTGAAACTTCTCCTAGCAACCCAACAGGCTTTCAGTTTACTCAGTTTTTCCTTCCGTGTAGTGAAGTCATAGGGTCAAAAAGCATTGCAGTTTAGTATATTACAGGACTTGAAACAGGGGTGTCCTACTCACAAGTGCTCGAGGGCTGGAATAAAAAGCACAAGTCAGTTGGCCGGCCGCTAAGTAATCGGCTCTTTTCAAATCCATGGTCAGAATGGAATATTAGAGGGGGGAGAGTCTCTGATATTAAATTTTTTTGTCGAGGTAAAAATGGTAAATTTTATGGTAAGTATAGTAATTATTAGGAAGTGTCTTGTAACGCCTTTAACTTGCTACGCCAAGAGGGAATTTCATCAGGTTCTCTGCAAGATATTCTCTGAAAGTATTCTCTGCAAGATATCAGTTATACCTTGTTTTTACCCCCCAAAAACGACTGAAACTACTCAATAACCTAAGAGGGGTACTCGGTGAAATTTTTTGAAATTCAGCAGGCGAAACAGTGTCTTGAAGCTATTTTGAGGGGTTTTCTGGGGATATAGTCGGCTGTTACAGCAAGCAAGTGCCTTCGCGAGGCGCATCAAAAGGACACCTAGAAGGGCCGACCGTTGAAAACCACTGATCTAAAATCAAATCCCAATCCATGCTTTTCTCGAATTTTGTATTTTCGGACTTGCACCTCTTTCATTCTCAGCGGGAACTGGAAACTTAGCCTCCCAACACACGGAGCTCTAGATTTTCATTAGGTACCTCTATTTACCGAGAATTCATCACAAAGGAATTATGTTCTAACCGTTTTTGCGAACCAAATTCCCTTTTCTTTTTTCTCTCCGGGTCTTTCTAACGAAGCTAACAATGGCGGCCGGAAACTAAGACAAAGACCGAATCTTGTATTTCCGCATCTAATTGCAACCAGAACGAATCCCTCACTTTTTTTTCTTTCTTTTCGGTTTCCCCCAACCCCCGGTGTTTCTTTCCCTAACTCCCCCAAACTTAATTTCGAATCCTTACGCTCAGACGAATTTGGGGCCGTTCAAATATTACGTAGGTCATTTTTGACCCCCTCCCCACCTTCTATGCAGAAGTAAGAAAATCTTAAAAAAAAAAAAATCGAGCCAAAACCCCTCTCGAAACTAATGTGTGGTTACGGCTTTGTCAAAAGGGTAGGTAATCCTTGGTCTCATGCAATATTATATTTTTTCCCACACGTTTAATTTTCTTTTGCAAAATTTAATTTTTATTAAATTACGAGACATTTTCGAAAATACAGTGTTTTCAATATTTTATACGTTAGCATCACATTCATATCTCCCCTTGTAGTAAGCAAAAATAAGCAAATACAAAAAGTCCCCTAAAAAGACCCCTTAATTGGCTATTTCCCTAAAAAGTACCTACTCAGAGTTACCCAGCGGGTATTTGTTGAACGAGGCACTTCTACCCACGCCACACACGCATTCGCTCGCACAACCCCATTTTACAGGGGGGGTATTCATTCATTCATCCCACTCAAGGACAGAAATTAGCATTCATGCCAAGTGGGGATTTAAGCAGCAGAATTAACAAGAGAAAGACACTGTATAAAATAAGTCATATATTTGAAGGAGGGTTTTGGGGTTCTCCCCAAGAAAAATTTTTGAAATTTGCCTCCCAAAAGTAGTGTTTTAACTCATTTTGAGAACCTTTGGGTTACAAACGAAGAGGATTGCTCCGCAGAATTTTCAAGGGAAAACTAAGTACAAAAATTGATGTCAAAATTTCGGTAGGGGTTTGAACCCCTAGAACCCCCCCTTGGATACAACCCTGCTTCACAGTCAAGATACTCTGACCACTAGGCCAGTACGCAATATTCAAACGACCCCTTTGCAGCCGGACTCCCCCTTCATCAACATTGGCTTCATTTAATTTCAGAACACAAAAGACGTCGCGATAGTGATAATCACAAAAGAACAAGAAAAAGAAATGTCTTAGTACAAACCAACCTCCCACAAAGATACAGTCAGTCGTAAAAAAGCCCACCGTTCACATTATAGTACTTTTCAAGTTCATACACTTCTCTGGGGATAGGCGTGATTGAGTTATGCTTGTACAATGAAACTTCAGAATAATCACCCAAACCTGAATGAAAAACCGCCTCATCTCTTAGGTACGGTTTGTAGCTACCTGTGTGATTCGAAGCTTCTTATACAGCGATTCAGATCATTAATCTCGCTTTTGAATACCCAGTTTCGAATGTTCTTATGAGACTTTTGTGTCGCTCAACTGTCACTAAAGGGACTGTTGTGTTCGAGATAAAGACTTTACTTTAATTGGAAGAAATTACTAATGTACTTTATGCATTGAAGACCCGAAGCTAGTCTCTTTTACTTATTCTTCGTTGATTTGTTTCTGTCCTACAATATGACAATCACTGAAACATCACTGCTACTATAAACATACCGGGTGGTCCATAATATATATTTATTTCTCGGTATTTTCTAGTGCTATTTTACATACCTTCCCAGCTATAGCAAATTATGAATTTATTTACAACTATGGTTATTTGCTTAAGAATTTCCCTTAATCATTTAGTAAATTTGTATCAGTATACACTGTGACATACAGATATTACATTGCGAAAAACCACAGGTCTTGCTTAAAATAGTATATGCTAAAATGTTTCAGCGAATGTATTTCTTTGTGAATAATAATTTTAAAAATATATTACATTAATACTGTCTTACATCAAATTTAGATATTTTATTCCACTTACCAACCATGGTTTGGTAGATTACAAAGTAAGAAAAGCATTTACCTGAAAGAAAAAGATATATTTTACTACATTGATATTTGAACTAAAAAAGAAACAAAATTCACACAACAGTTTTAATAACACACCAAAACTTCAAGTGTAAAAAAATTAAAGTATGCATCTACACTCTACAGCAACGTTTCTTGAACCCAGTAAGTTACAAATGCGGAAGGAGAAATCGGTAAACACAAAGCCTGTTGGGGTTGCAAGGAAGAGTTTCGGTACGCAAATAGTGATTGAAAAGCACTATATATACATGGGTTTAAAAAAATAGTCATATATTTAAATAGACGTTCTTCATTTCCCTCAGAATTCAGACACCGCGATGGGAACTACTTTGTTTGTTAGTGACGTCATAGGGTCAACTAACGTTGCTGTCTAACTTCACCAATTTTTTTTTCTGTTTCTTGGAATCGATACTTATTTCTGAATCGATTCAGGAGCATAATAATTTGATAACAATCCCGAGTCCTTTCATCGGCCGCTTATTATTTGCTTGGTTGTCGGTGGCGTTTAGCGGGGGAGGGGGGGTCCCTTTGTTGCGCGATCCTTCACGCACCAGCAACCTGTTGCGTGGGTGCATCAGGGAAGATGCGGAACAAACATGTTTTTTATCTACTCCGATGGGCAAGGGAAATGTTTACTCTGTCTCTATATGATTATTTTCTTCTGTTGTTGTTGTAGGCCATTATTCAGCGCAAGGGGGCTTTTTCTGGAGAGAGAAAAATTGTTGTTAGTTCTCTGTGATGCCATGGAAATTCGAATGAACGGGTTTAGTCGGGTTCTGAATGGGGATTTTTCTTCCATTGTTCGAAAGAAGACGATTTTAATGAAGTGTTGAGAGAGACTTCTTGGCTTGGAAAATAAACGATGGAATGCAGGGTTTCTTTATAGTAGTAATAACCCATTTATTATGGTTTTGCATGTTTCCCTGCATTTGTTATATTCTTCTGTTTGACGAAACCGTTGAGTATTATTATAGTACTTTTTTTAGAATGTCTCCTTTTTATGTGAAATATTTTTCGAAAGTGGGTTCATGTCGTTTTCCGTTTTCGTATTATTGAAATGTAATGAGGAAATTTGGAATATAAAAGCTGAACTGAACTGGGGTTGAAAACCGTAATTGATATTATGAAACTGGCTGTCTCACTCATACCAAACTTTTATTGAGATGAGTCTGAAACAATTATTATTCTCGAGTTTTGATTATTTAGTAACTTGTTCGAGACCCAAGTTACGTCTTTAAAACTTATATAGTGATATTTGATCATTTTGATTAAAGGTGTAATTTCATTTTGTGTGTGATTGATTTTGTAATCCTTGTCAATTTTTCTTAGGATAGGATATATGAAGTGTAACTGAGAGAGACTGATGATAATGACGTAATGACTGAGAAAGATAAATATCAGAATATTAATATGCGTATCAAAATATTAATTACATGATGTGAATTATCAAATATAATATATTTATTTTCATCTAAAAAAAAAGAAATCATAATCGCCTCGACTTCAAAACGATTATTTAAATCACTTTAAATTCCCTTTTTCATAAAAAAATCGATGGTCCTGTTCTTCGCACTTATATTGAGACAACGGCGACGCGATAATTACCTCTAATGACCCGAACGTCCATCCATATCCCTCTCCGAAAAAAAAAACTGCAAACGATAAATCACACAAAAATCCGAGTAATCGAACATTCCCGGAACGCAAAAGAAGGGATTTTAATTTGGCGAAATTGAACACGGTGGAACTATCAATATCAATAGCCGAGTCATTCGATTTGAGTTCTTTCTTTAAACGGATCATTATTCAGCATTATATGGATGGAGCTGGAGACTACTTTTCCTGTCATGCAGTTATTCCATCTCTGTCTCGGTGGGTTTTGGGGGGTTGTGCTTTGTTGGAGCCGTCCGAAGAAAAGCGTCGTAAGTCATCCCCCGAAAGTATTTTTTTTTTGTAACGGCCTGTGTTTTTCTAGAGACCTATTATTATATCGTCGGCTTACAGTCGAAAGGCACTAAGTCACTTAAATTATTTGATCATAATTGAGTTATTTTAGGGATTATAAAAGATTTTATAATTCGATTTTTCAAAGGTTTTAAAATAATATTTTATTTTTCATGCACTATAACTAGAATGGCAACGGTAAAATGATCGCCAAATTTGGCATAACCTCGTACGGAGTAGTTGAGCAAAAAGTGACTTAGTGCCTTTCGACTGTAAGCCGACGATATACAGATACAGATGAACAATGAACGATTCTCCTCCATTTTAGGTACAATCTGCATGAATCACCATAGAGTGTAATGTTAATTCGTCCAACTTCAAAATAATTTTATAACTCCAAAATCACAGAGAAAACTATTTTTAAAATTTTAAGTAGTTCATTCAGAAAACAAAATGATGTTTTTTTGTAATTCTAGTACTTTAAACATTTATGCATTTTAAAACATCAGAATGATTGTTGGGTTGCCCCATTTGGCACGGTATCGCTCTTTTCGAGGAGAAATATATGAAACGAAATTTTTATGGACTAGCCAGGACACTATGTCTCAACTTCAATTCTATTTGTACCTATTACTTTGTTTTCAATCCTCTTTGGGTGTAACCCAAAGGGTCTCAAAATGAGTTAAAACGCTACTTTTGAGGGTCAAATTTGAAAAAAAAAAAAACTTTCTGGGAGAGAACCTCCTAATCCTCCTCTAAAATGTTTAATCTGTCATACAGTGTTTTTCCCTTGAAAATTCTGCCTTTAAAAAAATGCGGTTCTCTTTTGGATGTCCCAAAGAGTTTCAAAAAGAGATAAACACTAATTTAAAGGGTCAAATTTCAAAATTTTTCAGGGCGAGGACCCCTAACTCCTCTCGAAATTCTTCTCATTTCCTCTTTCTGTCTCTTTCCTTGAAGAACACTGAACTCTACGAATCAAATCACCTCAATAATTCGACTAAGTTCTAAAGGTCTAAAGTTTCTTAATGTGTCCTTATACTGAAGATGAAGGATTTTCGGATATGGAACGAAATCAGCTAATCAGCGATATAGTACTAAATGTTAGCAGTAGTTGGGGAAAAAAATTACAGCTCTTTTCCCGACAATCAAATCATCAGCATTTGTTTATATTTTATTTAATCATAAAATGATTAAGAATTAATTCAGATGTAAATGCTGTGAGACTATGCCTCTCTGGCTATTTATTTTACATAGGGTTCAGTAATAGCTACGTTTATAGTAGGGGAGCCCAGAGTGTTTTTGGGTAGTAACTCGAGCGCGTCAGATAATCATAAGGGGGATACCTTGCATGCTTTTGAGTAACTCCACCAAATATAAGCTCTCTATGTTGGTGGGTAAGTTTAGAACAGCCCGTCAGATTTGTAAAAAAAAATTAGTTACATGGACATACTCGAGCGCGTCAGATAAAGATAAGGTAGGTTAGTTACCAGCTAAAAAGTGTACATTTTCTAAAATCTGCCGATTTGAGCGGTGGGCAAGGGAGTGGGAGGGTTACAAAGTTGCTAAGTAAAGCCAAGACCGGTAAGACGCTATCGCTCTATTTGAGAAAAATGTACGAAACAAAATGTTTATAGACTAGTAGCCAGGATACTAGGCTCAACTAGTTGTAAACTGTCTTGGTAGCCAATCTGACGCGCTCGAGTATGTCCATGTAACTAGTTTTCGTTCAAATTTTGACGGGCTGTTCTAAACAAACCCACCAACATGGATAGCTTATATTTGGTGGAGTTACTCAAAAGCATGCAAGGTATCTCCCCTATGATTATCTGACGCGCTCGATTAAATCCACATTTAGCATCATGGGCTCCCCTACCTGGGACCTGGATCTTAAACCTGGTTAAACATCTAAGAGATTTCTATGGTTTTTGTTTAGGTATGTATACTGTAATAAAATGGAACAAGGTTTTCAATGACTTTTTACCAATTTTTCTCGTACTCCGAAAATACTTTCATCCAAAATTAATTAAATGATAGTTTTTAAAAAATATTTTGGGCTAGTCCCCCTATGGAATCCCCCCCCCTTCCTGTTCGACACCTGTTGTCTGTCAAAAAAAAAAAAAAATCGACCATCACCATCAAATGCTCATCTCGAATTTTATATGATTCGTGACTTAGACTACTCTTCTTCTCAACAGCTCATTTCCTGGGTGATTTATCGCGACGACTCCTGACATCTTTTCGCAGGTATTTGCGTCGTTCCGTTTCGATTCACCCCCTCCCCTCGACTGTCTGGGGATGATTTGTAAAAAAGGGGAGAGCTCTGTGTAATGGAGTCGGGATTTCGTATTGATGAAGCAGTGTTATACGAAATGTTTTGCGGTAAGGAGACAAATGGGAGGTGTATGGAGATAAATTGGCATCGTTTTGAATATATCTTTTAGTGGCGTTCTCAAAATGTTCGAAATTTAAAAAAAAAAAAAATACACTGCCTAATGTTTGAGTTTCAGGTGTGCTGGGATTGGGGTTTAAGTATCGGAGTGCGTGCGGGTTTCGAATCCCCGTTCGGGCATGGATGTGCGACAGAGCAGTCCTAGAATTTCGGGCATTGAGGGGTTTTCCCCCTAAATTTTTCCTAAATACTCCTGTCATGATATCTACAAAACAATAATTAGAGTAATATTATTATATGGTGCAGAAACTTGGTGCCTCAGAAAGTCAGACATCCAGAAACTATAAGTTTTCCAAAATAATGGTCTAAGAAAAATCTTCTGGCCTGTTAAAATGAGAAATGAAATAATTTTGGAAAAAGCCAACATCACAACAATAGAAGAAGAATTAAACAAAAGGAGGTGGCGATGGACTGGCCATGTTTTAAGAACACCAAGAGAAAAAGTGGCACACGTCTCGCTCTCCTGGGCTCCTGATGGCAGGAGGAAAAGAGGAAGACCAAAGCACGGCTTACTAGATACTTATACAGGCTAGCCGAGTACGGAAATCATCGCAAATCCAGATGGCATTATTGGACAAACTGGCAAAGCATATTCACAGTGTTGAAGGCGGTGGGTGATATAGGTAGGTCTTGTAGCGCTCCAAGCGGGAAAAGTTGTCAAATGGTTTTCATTGTTTGAAACTCGGCTAGCCTGTATAAGTATCTAGTAAGCCGTGACCAAAGTTAACATGGCAGAGACAGATGCTGGCCGATTTTAGGAGAGTGGGAATCGGTGGATTGGAGGAGGCCAGATCTCGGGCAGGGGACCGGGGGCCATGGAGGGATGGGCTGGATGCCTTATGCGCCATACGGCGTGAGGAGCATAAGTAAGTGAGTAAGTACTCCTGTCATGACTATTACCTATAGGCCAAATTATGAACGTCCGTGTACTGAATGCAAAGTTTTGTGGACAACGCGTACTTAGCCCTAACAAAGATAGAAGGTTCTAGGTGTTCTCCTCCAGAAAATGTTTTGAAATTTGGCCCCAAATAGTAGTGTTTTGACTCATTTGGGACAGTTTGGGTGAAAAATGAACTAATTCTTGGTAGGATTTATCATTCTGTTATACTAGTAAAACATAATATAGTGTTTTGATTGTCATTTAAATATCACATAAAATCAGCTTAAAAGGAGCAAAGGTCATTTTAATAGGAGCAAAAAGTTACGTTTGTAGGTTACTACTTTGCTTTAAGAATCAGATCAGTTTTTTGTTATCTATAACAAAAAAAAAGCTTCGAAAAGTGAAACTTGAAGTATGAAACGAAATGGCAAACACATTGTAAGCGTTTAACAAAAAGAAATCCAAACGCTGAGATTATCTCAAAGAAATAAAATAAAATAAAAACGTTTCGGTTATTCTTTCCAAACATTCGAAAATTCTCAATCGCCGCCATGTTTATTTTTTGAAATGCAAAACTCCGAACACAAAGAAAGGTGGGGGTGGGCGATTCCGTTTGATATTTATCCAAGAGCTCCTTCCCCCTATTTATAGGGAGGTCGAGGGGAGAACTCTCTATTAATCTTCCTTTTCACGGAGTGCCGAAACAGAAAGAACAAGCGGCTTGTAACGAGAACCGATTTCCCCGTTCCAATCGTAATCCTTCCGCATCCATCCAAAGAGCAAAAAGCTATCCACAATCATCTTCAAAAAACTTTCTCCTCCATATATATAAAAAGCCTCAGATTAAAACGGATCATATTTAAGCCGACGCCATTTTGCCGCGAATGCGGGCGGCGGTGTATATCGCGGCTCTCGAAAATGATGTTGGCCGAAGGTTTATATCCTCGATGTCATTTGTTGTATTGCATTTCCCTTTTTTCTCATTTCTACCAATGCCCTTACACACAATAGGGATTTCTTCCCCTGTACGGAGCGGGGCAATTTTACCTTATTGCCCCGGCCTCGCGATAAACACCGGTCGGCTTTGGGGCAGTCAACGGTGAAGCATCCAATTTCGAAGTCGGACAGCGCAAAAGTTCCAACCGAGGGATTTTTTTTGGAGTGTCTTTTCGCTTGTTGTAATTCCGGTACCACAGGTCCTTTTATCCCTGATACACCCATTTCTCCGTGTGCGCTAGTTGGTCGCTCCGACCACGTTTGGGAGATTTCTTTTCTTCGGACCATTGATGCAAAAGGTATTGGAAAGGGAGTTTTAGAGAGAGAACGGGGAAATGGGGGTTTATAGGGGAAATGGGTTCGACATATAAATTGGAAAATGTTTAGTCACCCTAGTGTATGCCGCTTTTGTAATACATCTAAAAGGCGTCTTGCGTGAGATCCGACAATACTTACAATTGGGGTTTTAAAACAGCTTGATGGTATATTAAAATTACAAAGCTTTAATAAAGATTTTTAGGTATATTATCCTGTCGACTGTGCCGCTGAAAGCAACCAAAGCATGTACCGCTGAAACTGACGGTTGACGAGATAAGACGTAAGAACCGAATTTTTATTAGTACATTTGGTTCTTACGTATTATCCCGTAGCTTTATATACAGTGACTGGACAATAAACGATTCGCCGCCATTTTAGTTACAATCTGCATGGATCTCCATTGACTGTAATGCTAATTCATCCGCTTCAAACACTTTTTATTGCTCAACAATCACAAAGTAAACTATTTTAAAAACTTCAGCAATCCATGCCGAACTCGAAGTAATATTTTTTTATTTTTTTAGTCACTATTTTTATCTTAGAAAATGCATTTTAAAAAATCAAAGTGATTGTTGGGTTGCCACAGGTATACATTTAGCACCTATCGGTATCTGTATTTTTATGTCCTTGTTCTTTGTGCTATAAACTAAGTTAAAATAATAGAATTAATATAATAGAATAGAATTATCGTGTACCAGAACACTAATTAAACTAACAGCCAATCTTACTATAATCTTTATTCTTACAATCCATTAACCTCCTACTTGGTGGCTTCATATATACTGATTTTGAATTTCAAATGCAATACCAAAAGTGAGTGCACATGCACACGTTGTATTAAACATTATTTGTGGTGCACTAGTAATTATTTTAGATACTAGTACACTACATTATCCCCTCTTTAGCTGACATCTAGGTCATCATCAGTCTATCAGGTTTTTTCCTGGTTCTGAGTGGATAATGTCTTTTTTCTTCGGCTCCACTGTAAATTGGTGTTGTTGGATCTTCAGGTATCGGAGACTGACTTCTTCTTTGGTAGTCTTCTGTACCCGACAAGACAATGGGCGTTGACGGATTTGAAATGTCACAGTCCATAAAGGTAGATTCATCAGAAATGACAGGAACCTCAGAACTTGCCAGACGCAGTTGATCCAGGTGTGCCAAATACGTTTTTTCGTTAATGGTGACCACCCACGTGTTAGATCCTTTTTTGCTCACCAGCGTACCTTGAACCCATTTCATGGACGGATCCCGATGAGATCTAACCCATACATTTTGACCGGGTTCAAAACTTCTTTTGCTGGTATGGTTTCGGTCAAAATACTTTTTCTGCTCTTCTTGCTTTTTCTCCACATGCCTAGCTGTACATGGATGTAGTAATGCAAGAACAGTCCGAATCGACCGACCCAAGAACAACTCTGCTGGAGACAGTCCTGTAGTGGAATGAGGTGATGACCTGTATTTAAGTAGTATTCTATTCACCTTATTCATGCGACTAGATTGGTCATCTCGATCCCCAAGCATCTTGCTGAGGTGTGACTTAAACGTCTGGATGGTCCTCTCAGCCTGACCATTCGACTGTGGATGATACGCAGGAGTTAGTGTTTGCAGGATACCCATGGACTTCAAAAATGCTTGGAACACTCTTGAACTAAATTGAGTTCCATTGTCTGAGACAACCTCTAACGGTAAACCGTACCTGGCAAACAGTTTTTCTAACACTCCTATTGTGCTTGCAGATGTCGTAGATTTCATCTCAGCAACTTCCAACCACTTGGAGTAGCTGTCCACAATTATGAGATACTCAATACGGTCTTTTTGAGCAAAGTCTAAATGAATGCGGTCCCATGGTGCCTTGGGCCATACCCATGATTGCATTGGTGATGCTGGTGGAGATTTAGCAACCAGTTGACATGCTTCACAATTAGAAGACATGGTTTCTATATCTTTATCTAAGTTTGGCCACCAAAAATGACTTCTAGCCACCGCTTTCATTTTGACTATTCCAGGGTGAGTGTCGTGAAGTAACTCTAACAGGTGTTTTCTGTAGATCGTTGGTATTATTACTCTCATTCCCCATAGTAGACAATTCCTGTCGACAGACAACTCATTTTTCCTGAGAAAATATGGTTTTAATTCAGGATTATCAGTTTTAGATGGAAAATCACTCTGAACATATTTGATAACAATCCCTAGGATCTTATCTGTTCTGGATGCCTTTGATATGTTTTCCGAAGTAATTGGTAATTCCGAAAGATGAGAAACTTTGTATATGTCAGATGGTTGAATCTCTTCTTTACAGTCATCATCTGGCAGTCTCGAAAGAGAATCCGCATTAGAAGATATTGCGAATATTTGCGACCAATTTAACTTAAACACCGCCAACCAGTCCTTCCCGAAAAGAGCAGGTCTATCTCCTTTCACAATGGTAAGAGTTAGCTTGTGACGTTGGTTGTTACACAGCACATCCACAAGAATTTCTCCTAATACTGGGATTATCCCACCATTGTAATCTTTCAACATGATTGATGATGGTCTGATTTTAATGTTGGCTAAATTGTTTTTTACCCATACTTCTGAAACTATTGAAACATCAGCAGCTGTATCAAGTTCCATGTCCAACTTTTGGTGGTTTAAAAATACAGGAATAACGTATTTCTTCATACTGGAAACTTGATTAACAGATTTTACAGCATACATTGAAGCTTCAGAGACAGTAGATTCATACTCTACTGCTTCAACTTTCTTCGTAGATCCTCTTGATTTGCTTATACAAGCTGGTGAAATGTGCCCTTTTTTCCCACATGAATGGCATGTAGCATCTTTATATTTGCATGTAGAAGGGTCATGAGCAGCTCCACACCGATAACACTTAGAAAACTGTTGTTTACTCTTAGTATTATTTGGATTATTACTTTTCCGGGTGTTAGAGGATGAACTCTGACGTACTTTGTTTACAACGGGTGTAAATGCCTTCATATTTGCAGCATCCTTTTCTGCTATCTCTATAGCAACGGCAGTATCTACTGCATCAGATAACTTTAGGTCTTTCTTAGCTAAGAGTCTTTTCTGGATGTTTTCATTACACAACCCACATACGAAACGATCTCTCAGTGCGTCATTAAGAAAAGAACCGAAGTCGCAGGTAGATGCTAGCCGTCTGAGTTCCACCAAATACTGGGATACACCCTCCTCCATTGCTTGGTTTCTTTTATGAAAGCGGAAACGTTCAGCAATTATTATCGGAGAAGGTTTAAAATGATGCTTAAGGGTATCTTTCAACTCCTCGTACGTGCAATCACTAGGAACTCTGGGAGATAGTAAATTTCTGAGCAGTTTATAAGTATTAGTTCCTATAACCGACACAAATACCGCAACTTTTTTAGTATTCTGGACATCATTTGCAATGAAAAATTGCTCCAGTTGTTCAATATAAAGATTGATATCATCTTGACATGAGTCAAATGCATGAAGACTGCCAATTAATCCTAATTTACTCATTATTCAGATTTATTAGATTTAAATAACAAATAAAAGTGAGTTTTTTTACTAACCTCGTCGCCACTATCGTGTACCAGAACACTAATTAAACTAACAGCCAATCTTACTATAATCTTTATTCTTACAATCCATTAACCTCCTACTTGGTGGCTTCATATATACTGATTTTGAATTTCAAATGCAATACCAAAAGTGAGTGCACATGCACACGTTGTATTAAACATTATTTGTGGTGCACTAGTAATTATTTTAGATACTAGTACACTACAAGAATAATAGAATATAATAGAAAAACAACAAATTTAAATCAGGTAAAAAAAATTCATCAGGTGAATTTTTTTTACCTGATTTAAATTTGTTGTTTTTTTAGATTTTCACCAACGAAATTTGTGTAACATTTCTTGTAAGCGATTTTATTTTAATAGGAATTTTTCATTCTTATAAAACTTTTTTAAGAGACTACTTTAATTGCAATCTATTTAAATACTTAAAGCCCTTAAGCTTGTAGTTATAGTTAAAAATACCTAAATCGCAAAACCCATGAACAATTATTGAAAATTAGAGTAAAAATAAATAAGTTACATTTTCAATGATATTCGACCCAACAATAAAATTCTTTCGCTATGTTTCTCAAACAAACCAATAGAAACAAAATAAAAATAATAATTTATGGTAAAATATTCAAATTTGTAACTGCCTCCAATTTATTTAATGGTTTTTGTGTCTTTTTTTAGTGTGTGTTTTTCTTGTATTCTTTTTCGTTTGTTTTGGGTTAAATTATACTTATTGTGTAATTAAATTGGAAAACTAATCTGTCACCCAGACGGGACTTGGTCCCCTCGGTGATGAATTGATGAATATGTTTTTTATTCATAAATTTCTGTAATTAATTTGCTATTTTAATAAAGTTTGCTATATAAAAAAATATAATGGAAATAAGCGCAAAACTTAAAACCAAATACTGAGATACACCGAAACGGGTCCCTGAAGAGACACAAAAACAAAAATTAAAAGTTTTTAAAAATAAACTTTGAAACGCAAAACCTAAACATCGATTCCAGAATCGAATCGAAATACTCGCAACATCTGAACAGCAGGGAGCCGAATGCACGTGTCCGTAAACAGATACAACATAAGCGAATATATAAATAAGCAGCAATCAGTCCAAACCCTCGTTAGTCGCGTATCCCGGGGCTCCGGGAAATAGGCCATTAAAAGCGGGCACTCGGGCCTGACCGACCGACGGTTGGGGGAATCCGGCCTTTTCTAATATAACGTTTCATTTTGCGACACAGAAATTTGGGTTTCCGTAGCCTCTCATTATGCTAGAGATCTTTCCTGGATTTTGGGGCAATTTGGTGGCAGCAGTTTTTTTTATTTTTTATTTTATTTATTTTTTTTTTTTTTTTTTTTTTTTAGGAAGAAGAAGAAGAAGAAGTAGCGAGGCTGAGAGAATCTGAATCACTATAGGTCTAGGGATATGATGCAATAGAGTAGAGATATCAGTAGAGATGCAGTAGAGATATCAACAAAATATACCTGATGGAAACCAAGATAACATAGTATAGTTGACGATGTACTCTTAGTTTACTTTTAATTAAAATGTTTCTTGCATAATAACCTAAGTCAATTAAAGATTTTAAAAAGAAATATCCTATTGTGTCATATTAAGAGAAGTTGATATACCTGGAAATGAATGACGAGAAAATGAATTAATTTTCATTTTCTATATTCACAATTAGACATTTTTTTAATTAGGAAATAAAAGAATTTTGGTCAATTTGGTGGCAGAGGTTTTATTTTTTAAGAATATCTGTAGGGGGCGAGAAAGAAGATGATCTGTACCACTAGGTCTGGGGAAGATTTTTCGAAAATGTCAACATAATCTAGAACCCAAGATGTCTCAGTGCTAGATTATGAATTTAGCTCAAAACGTTTGTTTTTAAAATTTAAATTGTCCAAGTCTACTATAAATTTTAAAAAAGAATTCAGTGCCTACACAGCTATAAAAATATTTTTAAGAATCATTTATAACAAGAGTTTTGAAAAGTAATTAAGTAATCGAATAACACAAGAATGGTTAGTCCTAAATTAGAATGAAAAAGTGCATTTGTGTCCAGTGTAAATAAATGAAAAAGCGAAATTTAAATGGACTGAGAGAGAAAAAGAAATTGGAATGGGCTTATAGTGATTGCTAAGATTTCCAGAATGAAACAAAGTTGTAATGTAAAAATTTTATTATTGAAGTATTGTACCTAACAGGGACTATAAAACTATTTAACATATTTCTATTTACATTTTTAACTATTTTCAGTAAATTTTAAAATACATTTGCTCCTTTCCTTTGTTTTTAGCTAAAACTTTTGTTACTTATTCCTTACTTATTTTGTTACTTATTACCCTTTATTCTTTCGGCGCAAGTTTAGAGTTGCGTATGCTTGGCGAGTTTTGGCTGTTTAGCGGCACATTTA